>JAGSMP010000092.1:1911144-2548193 GCA_029286625.1 Parnassius orleans
CTCCCTGGATAATGATCTTATTATCTCGCTTACGTTTTTTACATAAATTAACTATTTTTAACTAAACTATTCATAACTAAGATGAATATAGAAAAGATGGATAGAACTACCCTCTAAAATTACTAAAATTAACCAGTTATTCCACCGTCTCGAAAGAAAAACATACAGACATAGCAACAATCCTTCTTATGTTGTTTGTGGAAAAAATTTGTTAAAAACGGTATGATGATTTCGTCAACTTTTCATTGGAACAATCATTTGCTTATCTCAGTTGTTGGTGCTCGGTCGTTCGGGCATAATTCGATATAAAAAGCTTGTTAAAACAAATTTTTAGCAGCCCGGATATTCACTTAAAATATAAAATAAATAAATTATAACTCGCAATGGGGTACCTACCAATAAACACCTTTGCTTATAAGCAAATCTCAGCTAAGCTGCATAAGCATTAGAAGTATGCTTATTAGAAGTAATCGGCGACTAACGAATGTAGTCGCCATTGTAGCATCTATAGAACAAAATACATAGTATGGTCTGATAACTGTCTTAAACTGTGGTCTGACCGGTATCATCTGAGTCGTCGGGTCATAAATCTATTTTGTCTATCTGTCTCGCACGCATTCGTTAGACTAACGGGAAGTCATTATTGATGTGCGTATTAATACGAATATTTATTGATAAATTTTAACGTTGTGGTTTTTATTAATAGGGAGAAGAGTTCTTTACCTTTAGCAAGCTATTAGACAATTTAATTGATTTTTTTTATAGGATAAGGGTGACAAACGAGCACACAGTTCACCTGATGGTAAGTGGTTGCTGTGGCCCATAGACATCTACATCTATCCTCGATTACGAATCAAAATGCAGATGCGTTGTCACCCGTGAGGACTAAGATGGAAAGCCTCGTTTCCAGTGAAAAGGGTCTCCGGTTCTCTACACTCACCATACCAAACACAACAGTCTTTCGCTGCTATTTTACGCTGGTATTCTGTGAGAGCGTGGTCCTTCCCCGGTCGAGCCGACCCATTCGTGCTACAACTATAATGCTATTAATACAGCTGCAGCATGGCTCTACCACATAACATACATACAATTACACTTGCATTTATGCATACAAAATAAGCTTATAATGATAGAGATTTAAATAAAACATATTAAATGGATATAAATATAATTAAATTAATATAAACATTTCATTATTCATCTTCATCATCTGAGTTATCCGTGCCTGTCTTCTTCACTAAGGCCTATTCTTAAAGGTCGTACTCGATTAGCAGCGATAGGAAGTTATCGATATTTCACAAGTCGTTGGCAGGTTTATTCTTATCTATCGGCAGAGAAGCGGAAAACATCGAAGGTGGTTTACTGAGGCTACAATTTGTTGCCTGTATCTACTTAGCTTCTTGCCCGTCGTAAAATTTACGAAGGGCTGAATTCTCGGAATGGTAACACAAGTTGATATTTATGTTGTTATGGATCGATCTCATCATGTACTGGTTTGCCCTATATAGTATATTATCTATGTACTGGGTAGCTTCTTTTGCTTAGGTTAACTTCATTTTGAGCCAGCTTTTAGTAATTTACCGTTAGCGTTACCGTTAAACCCTATTAAAGTCCACTGCTGAACATAGGCCTCCCCCGGGAAACCCTGGAAACCTACCCAGTTTTTCTACCGATTGGCTGGTATAATCGAAGCAGTGTTTATGCAATCTTAGCCGCGCCCCGCAAATTGCGAACGCGGGTCTCGATTCGCGGACTCTCTCAAATTGCGGCTGGACGGAATGGGACTCGGGTGTTCTGTTATTAGGTGCATGCGGTTGAATGTTATGAAGCGTTTAGTAATTATTGCTCTTTTATTTGGTTTTAGAAATGAAAGGGTTTGGACTATTAAAGTCCACTGCTGAACATAGGCCTCCCCCATTGATTGCCTCATATGGGAGATATTTGTCATAGTTGCCACGCTTGGCAAGTGGGTTGGCAACCACAGTTTTTTATTTTTAGTCGTTATTAGTAAGATGCTGCTACCTGTGAAGTGAACTTGCAAAGGTATCGCCCGCGCTTGACTAATGACTAACTTCACACTAAAAGCCGGGCTTTTCGATACGAACAAATTGCTATATAAACAATCGTAGTTATATTTCATTATAGAACATTTTACCATCAGGTTAGAAAGGGAGCGATCGTCTTCTCGTAAGCCCGGTAAAGCCCACGCGTGCGAGAGAGACGACTAATTTTTATGACAACCTAATCGCGCGGTTTTGCCGCGTGTTGACGTTATAAGGCCTGTGTATATACAGTAATCTATGGCCTGTGTAGAACAGGTCAGCGACAGAGAAGCGCGCGCGAAATTTGAAATAGTTTGAAACAGTTTACGAGTTATTTTATTAGTTGATATTATTGATTGAGCAGTTTGATAGGGCAAGTCCGGCTTCTCGGCTTCTATGTTCATCTAAATGTCAAAGTGAGGATATGGGTAGTTTCATCTGAGTAAAATAACTATCTGTCAAGCGTAGTGATTATGGTTCCCCTTATGCGGAACACTTATGTATGTAGGCTTTTGTAGGCTCATAGATAAAGAGATGAACCAAACATAATATATTTTTTATTGGAGAGGGGGCAAACGGCTCACCTGATGGTAAGTGACTACCGCCGCCCATGAACAACTGCAATACCAGAGGAATTGCAGGTGCGTTGCCGGCCATTTAGAAATGAGTAAGCTCTTTTCTTGAAGGTCCCTAAGTCGTATCGGTCCGGTCAGTGGTGGACCACCAAGAATCCAGATGGTGTGGATGATATCGGAAATTTTGCCGCGATGTGCGTTCGTGAAATTTGGCGGCTGGGATTAATCCGAACAATTCCACAGAGCACTCCCCGTGGTAGATGCGAAAGAAAATGCAAAGGGATGCAACATTTCTTCGCAGTGCCAGTGAATCGACCCGATCGGAAAGGAATCGGACGTCGACCTCCCACCCTTCCTCAATTGCGTGCACTATACCCGTCACCACCAATCCCAGAACCACCATCCCCAGCATCACCACTCCCAAAAATCACCACACTAGGAATGACACACCACTTTCGATAATACGACACGTGTTTCGCCTCTACACGAGGCATACTCAGTCTCCTCAAAGTCTGAAGTAGACTATTATTATTAAGCAAATTAAGTTATAACAACCTCATTATAATGGATTTCCGCAAAGTAACGCCTGATTCTATTAATTAAAATACAGCCTATAATAGTCCACTGCTGAACGCCAGTCTACTGTTGCCACCCTTGGCAGGCGGGTAAGCAACCGCAGATTTTTTATTATTTTGAGTTGTTGGGAAATGCTTAAGCAACCGCAGTTTTTTTAATTATTTTAAGTTGTTGGAAAATGCTTAAGCAATCGCAGTTTTTTATTATTTTGAGTTGTTGGAAAATTGTTAAGCAACCGCAGTTTTTTAAATTATTTTAAGTTGTTGGAAAATGCTTAAGCAATCGCAGTTTTTTATTATTTTGAGTTGTTGGAAAATTGTTAAGCAACCGCAGTTTTTTAAATTATTTTAAGTTGTTGGAAAATACTAAAGCAACCGCAGTTTTTTTAATTATTTTAAGTTTTTGGAAAATGCTTAAGCAACCGCAGTTTTTTTAATTATTTTAAGTTTTTGGAAAATGCTTAAGCAACCGCAGTTTTTTAATTATTTTGTGTTGTTGGAAAAAGCTTAAGCAACCGCAGTTTTTTTATTATTTTAAGTTGTTGGAAAAAGCTTAAGCAACCACAGTTTTTTTATTATTTTAAGTTGTTGGAAAATGCTTAAGCAACCGCAGTTTTTTTATTATTTTAAGTTGTTGGAAAATGCTTAAGCAACCGCAGTTTTTTTATTATTTTAAGTTGTTGGAAAATGCTTAAGCAACCGCATTTTTTTATTATTTTGAGTTGTTGGAAAATGCTTAAGCAACCGCAGTTTTTTTATTATTTTAAGTTGGAAAATGCTTAAGCAACCGCAGTTTTTTTATTATTTTAAGTTGTTGGAAAATGCTTAAGCAACCGCAGTTTTTTTATTATTTTAAGTTGTTGGAAAATGCTTAAGCAACCGCAGTTTTTTTATTATTTTAAGTTGTTGGAAAATGCTTAAGCAACCGCATTTTTTATTATTTTGAGTTGTTGGAAAATGCTTAAGCAAACGCAGTTTTTTTTAATTATTTTGAGTTGTTGGACTAATGTTACGGGTTTTATCGCGTTTAATTTGATTATTTTTAAATTCCGACGTTTCGGACACTTTACAGCACCCATGGTCATGGGGGTCACAAATAAGTTTTATTCAGTCCCCACTAGTTAGAGTGACGTCCTGGTGATATGTGGAAAGTCGATGGATGCGATTTGCTCAGGTCCGTGTCTTTAGTAGTCCTTGGGGCGGTGTTCAGCAGTGTCACTTATAATTGCAGCAGTGGACTGTAATGACGGTAATGTAAGTCCAGTTCCAAAAGTAAACATTTTATATTTTGTACGTTGTAAATGATGTTATTCTTTTGACTTAACTCGACCGTGACTACAACTCATTGTCATTCAGATGCACAGGATATATTAAAGTGATGCGAGTTTATACGCGTTAGCACATTCACACTTGTTTAAATCGATGTAGTACATAATTGAATATGACTAAATCAATTTGTTAGTCTTAAGAGCTTATTAGGAAATACAAACCACCGTTTATAATACGATATCGATTTCGTCTTTAATCGCATCATCAGGTAATTAGTCTGCGACGGCTAAAGAACTAAGAGAGTATTAAAACACTATTTCATTTTACCACGCTGGTCTTAGCAAATTATTATTTTTTATCTTTAAACTGCTATGGAGCTTGCCACCCATTTAATAATTATAGATTGTTTTTTTTTATAGGATAAGGAACTAGAACAAACGAGCACACAGTCCACCTGATGGTAAGTGGTTACTGTGGCCCATAGACATCTACATATATCCTCGATTACGAATCAAATTGCAGATGCGTTGTCACCCGTGAGGACTAAGATGGAATGCCTCGTTTCCAGTAAAAAGGGTCTCGGGTTCTCTACACTCACCATACGAAACACAGCAGCGTTAAGCTGCTATTTTACGCTGGTATTCTGCTGCTGGATTGTTGTGTTATTTTGCAATAAACTTTCATAACATTATCAATACAGGAGGCATAAGATGCTGCATTGAAATTCACTCCAAATTAATACAATTTAATATATAATTCTTAAATTTCTGGTTAGCAAATAAATGTTGAAATCAAAACAAATCATTATTTGTTTCTATATTTTAGATACCTTTATCAAGGCTTCATAAGCCACGCAAACGTGTTTGTACTCTGTCATAGGTCCGTCTCCGGTCCGGTCACGTCTAGCCACAGAAAAAATAATAGTACCACGTAGTCTAGCGTAAACGGGTTGGTTATACCGCCATCTGTTGGAAGCCATTTTAAGATCTTATATGGCATGAAATGAGATCTATGGGAAATGTAACAAAAGTATTTTTATTTCTGATGATGATATAACCATATTTCTAACGCCAGATGTAAAATTCCCAGATTAGCAACGGGCAGCAGCGCCAAAGGACAGTCAATAGGCCCTCCATCCTCCAAGAGTGACTATTTAGACAAATCCTCCCTACAACGAGTTAGACTTTTATCCAGCAGTGAATTTTACGGGATGATGATAATGCAAAAGAAAATTTTAAGTTTATAATTAAGTTAAAGGAAACGTGTTGTAACGTGGTGTAAAGCGAAAACGCTTCTTTTCTCTATATAGTGAGTCGAAGTAATTGATATTTTCTTAGTAAGCTGCTGGAAGCCTTTAAAGGTTTGAATTTAATAATACCTATCAATATTAAAATCTATTTAAGTTAATATATTTAGACACTTAAAAAATATCGTTTCTATTTAAAAAAAATAAAAAAATAATGTCCAACTGCTGGGCAAAAGTACCCTCTAATTTCCGAGAGATTTTCGGAGCAGAACAGGTTTATATTTTTTCAGACATACAAGTTTCATTACAGTCCGTCACCGCGAAACAAATGGTAATGCGTGTTGTATATATGTAGCAAGGTTCGAATTGTTGTGTGCTATTTTAATTTACTTTGATGCTGCTAATGACTAATGACCGGATCATTCTGGGTATTTTACATCTCGTAAATGTTCGATATGCGGTTATGCGATGTATGCGGTTGGTATTTACAATATTCGCTTCTTACGACATTTATGGTTGTTATGGCATGATAAGTTTTCTTACGCGGCCAACACTACACGAATATGTTATATATTCAGTACAAATGCTCAGACCATATAATATACCATATTTAATAATAACAATGCATTCTAACTTTGTCATCCTTGTTCTATAAAAAAAAATCTAAGATAGGTTAAGGGAAACAACTTATTCCGGCAATACTTAACAAGTTGTTTTTTTTTGTACCAATGTTAATTTTACCTACAATTATATTTTTTCTATATTATTTTTTGTTTTTATATCATACCATTTACATTTTAAACAATCCTGTTAATTAATACATACATATTTAAAATAATAATAACAATGAAATAACGTCATAATAATTAAAGCAGAAATAATACCGTACAAATTAAGGAAAACACATGAAACAGGTGGGGATAAGTGCCGAAATTAAAAATAGATCCGATTTACATTGAATGTGTACTTTTAAATATTAATTTATATAACTCTGTTACTATATGAATGAAAAATAAATATTTCTTCTAAATCACAGAAGCAGGAGGTAAGCTCCTGCTGCTATACTTTTTCCCTACTTCTATTGGTAAAAATTATTATTATGCTTATTTTATAGATGATAATGTTTTGGAGAGATTGCTGCAGCAGTAAGTTAAGTTAAGCTGGGTTGGAGTAGTCACTCGTCACTATGGGTTGCAGCTTTGTCGTGGCTGACAAGGCTTGACAGCGTTGGTCACACACGGTGAAGATTGAGACCGTCACTCCAGGTTCGTGTTGTCTATAACAGTCTTGTGGCAGGAAGGTTGTCTTCTCACCTTGTCCTGCACAGCCCAGGTTGAGTTGCGGAGGAAGAGCAGTTTGAGAGAGGGGCCACGGGAGTGTTGGTATTACAAGGCGCCGCTCTCCCAATCCAAACTTGTTAAGCAGCGGAGCCATAGACCAGATCCGCGGTGGGGACGGAAAACTGATGCTTATTGGTTGTCGTTTTTCCTGGCCTCGGGCTCCGGTGTAAGGAATTCGGTGGGGTTCGATACGCACATGGAGATGGAAGACCGTAAAATAAATCGCGCCTTGTGTTCCGGCGCGCTTTGCCTAGGTAGGAATAGAGAGTGGAGTTGTCCTCTCCCAAGGAGGGGCTGCTATGATGCGGCCAGCGCTGGCGAGGCCATTGGATGTGCGCGCAAGCATTTACGTGTCTGCTTATATTCAGCAAAGGTGGAGCATCATGGGGTTTTAGTCAGTGCGATTTCGACATAACCCGCTCTTGTCCCAGGCCCTTGAGACGAGTACGCAAAGGTGTTTCCCCATGAAAAAACAGCTTGTCCCTCTAAAGTTCCCTAAAAATGAAAAAAAATACATAAATTAAAGGAGATAAAAAAAGATATGTAAGAATGATAAACAAGCACACAGTTCACTACTGTGGTAAGCGGATGCTGTTGCCCTTTAAGATTTTAAACTCAAATTCAATTAAATAAATACCTAATACAGGGGCCTTGCAACTATATAAATGTATCATTGTAAATGAAGAAATTATTTTTAATTTTCATTTTCAAATAGATGTCAAAATATTTTCAAATCTTTTCATTTCATCTATTCGTGATCAGCAGTTACGCTTACGATGAATAGACAAACGAGGCTGTCATACATACATTTTGTATTGACATATGTATTATATAAAATTAAAAGGCTTGGGATATATTATATATGTCGTAGCCAGATCATAGAATTGATTACTTCATGATGTGGTCGACTATTTCATCAAATGATTGTATTTCATGAAATCGCCAGCTAAATCTGACCATATCGTTCAAACATCAACGTTTGATGATTTTTCAATCCACGTTTAGCCATATCATTAATATAGGGTTTTCATGATATCAAAGGTTTAATAAAAATACCAAATAAAGAAGGAACTTATATATTTTTCTTGTAAGTACAAAAAATTGCTTATTGTTAGCCAGGTTATGGCTTAAGTTTCAAGCTGGAGTCCCCGCGATGGATACGGGCGGCTTCGGCTTTTTAGTAACGAATTATGTTTATCTATTTTTCTTTTAGTACAATACTTATGTTGTGTTTATTTTATTTACGTCGAATTTAGTTTCTTTAAGTTATTTACTATATATTTTATAAGTCTTAGGAAAGATGTTAAAGCGGATTGTTTTTTCATGAGGTCTAAGATATTATAAGGTTCTATACGTAAGTTTCCGCAAAGCATCTCGTGGTCGCATCGTTGTTTTCCAAACTGAGGACAAAATTTTAATATATTATGTTCTATTGTTTGAACACTTGTGTTGTCACAAGGACATAGGTCGTTCGCAGTGATTTTGAAACGATATAAATAGCTCTTATGGTACCGGTGTCCTGTGAGTATTTGGGTTAGTTCTAAGGTGATATTAGCTTTCTCTCTTAAAGCTTTAATGTGTTCCAGTTTGGGCAACTACTGCTTTAAATGAGCGCCAGTTGTTGAACTAGAGTATTCCAATTCATGTGCTTGTTCGGTGTCCTGTTTTCGTGGCCGTTTATCGTATGAGATAGGGAAGTTATCATAGTCTGGAGTTTTTTGAAGTGTCGCTGCTTTCTTTGCCTTCGTGTCCGCTTTTTCGTTCCCTAGTAATCCATGATGAGCTTTGATCCAGTATAATTCTATTCTTCCTGTATTTCTTAGTATTTTTATGCTTCGGTGTATATTGTTTATAATCGGATGGGTGCCGCTGCGGTTTGCAATTTCTAGGAGAGCGGATATGGAGTCAGAGAAAATGCAAACGTCTGTCTGTCGTATTTTTATGCATTCATTACAAGCTCTTTCGTTCGCTAAGCATTCGGCCTGGAAAACCGTACAACTGCTATGTAATTTTAGGCGTTTTACGGTTTCTTTCCCACCCGCGGTGAACAAAGAGGAATCCCTTGGCTGGCCCGTGGTGTAGGGCCGACCCGAGGTGGCCACTCCGAGTGGGCTTGGCGAGCCCACTTCAGATGTGTGTTGGTTGGCTGCGGCGAGAGGGGTGTCCTCTCCCACTACCGCTGTAGCCGAGGTGGAGTCGCGGGGGAGAGGAGTGTTGGTATTGTGAGGCGCCGCTCTCCCTACCCTCCGCAGCCGAATCTTGGTTGGCGGCGGAGCCATAGACCAGATCCGCCGCTGGGGTCGGGAAGGCTGGTGCTTCTAAGTGCTAGTTTTTCCTGGCCCCATGGCCTTCGCGCATCGGACACGGGGACGTCCGTTGTGCATGTGAAGTTGGAGGCCGCGGTGGAGGTAGCGCCATGTGTTCTGGTGCGCCTTACCTGAGAAGGAGATGGGGAGGAGTAGTCCTCTCCCGAGGAGGGGCCGCCTTGGGGCAGCCAGCGCTGGTGGGGCCGCGGATGTGTGCGAAAGCGTTCCCGTGGCCCTGCCAATAGGCGACGAAGGTGGAACACCATGGACTTTTAGTTGGTGCGAGTCCGACATAACCCGTCCTTGCCCCCGCAAGACGGGTATGCGTAGGCATTTCCCCATGTAAAAAAAAGTTATTTGGCATACCGAGCGGTTACAAAAGCGATACGAATTGCTATAGCCAACGCCAGGTCTCGGTCCTGGAAAGAGTTTCTGGAGGGACTCAACTAAGATCCCTGGGGGTGCCCACACAGGATGGTACTGGGTAAGCTCCGGCCTTGTTCACCCCCCTGGGAAGGGTGATCAGCACGCTCTTCCCTGAGGACCAGTGAAGTCCCTCAGGTCACCTGCCGTCGTCACTCCCGCTTGACTTGATGAGATGGGGGTGACCGTCGAAGAGCTGGACCGAGCCGTTAGCCGCTTAAAAGCCCGGAACACAGCACCGGGGCCCGATGGAATACCGGGCTGGGCCCTAGTGCTGAGTCTGCTTGCCCTGGGGGACAGGCAGGATATTCCGATCTTAACCACTAAGTCACTGAATTCTTCTCCTGCCGTCGCCGAATCATTACTTAAACAAAATGTAAATGCGTGTACAAAGAATTTTACATTTCTTAACTAGCTATTATTTTTAATACTAGTGTTGAATCCGGTGTGTTTCCTGATTTAATGAAGCATAGTAAAGTAATACCTTTATTTAAATGTGGTAGTACATTAGTCCCCGTCAATTCTAAACCTATTTCTGTACTGCCAACACTTAGTAAGATTTTTGAAAAAATTATTCTTGATCAAATGGTACTTTTTTATTAAATTCAATCAATTTGGTTTCACAAGGGGTCGCTCTACAACTGATGCCGGTGTTGAGCTGATTAAACATATCTTTAATGCATGGGAGAATTCACAGGGTGCTTTGGGTATATTCTGCGACCTATCCAAGATTGTGATTGTGTTCACTATGAAACATCAATCAGGACACTTCAACACTACGGTGTAAGAAGTGATGCTCTTAATGCAAAAAGTTGTCATTAATAGTATGAGCTCTTCCGAGTCGATGGTACAAATGGGCGTACCTCAAGGCTCAATTCTAGCCCCCTTTCTGTTTCTTGTATACATTAATGACTTACCTTACATAGTAGGGGATAACCATGATATAGTATTATTTGCTGATGACACTTCTTTAATTTTCAAATTAAAACGACAATTACTAAAATATGACGAAGTAAATAATGCTATATCTAAATTAGTAAATTGGTTTAATATTAATAATTTGCATTTAAATGGCACTAAAACGAAATATATGAAATTCATGACATCAATGTTGTATGATAGTTTGCTATGGGGACATGCGGCTGATAATGAAATTATATTTGTTTTACAGAAGAGGGCCATAAGAGCAATCTATGATTTAAAGCCTAAAGAGTCGCTGCGACAAAAAATTAAGGAAATTAATATATTAACTTTGGCCTCTCAATACATTTATGAAAATGTATGTACGTACACAAAAAAAGTAGTTTTACAAAAATAAGTGATATTCATTCTGTAAATACTAGGAACAGACACAAGCTAGTAGTACCAGTTACTCAACTCCACCGAGTCAGTAATTTATTCTTGGGGCGATGTATACGCTTTTACTACAAAATCCCAGAAAATATACAAAATTTGAGCTGCACAAAGTTCAAAAACTTTATTAAGCTAAGTTTGTATAAAAAGGGTTATTTTAATATTAAGGAATTTATGGATGATAACAACCCCTGGGAATGAGGTGATCGCTACCAAGCTATTTGTAATTTGTTTTGTGTTGCTAATTATGTAATATACATGATTGTAAGCTGTTATTAAAAAAAATGTCCCGCCGGATTTCTTGCTGGTTCTTCCCAGGACAAAGGTATTTTGTTCAAA
Organism: Parnassius orleans; assembly: GCA_029286625.1. Lineage (NCBI taxonomy): Eukaryota > Metazoa > Arthropoda > Insecta > Lepidoptera > Papilionidae > Parnassius > Parnassius orleans. Next base: position 1,922,613 of record JAGSMP010000092.1, read on the forward strand.
CCAGTTGTAATCAAACAAAAAAAGTGACTTTCAATAAGTATTATTTATAATCTATATTGAATAAAAAAGTTTCTGTTTCTGTTTCTGTCTTCGAAATACTTTAAAATTCTCAGATATGCATGCAGGTTTACTTCACATGTTTTACTTCAGTACCGGGCACGTGGTAAATCAGCTCTTAACCTTGAATTTAACAAGTTCATTGTCGCCGGCGGGGTTCCAGCTCGTGCTGATCGCTTAAAATCAAAATCAAAGTTAAAGTCAAATATTTTTTATTCAAAATTGTAGTAAACACTTTTTGTGCAAAGTAAAATGTTACGCCACCGCTTCAACAAGTCCCTGCTGCGGAGAGAACTATTTGTGAGAAGAAGGGGCAAGAAACTCATAAGTAGACTATTTTTGATTGTCTTAATAGGTAGGGGGATTATTTGCTATAGTTGCCACGCTTGGCAGGCGGGTTGGCAAGCGCAGTTTTTTATTTTTTATTGTTATTAGGATGACGCTTTCTGCCCATCTCCTGATTTGTTTCCCTCTGTCGTCTCTTACGAGACCCACGGGACGATATGGGGTAGTGGATATTCTTACACCGCCACTACACGGTCAAGAGTTGATGATGGTGTATTGTGAAGAATTTATATAAATTATATAAAACATAATAATATAAAAGTTTTTAATTTGAAATAGTAATTTTGCAATTTAATGTATTTTTGTGTATTTAAATGTAATAGTCATTGTATTCAAATTCAGCTCTAAAAGTATTAGTTACTAAAATTATTAGTTAGTAATTAGAAATAAGATTAATAATATAAGTCAGTTAAAAAAAACTGCGTCTTTTACTTACTTTCTGAATGTCTTTTATTTAATCTGATTATGTTGTTGAAAGCTTAATTTACCTTAAAATAAACAGCCAGTATTTATTAAAAGCCATTTATGGGATTATAAGGGAGGGTGATATTAATTTGTCCTCTCAGAGCTCTCAGAACTAATAGTATTATTAAGTAGATTAGACTGGTAAAAGATATTATATATTTTCATTACGGATTTTTTCTAAATTTCTATAATCGACTATATAACTATTTTTCATTCTCATTGTACCAATGAATTGATCTGCGTACTTAAAACAAGTTTTGTGCACTAACGTTTTCGTATCGTCATCGACTGTCGAATGTAAATGGAAATATGTTTTGAGCCAATTTAAAAAAAAAGAAGGTGGTTTACAATTCAAACGTTTTTGTTACGCGATATCTTCGTCATTTCAGAACCGATTTTGATGATTCTGTTTTTATTAAATATACTATTCCCATATACTATTAATATAGAAAAATGGCATATTTGCAAAATTGGCCGACGAGATAATGAAGTTTATAATGTACTCTTACATGGTAGTGCCACGTTGCAGTTATATTGTGGTTGTAGCACGAATAGGTCGGCTTGACCGGGGTAGTACCACGCTCTCACAGAATACCAGCATGAAATAGCAGCTTAATGCTGCTGTGTTTCGTATGTGAGTGTAGAGAACCGGATACCCCTATTTACTGGAAACGAGTAATTCCATCTTAATCCTCAGGGGTATAATGCATCTGCATTTTGTTTCTTAATTGAGGATAAATGTAGATGTCTATGGGTCACATGATCCACTTAACATCAGGTGGACTGTGTGCTCATTTGTCACCCTTCTTATAAAAAAAATGTAAATATTATTTATTATTTAAAAGCCGACTACAAAGAGCTAAAAAATCTCACATTGTTATTCGGTGCTAAGACATAAAATAACAATAATAATAATGTCCTTCAGACCGAATTTCGGTCACGAAGACTTTTACTTTTTATTTTTTTGACACACAAAGTCACTCGAAGGCGACGCGAATCATACGGTAGATAATTCATACTCAGGGGGCTGTTTTTTTTTACATTACATATATATCTAATTTCAATTTGTATAAAAAATGGCAATCATGAGTGTCCAAATTTGAGCAACACATATTTGCATGAGAAGTCACACAGAAGCGGTGCACCCATCACCGGAACAACAGTGGGTATTGCTTAGTGGAATTAATAAGGAACCCTAGGTAAAAATGAAGACCTACCGATAAATTAAATCAAAACTCTCGCCACTTTATCGCTGCGGAATTTTCACAAGTCCTCAACTGGATATGGTGCTATCCTTTTGTAATTACATTGCCTTAATTGTCAGAATTGGAGATGGATTGACGATCGCAGTACCAGACGTTTCGCAACTTTGACGCTCCTGTCCCTCGCCAGTTTGCGTATTTCGCACCTGACGTAAACGATGCCACCATCTATCAAAAACCGTAAATCGGACCGTAAACCGGAATCGTTCTAGAATATCATATAGTCGCTTCTCACGACACCCACGGGTCAAATTAAGGTGATGGGTTGTATCTCTAATGCCGCCACCACTAGTAAATGTATTGCATACTAAATAAAATCCTTTAAAGACCTCGTATCTCAGGTAATGGTCATAGAATAGTTCACGTTTTTATTATCTACGACAGGAGGTCTTAACTTTTTATCGCGCTATATATAACCCAACACGCAACCTGTCGAAAATTTCAACCTCAAGCTTGTCTTCATAATCTTTGACCTACCTTTCCTTCGCTCTATAGAAAATATCGTACACAAAGCCTGTAAATCCTTCAGCACCTGCAAGCCAGCCTAACTTTGATGGTTCATCACAACATTTAAATAACGCTTCTTTATCCTTAATAGAATCAGGCGTTACTTTGCAGAAATCCATTATATTAAGGTTAATAAAAAATTACTTTGCCTCTAAACGCTCAATAAAATAAAATTATGTGTCTAACTTAGTTTGAAGAGCACCTCCCGCCCTCCCTCAATAGCGTGCACTTTCGCCGTCACCACTAATCCCAGAACCACTACTCCCAATACCACTACACTAGGAAAGACACACCACCGACGATAATACGACACGTGTTTCGCCTCTACACGAGGTATACTAAGGTGAAGTAGACTCTGCGGTGGCTGACCGCTAAGTCTTCTTAGCGGTCAGCCACCACAGCCACACGCAATTGTGTGAGGGCGGAAGGTGCTCTTCAAACTAGGTCAGACACATCATTTCATTTTATTGAGCGGATATAGGCAAAGTAATTTTTTATTAACTTTAAGCTTCTTTATCCTTTAACTTAAGCCATACTATTTCCCTCTGCTTTACAACACACTCGCAGAACTTGTCTTCTCCTTCACTTACTACAAACTGCAAGACAACTTCTTGCACTTGCAACTTTACATTAGAATATGCTTCACGTATCTAGCGTATCATCAAGTTTGGTCTTCGATGAGGATCGGTCGATGAGGATGAACCTAATTAAGTGGAAGATTCCGGCGCTGGTGAAGTTCCGCCATAAGAGGAAACGCATCTGCAATTACCCTTGTGTTGCAGTTGTTCATGGGTGGCGGTAGTCACTACCATCAGGTGAGCCGCATGCTCGTTTGCCCCTCTTATATTAAAAAAAAAGAAAAAAAAGAGGTGAAGCCGATGACGCGCCCCGCACGGAGGAAGTAGATTGAATCTCGTCACTTCATTATCCCACCTAATTTAGTCACGTTGTAACGATGTGTTTGATTACACAATTGTGATCGCACTGGTGTACAGCAAAATACTGATTTAATTCAATACAAATACCATTGTTAATTAAAATAATAAAAAATAATCGCCCGCACCTGCATTTGCGCATACAGCATGCATTGCCTGCGGCACGATAGACCTTAAGTCAGAGCACGGCAAGGGATGATTCGGATGTCACTGCACAACAGTTAGCTTAGTTATTCTAAAATAGTAATATAAAATAATATTTTTTTACGTTAAATACGCTATTTACCAGCCACAGTTAGCGATTTTTTTTATTTCAGTTACTACAGTATTTCAAATATATAATAGATAATATTGTAGTAGTTCCAACTTTAATGAGCTGTCACTTGCACTTTCCAAACAAAAGGTATTGGTATCGGATCTATATGTAGTTTGAAATCAGCACAGTTCTTCTTAATGCCTTGTAATGGATTTTCGTAAGATAGATAGACAAGCCATGTGATCGCGAGCGAATCATCAATAATGTTTTCACTCATTACACACATATACACGCACACATGCACACACACACGCATGCACACACAATAACATGTTTTAATTAATTAATAATGTTATGAAGTTATAGTTCATTATTTTTAATATGTATCATTAACATTATTTTCAAAAATATTAAATTGAATTTTCATTAATATTATTTAATATTTATCATTAATAATTTAATATATTTTATTTTAATAAAATATTACGAAGTTTTCATTTACACATGTTATATAAATGAAGCTGCAGTCTTCAGCAGATTTGACAGCGTACAGGTAACTGAACGGACAGATTTCAAATGCATGCGGCGGGACTTGCAACTCCAATACAGCTCGTATTGAAGAAGCGATTGAGCGGAACCAGGGCTCCAAAGTCTTTGTTAGAGATCTGTCTGCCAGAAAGAGCCAACTGTCGAAGCTGACGACCGAGTGTGGCAGCGTCGTTTCCTTGACACCTGAGATTTTGAGTGAGATTGACAGGTTCGATGGGTACACATCATCGTTGGAGCCACACGCAAGTGTGAGTAATGCCAAGAGCAAGTCTTATCCCACACTATTCCGATGATATTCCAGACGTTAAGCGTTAAGCGTTAAGCTAAGCGTTAGAGGTTTGCAATGGTTTTTGAGAAATATTTTACGGATATTCCGATCTTAACCACTATGTCACTGAATTCTTCTCCATTTTTTTTTTTTTTTTGCGGATGGAAAATCATCTAATGACGCCTTTCGCTGTGGGTGGAGCGGAAGGGAGTGTCAGACTTTACTGACTAAAACCATCCGTGTTCCTTCAGTGCCCGTTCCGGAGCCGCGGTATCTCTTCGAACAGCCCGCAGCCCCGGCAGGCGTCGGCCCTTGCGGGCCCTTCACGCTGCTGACAGCTCTTTGAGGCGCGCGTGGAACAAAACGCGCCGTCGACACGGCCTGTCGTCGTTAGACGGACGAACGGCGAGCTACCCATTGCTCGCCGTCCACAGGTCCGCGCCTACGGTGGTCAGGGGCCACGACGTAGCCCCGACGCCCGGGGCGTCTCCGCGGCGGCCGGGAAGGAAAGCTGTTGCTCTTTCTTCTTCCGCTCCGCCACCTCCTTCGCTAGCATCGAGTAGCAGAACTAGAGAGTCAAGATCTTTCTAGAAATTTCGGGACCGATATGTACTGAACATTCTAGATGTTTCCACAGTAGAAGGTTCTGGTATCGGAGGCGCTATATAAGGCCGGTATAGACCACGACCGAGGCAGTATTGAATTGGCGATAAGCGAGGACTTCGAAGCGATACAACTACGAACTTAAGCGATCTGTAGTAAAATTGTATTTTGTTATTAGTGTGGTTAAAGTTGTAATTAGTGTTGTATAATTAAAGTGTCAATTTTGGTAATTCAATCGGCAGTTTTAATTGTCTCGAACCCCAAGCTCGTAACAATTGGTGTCAAGTGGATCAGATCATGCCGATTTTACCAAAGGACGACACGGAGGGTATCCGTACCGAAGTCAACGCCAGCAAGAGACGGACCAGAGACGATTTGGTAATGCAACGCTGCAAACGTCGGGGGCCAGCTGCCGACCACGGAGGCCGGCCCGTCAGCAGCTCCTGCATCTGCAGCACCTGACTTAGGTGCTCTGATGATGATGCTGCAGGAGCAGGCTCGCCGACAGGAGGAACAGGCCCGACAGGAGGAACAGGCCCGCCGACAGGAGGAACAGGCCCGCCGACAGGAGGAACAGGCCCGTCGGTTGGAAGAGCAGCTGCAGCGTGGACAGGAGGAACAGGCCGCCAACAGGAAGAGCAGATGCTCTCATGAAGGACCTTCACGCTACCTTCGGGAAAGAGATAAGGAGGGAAGGATAGGTTGCTCAACATGACAACCGCCTGTCGGAAGCTGAAACTCGAATCGACCAAGTGAACAATCGGGTTGACAACGTGATTGCTGACGTGAAGAAAACGCTGGACGACCTCAAACTTGGGGATGGAGTTACAGCCCCCGTGGTAGCTACAATACCTTCGCTACGTGGATTCAAAGTGCCGCCGTTCGACGGGACTTCTTCCTGGTCGGCGTACAGAATCCAGTTCCAGGCTGTCATGAAGGCGAACGGCTGGAATAAAAGTCAGGCCATGACTGCTCTCACCCTAGGCTTGCGCGACCAGGCCTTAACTGTTCTGGAAGCTCTCGGTAAGGAAGTGACTACGAGCAGCTCCTTGAGTTGAGGCGAGATATGGCGACGCTCACCTGGAACACGTCTTTCGTGCAGCTCAAAGATCGCGTGCAACGCAGCAACGAAAACCTGCAGCAGTGGGCCCTTGAGTGGAAAAGCTGGTTCGAAAAGCATACCAGTCTGTACCTGCGCTCATTGTAGGAACCTGGTGCAGACATTCATCGACGGCATCCGCGACCTTGAAGTCAGAGCTGCTGTGAGGCTCGGGCACCACGAGACGCTTAAGGACGCGTTAGCCCATGCACTGGAGGTGGAAGCCGTACGGCAGGATCATCGATCCCATCGCGTCAGGGAGGTTGCAGCAGCTGCAGTTCGCGACTGCAATAGCGATACAGCCCTAGGTGCTACGGCTGTGGGGAAAGGGCCATCTTCGATCCAGCTGCCCCAAGCGAACTGTAGAAAGGGAGGTGATCGATCTCGAGAGGGTAGTGCGGCTAACAGCACCGCCCAGCAGCAGCAGGGAAACGAGTAAAAGCCAGGACTGTGGGGCGGGTGCTGGCTGATGTTGATGATGCTGATGAAAAGAGCCCCAAGGATTTCGATCTCACAAACCCATGATGGGAACAGCCTAATCATCAAAGGCGAGGTCAACGGAACGCCGTGTAAACTGACCATAGACACTGGAGCCTCTCGCACGGTTGTCAGTTCCCAACTTATAAGTCAGTTCCTTGGGGACTCCGCATACAACCGAGAGCGCATTAATTTGGTAACAGCCACCGGTCAGCGCATACCCGTCCGTGGAGAGAAGGAGATGGAGTTGAAGCTAGGCAACATGATCTACCTGCATAATGTCATCGTGGCTGATATAATGGACGACTGCATCCTGGGCCTAGACTTCATGAGGAAGAATTGTTGTGAGATCGATGTTAAGCAAGGTGTTTTGAAATGTGGACAGGAGGAACTTTTCGTGATAGGGGCGTTACCGGGGAATGTGTACAGCCTTAAGAAGATTGTTCTGCCGCCGAGATCGGAAACGATTGTGCCGGTTAGTCTTCCTCGGAATCCTGGGCAAGCTCATCGTTGTGTACTCGTGGAAAGGGTGGACAATGACCTTCCGTGGAAAGTGGCTCGAACCTTGGTCAGAACCACCGACATCTCAAGAGTACGTGTGCTGAACCTTGTGATCAGGAACAGATTATGGAAAAAGGCACACTGGTTGGTACTTGTGAGGAAGTGGATTGGTTGCGTAGGTGCCAATATCCATCGACTGGGACCCCCAGCAAGGATGCACAAACGAGGGTGACCACACTTTTAGAAGACTGTCGCAGCGTTCTCTCCCGAATGAAGTGGTCAAGGCGAAGAAGTTGTTACTCAAGTACGCCGATGTTTTCTCGTCAAACGATGCTGACATAGGAAAGACTGGCTTAGTTCAACACAAAATAAACACAGGAGAAGAATTGCCTATCCGTCAGCGCCCAAGAAGATTGCCGGTAGCACGTGAAAAGAAGTGAAACCATGATTGAGGGAATGGTGAAGGATGGTGTTATTGAACCTTCATCTAGTCCATGGTGTTCACCTGTGGTGCTGGTAAAGAAGAAGGATGGCAGCATGCGGTTTTGTGTTGACTACCGCCGTCTGAACGACGTTACAAAGAAGGACAGCTATCCTTGCCAAGAATTGATGACACGCTGGACATGCTTACAGGCGTAAAGTGGTTTAGCACACTGACCTGAAAAGTGGCTACTGGCAGGTTGAAATTGACCCTAAGGACAAGGAGAAACTGCATTCTCGACAGGAAAGGGTCTGTGGCAATTTAAAGTTATGCCGTTTGATTGTGCAATGCTCCAGCAACGTTTGAAAGGTTGATGGAGCTTGTACTACCGGGTTAATTGGCGATGCCTGTCTGGTCTACTTGGATGACATCATCATCGTAGGCCGTACGTTTGAGGAACACCTTCAAAACCTGGAACGCGTGCTCATGAAGATTCAGAGTGCCAACCTCAAGTTGAGTCCGAAGAAATGTTCACTATTCAAACGGCAAGTTAGCTTTTGGGGTATGTAGTGTCGGAAGAAGGTATCCGCACGGATCCGGAGAAAATTGCCGCTGTCAAGGATTGGCCGGTCCCAAAAGACAAGACGCAGGTTAGAGCATTTTGGGATTGTGCTCTATTATCGGCGATTTGTGAAGAACTTTGCAGATATAGCCAAACCTCTGCACAAGCTAACTGGAGGAGAAGCGACATTTCTGCTGGGATGAAAGTTGCGATATCGCATTCCAGGAGCTCAAGGACCGTCTGTGCAAAACACCTATTTTAGGTACCCTGATGCGGGCAAGGAATTTATAGTTGACACAGACGCAAGTGATATAGGACTTGGCGGTGTGTTGTCTCAAAGGAATGGTGATCAAGAGGTTGTGATAGCATACTTCAGCAAGTCGTTGTCAAAGCCGGAAAGGAACTATTGTGTCACAAGGCGAATTGCTTGCTGTGGTAAAGTCGTTGCAGCATTTTAGCAAATATCTTCTGGGGCGGAAATTTCACTTACGAACTGACCATGCTGCACTGAAATGGCTATTGCAGTTCAAAATCCAGAAGGACAAGTTGCGAGATGGATTGAACTACTGCAGGAATACGACTTTGTGATCGAACATCGCAGCGGAAATCTCATGGCAATGCAGATGCATTGTCAAGAAGACCTTGCCCTGAAGATTGCAAGCATTGTACTAGGCAAGAGGGTAAGGAAGTGGTATCTGTGAGGATGCTCAGGACAGACCAGCTCAGCAATGAGTGGAAGGACAGCCTACAACATGCACAGCAGGAAGATTCAGACATCAAGCCGATTCTGAATGGATGAAGGCCAGTGCTCCTAAGCCGAAGTGGAGCGACGTCTCAGCGATGAGTTCGACCACGAAAAGCTATTGGGCCCAATGGGACAGCTTGCTGATTCAGGATGGAGTCCTGTGCCAAATGGGAAAATGGCCGGGGAGACAGTTGTCATTTGCAAATGGTTGTCCTAAAGCTAAAGTACCGGATGTTCTACAGCTGTACCATAATGGTTGTTCAGGAGGTCACCTGGGAGTTAAACGAACTCTACTGAAGATCCGAGAACGGTTTTACTGGGTCCACTGTCGTTACGATGTCGAGGACTGGTGTCGCAAATGTACAAGTTGTGCGGCTGTAAAGGACCTCAAACTCGTAGTAGAGGTGCATTGAAATTGTACAATGTTGGTGCACCATGGGAGAGGATAGCCGTTGACGTTGCGGGGCCGTTTCCGGAAAGTGAAAGTGGTAACAAGTATTTCATGGTTGTGATGGATTACTTCACTATGGCCAGAAGTCTTCGCCATTCCAAATCAAGAAGCTTCAACAGTTGCAGATAAACTAGTTCATGAAGTCTTCTGTCGTTTTGGAGTACCTTTAGAGATTCACAGCGATCAAGGAAGGAATTTTGAGTCTCAAATATTCCAAGAAACTTGCCGAGTTATGGGTACTCATAAGACAAGAACAACTTCTTACCACCCACAATCTGATGGAATGGTAGAACGATTTAATCAGACATTGAGAGGTACCTAGCAAAGTTGTGGAAAACGGCAACGAGACTGGGACAGGCACATACAACCGTTTTGTTGTCATATCGAAGCGCTGTTCACGAAAGTACATCAGTGACACCAGCTTTAGCAAATTTTGGGAGAGAATTACGGCTGCCTGCAGACCTGATCACCGGAATACCACCTCATGCCCCACGCAGTATAACCGATTATGCAAATGACTTGCGGAACAAAATGAATGACATTTATGAGCACGTCAGACAATCGGGACAGCAAACGTCTGAAAAGATGAAAACACGGTATGACCGCAAAATGAACAACAAAGGGTTTGACGAAGGTTCACTAGTGTGGTTACACAACCAGTTCGCAGCAAAGGGAAATCTCCTAAGCTTCAAGCTAAATGGGACGGACCGTACCGGATTGTGACAAGGATCAATGACGTAACCTACCGGATACAGAAAGGTGCAAGAGGTACTCTAAGATCGTCCATGTGGATCGACTGGCGCGTTATTATGCTAATAATGCTCGGGACGAGCATGTCTTAGAGGGGGCAGTGTTGCGCGCCACTATTAATGTCTTTACATGGCAACACTAGCCACTAGCGCCCTCAGTATCGAGTAGCAGAACTAGGAGAGTCAAGATCTTCTAGAAATTTCGGGACCGATATGTACTGAACATTCTAGATGTTTCCACAGTAGAAGGTTCTGGAAAGTATCGGAGGCGCTATATAAGGCCGGTATAGACCACGACCGAGGCAGTATTGAATTGGCGATACAAGCGAGGACTTCGAAGCGATACAACTACGAACTTAAGCGATCTGTAGTAAAATTGTATTTTGTTATTAGTGTGGTTAAAGTTGTAATTAGTGTTGTATAATTAAAGTGTCAATTTTGGTAATTCAATCGGCAGTTTTTAATTGTCTCGAACCCCAAGCTCGTAACAATATTTATCATTAATAATTTAATATATTTTATTTTTAATAAAATATTACGAAGCTTTCATTTACACATGTTATATAAATGAAGCTGCAGTCTTCAGCAGATTTGACAGCGTACAGTTAACTGAACGGACAGATTTCCAAATGCATGCGGCGGGACTTACGCAACTCCAATACAGCTCGTATTGAAGAAGCGATTGAGCGGAACCAGGGCTCCAAAGTCTTTGTTAGAGATCTGTCTGCCAGAAAGAGCCAACTGTCGAAGCTGACGACCGAGTGTGGCAGCGTCGTTTCCTTGACACCTGAGATTTTGAGTGAGATTGACAGGTTCGATGGGTACACATCATCGTTGGAGCCACACGCAAGTGTGAGTAATGCCAAGAGCAAGTCTTATCCCACACTATTCCGATGATATTCCAGACGTTAAGCGTTAAGCGTTAAGCTAAGCGTTAGACGTTTGCAATGGTTTTTGAGAAATATTTTACGGATATTTCGATCTTAACCACTATGTCACTGAATTCTTCTCCTGCCGTCGCCGAATCATTACTTAAACAAAATGTAAATGCGTGTACAAAGAATTTTACATTCCATAAAATATCATCAAAAGATATTGTAAAATATTTTCAAACTATTGATATTAATAAAACTGCGAATCTGTGGGGCATTTCCGTTAAAGTTATTGCGTCTATAATCGATATAATCGCGCCTCAACTAGCTATTATTTTTAATACTAGTATCGAATATGGTGTGTTTCCTGATTTGATGAAGCATAGTAAAGTAATACCTTTATTTAAATCTGGTAGTACATTAGACCCCGCCAATTTTAGACCCATTTCTGTACTGCCAACACTAAGTAAAATTTTGAAAAAATTGTTCTTGATCAAATGTTAATTTTTTTTTAATGTTAATTATTTACTTCATAAAAATCAATTCGGTTTCACAAGGGGTCGCTCGACAACTGATGCTGGTGTGGAGCTGATTAAATATATATTTCCTATGCATGGGAGAATTCACAGGATGTTTTGGGTATATTCTGTGACCTATCCAAAGCCTTCGATTGTGTTCACCATGAAACATTAATCAGGAAACTACAACACTACGGTGTAAGAAGTAATGCTCTTAAATTAATTGTTTCATATTTAAGTAACAGAACGCAAAAAGTTGTCATTAATAGTATGAGCTCTTCCGGGTCGATAGTACAAATAGGCGTGCCTCAAGGCTCAATTCTCAGCCCCTTTCTGTTTCTTGTATACAGGATGGTCCAAACAGTGAGGTTATAAAAATTTTTTTTGATTCCTCACACCTAGGGGTATCCGAAAATACCCTATGTATGTTCCGCGATTTTTTGTAGTTTTCGAGTTATGATTTTTTTATCCTTTTGTGAAAATGTTCACCCTAAACAGCCTAACATTAAAAAAATGTAATTGTGAGATTTTTTTCCAAGTTTTTGTTTGTAACATGATCCTTATGAGTTGCCCTATTATGCATAAAATAATTAGCTTCCTAAAATTCACCGAAGATACAATAATTTTAATCGAAACTTTAAAAAAATCTGTCAGGAGAGTGGGGCTTGAATTTTCAACAATAAATGAAAAATAGTAATAAATGATTTCATATTTTCTAATTAATTTTAAAAACTTGGCAGTACCTTAATCTTTCATAATAACATTAAAAAATGACATTTAATAGGCCAGTTTTTCTGTTACAGACTTCTGAAGTTACTCAGGCAGAAACTACCTGAATAGTTAATTTGATTTAAAAATCTTTTATAATTTCTAGGGCTAAACTAAGATAGTAAATGCTTCAGGTTAGCAAAACTACTTATTGTTAAAACGTGACATTTATTAAGGTATCATTTTACTACAAACTACATGTTTTTTTTTATTTCACTCAAACTAAATGATAGCACATTCAGTCACAAACACACAAAGGAATTTTAAACAAAGGCTCAGGTAAACATTCCTGCTTTGCGCTCCATTGTGTTACCAGGCCGCACCCCGCGCCCCGCGCTACACCGACCGCGTCCCTTTTTCACCTCGCTCGGTCCCGCCAGTCGTTCACTGCTTTCCTGCGTGCAACCACTACTCACGTTTACGTTTATTTGGATCTCTTATTTTACTACCTTCGCTTTGTTTCCCGGATTCTTGATTTGCCTTACGATAGACCTGTGCTTGTTTTATGGACCTTGAGTTGCTTAGTGATTTGGATTACTTTCAGCAATGAGTTATTCTCTCAGTCAATACGCAGAGATGCACTATTTCACTGCACGCTTTTACGCTTTTGCACGGCTTTATCGAGAGCAACTGGAGCGGCGAGGAGAAGTGTTAGAGCATTACCCGAGCTACAGGGTTTTTAATAACACCCACGAAACCCTGATGGCTGGACGCGTTCCTGGGCGTAATCAACGTCGCGAGGGACTACCCAGAGTGGATCCAGAAAGAAGAGATGTAATCATTGAAGTAATAGAAAGAGACCCTTCTACTAGTTCACGAGCGATTACGAGAAGGACTGGAATCCCAAGGACTTCAGTTTTAAGAATACTGAAATCAGGTGAGTGCATTTTATTATTTTGTAGACCTCTTTATTCAAAATCCCAACACATTGCTGCACTGCCATTTCAAATCACACTCATTTAATTTACTGTAAATTGTCGATGTCTAATGTGTTGTGTGTGCGTGTAAAAGAGAGATGTAGAGGACCCTTAAACAAGCGCTCGTAATTCAAAAATAGGCGCTAGGACGCCACTCTAGCGAATCCCAACTTTTAGTTTCACGTTCACGTGCTCTATCGGTACGTACCTCTAGTATTGCGTACAATGACAACCTACAATAAAAATACTAATAATTTTTTTCCAGAGGGATATCACGCGTTTCATATTCAGCGTGTTCAACAACTTAACGACGCAGACTATCCAAGGCGTGTTGCTTTCTGCCAAATAATGCTGGAAAAATGAATCCGGTTTGAAAGGACTGGCGTCTTTAACATTCACAATTATCATAGCTGGGCCATTGAAAACCCAAAAAAAGCAAGGCAGTCAAATTTTCAGAACAGATTTAGTATCAACATGTGGTCAGGAGTCATAAATGGAGAAATGGTTGGGCCCTTTGAATTGTCGGCTAGGTTGAACGGGTCCCAGTACCTGAACTTTCTACATAATAACCTAAATGGTTTATTGTTTGAAGTTAATTTACAAACGAGGAGGATATGATATTTCAAAATGACGGTGCTCCTTGCCATTTTGAAAGACAAGTGAGGAGCACCTCAACAGAACTTTCCCAGGAAGGTGGATTGGGCGTGCAGGGCCAATCGAATGGCATGCACGCTCACCAGATTTAAGCCCGATAGATTTTTTTATTTGGGGATTCTACAAAGAGATGGTGTATGCTAGAGAAATTAATTCGGAAAATGAATTAAGGAAAATTGAGACAGTGCGCAGAAAAATCAAAGAAAATACGAATGCTTTTCGAAGACTAAAAGCAAATTTTTTAAGACGATGTAGACAGTGTATCGAAGTTAATGGCCGCCATTTCGAAAATTAACTTTAAATAAATTTATGTTAAATTATTTACTAGTTTTAGTATGAATCTTGAAATCATTTGTCCAGTTCCCGGCAAACATCTTGAACAATAAGCGTAGTGGGGGAAGGTTTGCGCACGCATTTTTGTATGTAAAACCGACTCTGCGCAGTCAAGGTCAATGTTCAAGAAGTTTGCCGGCAATTTTGTTGTCAATAAATTTTAAACAATAAGTAAAGACACTGGATGTTATTTTTGCTAACCTGAAGCATTTACTATCTTAGTTTAGCCCTAGAAATGATAAAAGATTTTTAAATCAAATTAACTATTCAGGTAGTTTCCTGCCTGAGTAACTTCAAGTCTGTAACAGAAAAACTGGCCTATTAAATGTCATTTTTTAATGTTATTATGAAAGATTAAGGTACTGCCAAGTTTTTAAAATTAATTAGAAAATATGAAATCATTTATTACTATTTTCATTTAATGTTGAAAATTCAAGCCCCACTCCTGACAGAATTTTTTAAGTTTCGATTAAAATTATTGTATCTTCGGTGAATGTTAGGAAGCTAATTATTTTATGCATAATAGGGCAACTCATAAGGATCATGCTACAAACAAAAAAACTTGGAAAAAATCTCACAATTACATTTTTTTTAATGTTAGGCTGTTTAGGGTGAACATTTTCAAAAAAAGGATAAAAAAAATCATAACTCGAAAACTACAAAAAATCGCGGAACATACATAGGGTATTTTCGGATACCCCTAGGTGTGAGGAATCAAAAAAAAATTTTATAACCTCACTGTTTGGTTCACCCTGTACATTAATGACTTACCTTACATAGTAGGGGATAACCATAATATAGTATTATTTGCTGATGACACTTCATTAATTTTAAAATTAAAACGACAATTATTAAAAGTAAAATTAAAGTTAATTATTAGAAGTAAATAATGCTATATCTAAATTAGTAAATTGGTTTAATGTTAATAACTTGCATTTAAATAGCACTAAAACGAAATGTATGAAGTTCATGACTCCAAATGTCAGACAATTAAATACTAATGTAATTTTAAATGGGGAGGAACTGAGTCTTGTCGATACCACCATTTTTCTTGGAATAACACTAGACGCGAAGCTTCAAAGGAGCCCCCATATATCAAAGTTAGCAAGCAGACTTAGTTCTGCAGCATATGCTGTAAAAAAAGATTAGAAATCTTACCAGTGTGGAAACAGCTAGACTTGTTTACTTTAGCTATTTCCATAGCATAATGTCGTATGGTATTTTGCTATGGGAACACGCAACTGACACTGAAATTATATTTGTTTTACAGAAGAGGCCATAAGAGCAATGCATATGTAGCCTTCTCAGTTTGAAGTTAGCTGCGGGTGTCCATGGGCTGTAGTCAGATACACTTCATACCCCTACTTACCCAGACTTACTCCTAGACAGAAAGGGAATCCTTCCAACTAGTAAGACAGCTTAATACAATACAATACAATAACTTTATTTCAGGCATCAAGTACTTAAAAATTAAGAACATTGGCCCATAGCAATATATACCTTAACCTAAAAATATAGATATAACTTAACACTATTTAGGGAACTTTCTTCTTTGTCGCGTCACTGTATCGGCGAAACACTATCCCAGAGGGCCAGAAATCGACGTCTTCTCCTGACGTACTTTTGTCCAAACGGGAGATGTAGAGCTGTATGGTTGGCTCCACAACACGCAGAGTTGTACTCGCGTTTATTTTGGCGGTCCCACGCTGGTTACAGACGAGTCTCGACCGACGTCTCTTCCCAACAAGGTAAACCCGTCATTATCAGTCTGGTTTCGGGTCACCACTGGAACTGATTTTATTTCCACATTTTTTCGCTTTCGACCACAAGAGGGTGCCGGTTGTGAAGATTTTCGGGCAACATCCGCTAACGTCTTCCCTTGTTGTGAGGTTGGCTTCGGCGGAGGAGTACTCATGGGTTCAGTCAAGGGCTGAGGTGGTGATGCAATGACGACCGAGGTCGCCCTAGTTTCACGGTCATCAACCCGCTGACAGACGGTATCGCGTGACGGAGTCGCAATCATCGATGAAATATGACTACTATTACGGTTACCGCGTGTCGTATTTACATTATGCGACGGCGGTGAATTCGCAGATGTTGCAATTATGCTGCGCAACATAGTGACTTCGTTCCTCAGCTCTGTTGCGGCTCGTTCCGATTCTTCAAATTTGAAACGGATGCCGGTAACTTTGGCTTTCAACGTGGTGATGTCTTTCAACAATCTGGTCACGTCTACGTGATCGAACGTCAGCTAACGCAGCTTGTTGAGATCACGCGCGACGAAAGTTGGGATGTCATCATGGTCGGTCTCATTGAACAGCCTGAAGATGTGTTGCAGGTCTTTCTTATCGCGTCCATCTTTGTGATCCATCTCGGTGAAGCTTGTCATCAGTATCTGCTCCGGTGACACCTGGTTCATGACGTCCAATTTTTGTTGAACAAAGGCCAGTAACTTGTGGACTACGACGGTATCGTAGCGTTTAGGTTGACACGCCATTTCGAATTACTTTCGCGCAGTAGGTATGCTTATGCTACGAAAATATTGTAGGTTCGGCATTAGAGCCGTCACATCATTTTGAAGCGACTGCACTGACGGGTAGTAGAATCGCGACTTATATTAATATAATATAAAAATATAATATACTTAATATAATATAAAAAATGTCAATTAAAATATATTTTTTTAATTGTAACTTAACACGCGAGCAATCCGGGTTCGATTTGCGCCGGCACCAATGAAATTATTAATTGCAATTTTAAGTGCTGATTTACCACGTCCTCGACGGTGAAGGAAAACATCGTGAGGAAACCTGCATGTCTGAGAAATAAGAAAAAAATATATCGAAGACATGTGAAGTTCGCCAACACGCATTGGGGCAGCGCGGTGGACATTCCTTACGCTAAAACTCTCTTAGAAATGAGAGGGAAGCCTGTGCCTAGGAGTGGGACGTATATAGTCTGTAACTTTAGCTTAGTAGCTTATACAATTTCGGGCTTTATTCACTATTATATACTAGTCTTTCCTGCGGCTACGCCCGCGATGGCACTTGGGTTTTAATATCATTAGCATTCTGTGCAAAAATTTGTAAAACGGAGTGTGCATTCACTGCGATGCTATTTTGTTCGTCTGAAAAAGTCTGTAGGCGCAAGGTCTGGTGAGTACGGCGAATGACGGAGAGCTTCCAATCCCAGCTCTTGTAACTTGGAGACCGTCTGTTGTGCAGTATGAGCTCGCGTGTTGTCACGTAGGAGCAGCGGGGACGAGCGATTGACCAAAGCTGGTTGGAGACGTCGAGCTTCTCCATCATTGTGTTCAGTTCTTCACAGTACACATCTGCAGTAATGCTCATCCCGTTTGGTAAGAAGCTGTGATGAATCACACCGGCGCTAGACCACCAAACAGTGACCATCACTTTTCTAGGGGTAAGTTTTCGTTTAGGACATTGTTTAGGTGCTGAACCAGGATCCAACCAACTTGCTGAGCGCTTGCGATTGTCAAACAGAATCCAATTTTCGTCGCAGGAAACGATGCGACGATAATTGGATACAAATGCGATGAAAACATAACGCTTATTAATAAACAAATGACTAATTTTGAAAAAGGAACTCCATGTTTTTAAAATAAAATTAATTTGAAATTAGAAACAAAGATTTTGATTTGAAATGGCCAGTACTGTAGAACGACAAATTCATAGGTAAAGACCTATTAATAAAAAAAAAACGGACACACTACATTTTCACTTTCTAATAGAATCTTTGGCAGTCATTATGAAAATGTTAAAAAAAAGGAAAATAACAATTTTTTTGGCGTTCCGTTGTTGGATAATAATTAGCCTATATTATAGTACACATGATCGTTCACTATCAACATCATCAACATACCAAATTTCATGAATGTGAATGGTGAATGTATACATTTATTATATGTATCCATTATCCATTACAGACTATAAAAGTTCACTGCTGAACATAAGCCTCGCTCATAGATTGCCTCATGGGGGGAGATATGTTAGTAATATGTATTAACAAAGTAAATTCACTGTAATTTATTTTGTATAAATCTGTAAGTCACCATTAAATAATAGTTCATACCAGTTCTCATACCTTTTCATAAAGCAATACTCACAGAATACCAACCTTACGAAACACAAAAATGCTGGTGTGTTTCGTAAGGTGAGTGTGAGTGAGATCCTTTTTACTGGAAACGACGCATTCCATCTTAGTCCTCAGGGGTGACAACGCATCTCCATTTTGATTCTTAATCGAGGATAAATGTAGATGTATATGGACCACAGCATCCACCTACCATCAGGTGGACTGTGTGCCCGTTTGTCACCCTTATTCTATAAAAAAATTACTTATGACTTACATAATTATTTATACTTTTGTAAAAATACAATTTCAATTCATTACAATTTCAGATTTTGTTTTCAACTTTCTAAAATGCTTCGTTAATAGGCCAGTCTTTAATTAAATTGGATTACGTCGTTAATAAAATAAACGATGTCATTACGAAATTCATAGCAACCCATTCCAACAAAGCCAACCTTAAACTCGTTTTATTTAAGTTTAGAAATACAATAAGTACTTCTATTTAAAATCAGCCTGTAATTAAAATTGAAATTAATTATAAAAATAACAAATAAAAAATTGTAATTATAAAGGTATATTTATAAGACAATATTTATACTACAAAACGACTAACATGATGTAGGTAATTAATTATTCAAAGGTCAGTGAGAATATAGTGTCTTAAGTAGGCCTAGACCTCAGAGTAATTCGTATGTATGTACATAATTACTCTAAGGCCTAGACCTACATATATCACAGATCACATGTCCCTATCTCACAGATGCTGGTGAGATAACATACTTTGTTGCTTTTGTAATCTATGGTTAATTGCACTATGTAAATTTATGTGGGATATTACTGTGAATTTATGATATCCTCCCGGGGGATGCGGGAATCTTTCTAATCTTTATTTCCCCGTTTTATTCTTTATTTTAATAACAAAGACATTACACACGATACGTTATGAATTATGGACTTTGAGCTTGAGTTTCAAGAAAAGAGCTTACTATTTTAAAGGTCCGGTCACGCATTTGCAATGCCCCTAGTGAGTCTAGATGAGCTATACGCTCGTTTGCCATAGTTGCCACGCTTTGCAGGCGGTTTGGCAACCGCATTTTTTTCAGTGTAATTAGGAAGACGCTGCTGACCATTTCCTGATTTGTTTTCCTCTGTCGCCTCGATATGGGGTAGTGGATATTCTTACACCGCCACTAGACGGTAAAAAATATTCCTCCTAATAAATAGCTAATTTATGAGTGTGGCCCATGTTCAGTAGTGGACTTTTGAAAGGCTTTGACGGTATACTTGTTTGTTCCCTCTTCTGTAACTATGTTCTCTAAGTTAGTTTATAGCTATGTAGATTTAAGATAGTTTATGACGATAGAACGTAAGTATAAGTGACGTATAAAATAGGCACAAGTGTTGTTACCTTAACAGTTTATTGCACACTGAGCTAAATTTGAAAATCATCATCATCATCATCATTACAGCCCTTCACAAGTCCACTGCTGAACATAGGCCTCCCCCAAGGAATGCCACAAAGCACGGTCCTGAGCCACCTGCATCCATCGACTTCCTGCATGTCTTACCAGGTCGTCACTCCATCAAGTGGAGGGTCGCCCTATACTTCGCCTACCGGTACGAGGCTGCCACTCGAGAACCTTTTTTCCCCATCGGTTGTCGGTTCTTCGAGCTATATAGCCGGCCCATTGCCACTTCAGCTTACTAAGCTGTAGGGTTAATCTGGTTCTACTGCGGATATCCTCATTTCTAAGTTTATTACGCAGAGTAACTCCGAGCATAGCCCTCTCCATAGCTCGCTGAGCGACCTTGAGCGTCCTCATACGGCCAGCAGTAAAGGACCACGTCTCAGATCCATAAGTCATCACTGACAACCCGCACTGGTTGTGCAATCTAGTTTTCAGGTTTTGAGGTATACCTGACGAGAAGATGTGTCGTAATTTCCCGAACACTGCCCAGCCGAGTTGAATCCGTCGATTGACCTCTCGGTCGAAGTTGGACTTACCTAGTCGGACTATTTGTCCCAGGTAAACATACTCGTCAATAACTTCGAGCGTAGTGCTCCCAACAACTACTGGCATAGGTGTGACATAAACATTAAACATTATCTTTGTTTTGTCCATGTTCATCTTAAGACCTATCCGTTTGGAGACACTATTGAGGTCATTGAGTGTAGAGCTTAGGTCCTCCAGCGATTCTGCCATAAGGACTATATCGTCGGCAAATCGAAGGTGAGTGATGTACTCGCCATTGATGTTAATACCGTATCTTTTCCAGTCCAGTAGCTTTCGGGGATATAACGTCACCCTGTCTTACACCTCTCTGCAGTTGGATAGGTTTCGTACTCGGATAGCTATCGTAGCCCTACTGTACAAACACTTCAGCACTTCGATATATCGATATTCGATATATAATTCGGGACTGTAGCACCGCCCAAATTTCGACGGGATCAAAGGCTTTCTCATAGTCCACATACGCAAGGAAAAGTGGCAGATTGTACTCTTCTGTCTTCTGTATAATTTGCCGAAGGGTGTGTATGTGGTTTATGGTACTAAAGCCTCTTCGGAAACCGGCTTGTTCGGGAGGCTGGAAGTCGTCGAGTCTAGTTGTAGTGACTCTAGAAATCAGCACGTAGACGCGGCTCAGAAGGAAATCGGTCTATAGTTTTTCAATAGAGCGTTGTCGCCTTTCTTGAAGAACAAGACCACCGAACTTCTGCTCCATGCTTCCGGAATAGTGCCACCATGGAGGACGGAATTAAAGAGCTTTTGAAGGACTTCAAGTACCGGTTTTCCACCCGCTTTCAGAAGCTCCGCTGTAATTCCATCCTCACCTGGGGCCTTGCCGTTTTTAAGGTGCTGAAAAGCCATTCTAATCTCGCTCAGACTGACGTCCGGGATATCATCGGAATAGTGTCGGATAAGACTCGAAGAATTTGAAAATATGTACATTTAAAGTAATTCGCGGGGCGGTGCGGCGGCTTGAACCGCGTTAGCTCACTGTAAAATGTAAGGTTTTCATTTTACTTCCGAACCTCCACCTCATTCCTTTCCTTCATGCACTCTCCCTTCCCTTGAACACTTCGTTCTATGTTGCCAACCTATATCTATGCACGTGAAATATTTAAATATACGAATATATTTGCAAAGGTTATGAGTGAGGTTAAGTAAGAGTAAGTTTTTCTAATCGAAAGAGAGTTTAGATTCTCCATACTGAAGTTGAATGTACCTTTTTTTATAAGTTGCTACCGTAACTAGTTTGAAGATTCCCGATATATTAGGTAAATGTAACATCTTTCCCAGGAATAGTATCTATGGGCGCAAATCGCCATCTATCGGCAATAATTGGCAAATATTGATATTTATGTTTTAGTTTATCGTTTAAGTGAATATATTATTATAGGAATATCTGAAATATATAAGATTATAAATTTATATAGTTATTTATAAACATAAATCCGTTATTTATTAAGGTCTGATATTTAGTAGACACTGTTTTGACTGTTTGAAAGTTTTGAAGACGTTTGATGTTTAATTTATTGTTAAAATACTCATTTTACTGTGTAAATGTTAAAATTAATATCTACTAGAATTAATATCATTATTTTGTATCAAATTTTATTATTTTATGCAATAAGTCTTGTTTAATTTAATTCGAATCTTGCTTGCAGCGCCACTTTTTGACAGACTATTAGAGCCCAGATTTTGACTGACTATGATAAACTAATGTTTGTTCAAATTAAATGAACAAACGATTTATATTATATAAATCGTTTGTAGTTATTTAAATTCATTAAAATATTTATTATGAATATTGAGGTCTATTTTAAGAATTATTTTGTAGTACTTAATTTTATTTATTTGATTTAAAAGAAGTTGTATTTGCTATATCCATTTTTGTAAGGAAACTATAAAAGCGGTTGATTTATGTAAAGACTGTTTTGTTCTATACTAGTAATTGTGCGAAAATAAACTACGTAATATTTGGTGTGCTATTTCATTGTGATGGACCCTGAGCGTGAAAACCCTGGCGTATCGCCGACATATCCTTTGCTTTTCTACACACTCTCAATGGTCAACGTGTAAGTTTCCTCCTTGAGTTAGTTGGATTTTCAGTAGATCAGAGGATAAGCATTCAGCGTACATTGCATAGTACGTGAGTAACCCGAATTAAATCCCCGCCTTTCATTCATGACTATAGAGCCTACCAAAAGTCCACTGCTGAACACAGGCCTTCCACATAGATTGCCTCATAGAGGGGATTTTACCATGGAAGTTGCCAACCACTATTTTCAAGCGACTTCTAAAAAGGAGGAGGTTCTCAATTCGTCGGAATCTTTTTTTAATGTATGTTCACCGATTACTTGAACCTGCGCCTGAACCGATTTGGAAAATTCTTTTTTTTTGTTTCAAAGGTTATATTTCCCAGGTGGTTCTATTTAAATTTTATCGAAATCGGTCGTGCGCTTTTAAAAAATCAACAATAAGTTATTTATATTGAAGTCGGTTGTACAAAAATTTTAATTATACCACTTGTGTGTTATTTACGGTTGTCGTCAGAAAGATGATGCTGCCCATCTGCTGTTTCAGTTCCCTCTGTAGCTTTTACCTCACTAATGGAACGAAATGGAGTAGTGGATATTCTTACACTACTACTACATAGCCCCCGCCTGCATCAATGTTATTGTTTTATTACAGTTGTAAGTATTGATTTAACATATGCTGTGAAGGAATCTATCGTGAGTAGCCCTTTTAAAAATTAGAAAGACACGTTTTATCTTCAGCTGGTCCCCAGTCTCCGAAGCCTCATCAGACAGCGTACAAGAGAAATTAACAGTCGGGAAAAAGTTTTATTAATTTATTTATGTAGGTAGGTACCTATTATATATATATATATATATATATATATATATATATATATATATATAATAGGTCTGTTATTGACTGACTGTCTATATATATATATTATAGTATGTTATTAGCCATATGTCCAGTAGTGGATTTTTATAGGCTGAAATGGATGAATAGAGATGGTGATGAGAAGACGTGTCGTATTCTCGCGAACGCTGTCCAAACGGGTCTCGATTGATCTCTTGGTTGAAGTAACACTTACCAAGTCGGACAATAAACTAAATAATTTAATTTACAAAGTACCGAAGTCTATTACTTCCTTAGCATGGATCTTTTTTTCTTCTTTTTTTAAAATGAAATAATTATTTTTATTTTAATATTATTATTTAGCTATTTCCATTTTTTTCAAATTTCATTCTAAATTAATTTATTAACAATTTGCATTATGGACAAAGTTTGAATAAATGAGAATTAGATAATTAGTCGACGCTTTGTTGTGATTTTAATCAATACGTAATTTGAAATGTTTTGGCAGTTTTTTCTTAGCAATTTTATGTGTTCTATTGTAAATACGGCTAAACGGTGAAAAAAGTAAGGTTATAACTATAGCGAGACGTATGCTGTCTCTGATTTTGAGATACTCTGTCGGGCTGCCCCAATGCTTGGTTACGGTACGATTTCTCTACTCATGTGGCTTGGTGACGGTCTTCACATTATCCTTCTCCTTCAAATATTATATTTCATTTTAAAAAAAACTTCCTAACACAATTTGTTGATTTTCGATTTTTAAGTTTGTTGGTCGCTGCGTTTTCGATATTGGAATTAAGCTGCCTCGATCACGGGTAGGAAATAATTTATGTTTGAGAATCGTACACGATTCGCAAATTTTTTAACTGCTTGAAGAAAATTGTAGACATGAATTTAATTGCCCACAGAACAGTAAGTTGAGATTTAAGCCTAAAAACAAACTGTCGAACAAATTTGCTGTTTACGGAAGTACATGACTTAAATACTTCGATGTCTCGTCGCCTATGCACCCATAAGGTGAAGATCGAAGCGATAACAGTCTATTGGGCTAGGCTCGTTCGATCTCTTCAGATATCGCTGTAATCATATTGTCTAGATTGATCTACGCGTGCTACAATGAACCGAGTGGCGCGAACATGGCGCATTCTAGTTTCGGATGCAAAATTTTACTTTAAATGGAATATTTTCAAACTTGTTATTATACTGGCTCTGTTTGCCAAACCCTTCGAAGTGAGAAGAAAGAAAGAGCAATACCTATCTAAACGCACTACGACCGAAACGGAACCCTACCACCTATCAAAGTTACTGATTTTAAGTCCCTATTAGATTTCGAAACATGAATAGCTTTTAAAAATAAAAAAACTTAACGATCACCGTCTCCAATACAGCTTGCGAAAAGCCTTAACTATCACAATTTTTGGAAATTGTGCATTATCACGCTCTGAGCTCTTTCTGGAATTACCCATAGTGATTACGAAATTCATAGTCTAAAATGGGTAATGGATTTCTTAAGCTGCCACTATATAGCGCAGTTTTTAGAAGAATGAACAAAATCCATATTATCAATACAAACAACATGATAAAAATAAGTGTATGCAAATACTTTTGTTATAGCGTGTAAATATTAATATAATACAAAAGCAATTTAAAATAAGTTAACAACTAAGGGCCGATCTTTCAATCGTTAGATAATAGTTATTCATTCCTATGTAAATACAACATAAACAAAGTAAAAATTAAAGTTGTATTAATAAAATAGTTCAATTGTTTGAGTTTTATATTCAGTCAGGTAATAATTTATTAGATGGATAACTTTTATCTGACGATTGAAAAATTGACCCTAAGTCTAATTTACAATGTAAATATGAGATTGTTAAATCAATTTTCCCGAGATTGGAGTACCCTACTCTCGCAAATAATTGATAAAGGTAAGTTAATAAAAATTGACGAATTACGTATTAGTCAATTTTCTTTTTGATTGCAGAGCCTTGTTTATTATTGTGCTCAAGGTTTGTTCGTTGTGTGTAAGAGCAAATATGCGATTTTTTTACTGGTTATCTTTCACTAATATAGTTATTTTACTTAGTGGCGGACAATAATTTGACAATCGGCTAATAACGGGAGATCCATCCAATAACGTTGATTTCATACTTCACAGGCTAGTGATGCGAAGCAGCGTGCTGACTACGAGCAAATTTTACAAGAATTGTCTGACAAATAGTATATTTTTAATAAGGGCCTATCCACTACAATGAAGAGAGTTGCATGTGCGTTGACTATATATATGTATGTGATTGTATTTAGCTTCACCACACGTATCCTCCTTGTAATGTAGTTGATATAATATCAGTATATTGTGTATTTTAGAACAAAGTGTTTTCACTGCTAGCCATATGGCTCAAAGGCACTGTGTGAGTTATAGAGGCATTATGCGACAATAGAGGCAATCTCTAGCAATAAAAAGAGTTTAATTAATTTAGAATACAGCCCACAAATAAGTAATAAAAATTGTTTACACCTGGTGCATCAAAATATACAAGGCATGATGGGCAAAGAAATGGAAGTTGAATTGTTTTTAAATAGTAACAACATACATACCCTTTGTATTACTGAACATTGGCTAAAAGATTATAATTTCATGTTTAACTTCAGAAATCATCAGGTGGTCAGTTCCTTCAATAGAGAAAAAAGTTTACGTGGTGGCTCCTTAATATTAGCAGATAAATCATTATTCTCGTATATAAAGAACGTAAGGATATTGTGAGCCTCTCTGTTGAGGGAACTGCAGAAATGGCTTGTGTCGAGCTCGAGCACCTCATTGTTGTAAGTGTATACAGACCCCCATGAGCTACTTATGACTATTTTGAAAAGATTGTGGAAGAAGTTTTGCTCAAACTTAGTAAACAGAACAAGTCTGTTGTAATATGCCCAGACTTTAACATCAATCTCCTTGAAATTTCTTCCATTAGTATTAAGTTTAGCTCATTGTTTAAATCGTATAATCTTGTTAATTTATTCTTAGAACCAACACGTATTGCTGGGTCTAGTGCGACCTGTATAGATAACATTTTTACAGATGTTAAGCCCTTGCATAAATCAATTATTCAAAATTTAAGTTCGGATCACTGTGGACAGTTGGTCTCATTGCCTTACATACACAAAAAACAGAAAAATAAGAAAGTTGTGTTTGTTCCAATAAATGAACATCGCTTGGAGAGGTTTAGAAGTAATATAAGAAAAATACTTCCATCACTTTCATTTAAAAATAGTGCAGATTATTTGTATGGTGCGTTAGTTAAAATTATAAATTGTGAATTTAGTAGAATATTGACTTCTAAAACTTTCTCTGTTAACAGTCGCAAATCATTTAATGAATGGGCGACAGTAGGAATTTATAAAAGTAGGCGAAGTTTATACGAGCGTTATAATGAAAGATCATATAGTAGTAGTGCTATATTTAGAGATTATGTAAAAACATATTTTAAAATATTTAAAAAGGTGTGCTCCACAGCTAAGGCTTTACATTTAAGCAACAAAATTAAAACTGCATCCAACAAAATTAAAATGACCTGGAGAATAATAAATAGTGAAACGGGCAAGGTCAAACCGCGCAACTCGGATTTTCAATTGAATATTAACAACAGTTTAACTCGATCTGATCAAGAAGTTGCTATGGCTTTTGAGAAACATTTTACTGATGTTCCTTTTTTGACTACAAAATCATTAAATTCTTCTCCTACTGTCACCGAATCATTGCTTAAACAAAATGTAAAGGCTTCTTCAAATACTTTTAAATTCCATAGAGTATTGCCAAAAGATATCGTTAAATATTTTAAAACAATTGATGTTAAGAAAACGGCAGACTTATGGGGGATTTCCGTTAAAGTTATTTTATCTATAATAGATATAATAGCACCTTATCTAGCCACTATATTTAATACTAGCGTCGAATCTGGTGTGTTTCCTGGTTTAATGAAACATAGTAAAGTCATACCTTTATCTAAATCTGGTTGTACATTAGACCCCGCCAATTTTAGACCAATTTCTATACTACAAACATTTAGTAAAATTTTTGAAAAAATAATTTTAGATCAGATGTTAAGTTTCTTTAATATTAATAAATTACTTCATAAAAATTAATTCGGTTTTACAAGGGGTCGCTCGACAACTGACGCTGGAGTTGAGCTTATTAAACATATTTTTTGTACATGGGAGAATTTAGTGGATGCTTTGGGTATATTTTGTGACCTTTCCAAGGCCTTCAACTGTGTTCACTATGAGACATTAATCAGGAAGCTACAGTACTATGGTGTCAAGAACACAGCGCTTAAACTTATTATTTCGTATTTAAGTAATAGAATGCAGAAAGTTATTATCAATGGTAAAAGTTCATTCCTATTTCTAGTGATATACACTAGAAATAGGAATGGGCCGTTATTGACTTACCTTCCCTTGTAGGGGATAATCATGATATAGTATTATTTGTTGATGATACTTCCTTGATTTTTAAACTTAAACGTCAATCATTTAAATGTGACGAAGTGAATAATGCTATATCAAAATTAGTGCATTGGTGTAACGTTAATAATCTACATTTAAACGGAAATAAAACTAAATGTATTAAATTTACATCATCGAATGTTAAAAATCTGAATACAAATGTGTTTTTAAATGGGGAAGAACTGAGCCCTGTTGAATCCACTGTTTTTCTTGGCATCACTCTCGAAGCAAAGCTTCAATGGGGCCCCCATATATCCAAACTAGCAAGCAAACTAAGTTCTGCAGCCTTAACTGTAAAAAAGATTAGAGGTCTCACTAGTGTCGAGACAGCTAGATTAGTTTATTTCCGTTATTTCCATAGCATAATGTCTTATGGGATTTTGCTATGGGGAAATGCCGCTGATTTAGAAACTATTTTTGTTTTACAGAAGAGGGCCATTAGAGCTATTTATAACCTCAAACCGAGAGAGTGTCTTAGAGATAAATTTAAAGAAATAAATATATTAACTTTGGCCTCTCAGTATATTTAATGAAAATATAATGTATGTTCACAAAAACAAAGGTAGTTTTAGTAAAAAAAGTGATATACACTCTGTAAAAACTAGGAACAAACACAAGTTAGTGATACCAGTTTCTCGACTCCACAGAGTCAGTAATTCTTTCTTGGGGCAATATATACGCTATTACAACAAGGTCCCGGAAAGTGTACAGGCTCTCTCTATTGGCAACTTTAAATGTTTTGTGAAGCTGAACCTGTATAAAAAGGGTTAATATAATATAAATGATTACATGGTTGATAATAATGTCCTCCAGACCGAATTTCGGTCACGGCGGCCAGCCTCAACGGAGACTAGCCATCTGCGCAGGACAGGATTATAGTGCCCAAGTGTATGCGCAAGCACAGGTGCACTCTCTATTCCCTCATTCTCATAGTCCGATGGGACGGTAAACCGACACGACCGGAGAGAGATCAGGCGCAGGACCAACGGCTGAACGTGCTTTCCGAGGCACGGGGGTGAGACACCGCCAACTTCCTGACTCCGGGCAGCTACTGAGAATTTTTTGATGGAAAAGCTCAATAACTGATTTTTTTTGTCCGACCCGGGATTCGAAACCAGGACCTCATGATCAGCAGTCGCACTACTACAACCACTAGACCAACGAGGCAGTGGTTGATAATAACCCCTGGGAATGAGGTGGTCGCTTCCAAGCAGTTTCTAAACCAGTTTCGAACCAGTGCTGAAGTAAAAAATGACTTTCAATAAGAATTACACATGTGATCTATATTCAGTAAAAAATTATTCTATTCTATTCTATTCTATTCTAGAGTTCCCGAGCGAGGGAAATGCAGGACGACTTCTAGTTTGGGGCAATGATGATTATGGTAACATTATGATTGTAGAACGAAGTTATTGAGTAATAAGTACTTTAGTCTTTACTTCACTTATTAACACCGTCTGATTATTACTCTGCCCATATGCCATACCATTTTTAATCGGACGAAATTAACGCTTTTTGTTCTATTTACAAGTGGCAGACTGTAAGATGCTGCTACCGCTATCAAGGCACCAGCGCGTTAAACACGAAAAAGCAGGACAAAATATCTAAGGAATAGAATCATAAATAAGAACAATCAATAGAATATGTTCATTATCCAATTAAATCTGAAGAATTATAACGTAATTAATATTCCGATTATTTCAGAGTAGAATCGTAACAAAATCCCATGGTGTTTCTTTTTCATCGCATATCGGCAGGGCCCAAGGGTACGTTTTAGCACACATCTACAGTCTTACCAGCACTGGCTCCTAATCGGGAGAGGACAACTCCTCTTCCTTCTTCTTTTTAAGTAAGCAAATTCCCACTCGGCCTCCAACTACACCTGCGCAATGAGCTCCTCTGAGTCCGTTAAGCGTTGTCCATGGGGCCAGGTAAAACGAGCACTCGGAAGTACCACATTTCGGGACCCAAACGGCAAATCTGGTCTATTTGTTTCACCTCTTATTTTCGCTCATAACGCAGAGTTCACTTGTATTTAAAAAAAAAATATCTATTCTACCACCAACTTATATCTCGTTTCCTTTACCCTTTACTAAAAGCATAATTCAAATAAATAATCGCAACTCCTTTAAACTTTGATAATAAATTTATAAATACATTACAATTTGCAGTCTAAAAACTTTAATAGTGTCTACAAATAAATAAAATTGAAGTGTCTGTTTGTAATGTCATAATAACAGCTTTTTACTAAATACATGTAAAAGCATATACGATACTAATAACAATAAAGCGATTTTTAAAATCTTTGTCTGTCTGTCTGTTTGTTCTGGCTAATCTCCGAAACGGCTGGACCGATTTTGACAGGACTTTCACTGGCAGATAGCTGATGTTATAACGAGTAACTTAGGCTACTTTTATTTTAGAAAAATAATTAGGGTTCCGTGCAAAAAAATTAAAACCTATGAAATCCAATCGTAATAAATTCCATGCGGGCGAAGTCGCGGGGGACAGCTAGTTTATAATGAAACATGAAGTCTGTAAAATGAGAATGGTAGTTGTTGTTGCGAAGTAAATAAATCTTGTTAGAACTTTGTGTTTAAGAACATTCATTTGTAACAAGCAACGTCAAGTTCGTCTGTGAAAAATTATATTTTTAACAAAGAGTAAAGGGCGACTTCATAGAACTCAAAAGAACAATGTTATTTCCACTTAGCAGTTTTAGAAGCCGGTCCTAATACAAAGTTCATTAAAAATTAAAGCCTCGACTTCATAGACTATTTTAGAAGATTTTCATTTTCATTAAAAGTTAAGTTTTTTGACTCTATGAAGTTGGACTAAGGAATATGACAACTTGAAGGTAA
The DNA here is from genome assembly GCA_029286625.1 of Parnassius orleans. NCBI lineage: Eukaryota > Metazoa > Arthropoda > Insecta > Lepidoptera > Papilionidae > Parnassius > Parnassius orleans. The sequence goes on from JAGSMP010000092.1 coordinate 1,953,257, forward strand.
CAAATAGAATGTCGCTTAAATTTTTAAATTATATATATTATATAATTTTTAAATTATATAATATATATAATTTAACACTAAAAATTTAAACACCTAGATGAGCACACCCTTACGGAGAGAATATATGAGATTACCCCTGAACTTATAACCTTTTTAATAAAATATAATTATTAAAATCGGTTCACAAATGACGAAGATATCGCGTACCATAAATAAAAAAAAATAACATAGAGTCGAATTTAGGACGTCATCCTTTATTAGGTGAACTAAAAAATCATCATTCCGCAGCCCTTCACAAGTCCGCGTGCTTTGTCCTGAGCCACCTGCATCCATCGACTTCCTGCATGTCTTACCAAGTCGTCACTCCATCTAGTGGGGGGTCGCCCTACACTTCGCTTACCAGTACGAGGCTGCCACTCGAGAACCTTTCTTCCCCATCGGTTGTCGGGTCTTCGACCAATATGGCCGGTCCATTGCCACTTCAGCTTACTAATTCGTTGGACTATGTCGGTTACTCTGGCTCTACTGCGGATATCCTCGTTCCTAAGACTTCACGCAGAGAAACCCTGAGCATAGCCCTCTCCATAGCCACCTTGAGCTTCCTCGTACGGCCAGTAGATCATATCCATAAGTCATCACGGGCAACACGCTCTGGTTGTGCAATCTCGTTTTCAAGTTTAGAGGTATATCTGACGAGAAGATGTGTTGTAATTTCGTGAACGCTGTCAAGTTGAATCCGTCAATGTCCCAGGTAAACATACTCGTCAACAACTTCGAGCTTAGTGCTCACAACAACTACCGGCATTGGTGTGATATGGAAGTTACATAATGTGATCTTTGTTTTGTCCAAGTTCATGTTAAGACCGTGCCGTTGGGAGGCACTATTGAGGTCATTGAACACAGTGCTTAGGTCCTTCAGTGATTCTGCCATAAGGACTATATCGTCGGCAAATCGAAGGCGAGTGCCGTACTCGCCATTTATATTAATACCGTTTCCTTTCCAGTCCAGTAGCTTGAAAACGTCTTGCAATGCAGCGGTGAAGAGTTTCGGGGATATAACGTCACCCTGTCTTACACCTTTCTGCAGTTGGATAGGTTTCGTACTCTGGTTCTGTACTCGGATAGCTATTGTAGCCCTACTGTACAAACACTTCAGCACTTGGAAATACCGACAGTCAACTTGGCACCGCTGAAGGAACTGCAGCACCGCCCAAATTTTGACGGAATCAAAGGCTTTCTTATAGTTCACTTACGCTAGACATAATGGTAGATTGTACTCCTCGATCTTCTGTGAAATTTGCCGAAGGGTATGTATGTGGTCTATGGTGCTAAAGCCTTTTTGGAAACCGGCCTGTTCGGGAGGCTGGAAGTCGTCGAGTCCGCGTGCGAGACAATTCGCAATAACTCTCGAAAACAGCACGTAGACGCGGCTTAGAAGGGAAATCGGTCTGTAGAGCGTTGTCGTATTTCTTGAAGAACAAGACCACCGGACTTCTGCTCTACACCTACGGAGTAGTGCCACCACGGAGGACAGAATTAAAGAGCTTCTGAAGGACTTCAAGTACCGGTTTTTCACCCGCTTTCATAATCTCCGCTGTAATTTGATCTTTGCCCGGAGACTTGCAGTTCTCAAGGTGCTAGAAAGCCATTATAATCTCGCTCAGACTGACGTCCGGAACATCTTTGGAATGGTGTCGGATAACACTTGCTCTCGAATCGTTACTTACACTTGCGTGTGGCTCCAACGATGATGTGTACAGCTGCTCATAAACCTCTCAATCTCACTCAAAATCTCAGGTGTCCCGGAAACGTTGCTGCCACATTCAGTCTTCAGCTTCGACAGTTGTTTCTTTCTGGCTGACAGATCTCTGGTAAAGACTTTTGAGCCCTGATTCCGCTCGATCACTTCTTTAATACGAGCTGTATTGAAGTTGCGCAAGTCTCGCCGCATGCATTTAGAGATCTGTCTGTTCAGTTGCATGTATGCTGTCAAATCTGCTGAAGACTGCAGCTTCATTTTTCGTCTATCAGCCATGAGATTAAGAGTGTGATCGGATTCTGATTCGGATCTGGACACGTTTATGTGTTCTTTTGCGGTGGGTCAGGCAGAACTTAGCTCCATCCGCATGAACAGTTTCCACGCGCTTATTATTCATATCGTCCACTGCATTGCAGTCTTTTAGGCACTGAAAACGATTTTGTAACTAGAGCTGAAAGTTTTCGGGACTTTGGATTAGAGCACGACGGGGACGGAGCATTAACTTCATTAGACGACACCTCTCTAACCTAACGTTTAGGTTCAGTGTGCCTCGAACCATTCGGTGATCTCTACCAGTTTTCACCTTCGCGATCACTGAGACATCACTGAACATCTAGACAGTCATCGTAATGAAGTCAATCTCATTTTTTGTCGAACCGTCGGGGCTCGACCAGGTCCACTTCCTGTTGGGCCGCTTCTGGAAGAAATAGTTCATCATAAAGAGTCGTTCTTTGTCCATGAAGTCGACCAGCTGCTGGCCCCTTGGGTTTCGTTGCCCTATTACGAATTTCCCTACCTTCAGCTCACCGTTCTCTCTTGTGCGTAGTTTTGCGTTGAAGTCTCCCATTAACACCGTATAGTGAGTTTTGCAGGAAGGCATGGCTCTATATATATAATCATACATTTCCTCCACCTCCTCATTGGGATGTGCCGAGGTTGGTGCCTGTATGGTCTTCAGCGAATACCGTTTGGTGATTCTGAGTATAAGGTATGCAACCGTCGTCGAAACACTCACAATCTTTACTAAGTTGTTAACGAGAGACTTGTGGACGATAAATCCGTCACCTCCTTGGGACAGATGGGCGCCCTCCCGGTGATAGAACAAGTTGCCGGATTCGAGGATTACTGTGTTCCTTCCCTCTCGGACCTCGGATAATCCTATAATATTCCAATGCAACTTGTTTATCTCTTCTGCCAGCTCCAGGATCTTCTCGTCAGTCCTCAGGGTGCGTGCGTTATTTGTTGCCAAGTCGTCTTAGGTGGCAACCGACCTCCACCGGAGATTCTTGACCTCCACCGGAGATTCTTAGCACAATCTGCCCCACCGTTACCATGGTCGCCACCGTAGCCAGGAATTGCGGGGCCGCCAGGGACTGGAGGCCGTCTCTTCGTAACTCTCATCATGGGGGGTACATTGCCATAGTTGTTACGCTTAGCGAGCGGGTGGCCAACCGCAATTTTTTTATTGTTATTTTGCTCTTATCAGAAGATGCTGTTGTCCATCTTCTGCTTTAGTTTCCCTCTGTCGTCTCTTACGACACCCACGGGAAGATATGGGGTAGTGGGTATTGCCCACAACTACACGGGATATTTTTAAAATAAAATGAAAATGTAAAATATCTTTAAGTTTTACGTAACTTGTATGATTTTGTCTTTAGATAATTTATTTATTTATTTATTATTTATTATTCTAGTATGTACCGTAACAGGAGCTTATATGAGCGACTAGAAAGATATGACACAGATAGATGGCTGTATAGCATCTCGTATTATGTCAGATATAAAATACTTCTACTTAATACTTAACTCTTCTTTCAACATGGAGATCTTTACAACAGGTATGTTTAGATTAATAGCTTTTTATATAGTTGATATGATCCTGCCGTTGTCGTATTTGCTTATTAGTTACTAATATGTAAATATTTACACCTTCTTCAGAGACATATCATTATAATATATATCTCGAAAAATAATTTTATAAATTCGTTAATATTACTTGGACTTAGATTTTAAAATCTAAGTCTGTTTACAATCTGTTTACAATTTTTAGTTTCCACCAGCAGCTGTAATCTGTCAAGAGTGCTTCTTGCTTCTGAATGAATATTGCAGAAATGAACATATGAATGCTGATAGAGAATTGGGCCACACGCACGTTTGTCTAGGATGTGGACGGTCTGCCTTGGAAGCTAGACAACGTGTAAGATATCACACAATTGAAGCCAATAATCCATTAATAGCTGCTATAATTTCATGGGATGCCTTCAGTGAGGTGTGTAGTTGATCTATTTTGATTCAGGGTCGTGTTTTGATGTTGTCTTAAGTGAAAACCTATATTCATCAGTGGACAGGTAATAGGCCGAAGTAATGATAATGATGGACAACTTCTAACAAGATTATGATATTATAGGTGATAGTGCCTATCAAAAATCTACTGCTGAACATAGTTATTGCTTTAAGATTGCCTCTAAAGTGGGTATTTGTCATAGATGCCACGCTTGGCAGGTCGGTTGGCAATAGCAGTTTATTAATTATTTTAAGTTGTTATCAAGAGGATACTGCTGCCCGTCCCCTGTTTTATTTCTATCTATAATCTTTTATGACACACTCAGGATGAAGAAAATTGTTTTACGCCGCTTATATATGGCAATTCATGTGCTACTGACATATTATTCAATATTGACAATTATATTATTTGAAGTTTTACATGCATAAAAGCTTACTGTGTTGTGGTCTAGTAAGAATATCTACTACCCCATGTCGTCTCGTGGGCGTCGTAAGAGGTGACAGAGGGAAAAAACTAGGAGATAGGCAGTAGCATATTTCTGATAACAGCTTAAAAATTAAAAACTGTGGAAGCCAACCCGTCTGCAAAGCGTAGCAACTATAGTATAATATCTTCCCTGTGAGGCAATTTATGGGAAAGCCCTATGTTCAGAAGTAGTCTCTCGGTAGGCTGTAATGAAAATGATGATGATGAAACATGGAAAACACTCAGACATGAAATAAATATTTAAAGCCATATCAATTCTTGTTTCGTTCGGGAATTGAACCGCAACGCCGCGCCGCAGCCAAAGGCTTAAATAGTGGCTATTTAATATCTTTCTATATAACATCTTGTATTTTCTTCGATTTCGATACGATGCTTTAAATATCAATCATCTTTAAAATATCATCTTTAAAGCATCGTATCGAAAAATCGTAATGAAAAAGTGTATTAAATATCAATTCTCTTTTGATTCTCGAAAGGTATATTTCTTACAGGTGATATCAAGATATTCAAATGTGTGCCATCAGTGTTGGATGCGAGCTACTCGTCAACTATCTCAAAATGTTTATAGAAGCCAACGAGTGGATGAACATGAAATTGAACATCAACAAGCAATATCAGTACACCCACCACCGCCTCTGCCTGAAGAACAGCAGATTCCTACAGCACATGTTGTACAGTCTGCAAAAATTAGCTTACCACACTATAAACGTGTCGCAAATACGTCACGACACTGCATATTTCAGGGCTGCGCTAATCAATCTTGGCATTTAATTCCTATGCTAATTAATGTTATCAATAAAAAATGTATATTCCAATACATTCCCGTGTCTGTGAAACACATCTATATGGTAACGAATGGTCACTTTTAAACGAAAATAGCAATTTAACAAGTAGTTTTACAGCACAACAAATAGAAAACTTAATTCGTATCCTGGAAAGAAATGTAGATGAGATTAATTTTGAAAATGTGAGTGAGATGCCTAACTACATTTGTCACTACTGGACTGGTATGACTGTTAGTGAATTTGTATCCTTATATAATGAAATAGGTACCTATTTTAGCAAATGTGAGCAATGGGAAAACTTGCAGTTAAGTTAGATATATTGCTAAAATAGGTACCTATTTTAGCAATATATCTAACTTAACTCAGGACTGGTCATAGTGATAACAGATTATCAACACTGTACAATATGCCTCGCTCTACATTACAATCCTATTTAAAAATAATGTGCATCACTTTGTTAATAATTATGTTGGCTTGCAGCATACTACGAGAGAAGAAGTAGCTCAGTGGAATTTATTAATTTCAAACAATCTTTTTGGCAGATCAAATGTAACAGTGGGAGAAATGCCTGCAATTGTTATTTGCGATGGTACATACTTATTTATCCAAAAAAGTAGCAACTACATTTACCAGAAAAGAACTTACAGCTTACATAAATATCAAAATTTAATAAAGCCTTTTCTCGTAGTAGCATGTGATGGGCATATTATTGATGTTTCAGACCCATATGCAGCAAAAATGGGAATAGGCCTATGAGATCATTTTTTAGACCAGGAGATATTTTTGTTCTAGACAGAGGATTTCGAGACTCTTTACCAGTTCTAGAGTCTCATGGCTATAAAGTATTTATGCCTGAATCTGTGAGTAAAGGCGAAACACAATTAACAGCATTACATGCTAATAAAAACCGCTGCGTAACTTTGTGCAGATAGAAACGAACGAAACGAGATTTCAAACTATTTAGGCAAGATTTCTTTAATAAGGCCTCACTGCACCTAATGGATGATTTTCGGATAGCAGCAGCCTTGATTAATCGTTTTCATCCACTCATTCAAAACCGGCCAGATGCTCAAGAAATTATATCTAGAGCATTGCATTTCTTAAATGTTCTTAATTATTTAGCACAATATGTTCAAAATTATAATTTAAGTAGGCGTAGGATTAGTTTTTCCAGAATCGATGGAAACCTACCACAATTGCAGACTTTTCCAATGTTATCTTTATGTGATTTGATTGCTATAGCTTTAGGATGGTACATACCAAGTTAAACAAGCGCGTTCATACTACGGTGATCACATGAGAGAAAATGGCCTGCATTTAATAGAGGTGTGCCCTGAATTGGAACACTTACAAGAAGTGTGGGCGCATCTTGGAGGAAGCTCTCCGACTTTAATAAGAGGCAGAATAAAATCGAGGCATATCGGAAGAAGATTCTATTTTAGGTATATATTGTTTGATAGGGACCCTAGTAGTAGTGCAATAAATTCAATTTTAGGATATTGCTGCAGTTGTGTTGTAGGTAATAGGACTGTTGGATGTTGTTGTCATGTAATGACTATTATGTTATCTTGGTTGGGCACGACATCAAAGAAATATTGACGATAAGTATTAATACCTAAGATAGCAAACAGCTTATGAAGATAGAGATATAATATAAGTAATAAACGTGGTTTAACTTTAAAATAATTATAACTACAATCACAAACACATAAATCATAAGTTTTATGTACACATTTGTTTGATGTTGTTATTTGTGTTACGTTTAAGATTGTAAACTGTTTTTTATAAAGTCTCGCCCTGTTTCTTGCTGCTTCTTCCCAAGATAGAGGTATTTTCTGAACCAGTAGTAAATTAATTATCATTTTTATTTTGTTTTTATTCTATACTGCTACACCTACGTCAAATTCTCACCACTCCATGGGTTGACTGGTAGAGAATGCCTCAAGGCATTAAGTCCGCCCTTTGTATTCTTTTATATTAAGGAATGTAATAAAGAATAAATAAATAAATAAATTAAAAATAACAGTGACTTTCAATAAGTATTATTTATAATCTTTATTGAATAAAAAAGTTTCTATTTCTATTACAATAGCTCTTATTTTACACTAATCGTGGGGAGGTAGGCAGTATAAATAAATGAAATTAACAATGTGCAATACGCATTTTATGACCAAGGTATGATTAATTTATGTAATTATGTAATAAAATAATTTCAAATACATAGCTCTTAATAAAAAATGTAAATGATCGAATTTCAACATAGTAAAAAATCAGAGGGGGGGTGGGGGGTACGGGCGAGATGAGTATGGGACTCCGGGAGAGTAAATGTCGGGCATTTCGCGCTCCAAATTGGATTCGCAATATTATTGTAGAAGCTAATTAGGGAAATCATGCCCCGAACATCCAAACCCAGCAATCTAATTAAATAGAATTTGTGTTCTAATTTTTCTCCGAATCTACCAGCCCTAGTCAAGGTACGATCCACCTGCTAAAAGTTTATGGTAGGAAATGGTAGCTGGTACTATGATCGTCATTCCGTGAAGTGTGACGATCATGGTATGTCCTAGCATTAGGAAGGCTATGTTTTTTTTTTATAGAATAAGGGTGATAAACGAGCACACAGTCCAACTGATGGTAAGTGGGTGCAATAACCTAAAGACATCTACACGTATCAACGATTAAGTATCAAAATACAGATGCGTTGTCACCCCTGACGACTTAAATGTTACCGGTTAAATTGGTCTCTGGTTTTCTATAGTCACCATACCAAACAGCAGCATTAAGCTGCTATTTTACGCTGGTATTCTGTAAGAGCATGGTACTACCTCGGTTGAGCCGATCTATTTGTGCTGAAGCTATGTATACATATATAGCATAGCTGCAGCGTGTCTCTACTACGTTAAACAACATAATATTATGTTAAGCAATGAAATACCAAAAATTGAAGTACAAACGAAATCACACCCCGCCTGACGGTAAGTCACACAAACAAAGCATGCTACTTTAAGATACTTTGTCGCTTCAAATGGCTAAGATGAAATGCATTACAATTACAACCTGCAATTAATTATGCTGGCCCTCTATACCCTTCAGACCGAAACATAGGAGTGCACGCACTGCTGCTTGATGCACGGCCTCCCAGACAGAAAAGGTGTCCTACTACGTAGTAAAAAAATTATCTAAAAGAACAACACAAACATGGGCTCGCGACCAATAGTTATTTTTTACGTATGGTAACGAGGTGAAGAACAAGTCGTGCTTGTCTTATATTGTATAAGGATCTTTTAGTTCCTATACAAGCGAACCCCTTTTTCCAATGTTACTGATCATTATAGAATTATTTTATCCAAGCCTAACGGAAGTTTATTTCGGCTCCTTAAATTCTTATTTATATATATCATTAGCACCTGACAATTTATATTCTGTTATTACAATGAACTGCAAGGAATGCTGTTCTAAATCATAAGGTAAATGTAATTATTAAAGTTCAGTTCAAAAAAAAAAAAAGTTCTAGAGATTTCAAATTATATAATTTGGATGAAGTAATAAAGCGGAATAAAATTGTTGCATACGGCATTCGTGTACACCACGCTTTTGGGATATAATTATAATATTCGTTATAATTCTTCACATGTAATTGAATAATGAACATATTTTATTCCTTCCTTCCTTAGAACCTTCTTTTTTGCGCGCTTGTGCCTTGATAGCGGTTGGCAGCATGTTGCAGTCCGTCACCTATAGATAGAGCAAAACGCGTTGATTTCGTACGATTAAAAAAATGTAGTGCCCAGTGAACTGCATAACTTCACTAAAGAATTTCCTTAGTCTCATTAGCCCGTATACAGTTTACAACCAATCCTGGGGCTCCTTGATACTAAAGACTGAATTACTTATTTACTGAGTACTATATTAATAACTGCGTTCTTAACTCATAATGATTACCACAATCGTCATAGCCCCAAACTAAAAGCCAGCTAGTCATGAGTCGTCACTTGCGTTCATCGAATCTATAATCATTTAAGAAAATTTTAAAGCAGCGCCATGTCTCTAGCTCGTTTTTTTTTACTATTATTAGCCAGTGCTATACATAAATAAATAAATATATATATATATATATATATATATATATATATATATATATATATATATATATATATATATATATATATATATATAGTTTATATAGAGCACTACTAAACGTAATGTACCTTGTTCCTACAGTCGTAAAATTCATCAACGTCTATAACATAAACTAAACGAGATCTGTAAAATTGATGATATTATGACGAATTACGACCGTGTCGCTTTTTATTTTTTATGGGACTATAAAAATGTACTTACATTAGGGTAAGTGTCGACATATACGATAATCTATTTTCGTTTGCTTATTTATAAATACGTTGATATTCAGTATGCATTGGAATTCACTATGATTAAGTACCCATTAAGATGTTAGTGTTGTGGGGGTGTTGGTTGTAACAGTATTTCGTTTAGTGGTGGTAGTAATAGTGCATGCTATTGTGGGAGATAATAAGACTGTCATAAAAATATAATAACACTTTATCTTTGATAAAAATGATAAAAATCAGTTGTGACATCAGTAACGCGCTCTGATGCGGAATGCGGATGATATATAAATATTCATCCGCCTTTGAATACCTTCTATCTATCTTCTACTATCTTTGCTTCACAACCTTTCCGCATAATTAACGTTATTAACGTGCTCCGCGACTCCGCGCAACGGTACGTATTACTCTAAAACTAGCCTGATAGAACGTGGGTAACGAGTTCGATCCTCGACAGCAAGTTATTTTTTTTTAAACTTATTCTTACTTTTAAGTTTCAAATAAAGAGTTGCAGAGATAGGGTAACTTGATATGAAATGACGGCGCATCTATTCACGTATTCACAAGACACTCTAAAACTCCTAACAAACTTCAAAAATCCCATAGCACCGCGTAACAATGATAAAGTGTTAATTATAACAATGGAGAAATTATCCTGTAGGACTATCGATGTCGAGTTTGAAACAACAAAAACCATCATTAAAATATCTTAATTTAGTTGCATATTTATTTACTCCCGACGCAAACAAAGCGGTGTATAAGTTTAACGTTTGTATAGCTGTGTACCTGTGTATCTATGTATCTGTGTGTGGAGTGTCTGTGTATCAATGAATCTGTGAATCTGTGTATCTGTGTGCCTGTGTATTTGTGTATCCGTGCATCGTGTGTCTATGTATCTGTGTATCTACGTATATGATAATTGGGTGATTTTTGTTAGTTTTAAGAGATTGTTTTGGTATTTCAGGGGCTTAAATTTTTATTTTAATAAATTGTAAATGGCCTATAATATATAAGCCGCCTTTTATTTTTAAGAGTGTTTCTAAATCCGAAAAATGGTCCACCGCGCTGCTGTTTTTTGAAATGTATCCTCGACATGCAGGTTTTACTTTAGAATTTAATTAGTGTAGTGCTTGCATAATATGAAATTAAATCCGAGTGCTTATCTACTGAGCTATCATGGTTCATTTCACTTTACACATGGTATTCTGTGAGAGCGTGGTCTGATGTAGTAGCGTGGCTGTACCACGTAGTGCCTTTTGTTAGATATATATTTACTAACGACGGGATTTCTGTGTTACTAAATGACCTATCGAAAACATATCATTTTAGTCAGTAATCAAATAATTGAAAGCATTATAGGTACGGATATGCTCAAAAGTAATAAAAAAACGTTATAAAACATTTTAAGCGTCATATGTTAAAATACTCAATAATAAAGAAGGTATATGATATTTCCATTAAGTCACTACAGACAGCCATTGTGGGTATAGAGTTTTATTTAGGTTATGAATAAATTAAATAAACAAAGGCTGGAGAAAATTGGATAGAACGGAAAAAGGCTTATCGAGTTCGACAAAATAGTCAAGATTGAAAGGGCTTTCGCTTGGTTTACTCCATATTAGACAGTTTTCATTAAACAACTTCATTTTATAAAAATATGTGAATCACCTCACTAAATTCATTTAAACTTACATAATGTTTGTGATATTATTGTCTTAAAATTTGTATTCTATCTTTTTTTATATATTTCCATATTTATTGTATTTTATTTGCACTCTTTAACTTTTAGTAATAAGCAAAGAATAACTTTATGTTATACTTACTTTTGCCCGCGGCTTCATCCACGTGAAGGATGGAAAACGACATAATTTCGAAAAATCACAGACAATGATTACCTTTTAGGTTTTGCCCGCGACTCCGTCCGCATAGAATTCGGAAATAATTTTTTTTCTATAACACATCATTGAATGGCATCATTTAAAGAAGTTGTTGCTACTTACGGAGCGCAGGAGACTAGTGAAAGCCTCAACGGCTGTCAACGCACTGCTTTAATAGCAATAATTATAATTGAGCGCGAATGCAGCCGCGCACACATAACATGGATATTATTAATTAAACTTGGGAATACGTGTGCAATAAGTTCGTCTTCTGTCGCCACCGCATACAAAATACATCTGAAAATTGAATATTGCGTTTTATTTCATAGAATAAGTGTGACAAACGAGTACACAGTCCACATTATGCAAATTGGATTCTGTGGTGTGATGCCCATAGACATCTTACATGTATCCTGAATTAAGAATCAAAGTGTAGATGTGTTATCACCCCTGAGGACTAAGATGGAATGAATCATTTCCAGTAAAATGGGTGTCCGAATATCTACATTCACCTTACGAAGCACAGCGGCATTAAGTTGGTATTTTACGCTGGTATTCTGTGGGAGTGTTTTCTTCCCAGAACTGACCCATTCGTGTTACAACCACAATATAGCTGTAGCATGGCTCTACCACGTAAAAGTCATATTCCAATCATATTCCATCTGCGTCATATTACCATCGACTGTCTCCGATTTGTAGCAGCATAATTGCACAGGCGTCTGATTCTTAGTCATTTTAATATTGCCCACGCATGTTGCACGTCAGTTGTATACATTTCATTCATCTGTTTGCCTTTTTCAATAACTGGCAGCGTCTGTCTAAAGTCACCTGCTAGCATTAACTGCGCTATAATACCGCTCATCAAAGCTTGATTGCTGCGAATGTTCTGCAGACTGCGGCTTAAGACTTCTGCAATTTACTCGATCAATTTGCTTAATGCAAAGAGAGCGCCGCGGCCGCTACTTTAGCCGCTGACGATACGCGTGAGTCGTTTTTTCGCTTGCAAGATAAAGTAGCAATGTGAACACAGAAAACGCGTCTACGTCGCTGTAATTCCGAAGCTGGCCGTACAGTAAATTCAGCACAAATGTTTTGTTCGTAAATCATGGGTGCGTCGAGAGAGAATAGCCCCCCGTCTCCACTATCTATGTGCTGCAGAAGCAAAGCTAACACCCTTTCAATGACGTGAGTTCCCACACTTGACAATTCTCCTCAACGCCAATATTTCATAAATTATTAATATCATTTTATCGCCAATTAACTTTAACGCTTTAATGATGATTAAATCATTATGCTGTAGCTATGTATTTAACCCACAGCAGGAGGAGAAACATTACGGAGCTTGGTATTAATGTTTAGTATGTAGGATGTCATTATTTTAAACATAGGTACTTATCTATATATACACACCCAAACATGTTATTTGAATCAAAAATTGACAAAATTTAAAATGCACAGGAAATGTGCATTTTTTTCATATTATATTACCTAGAAATTCTCGATACCAACTTTCACCATAGCCATATTAGTTTGAAGGAACTATAGAATTATGCTACATGTTGATTAATTAATATTAAAAAGCTTTCCCACAGGAACCAAGCATTATCCGGGATAAAAGTATCTTGCATTATTCAAAGACCTAATATGTTCATACATACATTTCATCAAAACCCGTTCAAATATCCGTACTATTTCGCCTGAAAATGTTATGATACAATTACGATCTAGATCACCATGCATGCATTACCATGCATCACTAGTAACCATGCACTTTTCCGGTATAAAATTCCCATAAAATAATTCTATGCAAAATATCATGTCGGTCTGTTACTCTGTTGTGGTGTAGAAGAAGGACAATCATATAAAACATCAAACACACGTTCGCATTCATATTATTACTGTAGATATAGGTACCATTACGCAACAACAATAGTCAACGAATTGAAGGATTTTTATTTCTCAGAACCTGTTCGTGGATGGCCCTAACTTCTGTACTCTGTAATTTTGACGTTTGCGACAACGCGATAACGTTTCCTCCATTTTCAATGAAATTTTGTTTACATATGGCAGATTAGTATGAAAACTAATGGTACTTGTAACCATAGAATACTATAATTGACTATAATACACAAGAGAATGGCTGTCAAACTTATTTTGTTCAAGAACCGGTGTCGCCGGGAGCACACATACAAGCGGTTACGTCCTATTATCACTACTAGAAACCCAATTCGCTCATTCGTCATACAAAGTTCAATAAAAAAACGCATTTAATCTATTACTTATAATAAATCTGTAGAGAGGTCAATTCTGTACATGAAATATATTTCCAAAATAACTATCAGGGGGTGATTATTGATCGATACTGATGCCAAAAATGCAAACAGTAAAATTTTTGTCTGTCTGTCTGTCTGTCTGTCTGTATGTTCGTTATAGAAACAAAAACTACTCGACGGATTTTAACGAAACTTACGTTATAGTATACTTTTCATCACGCTACGATCAATAGGAGCAGAGCAGTGAAGGTAAATGTTGGGGAAACGGGAGAAATTACTCCATTTTTTAAGCTTCCGTCGCGTGTGCAGCCTTAATGGTTAAATCTACACAGAAATCAAAACATGGACTGCCTCTTGGCGGCTCAGGCAAAACTTCTTCTTCCAATATTTAATATGCCTTAGTAGGCGTCTCTCAGCGGCTCGCCGCCTGCGCCCTCTTTTCCTAAAGAGGGTCGCGTCCGATTCGGCAGTAAGGCCACTATGGCCAAAGCCGTCCCCAAGGTGGTGTTTAGTGGGTAGGCACTTAGGTTAGTTAGGTTAGTCAGTGAGTCCCACATAACCACGCAGCCGGCTGCGTGGTATGCTTAGAGCATTCACCACCTCCCTCCCCCGCTTCCGGAGGGTGCCTTTTGCATTGGGCGCAAAAAAAAAAAGTTCGAGCTTCATTCCGCTTGCGCCACCGCTCTCGAGCGGTCGTGTTAGTAGTCAGCGTTCTCGTCCCCGTACGTTGAGTGCCTCTCGCTCTCGCGCCTCCGCTATCCTGCTCACGCTGTGCAGCGCAGTCGCTCGGTGAGTTCGCTTGCCTTCACTTACAGTTCTTGCCCCCCTGCCGCCTGGCAGGGAGGTTTTGACCGCTTATTGTTTTGTTATTTATTTGTTACTCTTATTGTTATTTTTTATTGTTATTTTTTCTGTTATTATTTGTATATTGTATTACTGTTTCTTGGAACGTCAAAGTCACTTGTTCTGAACAAGCCCTGTTCTTTGAGAACAGGGATCCCTCCTTACTGTTTCTGAACAGAACGTCGTCTCCCCAACATGTCCACACAGGACCTTATGGGTCGATAGTCGCTGCCTGAACCAGTCCCTTGGTCTGGGCATTAACCTGGACAAGACGGCGCTCGCCGCAGTCCAACCTCCCTGCCCCTCGGGCATGTACCCCCCCGGCCCCCGGCCTTGCAGCTGCCCGCAGACCGACTTGCGTCCCGACGCCAACTCAATGGAGTGCTCGTGCTCCGACTCCTCCGCGTCCTCCCGGAGGTCCGCCACCACACCGGATACATCATCAGTAGTTCCACGGACTCCGATGGAACAATGACTGATGAGACCCCTTTTACGGTGGTCAAGTCCAAGCGCGGCCCGAAACGCGCCGCTAAAAGCCGCTCCCCCGTCCCGGCAGCCCCTGCCCCCTGCAGCCCCCGCCGCTGCACTCACCCCCGCAGCTCCCTCTGCTGCCTCCACCTCCGCAGCCCCCGCCGCTGCCGCAGTGCCCTTACTGGCACTCAACCTCCCCCGCCCTCAAGCCAGCAGCTCGCTGCACCGACCCTCCCCAAAAAACAGGTCCCGCCCCCTGTCTTCCTTAGAGACAAGGCTCAATACACCCGACTGTCGAAAATATGTTACGACACGAAAATCAGTTATGATCAGGCCACAAATTACAGTGAGGCCATTAAAATAACCCCGTCATCGATAGATGACTTTCGTCGCCTAACAAGGCTTTTCACAGCAGAGCGTGTGTCTTACCACACGTTCGCTCTCCCAGAAGAGCGCAAAGTCAAGGCCGTTATCCGCGGCATCCCCTTCGAACTCGAAAACGAAGAAATCCTGGAGGACCTTAAGTCCCAGGGCTTCCCAGTAGAGGCTGTGCACAAGATGCACAGCAACAAGAGAAGGTTCCTGCTTGCTCCATCCTGTCCAACGTGCCGGAGGCAAAAGCCATCTTCCGGCAGGTACGCACCGTGTGCGGCCTGTCGCGAGTGAGGGTCGAGCCCCCACATAGGCGCGGTTTCCCGGCGCAGAGCCACCGCTGCCAACTTTACGGGCATGCGGCGGCCAACTGCTCAGCCCCCCCAGGTGTGTTAAGTGCCTAGACCCACACCACTCGAAAGAGTGCCCTCGGCCCACTGACGCCGAATCCCCCCCTGCTTGCGTCCTGTGCGAGCAATCTGGCCACCCGGCCAATTACAGGGGATGCCCTCGCGCTCCTCGTCCCCGTCTCAATAAACCAGCTCCGCCGCCAGTTAATGAAAAATCATTCCCAGCGCTCCCAACAAGAATGCCCCCCCAGAGCTCTTCCCAGCCTCTTCAGGGCCCCTATTGGCCCCCTCAGGGTCCCCCTAGGCCCCTTATGGGCCCCATCCGGTCCCCTCTGGGCTTCTCTCGGCGCACGCAGCCACCAATTCTCCCCTGGGGCCCCAAAAAGGCCGACCCCCCGCGGACTTCCTCCGCTCCTCAACAGGCGCAACCCTCGATGGTTGATGACCTGAATACGGTTTATACCGCTATTCAGAGCATCGACATCGGCGAGATCGCCATACTAGCGCGCAAACTGCGTGCTGCTAGGTCCCCTCAGGACCGTCTCCTCGCTCTAACGGAGCACCACAACCTTTTGTGCTCATTGTAAATTAAGTTAAATTAATTTAACTTAACTCATAAATGACAGTGCACTCTGCCCTCCCAAAGACCCACGGATGTGTTAAGCTTATCGCTTGTTTCGTTCAATACTCGCGGTTTGCAAAATAACCTCCCCGAGCTTAAGCTCTTTCTTCGAGATCGCGAAGCCGACCTCCTCCTCCTACAGGAGACCCACCTCAGACCCCAGAACCTCAAAGGCTTCTCCATCAAAAGTGTTCTCTTCTTCGTAATGACAGACCTAACAAAGGCGGCGATACTGCCATTTACTGAAAATACTACATTGCTCTCACATTCCCACTCCGCCTTAACATTATGGAAGCCACGGTATGCAGGCTGGCCTTGACTGGACATCCGTCCATCGTCATAGCCTCCTGCTATATCCCTGGAACTCTCCCCTCAAAAAGATTTTGAGGCCATCTTTGCGTTAGGCAATTCCAGTTATTATGTTTGGAGATTTTAACTCCAAGCATTGGACATGTCTTACTACTACTCACAGTGGCAAGAAACTGCTTGATATCACGCAGTCTCTCGACCTCACTGTTCTCAGTCCCCTCGGTGTCACTCACTATTCCGACTACACCGACCACGCTCCTGACGTATTTATTAGACTTTGCAATAGCAAAAGAAGTCTCCCTCAACCTCAGGTCAATCGAGACCCTTGACGATCTCGGATCCGACCACCGCCCTGTCTCCCTCATACTTGGCCATCAGCCACCTCCCCCATCCCCCTCCACGAAAACCTTCACTAACTGGAAAGGCTTCAAGACGTCCCTAGCCACAGCTTTGGACTCTCCGGACTCCCCTATCCCCCTTTCTTCGGACTTATTCGACAGTACCGAAAAAATCGATACCGCTGTCGATTCACTCTCCACCCTTATAACATCCTCCCTTAAGGAGAATGAAAGGTCGTCCCGGTTGCTAATAATGGTCTTCCCTCACATATTAGCAACCTAATAAAAACCAAGAGCTGCTCTCCGAGCAGCACTCTATAACCCCGAATATAGACGTACGGCCAATCGTCTTCAACGAGAAGTCCGTTCACGCCTTTCGAACTTCGAGACCTCGAAAAGGTAATCTCATGGAGAATATCTCTCCTCTCATACAGCGTACTATCAGATGGCAAGAGCCCTCCGCATAGACGTTATCACTCATACTCCCCCTCTCTCTCGCCCCGACGGTACTAGTGCCTTCGAGGACGAGGAAAAATCTGAGTGCTTCACAGACAGCATCGCTGCTCAATGCTCTCCAGCTCTCACCCACAGACCCCTCTCACATCCAGACAGTGGAGGATGAGGTCCGCCGCCGGAACTCAACCCCCACAACCTCTGACCCTATCACTGTGTCCAATGATGAGATCTTATCCCTCATCAAAGGACTGAAGCCTAAAAAGGCTCCGGGCGTGGATGGCATCTCCAACCAAGCCCTTAAACATTTTCCTGAGCAGGTGTTAACCCTTTTAGCTATTATCTTCAACGCCTGCTTCAACCTTAGTTACTTTCCCACCACGTGGAAAGAGGCAACTGTCATTGGTATCCCCAAGCCAGGAATGCCTCACAATCTCCCCTCCAGTTATCGTCCCATCAGCCTCCTCAAGGCCATGGGCAAACTATTCGAACGAGTCCTCCTCACTCGCATGAGGCGCCATCTGTTTCCCACAGACGGTGACCCTCTTGTCATCCCTCACCAATTTGGTTTCCGACCGAAACACTCTTGTCCCCAACAAGTTTACCGTATTGTGGAATATATCCTCAGCGGTTTTTATCCTCGCCGTCATAAGACCATCGCGGTCTTCTTCGACATAGTGAAAGCGTTTGATAGAGTCTGGCATGTAGGCCTTATCTACAAACTATACAAAATAGGTCTCCCTGATCGTCTTGTTCGTCTCGTGGCCTCCTACTTGAAAGACCGTACCTTTCGTTACAGACACGAAGGCACGCTCTCCTGTTCGCGTCCAATCAAAGCCGGTGTCCCTCAGGGCTCGGTACTTGCCCCTCTTCTATATATCCTGTACACCAACGACATTCCCATACCGTCGAATGGTGTTCAGCTCTCCCTCTTTGCAGACGACACTGCCCTCTACTGCAAAGGCACGTCACTACCTTTTATACGGAACAAGATCCAAAAGTCAGTTAATGACTTAGGAGCTTGGTTCCAAAAATGGCGTATCGATGTGAACCCGGAGAAGAGCTCCACTACTATTCCGCCAATCCGTATGTTAGGGACCCCTGTCCCCTGGCATACGTCCGCCAAATACTTAGGTGTCACCCTTGACACGAGGCTCACTTTCGGGCCCCATGTCAAGAGAGTAACTCGAAACGCACGTTTTTATCTGGGTAGGCTCGACAGTATGTTGGGCCGACATAGTAAAATGTCCTTCCGCAATAAGCGAACACTTTATAAGGTCTGTATACGACCAGTAATGACATACGCAGCCCGAATTTTTGCTCATGCAAAACCTAAAACCCTGTACAAACTCCAAGTTGTACAAAACTATTTCTGTCGTCCGGCTACGAACGCACCCTGGTACGTCCGTAACGCCGACCTCCACCGAGACTTAGAGCTCCCCATAATACAACAGTTCCTAAAAACACTCTCTGAGAACTTCTTCAAAGCCTCAGAATCTCACTCTAATCACCTTATTCGTGAGGCAGCTTCCTATGCAGCCCCAATTCCCTCTCGCTATCGAGTCCGCAGACCGAGAAACTCTCTCTCGGACCTCCCCAACCAGCTTTCGGCCGACCTGAACTGCCTCTTGGTGGCTCAGGCCAAGCCATCTTCCAATGTATAGCACGCCCTAATTGGGCGAAACTCTCAGCGGCTAATCGCCGCCTGCGCCCCCTTTCCCTTAAGGGGGTCGCATCAAATCTCGGTAGAAAGGCCACTATGGCTAATACCGCTCCCAAGGTGGTGTTTAGTGGGTAGGCACTTAGGTTAGGTAGTCGCAGTGAGTCCCACATAACCACGCAGCCGGCTGCGTGGTATGCTTAGAGCATTCACCATCTCCCTCCCTCGCTTCCGGAGGGTGCCTTTTGCATATTTTTGCATATAAAAAAAAAGTGCGAGCTTCATACAATATTTGGCTGTTGATGCGAGTAGACGTTCAGAGTGTTCGACCTTACATAACTAAAATGCATAGCTTTAGAGATATCCTCATACATTTCCTCCACCTCCTCATCGGGATGTGCTGAGGTTGGTGCGTAAATCTGTATGACCTTTAGCGAATACCGTTTGGTGATTCTGAATATAAGGTACGCAACTCTCGTCGACACACTCGCAATCTTTACAACGTTGTTAACGAGAGACTTGTGGACGATAAATCCGAAACTTCCTTGGAACAGTTGGTCGCCCTCCCGGTGAAAGAACAAGTTGCCGGATTTGAGGATCTCTTCGGACCTGGGATACTCCTATAATATGCCAGCGTAACTTGTCTATAATTATTTAGACAATAATTCGCAGTAAGTATTATTTTTGTCTTATTGTAAATAAATAATTGTTGAACACGTTTAATCATATAAGTCTGTGCGTTTAAGCAAACTGTAGTATATAATGGTATTACAGACAGGGATGTAGTCTTGTTTAGTGATTAACCGGTAACTGGTAACCACCGGTAAAACTTATATAAATATAAATTTTTAATAATATTTGCTATTTTATGTTTTAAGAGTCGACAGCACCTCCAGCAGCAAATTAGTTTTGTACAATCATCTACAACAAGATAAATACTAAAGTATTACTTTGTAATTTAAATGCAATGAAAAAATATTTTGGTATGCTCCAAATACACGATTTCTTGTAAATTTTTCGATTACAAAATCCAAATTAATATATATATGTACATATCTATAATCACGAAACATTTTATGATCTATTGTTTAATGTTATCAATTTTAAATTTTACTTCAGAAAATATAAGATAAAAACAAAATCCGCTGCCAAAATGTATTGCAGAAAAAATCTGTATTTTTCTATTTTATAAAATTGAGATAGTTTATAAAAAGGCAAACTATTACAACTAAGTAGGCTTTACAAATTTGGTCGTTTTTACCCGTTAAACCGTGAACTTGGGGGAAAAAGCTATGAAAGGGAATGTTAAGCCACTCAACCGATTTTGACGATATGTGGTATTCAGATAGCTGGAAATATTAAAAAGGCTAGGCTACCTTTTATCCTCAAAATTTACTATAGAGAACGCGGTATGACCGATTTCCACGCGGACGAAAGTTAGTATTCATATAATTCTTTAAGTTAGTATTTCTTTATTATTGGTTGCCTTTAAAATGAGTTGACCTGTTTGCCTACGTTGTTTAACATCCACAAATTGCAATACGTTGCAACGAATACAAAAGTAACTAAAAAATATTATTGATCTATTAAGAAGGCGGTACTTACTTCATTTATTAAATAATATAGTTTTTTATAGGATAAGGCTGACAAACGAGCACACAGTCCACCTGATAGTAAGTGGTTGCTGTAGCCCATATATATTTACAGAATAATAAAATTTATTAAAAAGTTTATGTAACATTTAGAAATTGAACTAGGCCGTAACAATTAAACACAAATCCATAATCATTAAATGATCTAGTAGACATTTGCCGATTTTCGTGTTTGCCGAAAAGTTTCATAGCACGTTTTTGATATTTTCTATAGATTAATTTTAAAAAGTTTTTTATTAACCCTGGAAAAAAATATATTTGTTTAACAATTGCCGTTTGGCATTTTTAGCAACTCAGATTTTCGACAAGAAATTATATCGAATATTGATATATTTTTCAAATATTATATATTTTACATATGATTTCTTATAGGTTCCATTTGGATTCCATTTTGGAGATTATTAACCATCCATATGGTTAATAATCTCCAAAAAATATGAGTAACGGCCTATGAGTGATTACCACGTTTCGAACTTATATCTACTTCTTCTTCTGTGCTGTCATCTGTAGCCTCGTTGTTTCGAGCCATTACATTCTCAGATGTTGAATTAATCCTTTTCACAGGATCACACTTACCGGTGCTAATGTTATGTATACAATTTCTTTACGTGGAATAGTATTGTCCTTCAAATATCTTTTGTGATGTATGGATAAGAAGTCAGGTCTGAAAAAAATTATTAGTTAAGCCTATCGTGGTTTCTATCCATATTTTTTTTATGTTCGGATCTCCAGGAAAACTGCAAAAATGGTTTATGTTAATAAAATATATCTTATCTTATCTAAAAAAGTACCAATAATAGTAAATAGTGCAGTATTGGTAAGCCAACACCAGGCAAGAGCAAAATAGGAAGAAAAAGTATGAAAATACATATTATGAAATAATTCTCTTTAGTTTTAACACAAAATGGGTCTACCCAACCATTTTTGGGTGATTGGGCGTTAAGTGAACATACAGTATGTAATAATGATACGTAACCAGAAGATTGAATCTAAAAACGTTATTGAACATTTTCAATGATACCTATTGAGAGAACAAAATTACGATTTAATAAAAAAATGTTATAACAATTTATTCGTAGGTCATTAAATTACTATTTTTCACCGTATTCGATCGCACCTTTTTAGCTTGTCATTATACCAAATACAATTTTAAAAACGACAATATTTCCCGGTTTACCGGTATTAGTAAAATACTATTATTTTTACACATTAATATTTCTTTATTTTTGATTGTAATATTCACAAAATATAAATAGTTTCGACTTACTGGTGAAAGTATATACCACTTTTATTCAAGTTCCACATTCGGTTGTTTTTCCGACACGTAATGATCGCAAAACAAATCGGCATTTTTGAAATAAATTGCAACCAGCAACGCTTGACACAAAAATTGGACAACGACTGTGACGTCAATCTATTTCATCATCTATTTTCTGTGATGTTTGTGCTGTTAGCTTATGCGGCTCTTACAGTTTAATCTGACAAAGCCCTGTTTCAGAAAGGAAAGGCAATGATGGGAATGAGAATGACGTTGGTTTATGATTTAGTATTGTTACCAATCATCATGTCGACTCTGTTGAGGTGTTTTCAGCTATCTAACCGCTGTCAGAGTGGCGGTGTGCGAATCCCCGCCTCTGACTGCTTAGCTCGTATCGGTCGTTTTTGTGGGCGGTGAGAACCGCCAAGTACGCGGTTGTACGTTGTGTATGCGGTGTGTGCTGGAACGCGTCGTGCCCGCCTACGGGTGCGACGCGCCCCATCCGTTAAACTACTTGTGCTTGTCTCAATTGGTGTGGGTGTAATGTCAGTGTTTGATGTGCCTGCGACGTTTGGGTCGACGGGATAGAGCGAGTGTTATTAGGTTATTCTATGAGTACGTTACGTGGTTTACGGAGAGTCCGCGCGACGTTTGGTATCGGGAAGTAGTTGGCTGCGTTTGCCTCTAGCGGATTTGTATGGTTTTCAGAACTATCAAATTACCGCTGAGACATCTCCTTAAAGTATTCGGATATAGTGGGAAGTTGGCAATCATTGTGTAGATCTGAATTCCATTGATACCACCGTGCATCGGCGGCTTTTCGGATGAAAAAGTTTTGAACTTTCTGTAGTTCGTACAGGTGGGTCCTATACGTGTGGGCAAAAGCTACACTTGCGTAAAATATGTTAGGTCTAACGCAGGTTTTGTACAGCTGGAGTTTGTGTCTTATCGACAACTTATTCTTACTGTTAACAAGAGTGTGGAGACGGCCAATGACTGTCTTGGCTCTGTGGCAAATTACACTTATGTGTTTCGCGAAATTCATGCACCTCCAACGTGACTTCCAGATATTTGGCCGAGTTTTCCCAAGGGATGAGGCGGCCGTATAAGGAGATAATATCTAGCTTAGCTTTTGGTCCTCGAATCTTTTTTGGCGTTAAACTTCGTTCAAAGTATATTGCTACACTTTTTTCGGGATTCACTTCGATTCTCCATAGGCGGAACCATTCGCCTAAGCGATTTGTAGCTTTTTGGAGTTTCAAAGTGAGATTATTCCTATTATAGTCAGATACAAAGAGTGCCGTATCTTCGGCGAAGAGAGCAGTGTTTACCACTGGGTCCTTGGGTATATCACTCGTGAAGAGTGTAAAGAGGAGTGGAGACAGCCTTGTGGGATCCCGGCCTTTAGAAAACGTTTCGTGGAACGGTTTCCCTCTATTCGATAGTGAAAGGAGCGATTTGTAAGGAATGCTCGGATAATGTGTACGAGCCTTTCAGCCACGTTAAGTTTATACAGCTTATAGTGCAAGCCGTCGTGCCAAACCTTATCAAATGCCTTTGCGACATCGAAGAAGAGGGCTCCGGTGTTTCGAGGCCTTTTCTTTGTCGGTTCGTGATTAAAGCCAGACAGAATATATTCTGTTAGGCGATGAATTTGGTGAGTGCACGAGTGTTCGGCTCTAAAGCCAAACTGCTCGTCGGGGAGAAGTCTGTTAATTACAGTAAAGTGACGGAGGCGCTTTTGAATGATGCGCTCGTATAATTTACCCAATGTGTTGAGTAGACTGATGGGCACTGGTAGGTCGATTTCGCGGTTTCCCTGGTTTTGGGATCCCTATTACGTCTGCTTCTTTCCAGATATCCGGGAAAGTGCAGCTCGAGAGAAGTGCGTTGAATATTTCTACGAGGAGGTAAATTAGTGGTGCCGGAAGAGATTTGCTCACCTTTGCTGATGCCGTCCGGCCCAGGGGCTGATCTATTCTTAAGGCTTTTTATGGTATCTTTGACTTCGTCAAAAGTCACGGGATCGAGTGGTTCGCCCGCTGGTGGTAACGCAGACCTACGTTCGACTTACGCTTCTACCTCTAGTAGGTGAGCAGGATCTGTTGATACGCTGGATGGGGTACACTGGCTCTCTAGACTGTCGGCTAGGTATTCGGCTTTTTCGAGATCATCTAAGGCGAGATTGGGATGGTCTAGCCTCACGAGAGGCGGCATGGGAGGAGATTTCTCCGACTTTAGAGCTCTAGTCAGCTTCCAAAAGGCATCTTGGGAAGCTTCTATTCCTTCTAAGAGGTCTTCCCATTTGTCGTTTCTAAATTCGGTTATGCGTTGTTTAATCTCGCTTTGTAGAGAACGTAACCGAATTTTGTTATCTTCTGTGCGATAACGGTCGTAAGATTTTAGCGCGGTGTTCTTCGATCTAATCAGTTGTCGAAGATCTGCCGGAAGCTTCGTGTACCGATCACTTGACACACGAACTTTACGGAAGCATTCTTCGACCGCTGAAGTGAGGAGAGTCGATAGGGCGCTAATCGTCCTTTTGGCTTCCTCCGGCGAGTCCATCTTGTCCGGTATGGTGTCTAAATGCTGGGAGTTCGTAGACTTGAGTTTGACCTCGAGTTTACGCCAGTCGACGATGGTTTGGGTCTAAGGGACCTCACCTGCCGACCGGCCCAGTTGTAATATGACCGGCCTGTGGTCCGAGGCTAATTCGATGAATGCTTCGATCGAGTTTATATTAAGCCGGATATCTTTTAGTAAAGCTACATCAAGGACGTCCGGTAGTTAGTTTATAGAAAAAGGATAGCGAGTTGGACTCTCAGGAGCGATAACGTCGACGTTGAGTCTCTCCTCGAGGTCACATAAAATGTTTCCGTTTCGATTGTTAACGTTAGAATTCCAACTAACGTGTTTGCTGTTTAGGTCTCCCGCGATTAATACGCTGGGGCTTAGATCTAGTAGAGCCGAAATGTCGGCTTCTAGTACATGTTTTTGCGGTGGCAGATATGCCGGTGCAATTATGAAGGGCGAATGTCCCGTAAGTGCTATCCTACAAACCGATGCTTCTAAGTTAGCAAGCGGTGCAGTATCTATCGGTACACAGTGCAAGGACCTTTTGTAGTAGATCAAGGTGCCTTTAGGTCCGGTCAGCTTATCATTTCTTACTAAGGTATTATAGCTATTTTGAGATCGCGCACCACTAGGTTTCAAGAAACTCTCTTGCACTAGCACGATGTCGACATCATGATCGCGTAAAAACTACACGATTTCTTCCTTTTGATCTTTGATGCCGTTTGCGTTAAAGAACGCAACATTCAGAGAGCTAGGTTTGGTTCTACCTGTATGTTGTACTGCCATTCTGGTTTATAAAAAGTCGGTTTAGGTGTATTGGAAGGAGCCAATCGCGTCGATTAGATTGATGTGATCAATGGTAGCATTGAGCTTATCTTGCGTGTTCTTGGCCTCGCGAAGTTTACGGGCCAGAGAAGTGACTTCAGCATCATTTATGTTGCTGATGAAACTGCAGACTAACGAGAAGTCAGCAGCGAAGGTTGAAGCTGCCTGAGGGGCGGTTTTGGGCTTCTGAGCCTGGAGAGAGGGCGTTGGCCGTGAGGCGGCCGCACTTACAATCACCGGGGCTTTACCCATGCATTTGTTTTGGGTGCTGAAGGCACCAAAGGGCTTACGCCTTGCCCGGAAGTCCCTTTAACGGGGGCTAGTTTGGCGATGGCCTGAGAGGGCGCGAGTTGGGACACAGAGGTCGGTGCAACTGAAGGGGCAGGTTGCCGAGGACGGGACCTGCTAGCGCTAGCCGCTCATCCGCGCCCGTGTACTCCTCCGCGCCTTTTCCTGCGCGGTGCTTTGGTACACACGCGATAATTCGCTGGGTGTCCCGCTTCGCCGCACAGAACGCAGCTTGGAGGGCCTTCCGACTCGGGCGCTCGGGTGCACTCGGGCGTACCGTGATCGCCTAGAAACTTAACGCATCTAGGCCGGGCAATACAGTTTTTGGCCGAGTGGCCGTATACCTGGCATCGGTTGAATTGACCAACGATACCCCTGTTTCGGGGGGCTTCTACTGCAATATCCGTTTCTAGCTCCTTAGGGAGCCCGCGAACGATGACACGAAGGTTGTGGTATTCCGCGAGGGAGTAAGTGTGAAAACTCAGTTTCTGAGCTTTCAGATGCGCAGTTAAAGCGCGGAAGTCATCCGTCGTCGAGACGTGTCACCCTGCCCTGTCACAATGCCCTGGCCACCGTAGTGGAACTTGGGCCAGAAGATTTTTTTGGAGTCTTGTCCTGAAGGATAATTTTTCTTCTGCTCCGAGGCCGGTTTCGGGTTCGCGGTTTTAATCACGAATTTGGCCGTTTTGGGGCGTGCTGAAGGCGCGGTCTTTTTAGCCGGAGTGGCGTTGGGGGATGAAGGGGCGAATGAGGCTCCGATGGAATGAGGAATCGGCATCCGAGAACACCGGAGAGGGCCCACGGGCGGAGACCGCAGAGGGCGCGCGGGACATAACGTCGTAAATAGTGTCTACGGACTCGGGGGTCGTAGGTCCGGTGCTCGGCGAGATGGGGTTGTCGATGTGCATGATCAGACGTTCAGCAGCGGGCATGTCTCGCTGTGCTAAAAAGGTCGCCTAAACGTCGGGGCAGACGCGATTTAGAAAGTCGGTGAGTGCGGCTATAGTAATAGCCGCCATCTTGTTAATGTTTAACGAAAAACACTTGTATACCAAGCCGCCCACCTCACGGCGGGAGAAGTGTGTGCTTAAGATGAAGACCTATACACGTAGCGCGTTGGTACGCTAGGGTGTGTACCTAGATGTCGCCTAAAGCGACAAGCGAATACAGAAATTGAAACAATAGAATAGCCGTATCTGGGGCGGCGGTGTGTAATAAACTATTTATTTATTCTTTATTGCATTCCTTAATAGAAAAGAAGAGAAAGGGTCAGTCAACCCATGGAGTGGTGAGAATTTGACGTAGGTGTAGCAATATAGAATAAAAACAAAATAAAAATTATAATTAACTACGTTATATATACATTTTACTCATATATACAATAAATAAACTATTGAAATATCTCCTATTTATACATATATACAAATATATACATACATACATAAACATACATATATACATATCAACATACATATATAAATAAGTATAAATATATACGTCTAACAATATAAATGACATTGATGATTCATGTAAGAAGCGTTGTCTTTAATAGATGATTACGCACCAACTTTTTAAAATCAAACTTATTGGGAGCTTTTCTGATGTCATCGGTCAAGGAGTTCTAAAGGCGTGTAGCCTGAACTGTAAAGGAGTTACCATAGAACTCAGTGAAGTGAACTGGAATACATATTTTGCTGTTAGATGCAGAACGTAGAACCCTATCATGAGATGAGGAGAGATAGTGAAATTTACTCTTTAGATAAGAAGGCGAAAATGGGTCATTTAATATGGAAAAAAGAACAAGTAATATTCTGGAAATACGCCTCTGCCGGATTGTAAGTCAATTAAGCTTAGATCTATATTGCGAAATATGGTCATATTTACGAAGCCCGAAAATAAATCTTATACAGTTATTGAGAACGCATTCCAGCTTGTTCAGAGGATCCTGGGACAGATCCAGGTAAAAAACATCTGCATAATCAATTATGGGTAATATGAGCGATTGGACAAGCAAGATCTTAGACTTGGTGGGGAGAAAATGTTTTAAACGATACAGAGAACGTAACGTGGCAATGACTTTACGACTCACTTCAGAAACCTGAACTAAACTACTTACAATTTACTGGAAATCAGCAGAGCGTGAGGCACTAAAATAACACAAACACAAAGGGACAATGGGCCGGCGGGCCGGTGCAACCTGACGGCAGCAATGACGCACAAACACCACTGAGCACTGAGTAATTCTCCGGTTATTGTTCTTCGCACAAAAGCATTTTATTACTCGGGAGCGCATGGGCTCCACCGAAGAAATACGTTCGCGCAGCTTGAGCGCAGACAAATGAATGTGATTTTTCATTTTCTGTGACGTCAAAAGAGACGTGTTGACATTTATAGGTGTGAATTGACTTGTTAGTGGCTACACGGGCACCGCCTACTCCCCCGTTCTATTGTGTATGTATTATAGTACTCTATGCTTGTAACTATGTAACTTAATAATTTAAAAAAAATTGATGATGATTGTAAAATTAAATAAAATCATAACAATTTTTCCTAATTAATTTATTTTTATATTAGTAAATGAACCGAAACTATTCTCATTTTCGCATTATTGATAGATAGTGAGTGCTACTATTTACTATTTTTTACTAATTTATAATTTTAAATTATAACATTATTTAAGTAATGGCAGTCGATATTTAAAAAACATTTTTTGCAGGAATTTATTTTAAAAACAAATACTATTCTATGTGGTAAAGCCACGCTGCAGCTATATTATGGCAGCAGAACGAATGGGTTGGCTCGACCGGTGTAGGACCACGCTTTCAAAGAATACCAGCGTGAAACAGCAGAAAAATGGCGTGTTTCGTATAGTGTGTAGGTAACCGGAGACCCTTTTTACTAGAACGAGGCATTCCATCTTAGTCCTCAGGTATAAAAACACATCTGCATTTTGATTCTTAATCGAGGATAGATGTAGATGTCTATGAGCCGTAGCATCTACTTACCATCGGGTGAACGGTGTGCTCGCTTGCCGCCCTTATTCTATAAAAAACTATTTTAAATGATATCGATTAATGTGATGTAAAAAGCCGATTAAATATTTATGTATTCCTTGTCTGCAGATTTAAGAAAAGCACTTAGTAAGGGATCCTTCAAGAGGTTGGTTCGTGAATATTTTAAAGAGCTCCAGCTCTTGTTAATTGATAGGGTCGTGTAGTTACATGAATGTTTTATTTATATAGTGTATGTATATATGTATGTATATATTTATATTACTGTGTATTTTTGAATAATCTTTAATAATATTTTGAAATTATAATAATAATGTATATATTTATCTCTGTTTAATATTGGGTACTAGTAGATAACATTATTTTCTTATTCAATTCCAAATAATTTATATAATTTTAACTTTACTCGGCCGTGCTCGGTACTGTTATGGCGGACCACCGTATGATTTTGTTGTCGTGTATAGGAAGCGGAGTTAAAAACATTATACAGAATGGTGCAAAAGTTAAACAGCTAATTGATTATAATATATTAAAACCAAAGCTTAATGAATTAGATTGGAATGTAGGCGACAAGATGCAATGTTCGATAGAAATTTATAATTATATAAAAAATAAATTCGAAATATGTTACGAACAATCTAAATAAACACAAAAAATACATTTAAATAGCAAAAGAAACAAAGAATTATGGATAAATAATAAAATTAACAATATGTGCCAAAAAAGAGATTTACTTTTTAATCAATGGAAAAAAGGTACGAATAATCATATACTTAGATTAGAATTTATTGAACAGCGAAACAAAACTCAAAAATTAATAGAAAAGTCTAGAAACAAATACTTTAATTATTTACTTAACAATAATACAATGAATAAAAAGAAAATGTGGGATATATTAAATAAACTGACTGGTCGCGTCTGTAAGTCAGTAGATGAAGCTGTAATCAAAGCATTTAAGAATAACAATTTATCATTAAAACATATAGCTAACAATTTTGGTAAGGAATTCTGCGAAAATGTTACGAAAATTTTGCCTAGGTGCAGCAAAAAACTTATGTCAGAATCGGAATATATATTTCCAGAAAATAAATGTTATTTAGAAAACCTACTAAGCGCGATATATTAACTATTATAAAAAGTCTAAATGCAAATAAATCAGCTGGTAATGATGGAATTCGAAGTTTCGACGTGAAGTGATAAGATAGCTAATGTTGTACTTAAGTTGATAAACACTAGCATAACAATAGGGAAATATCCACCCGAATTGAAAACCGGCATCGTAAGACCAGTTTATAAAAAGGAATCGCTTAGTAACTATGATAGCTATAGGCCTATAACAATACTGCCAGTCATAGATAAGGTAGTTGAAAAATATGTGTCTCAACAAATTCACAATTTTTATACTAAAAACGATGTATTGTCAATTGCTCAACATGGCTTTCAATCTAATAAAGCAACTACTATTTTGCTGTCTAAATTCACGGACGAAATAAATCAACACCTTAATGATAAAAAACATGTTATATTACTATTCATCGAGTTTAGTAAGGCATTTGATACTATTCTGACAACACAGGTGTCCGCGGGCCATTATTATAATTGTGCCAATATTACCTCAACGGTAGAAAATACCGGGTAAAGATTGGCATGACTTTAGTGACGAAATATTGGTAACTACTGAAACAGCACAAGGCTCCGTCCTCGGACCCTTGCATTATTTAGCGTACGTCAATGACATGGAAAACATAATAAAACACTGTTCCATATTCCAATACGCTGACGATACATGTCTTGTAGCAGCTAATAAAGATTTAGCTAAGGCTGAACACTGTTTACAAATTGATTTCACTAACTTATGTAAATGGTCTCATAATGTTGGTCTAGTACTCAATGCTAGTAAAACTAAAATTATTCATGTCCGCTCTAACTACCTACTTAATTTTGATAAGAAAATCGAAGTAATCACGCATGTCACCAGTGCTGCATGTTTGTCAAACAAATAGGACCGGTTGCAAATGTGAGTTGTTAGAGCAGGTTCCTCATTACAAGTACTTAGGACTAGTAGTTGATGACAGACTTAATTGGGGTTATCATATTGACACAATTTGTGACAAACTGAGAGCAATGTTAGCCCAATTTGCTATATTGAAATACAAAGTACCATTTAAAATATTACTAAAGCTATATAATGCACTCGCAGAGTCAATCATTTCATATGGGATCACTAGCTATGGTAGGACGTTTAAAACTTATTTGGACAAAATATACAGCCATCAACTTCGGTTTTTAAAAATAATTACACCTAATAAAATTAAAAAATCAATCTGCTCCGATGACGATGTATTGGCCTTATTTAAATATTGTAAAATCTTACCTGTTCATATAAAAATAAAAATGTGGTTATTAATTGAACAATTTACTAACAAAGAACTACAAATAAAAGTCAATCATAAAATAACGACACGGAAAGTAGTTCTATCAAAACTAG
The DNA here is from genome assembly GCA_029286625.1 of Parnassius orleans. Classification (NCBI taxonomy): domain Eukaryota; kingdom Metazoa; phylum Arthropoda; class Insecta; order Lepidoptera; family Papilionidae; genus Parnassius; species Parnassius orleans. The sequence continues at coordinate 1,984,581 of JAGSMP010000092.1, forward strand.
AAATACCAAAAGTCAGAAACTATTACGGGAAAACGAACGAATGCGTATTTAATACTAACTCTCATTAATTACATACCAACTAAAACGCAATTAGAAATAACGGACAAAAACTATAAACATAAATATAAACAATACTTTTATTCTTTACTTTTATAACAAGTAGTCTAATTTTAATCAAATCAAACCTAACGTAATAACATATCGATAATTGCAACATTCTGTATATACGAGGGGTGATCCAAAAGTAATGATAATCGGTTACTTCAGGTCCGCATAAAAATAAAAAATAAAAAATTTTTGCTTGCTTATATACTCACTACGTCAGCCTAAAAAAATCATATAAATAGATCACGATTTCGGGAGATACAATCATTTGAATACGAACTGTCAAAGAGATAACATCAGGAGAAAAACAAATTAGAGCTGTCATCAAGTACCTCTGTTTGAAAAAATGTCTTCAAAAGACATACACAGTGACTAAGTGTAGTGGCGGGTTAGAATACCCTACCTTATCTTCCGTGGGTGTCGTAAGAGGCGACAGAGGAAACTGAGGCAGAAGATGGGCAGCAGCATCTTTCTGATAACAAAAATAAAAAAAACTGCGGTTGCCAACCCGCTCGCCAAGCGTAACAACTACGGCAATATCCCCAATGAAAGTTACGAAGAACGGCCCCAGTCTGGCCCCGCTATTCCTGGCTACGGTGGCGACCATGGTAACGGCGGGCAGGGGTGCTAAGAATCTCCGGTGGAGGTTCGGTTGCCACCTACGACGACTCGACCTGGCAACTCGCACGCACTCTGAGGACTGACGAGAAGATCCTGGAGCTGGAAGAGAGATAGACAAGTTGCGCTGGAATATTATAGGATTATCCGAGGTCCGAAGAGGGGGGTAATCCTCGAATCCAACTTGTTCTATCACCGGAGGCGACCATCTGTCCCAAGGAGGTGTCGGATTTATCGTCCACAAGTCTCTCGTTAACGTTGTAAAATTGGGAGTGTGTCGACGAGGGTTGCGTACCTTATACTCAGAATCACCAAACGGTATTCGCTGAAGGTCATACAGGTTTACGCACAACTTCGCACACCCCGATGAAGAGGTGGAAATGTATGAGGATATCTCTAGAGCCATGCATTCCTCTAAAACCCACTATACGGTGTTAATGGGAGACTTCAACCTAAACTAAACAAGAGAGAACGGTGAGCTGAAAAGGAAATTCGGATTAGAACAGGACAAAGGGACAGACAGCTGGCCGACTTCATGGAGAAAGAGGGACTCTTTATGATGAACTCTTTCTTGAAGCGGCCCCACAGAAAGTGGACCTGGTCGAGCCCCGACGGTTCGACAAAAATGAGATTGACTTCATTATGACGACTAGACGCCAACTGTTCAGTGATGTCTCAGTGATCGCGAGGTGAAAACTGGCGATCACCGAATGGTTAGAGCACTGAACCTAAACGTTAAGTTGGAGAGGTGTCGTCTAATGAAGTCAACGCTCCGTCCCCTCGTGCTCTAATCCAAAGTCCGAAACCTTTCAGCTCGAGTTACAAAACCGTTTTCAGTGCCTAGAAGATTGCAATGCAGTGGACGATATGAATGACAAGCTCGTGGAAACTGTCCATGCGGTCGGAGCTAAGTTTTGTAAGACCCGCCGCAGAAGAACAAAAAACTCTCCGATCACACTCTTAATCTCATGGCTGTTAGACGGGAAATGAAGCTGCAATCTTCAGTAGATTTGATAGCATACAGGCAACTGAACAGACAGATCTCAAATGCATGCGGCGGGACTTGCAACTTCAATACAGCTCGTATTGAAGAAGCGATCGAGCGGAACCAGGGCTCCAAAGTCTTTGCTAGAGATCTGTCTGCCAGAAAAACCAACTGTCGAAGCTGAAGACCGAGTGTGGCAGCGTCGTTTCCGGACACCTGAGATTTTGGTGAGATTGAGAGGTTCTATGGGCAGCTGTACACATCATCGTTGGAGCCACGCAAGTGTGGTAACGATCCAAGAGCGAGTCTTATCCGACACTATTCCGATGATATCCGGACGTCAGTCTGAGCGAGATTAGAATGGCTCTCCAGCACCTTAAAACGGCAAGGCCCCAGGCGAGGATGGAATTACAGCGGAGCTTCTGAAAGCGGGTGGAAAACCGGTGTGAAGTCCTTGAAGCTCTTTAATTCCGTCCTACATGGTGGCACTACACCGGAGGCGTGGAGCAGAAGTGCGGTGGTCTTGTTCTTCAAGAAGGCGACGCTCTCTTGAAGAACTACAGACCGATTTCCTTCTGAGCCGCGTCTACGTGCTGTTTTCGAGTCATTGAATCGTCTCGCGCAGACTCGACGACTTCCAGCCTCCCGAACAAGCCGGTTTCCGAAAGGCTTTAGCACTAGACCATACGCCCTTCGGCAAATTGTACAGAAGTCCGGGGTACAATTTGCCACTATGTCTGGCGTATGTGGACTATGAGAAAGCCTGATTCCGTCGAAATTTGGGCGGTGCAGTCCTTCAGCGGTGCCAAGTTGACTGTCGGTATATCGAAGTGCTGAAGTGCTTGTACAGTAGGGCCACGATGGCTATCAGTACAGAACCAGAGTACAAAACCTATCCAACTGCAGAGAGGTGTAAGACAGGGTGACGTTATATCCCCGAAACTCTTCACCGCTGCATTGGAAGACGTTTTCAAGCTTCTGGACTGGAAAGGATACGGCATTAACATCAATGGCGAGTACATCACTCACCTTCGATTTGCCGATGATATAGTCCTATGGCAGAATCGCTGGAGGACCTAAGCACTATGCTCAATGACCTCAATAGTGCCTCCCAACGGATAGGTCTTAAGATGAACATGGACAAAACAAAGATCATGTTTAATGTCCATGTCACACCTATGCCGGTAGTTGTTGGGGCACTAAGCTCAAGTTGTTGACGAATATGTTTACCTGGGACAAATAGTCCGACTAGGTAAGTCCAACTTCGACCGAGAGGTCAATCGACGGATTCAACTCGGCTGGGCAGCGTTCGGAAATTAGCACATCTTCTCGTCAGGTATACCTCAAAACTTGAAAACGAGGCTGTACAACCAGTGCGTGTTGCCAGTGATGACCTACGGAACTGAGACGTGGTCCTTCACTGCTGGCCGGATGAGGAAGCTCAAGGTCGCTCAGCGAGCTATGGAGAGGCTATGCTCGGGGTCTCACTGCGTGATAAACTTAGAAATGAGGATATCCGCAGTAGAACCAGAGTGACCGACATAGCCAACAGATTAGTAAGCTGAAGTGGCAATGGGCCGGCCATATAGCTCGAAGAACCGACAACCGATGGGGAAAAAGGTTCTCGGTGGCGGCCTCATACCGGCGGACGAAGTGTGGGCGTCCCCACTAGATGGAGTGACGACCTGGTAAGACATGCAGGAAGTCGATGGATGCGGGTGGCTCAGGACCGTGCTTTGTGGCATTCCTTGGGGGAGGCCTATGTTCAGCAGTGGACTTGTGAAGGGCTGTAATGATGATGATGATGATGAGTGACTAAGTGGAAACATTGGGGGACTCTGCTCCTCCATATTCTACAGTTGCACGCTGGGCCAGGAGTTTAAACTGGGCAGAACATCCACTGAAGATGAACATCGCGAAGGACGCCGATCCACGTCCTCACTGAAGATAACGTGAAAAAGTCGAAGATGTTGTGTTGGCAGATCGAAGTGACCATCAGGCATGTAGCTGAGGTCACAGGGATCTCATATGGCAGCGTTCAAAGAATCCTTGCGAACGAGTTGCATATGAAAAGGTGCACGTTGGGTACCCAGAATGTTAACCGACGAGCAAAAGAAAATCGAGTTGACATTTCGAGGTCAATCTCGAAAAGTTCAAACAGATCAAGAAAATTTTTGTTCCGTTTTGTGACTATGGACGAAACCTGGATCCACCATTTTGATCCTGAAACAAAACAACAATCGATGACTTGAAGCGAGCCTCCTCACCGACGCCAAAGAAATTCAAAGTTTCAAGTTCGGCGGGAAAGGTTATGGCATCTGTTTTTGGGACGCTCAAGGCATAATTATGGTGGAATATTTGGAAAAGGAGCCACTATTACGGGTTCTTACTACGCAGACCAAATAAGAAGATTACGGAGGCCATTAAGGAAAAAGATGCGGCAAACTGCGAGCTGGAGTGCTGTTTCACCAAGACAACGCACTGGCTCACAAAGCCGCAGTTGCGATGGCTGCCATTCAAGAAACGGGATTCAAACTGCTAGAACACCCTCCCTATTCGCTAGATCTAGCTCCTAGTGATTTCTACCTCTTTCCTCGGCTCAAGGAACGCCTCCGAGGCAAGAAATTCGAAGACGATAGCGAAGTAATGGCCGCTGTTGAAGCGTTTTGGGAGGGTCAAGACAAAGAATTTTTTTCAAAGGGAATCCTGGGTTTAGAAAAAAGATGGACTAAATGTATTGATTTGTTAGGAGACTATGTGGAAAAATAAATTATTATTTTAACTTTAATTACCGTGTTTTATTTTCATTATCATTACTTTTGGATCATCCCTCGTAATACACTCAAGTAGCATCAGCCGGGCGGCCGCTTGCGCCGAGCCGCTATCTATAACCGGTTAATGTCCGCTTCTGTGTAAACAATGTACCTATGTGTAAGCTAATGTCAATGTGTCATGTCAAAGATTGCTCAAAAATGTCTTAACATCCAGACAAACCCATAAGGGTTTTTGTGATGTTTTCATGTTTATATTGTTTATATTGTGTGTTTTTTTTTTCAATAAATAAATTTAAAAAAATTAAAAGATTGCACCTGCCACTACTTCTCACCACACCCAGGGTTGACTGGTAGAGAATGCCAATAGGCATTAACAGACCGGTCATAGTAATCTTTTATTTGATAAGGTTGCAATAATAAATATATAATTAAATAAATAAACGCATAATAGGCTAAAAAATTCACACTTATGCATAAAGAAATCGTACAATGGAGATAGACGATCAAACTTTAAGCCAGTTTACGAAAAACTAAGTTATGATCGCATCTTTAAGCTTTTTGATGTTTTTTTTTACTGTTAAAATAATATTCCCTAAAATTTAGTGTTAGCTCCAAGATTTAACCGAGCTCTTTCTTACTATAATTACGTTTAATAGCTTCTCAGGTAGTGTTTAAGATATTTCCATTTTTTTAATGACTATTTTGATATCTAAAATGGTGTTTTTATGATTTATCACATTACTTTCTTAAAGGTTTCGTTGGAGATACTCAAGGATCGATTACTGTAAAATGAATGGATACGGCTGGCGTCTACGTTCTTAGGTTTGGTACAGGGCTACCACTTTTTGAAGAATCAATTTTAAATTGATGGTTTCGTCCGACAAATTAATCAAGAATTGATGAAAACGTTCAAATCAATGTCATTGCCCTCCATCATCAACGGCATTTATCGTGACTCGTTTTCATAACATTTGCGACCCATTTGACTTTGGGGTCAATGATCGCCGCCCGCGAGTAAATTTTTGTCAGTAGTGTTTAAAAATTTTGACAAAAAAAATCTATCGAAGTCACTTTCATCAGATTTCCGTCATTAAATCGCGTACGTCACGCGACAGTGCTCTTGTTGACAGCTGGTATTACTTTTCTTTGATTTATTTTCCTTTTCATGCTACGGCGATCGAAATGCCTATGTTCTATACGAACGCGGTAATTGAAAATTTGGCTCTGGCAACACCGAGCTCTCTCTACTCTAGGCGAAAACAAGACAAGTAGTGTACTGTTTACGTACTGAGAAAATAAAATTAAGGGTTCACAGTACCATTAAAGTATCTTCTGACTGGCTTGTTGGTCTAGTAGTCCTAAGACCGATCATTTAATCCCGAGATTGAATCTCTGGACGGGCCAAAAATCAGTTATTGTGTTTTTTGTCAAATTTTTTTATTAGCAACCCGCAGTTAGGAAGTTTGCGGTGTTTCACCCCCGTTGTACGGAAGCCGTTGGTTCGGCGCCTGACTCCTCTTAGATCGTGTCTGATTTGTCTCCTATCGGACAATGAGAGTGAGGGAATAGAGAGTGCATCTGTGCTTGCACACACATTCGTGCACTATAACTCCAACCTGCGCACCTTGACCTTATTCGGCCTGGAGGATATTATTATTAAAGGTTCTTCACCAGATGCCATGTAATAAAATAAACATAACACTGTCGTAGACTTTTTAATTTAAAAAAGATAGAGAGGGACAGGATACTATTTTACATAAATGAACTCTTAAAGCTTTTTAATGAAAATTCGAAAATTCTGCCTTTGATACACGTATCTAACGTGCGACATATTAGACTCTTGATTAAAATTCTACATGAGTTCTAAAGAAATTAAAAATGTTTGTAAGTCTTTTCAAGCAATTATTTCAAGAGCATTTTCAAGTCATCACGATCTTTATAAGTTAATTAAAACATAAAATTAGTATAAACGAGCCGGCTACATTCTTATCATAGGGGAGTTATACACTGGATAACATGACGACCGACAATTAATGGTTAGGATAATTGACGGTTCTATGTTCGTAAACCGTGTAAGAATATAAGATTATGTAAGAATACCCACTACACTCCATATCGTCAAACACCAACCGTCTTCTATTTTCGATTAAGAATCAAAATGAAGGTACGTTTTCACCTCTTAGGACTAAGATGGAATGCCTCGTTACCAGTAAATAGGGTCTCCAGTTTTCTAAACTTATCATATAAACGCAGCAGCATTATTCTGCAGTTTTACGCTGGTATTCTTTGAGAACGTGGTCCTACCCCGGTCGAGCCGACCCATTCATGCCGCAGTTATTTATAGTTAGCCTAGGTGCAGCGTGGCTCTATCACGTAAAAATAATATTTTGCCACTGTGGCCAAAAATCGACCAGAAGGACATCATAACATCGTATCGAATAGAAAAGTGAGTGTCGTTGTTTTTACATTATGAAATATGGCACTTCAACATACAATTTTTTTTCCTTCTTCTTCATTAACCGGTAGAATTCCACTGATGTAAATAGGTCTCTAACGTTGCAGAGAAAATTTGCCGTAATCGCCATGCTTGGCGGACGGAGTGGCGGTCGCACCTTTGAACGTGTTTGCTATTGCCGTTCTAAATATTTAACGCCTGGCGCATACAAGATAGATACTCGTATACCGCTAATCGGAAGTCATGATACTGTGGCCGGTGGAAGGAAGGGAGATCTCCCGCTGGGCAAGGTGTTCTGCCCAGGGAGCGGCCAACGCTCCGAGTGGTAGTTCGGAGCTATTGTATATATACTGTTTATAAGTCGGAACTTTGATAGCGCGATTTAGGCTTCGATGTATTTCGCTTTGTGGCGCGACGACAGCGCCGCTACATCACCCCCTGCTCATACCGGAGGTCGATAGTGCAGTCTAGATGTCGACGAATGTGCAAGTGCCAGGGAATTGCCTTTTAGTCTGCGGTGAGTCGAGAAGAAGGCAAGTAATCTGCGAGGGTGCTGTGAAGCAGAGGCGAGCAGTAAGGCTCAGAGCCGTGCCGAACACTGTAGCGCAGAGAGTAGCTTTAAGGAACAGGAAGCATTATTCCAGTGCTGCGATGAACCTTTGTAAAGCTAGATGGCTTTGCAGGATGTGAAGACTGCAGACAATATCTGCTCGGAAGCGAATGAATGGGGTCCTTGAGGACGATGACGAAGGTTTGAAGTTGTAGTTTCCGAAGGTTGTTGGTTGCGTGTTCGTATCACGTCACCACTGTGGCCGGTGGAAGGAAAAGGGGAGATCTCCCGCCGGGCAAGGTGATCGGCCCGGGGAGCGGCCAACGCTCCGAGTGGTAGTTCGAAGCTATTGTATATATAATGTTTTTAATTCGGAACTTTGATAGCGCGATTTAGGCTTCGATGTATTTCGCGCATTTCCCACAGGCATATCTTAAGATAATGGGACGAAATTGAGTGGTGGATTCTCTTTCACCACCACTTTACAGATATCCCGTAAATCCAATTATTAGCAAATAAAAAATATCAGATAATATTTGGAAGTTGCTGGATCCGAATGGCCTGGACTATCAGTTCAAGGTCTCTACTCAATCTGCCTATCCAGTTTGGGGCGTTTATATTATGCCACTTTACTTTTTACCCTTTACTGTATGACCTAAATTTATTACCACTAAGCAATTCTCACCCATCCCTCATAGCTAAGTCACGAGAATTATTTTCTTTTTAATTATTATATTAACAATTTAAATAGTTCATTGTAATGAAACACCTACGTTCAATGTCTTGCTTTTATTCTGAAATTTAATTTGTTGTTATTTGTATTTCTAATGACGTGATAAATAAAAATTAAAGGGTATAAACTATACATACAAAACTTATGTATATAAGGCGCTTAGAACTTGCTTTATTTTTAATTACGAGTATTAAGCTATTATTAAAATGAAAAACTCTTTCATATTGTTTTGTACTTGCCTTAATCCACGAAATTTGTACAAATTTTCAGAGTGCTTTATTTGTGCGAATCATGCAAGGTGCTTTTAAAATAAACACGGCCTACAACTTTCTACTCCTGAGGGTAAAGTTAAAAATAAATTTCGACCTTTAATTTTTGTACGGCTTTAACGCTTTGTATAATGTTAATTCTCCTTTGGTCTATGATAAAAACATGGCCAGAGTTCTGACTTGAAGACTCTGGGTACGAAACTAAGCTGGTAATTTATACAAAAACATGCAAACGCCCGGCAAGGTGTTCTGCCCGGGGAGCGGCCAACGTTCCAAGTTGTAGTTCGTAGCTATTTTATATATACTGCTTTTACTTCGGAACTTTGATAGCGTGATTTAGGCTTCGGTCCGTTTCGCTTGTAGCGCGACGACACCAACACTTCTTCATACTGCTGTGCTGTCATTCTTATCCAGTCTTATCGCAAAAGTGTAACATCCGTAATGGTAGGTTATAATTATAAACGAGTAAGTGTCTCTATACTGGCGCGTGCATTTTTGATACTGTGTTATTTCGTGAGCAGTTGAGTTTCTGACGCTTTCAAATACTCTAAAATTGTCATTGTGGTCAAAATCGGCGAGGAGAAGGTCAGGATGACAGTTATTATAAATGTTTAGCATCATTAAATCCATGTAATAAAAAAGAAAGTACATTTCTTTTCTTTTGCCCGTTTAATTTGTTGTTACTCCCAATAATTGTCAGAATATTTTTATTAACTTCCCAGTTGGAAGTCGCTGTAGAAGGTCTGATATTTGAAAGTCGAAATTTCACCATACTTACATGTTTTGAGATGCATAGACATTTGTACATTACATCACATTTTGTACGTGACTAACTTTGTCGTTTTGCGTATCGTTTTTTTAAATAGCTGTGACAAGCGAACTTACAGTTCACCCGGTCATAATGGGCTACTGCATCCCATGGACACCTGCAACCAACTTCGAACAAAGAAGGCTAACCAAGATGGAATGTCTCACAGCTGTGTAATTGTTGCTTGGCGGTAGAATTAGGAATTGATTGTTAATTGCTACCCAGGGAGTCCTACCACCTGGTATATCTAGACGTTATCCGCACATCCCGATCGTTTGACGCACAATTGCATATTGAATACCTTATTATTACGAACTTACATATATAAAATTGATAGCGAGAGTAGACCAAATGGCACGCACAACTCGCAATTGATCATTATTATTGCCCGTCCATGATCAATGCCTATGAATCTATCACAATCATGTTCTTAAATAACGCCTTAACTGTCCTGAGTGCGAGGGTACCACATCCTCTGACTTTTTAAGCATTATGTATCATAGATACAATGCCTCTCAAGAACTTTTTCTTCCCACCATCGTCCTTTCCATTCTACTTCGCCCGTTTTATCTTGACTCTCTTGTACTTTCCGTAACGGGTCTAACATAGTTTATTTTTTAGTAGGAACAGTTACTAAAGAGATAAATGTCAGTCTCTCCATATAATCAAATAATGTAGTAGCGGCTCTGCATAATAAAGCGTGAAGACAGCGACACAGCAAATTGATTTAATTTTGCATCCTATGACTATATTAATTCATTTCTACTCTATATCCTGTTATACTCTTTAATTTTAAATAATTATTAATAAACTAGCGATCCGATCCGGCTTCGCCTGGATAAAATCTAACGTGTATGTGTTATGTGTAATTTATTTTGTATATATTTTTTTAATTTTAAGTTTTTCGGATAAAATATAGACTAGATTGCTTCTGGCATTACTCTCTATCTAAATAACACAGACTACAAGTAATACTTATTGAAAGTCATTTGTGCTTTACACACTAGTTAGGAAAACAAATCCTCTGCCCTGGGAAGAACTAGTAAGAAACCCACCGAGGGACCCCAATATCTCTGTTCAATAAATTGCCAAAAAATAAATTGTTTGGTAGTCACCGTAAACTGTAACAAAACTTATACTCGTAAATTATGTTTTCATACAACTGCACGTAATGAACTTTCCCAATTTAAATTCCTATTATGAAGTCAATAAATGATTTGTAATATTTTGGGGATATATTTTAGGTAAATTTTTATATTTTTTTATGCCTCAGGTTTGCAACTCTTCAGTTTACTTATGGTGTTTGTAGTAAATGGTAAATTTTAATAAGTTTGGTATTTTTATAATTTTAATACTTGTAATTCGGGAATTTCCTTATGTAAATTAAGCAGTTTTGATACTTAAAATTCGGCAATTGAAATTTCAGGAGATACGTCTGATCTGTATCGAAAAATTAAGAAATCGACCTTATAAAGCTTCAAGTTGATAATAGAAAAGGAAGTACATCGTCCAAGAAAACTGCCTTGACAGACAGCTTCATATTCGATTTAAAAAACGCAATTTATGACTAGTAGTCAGTCAGTCCTTGTATTTTAAATTACTTGCGGTTGCTATCACGTAATACAGGAAAATAGGGCATCCTGTAACAATTTCGAAATTTACCAGCAAAGTCATTATTACCTTGCCACTTTCTGTTGCTACCTGTTTTGATGCATGCAGCTAGCGTACATGCAGCTCAAAGGTAAATTGGTTGTAAACCGCAACGCACCTCCTCTACACGTATAACTAATAACACACGTTCATGTTTAGATTACCATCTATATCTGCCTTAATTTTGTAATAATGTCTGTTGTTATTGCGAATTTCACAGCAGTGAAATAATCCTCATATTTAGTAATTTTAAGTGATCCTTTATAATTTTAAGTTGCTCCAACTTTGTTTATTCATTATAGCCCTTCAAAAGTCCATTGCTAAACATAGGACTTTCCCAAGCAATGCAGCCAAGCACGGTTCTGAGCTATTCACTGCATCCATCGACTTTTTGCAAATCTTAATTTGCAAATTTGTTTACTATAATTGCTTTTTACTCTTAGTACCTATATTGTATTGTTGTGTTGTACTTCTGTGTGTAAATATTGGGTACTGGAATGCTGAGAGAGTCATAGAAGGGGATTTTGGGAAATGCTAGAAATATCAGATTGTTTCCTAAGGACTGTTTTATATCCTTTCTGGTTTAAGCACGATTTAAAATTCAAAGACCAAATTCAGGCAAAAAAATTTTGTTCTATAGTACAGTACTGGATCTTTCACCTTTATTTTTACCATACTGTCTACACTCCAGTGGGATTGCCTTATGATGTCAAAAGTGCAAGATTCAAAACACCCATACAGCACTTTTTTGAAGGCAATTACCAGCTTAAAATTTTCTACTTCTTTGTTTTAATTGGTGTTTTTCGTGTAGTGGCGTTGTAAGACTTAACCCATATCGTCCCGTGGGTGTCGTAAGATGCGATAGAGGGAAACTGAATCAGAGGAAACAATAAACAAGCGGTTGCCAACCCGCCTGTCAAGCGTGGCAACTATGGCAAAATCTCTCCTTTTACGACTTTTAAGGCCTGTAATAGATGGATGGAATGGTGTTCATAATAATTTATGAAACTTATGATATCTTATAATTATGTATTATTACAATGACATTTATTATAGATACATGTATTGTGATAACAACTATTATTGATTCAAACTTATATTTTTAACATTTTGCTTGTGCCAACATTTTGATTTTTATTTGTGTTTCAGGAATGACCGACAGAGAATACAAGGTATTAAGCCCGCCCTGTGTTACATTATAAGGTAAAAAATAAATAAATGGAGTTGGATTTTAGCGTCGTACACTTTGCTACAGAGTCTTGGAGAGAGAAGATGGGTGGGGCGGTAAATTACCTATTTAAATTCCTCCCTTCAATGCCTTTATGTTGTTTTTGTAAAATCATAGCCTTACTTTTTATGGCTAACAAAAGTGAAGCGTATAATTTATGTTATACATAAATACTAGCGATCCACCCCGGCTTTGCACGGGTGATATCTGGATCTCGACAGCAGCGCTACCTACCGGGTCCAATTATAATAAACGGGAATCTAAACTATTCTCGAATCAACTTAATCACACACACAAAATTTCATCGAAATAGGTCCAGCCGATTAGGAGGAGTTCAGTCACACACAGTCAATACACACGGGCAGAAGAATTATATATATATAAAGATATGCCGCACTTTAACCTACTGTCACTGACATTATACTTATTATGTACTCAATTAATTTGTATATTTGATAAAGTTTGCATTATAAATGTAATATAGTTTCAGTAACACAGATAACAGCGGCAAATGTAATTTGCATAGACCACATCCTTATCTTAAAATAACTTAAAATAAAGAAGACAATAGTTTTTGGGCCCACTAGAAATTTTAACATAACTTAATTTTATTACACGGGCTAAAGATTTTATGAAAATCTGACCGGAATCATGAAATCTGAAAAAAAAGTTGTTTTGATATTCATGTTCTGGCTAATGTAATATGAAAAAAAAAATGCGTGTAACGAATGCCCTATATATTATATTATCTAAGGTAACGAAGAACGAACTACTAAAGGGATTTTCCATCAATATTAAAGTACCTATAAATGCTAAATGTACAACTTTATTTAATACTATTAATTATTGACCAGTGCACTATTTTAACTTATAATACCGATGAAAACTACTAAACATCTAGACAATCGCTTTTAGTTTGTTTTTGGGTTATTGTAATATTCATATTTTAATTGTCAATTTCTAGGTATTCCCGTTAGATAAGTTAAAACTAATATTACTTTTGTAATCTATAGGTTATAAGGAATAATTCAACATGTATTTTATTAAGTTACGCCACAATTTGTGGTGGGCCCATTCTCCATACAAAAAGAAATTGTCTTCTTTCTGTTACTAAAGATGGTAATTTTCCGCTCCACTCCTTTCACTACACTTTGAATCTCTTATGAATGTGTCCGACGGCAACATTTTTACCAATAAATGAAATACAAATTGCTTAAAAGATAAATAAAATTTCTATAGCTTTTCGATCATTAGTAATTTTCATAATGGGTATCTTACCTGTTTACTGTTTTTTGTGAGAAAATTCTCCGCCTTTAGAAAATTAACGTTCACAATAGACCTCAGATAGAATAAAAAGCTATTGCGATTAATTTGATGTCGAGTAAAATAGAAAACTTCAAGCGAGCCGTCACATTATCACAATCTTATTAAAAGTACGGCTATTGTTAATGTATTTGTATTATCTGCTCTTTATTCGCATCTTTTATTGTTTTGTCGCATTTTTTTAGTTTTTTCATTAATTCATTAATTACAGCCTATTAAAGTCCACTGCTGAACAAAGGCAGTTAATTAAGTTAATAATATTCAACATACATAAAATAAAAATATATTTAAAAAAATGTTAACCTTCTCTCGCCTCGACCTAAAATAATAATAAAAAAATAAAATAATTATTTCCTCTTCACAAAGGTATAATATTTCAATAATACTATTGTTAGCAATTTGTGACCTTTGTGATAGACTGGTAAAATAAAATAAATTGGTACACAAATTTCTTGTGGCATTAGGCCTAGTAGGCATATTAACGGACTTACAGGGTACACTGACCGTACAGGTACGTTGTACTATTATTTATTCTGTGGTACAGGACCGTGCTTTGTGGCATTCCTTGGGGGAAGCCTATGTTTAGCAGTGGTCTTGAGAAGGGCTGTAATGATGATGATGATGAAATTTATCGCTGCAACTACACTGCCGATTTAACGATCTTAATACTACGGATTTTCTGGTTACTTTTTTTTATAAAACAAGGGTGACAAACGAGCACACAGTCCACCTTATGGTTAAGTGGATGCTGTGGCCCATAGACATCTACATTTATTCTCGATTAAGAATCAAAACGCAGGTGCGTTGTCACCCCTGAGGACTAAGATGGAATGCCTCGTTTCCAGTTAAATGGGTCTCCGGTTCACTACACTCACCATACGAAACACTGCAGCATTAAGCTCCTATTTTACGCTGGTATTCTTTGAGAGCGTGGTCCCCGTTTGAGCCGATCCATGCGTGATACAACCATAATATAGCTGCAGCGTGGCTCTATATCGTATGAAGCACCTCAAGCTATATAAACCAAGTTATCAATCACGAAATGCCCATGCTAAATTAAACTTGCACCATCGTTACGTTATACATAAACGTACAATGTGGATCATAACCCTAAGTGAAAATTTTGCGACACTTCTTAATTTCGGCAGACAAAGTCAAAACGAGTCAAAGCGCGGCAACAGGAATAACATTGTGAGGCACATATACCGTTTCTATATTTAGCTACTTTCATAAAGTTATATAGTAAGTTGTATTTGGTAGCTCAGATGGTTAGCGCTCGCTGTAAGTTTCACAGTTCGCGAGCAACCCGGGTTCGATCCCCGCCGGCAGCAATGAAATTGTTAATTGCAATTTTAAGTGCTGATTTACCACGTGCTCGGCGGTGAAGGAAAACATCGTGAGGAAACCTGCATGTCTGAGAAATCAAAAAAAAAGTATTTCGAAGACATGTGAAGTTCGCCAACACGCATTGGGGCAGCGCGGCGGACACTTCCTTGCCCTAAAACCCTCCCAGAAATGAGAGGAGGTCTGTGCCCAGCTGTGGGACGTATATAGGCTGTAACTTTACTTTACTTTACTTTTAGTATTTGGTAGTGAATGACTTTGTAGAATTAACTTTACAAAATAATTTTAACGTACTTGGCAAGAAATAAAATACATAATACTCGTATGTACATAGTATGTACAGGTACAGGCGTGACAGTTTATGTATGTATGTACTACATACATACATAAACTGTCACGCCTGTTACCCAAAGGCGTAGGCACAGACTACGGACTTTCCATTCTAGAAATAGACTTTTTAACAGGTTGCCAATTGAAAGTTTTTCCTTATTAGATAAGAAAAACTTTCAATTGACAAAGTGTTAAAAAGTAAATCCTTCAGTCATCATTTTAACAATAACGGAACTGTGTGGGAACGATTTTTTTTGTCACCAAGTAAATTATAAAAACATTCAATATATTTATTATCTTACAATATTTTGCGATTAGTGCTATGATATATGTTTTCTTCGAAGCATCCAGAAGTTTTACAATTAACCACAGTTGTAAAATTTCATTATTAAACGCTTTTAATATCGTCTTTACTCATTTTTTATAGTTTATGCTCGCAAAAATTCCTCAATAAAAAAGCTATTATTTCTTTAAAGCTGCTGTAGTTTATAATCGTTCTTAGAATATAAATACCACAGACAAACAAAGAAAGATAGACGGACATTTAAAGCAAAGACATTGAAGTTATATCTATTTAAATCTCTTTGATTTGAAGTGTTGAGACCATGTTGTGTCGAAACTATGCTCCACTTGACAGACATCCATTCACGCACACATCTTTCTTTTCTCTTTCTAGCACAAAAGTTCACTGCTGGTCGCATACAACATAAGCACCCCACGCTTTTTTACAATAAAACGATTTTTTTATGTTAATCACTATTTAAGTACTTATTTTAAGCTTATTAAAAATTATTTTCTACTTTTTAGTTCGGTTATCTACAAAAGCGTATTTTTTTAGTTTTTTTTAAACTATTATTTATTACATTTATTAAAAAAAATTACTTTACCAGACTTAATTTGATTTGTTTTTGTTTGACGGAATCGTAGTTAAATTGATAAATAGTAAAAAAGTCAAGACCGTATGAGGAAGCTCGAGGTCGCTCAGCGAGCTATGGAGAGGGCTATGCTCGGAGTTTCTCAGCGTGATGATCTTAGAAATGAGGATATCCTCAGTATAACCATAGTGACCGACATAGCCAAACAGATTAGTAAGCTGAAGTGGCAATGGGCCGGCCATGTAGCTCGAAGAACCGACAACCGATGGGGAAAAAGGTTCTCGAGTGGCAGCCTCGTACCGGTAGGCGAAGTGTAGGGCGACCCCCACTAGATGGATTGACAACCTGGTAAGACATGCAGAAAGTCGATGGATGCAGGTGGCTCAGCTTTCTAGCATTCCTGTGTGCCTGGCCTGTGTTCAGCAGTGGACTTATAAAGGGCTGTAATGATGAAAAAAGTCAAGTATCGTCCATTAGAAATTCTACTACTTACAGGACGCTGGCCTCCCGTAATTTTCTAAGAGAGTAATAGAGTTAGTAAGAATCATCCGGGTTGATGTAGAGCGTTTTGACATATTTCATATATCCACGGATTAATTTTAATCATTTTTTACGTACGTTGTACGTGGGTAGAGCCGTGCTATAGCTATATTATAGTGTGTCACGAATGGGTCGGCTCAACCGGGGAAGGACCACGCTCTCACAGAATACCAGCGTAAAATAGCAGCTTAATGCTGCTGTGGTTCGTATACTGAGTGTAGAGGACCGGAGACCCTTTTTGCTGGAAAGGAGGCATTCCATCTTAGTCCTCAGGGGTGAAAACGCATCTGCATTTTGATTCTTAATCGAAGATGGATGTAGATGTCTGTGCATCCACTTACCATCAGGTGGACTGTGTGCTCGTTTGTCACAATTGTTCTAAAAAAACAAGATATCATAGCTAGTGACGAGCTCTCCCATTGCATTATTCTTTTGTCGTAATCGTGGTGATTACGCTTAGCAGGCTTCCCATCACCAGTCCGGTTATTTTACATCACCTGGCATAATACGAGATGGTATACCGCTATTTATCGAAAGGTCATGCGATCCTTCTTCTGCATTCCGTGGGTGTCGGTAAGAGGTGACAGAGGGAAACTGAAACAGGCGATGGGCAGCAGCACCTTTCTAATAACAACTCCAAATAATTTAAATATAATAAAAAAGCATTTAAGCTATACGTACGATTAAACTACCGCAGGCATTCACTCATAAACCAGACACAATTTATTGTAATCCTACTTTTCGCGGAATCTTGGCGCAATCCACAATCTGTAGCAAGTCATCGATGCGTTGTTGTTGTTCAAACTTTATTGTGGTGGTTTTATTATTCTATTTCCGAATATTCAGGAAGTTAATTCATTACAGCCTATCAAAATCGAGTATCTCAGAGGAAAAATTAAAGAAATAAATATACATATTAACTTTGGCCTATCAAAATATTTACTAAAATTTGTTGTATGTTCACAAAAACAAAAGCAGTTTTAATAAAAAAATTACAAGGTCTTTCTAATATCACGTTTAAATATTTTGTTAAACATAAACTGTATAAAAAGGCTTATTATAGTATATCATGGTTGATAATAACCCCTGGGAATAAGGTGGTCACTTCCAAGCCACTTCTGGAATAAGTTTTGTAAGTAGTTTCTACAATCTGTATTCTTTTCGTATAATTTTACTTTGAAAAATTAAAATCCCGCTGAATTTCCTGCTGGTTCTTCCCAGGACAGAGGTTATTTTCCGAACTAGTGGTAAAAGTAAATTATTACTTTCAAGAAGAATTATTTAGAAATTAAACGTTTACCTAATACCGTTTAAATCAAAATACTCAACATTGTCTCTTTTGCAATAATTTTATGAACCAAGTGCTGCAAGGGCAGCGATCGTTCCATTTTCATTTAGATCGGAATCCATTTTGAGAATGAATGAGAGTGAAGCGAGAATGAATAAGAAAGAGAGAATGAAGCTTCGTGACTGTTTAAAACTGAATTCCCACAGTAGGAGAACTGTCCATATAGCAAGAACTTTTGGCCCTACGCTATGAGTTTGTGGCATTAGTATCATTTTTTTTAACTATTTTAAACCAGTGCTTGATCATATGCTATCCCACCGATGATAAGTGGTGATGCAGTCAAAGATTGTAAAGCGCACTGACTTAGTTTATTATATACAAACACCTATTCACTATTGATTATTCACTACTGCCTAAAAGACATTATAATCGGATGGAAAATATTAGATATTTAAATGCAATATTTAAATATTGCATTAAAATATCAGATATTAAATCTTTACATATCAGATATTGAATCAATATATTTAAATATCTATATATCGGTTGATAGCTGCATAACTCTGAAAGGAAGTCAGTACCAAACAGTGGTAAGCGATTTTTTAAATATTTCTTGTATTTTTATATCTTACTAGCTTTTTACCCGCGGCTTCGCTCGCATGATCTTGAATTTAGGAACACCATTAAATGCTGTTCCGTGCCAAATTTAGCAAAAGTGTCTCTGTCTGTCAAAGATTTTGTTTTGAAATCTAAAAGACTATTAGACGTAGATGATTGGTATTTGGGATAGATATAATATGTTACAGGAATACTTGAATATATATGTCTAGAAACACGTATCGTACACGTAGTATCCATAAGAAGGGTAAATTGTCTTGGAATCAAAATTTTGTATTATTTATTATTTACATTTTATTCTTTACATCCATTCATAATTAAAGTTAATTTAGTTTTAACAAAATAATGATGATTTTCATGGTCTTCTATAAATTTACGGTGTAATGTTTATTTGAGATATTTTATTCATATCATTGGTCCTATTTAATATTGGTTGGCACCATAAAATAGATGTAGATATTTTTTTACGTTCGAGTAGACTTCAAAATTTCATAAATGCAGTTCTATAATATAATAAATCGGTGTAGTTTCAAATTATTTTACCAAGGTTATAACTATATTTTAAACTATATTTATAAATATGGTATTTATTTAAAAAACACCCGTCATCCCGCCTATAACTAAGATATAATAGAAAATTAACTTCTTGAGGAAGGAAAATACTTAACCCTCCTTTTTTAAAGTTCCGTAATCAGATAAAAAGTAGCCTATAAGTTGCCCCGGGTCCCTAACTATCCACACACAATTTCATGGAAATCTGTGCAGTAGTTTTTTCGTGAATCGGGAATACACAGACCGACAGAAAAAATTCTAATTTGGCTTCAGTGTCCCCTGGAATTGTTTTTTCCAGAAAATATTAGAATTACAGACACGATTTTTTTACAGATTTATTATATGTATAGATGATAATTTTAGTCACTTTCTAGATTGATAAAGAGATGTGAATATATAATCGTTAAGAATAAATTATTTTTGTCTTCTAACACCCAGGCTCAGAAATGTATGAAGAGACATACAGACACTCAGTCTCCTTTATAATTAGACGTGTACAAGCGTATCATGCGACTTAATCAGTTGTATACATGTAAAAAAGTCTTAAATCTTACCCGCATTATAATAAGCTTTATAGGTAGAGTCACGCTGAATCTGCTCTCACAGAATACCACTGCTGTGTTTTGTATGGTGAGTGTAGAGAAACGGAGACCCTTTTTTCTGGAAACGAGGCATTCTATCTTAGTCCTCAGGGGTGACAACGCATCTGAATTTTGATGCTTAATCGAGGATCAATGTGGATGTCTATGGGCTACAGCAACCACTTACCATCAGGTGGGCTGTGTGCTAGTTTTGTTAGGTAGTTCAGCCTTATTCTATATAAAAAATCTTTGTATTTTGTATTGTTTAGAAATATTTTTTTACAATAAAAATCAAAACATTTTGCATTGTTTTTCCTTTGTTACATTAAATAGAGTCACGTACGAGATTAGTTGCCATCGAATTGATGTGTATTTATTCCAAAGCTTACCAAAAGCGTTTGCCAATAAATTTTGCCAAAAATTTCTTGGAAAATGGAAGTATTACTTAAAATATTTATAGTGCATATACACAGCCAATGCGCACAGCAAGAGAGTGGAATGCCCTACCAGTGTCTGTTATTAAGAGTGCCTATAACCTGGACCTCTTCAAGGTGCGTTTTAACCGGCTTCTCCTGGGCAAACTCGCTCCATCGTAGACCTCATCTTTGCCCTCTGGCCAGATGGAGGTCAAGAGTGAGCCCATTTTTAATTAAATAAAAACCACATATAAACACATATAAAATACTAAGATAAAACAGTAAGTTTAAACAGAACCTTGAATTCAGCACTTTTGCTTTTTTTTATTCAATTTCGCCTCTAATTTAAAAAAAAATTACCTTCTACATAGTAACAATCATTTAAACGGTCAGCTAATTAAGGAGGTTTTGGTCAGCTCCAAAATGTGTTTTATCAGCAAACAAAGTGAACTGAACTGTTTCAAGCGGTAGGCAACAATAACTTAATTGATCAGCGAATAATGTAATATTAGGCAGCCTTAAAATTGATGTCATAGGAAATTAAATATGCCTGCAGCAATATTAGTAATAGAACAACAAATCGTCATTCGGATTTTATTGAATTTTGGCAAGCTGTAAAATTAATTTTGATTTGCTAATTATTATTTTTTTACATGAAGAAATACCTACGCATAGCTGACTCGCGGGGGCAAGGTCGGAATGTCGGACTCGCACCCCATGGTGTTCCAACATTGTCTTATATTGGCAGGGCCACGGGAATGCTTTCGCACACATCCGCGACCCCACCAGTGCCGGCCGCCCCGTGAAGGCCCCTCCTCGGGAGAGGACTACTCCTCCCTCTTCCCCCTTCTCCTCTCAGGCAAGGCACACCAGAACACAAGGCGCTTCTTCCTCCGCGGCCTCCAAATGAACCTACGCAAAGGACCCTTCAAAACCGAAAAACAAATTAAAACTGTGGTATCAAAAGTCTATAGATTATTCATCTCCATGAGTAAATATACTTTGTTAAATAAACAGTGTGTTATTACAGCTGGAAAACCAAACTAAACACAAATCTAGGGATATTTTAGTAACTAATGAATTGAAAAGAAACTGCAAAGAAATATTTGAAACATTCTTAAATCAAAATAACGAGTATTTTATAGTCTAACAGAAAGTTACAAATCTTGTTATTTTTTAAATAAGAACTCTAATAGTAAAAATAAAAAAGTTGACTTTGTACCTACATAAAATTTTCTAATGATGTTTATGATGATTAAAGAAATAAAGAAAATAAAATGAAACATTAAATTACTTTCAAAGCACCTCGGGTGTTGATAACGCTTATTCTTAACGATTATTCATATTCAAAATGAGTTTATCAATATCTCCATATAGTATAAGTTCGACACAGGTTCGACGAAATTACATGAAAAATTTACTTTTCATCACCAGGTTTCCGAGAAAATATCGTAAAACCTTTCGTTAAAGCGTGTTCCACGCGTGCTCAATGTGATTTTAAAACTGGACCAGCCAGTCCACGGTCGCCACATAATGTTGTTGCAGCCACTGAGTTACCTCTATTATTACGAATAAGCCTAAAATCTTGACCCATTTGCAACCGGCGAGCTCAAACTACAGCTTCCAGCTCCATCACAATGGCATTTCTCTGCAGTTAAATAATTGCCGTGTACACAAACGAGGTTAGCACTCCCACCAAAGCGAATTCATGTCCTCTTGGCTATTTTGCAGGCGTTCTTGCGTCCAGCTGTTTACTAAACTCGCACTCTTTGTTAATATGGATGGAAGCCTTCTGGGACTTATCTGAAAATGACGCCCTGTATCATTGTTGATGATGGTGGTTCAAGCCGAATGTTGCAGATTGTAACCTTTGTCTACGATTGCCTCGTCGTAGGGTTGGAATTCGAAGGGGCCTACAAGCATGATGGTTGACTCCGTGCAGTCTCCTTCTCTTAATTTGATCGTACATTAGGACCGGGTATTCCGACTCTAACTTCAAAAGCAATTGCCTAGCCTAAACATTAGGTTACCCTTTCGCCGTGTTTTGTAAAAATCGGTCCAGTTTTGCGATGATTACTAGACTATATGCTGCAGCTATATTAGTAGTATAGTTGTAGTACGAATGGGTCGGCTCGACCGGGGAAGGACCACGCTCTCACAGAATACCAGCGTAAAATAGCAGCTTAACACTGCTGTGTTTCGTATGGTGAGTGTAGAGAACCGGTGACCCTTTTTACTGGAAAAGAGGCATTCCATCGTAGTCCTCACGGGTGACAACGCATCTGCATTTTGATTCTTTATTGAAGATAGATGTAGATGTCTATGGGTCACAGCAACCACTTACCATCAGGTGGACTGTGTGCTCGTTTGTCACCCTATCCTATAAAAAAAAATAACATTGTAATCAATGAAGACGTTATTATGATCATTAAAGTTGTTAAAAATCAATTTTCCAAGATCCGAGTAACAAAATAAAATGATGTGTGTTACCTAGTTTGAAGAGCATCTACCGCCGTCTCTCAATTGCGTGCAATATCCCGACGGGGATATTGCACACAATTGAGGGACTTCTTTCCACAAAGTAACACCTGATTGTATTCATTATTATGGACAATCAAGAGCTTTAAACATAATAGAGCTCTAAATATTTAATTTTTTCCACGTGTAGATTTTGATGTTCGTCAGGGCTTTTAAACAAGTCTAAATTGAATACAATAGTTTTGACTTTGAATCGCCAGATTATCGTTCGTCAATCAGAAATGCTTGCCGCGTTGATGAGATTGTCATTTGGAAAAAAAGTTCACATATTCTTCCTTGCATTTTGGCCAGACTAATACCTAAAATAATTCAGCTACATGAATAAAAGACGTTTTGATTTAATTTTCAAAACATATTTTGTCGAGAAAATAATGCATCCATCTAGCAAATCTAAATAAGAAAAAACCATGTGTGCGCAGGTCACATTCGGTAGAAGTGAATCCTTCAGAAAACTAAACTTCGAGAGAATGAGACGAATGCAGAGCATCAGGAATAGGATAATTATAGGGTATAATTATTATAATATTGTTACCAAGTTTAAAGATTATTTTACATTTTATTTTATAATAGCTGTGCCCCGCGGTTGTAGCTGTATCACGCGTCTGATTCGCGCTTTTTTTCTGAAAGTGTATGCTGTTGACCCTGCGGCCTTCAAAGCTTCATCGATAAGCGAGGACTTACGAGCTATTGAGTGTAACGATTCCGCCAGCGGTCCCCCGGCCCCTGCTTTTGGAGTGATGCTCCTTGAGCTAGGGGAGGGGGGGAGCTCGATGTGGTTCAAGGGCCCCTCAGAAGGAGGTACAATTTTCGACTTGAACCACTGATCCGCGTGACATGATACCTGGCTTACACGGGGTTATTTTGCTATAGCCGGTCAAATTTGCAGAGAAGGTTCAGAATAAGTAATATAGACAAATAGTGAAGAAAAATTAATTAAAAAAATCTTAAACATTCTGTCCTTTTAATCTTTTAAATTCAAATTGCGTGGTAATGCATTATTTTAAGTGATTTTACTGCGCACGCACACGCAAAAACGTTGTTGCCCATAAATTACATTCAATTTGGGATAATTTCAAATAAAATTAGAAGCCTTATTTACTCGTATTTTCATAAACTGCATTAACTACTCTTTAAAAAATAGGATTATTTTGCAAAGAGTAGTTAATGCATTCACTGTTGGTTTCTCTTGGTTCTCATCAGGCGGTTGAGTTATGCGTCGTTCGCGCGCCGAGCAAGGTGTTGAATTATTAAATTTTTTTATTGTCTCTTAAACTATGCGTTCAAATAACATGCTGTAACAAGCAAAGTTTATTTTCATAAAATTTTCTTGATGATGAAGTAACTTTCATTCGTAAGGATTAATATGCAATGCCTTATAATAACGATCATAAATCACTTTTTAATTTTCAATATTTTTTGTCACAAAATGCACTTACTGTGGCTTATGTATAAGAAATGAGCATATGGTATCACGGAATTTTTTTTTTGATGGAATAAAGATCAGTATTTTTGTAGAACATTGTATTTATGTATCACTAACCATTACGCCAGCGCACGCAGCAAGCAGTTCGGGAGCGCTTTTTCTTCCGACTTGTTTAACAAAAATCGATATTTAAGGCTAGCTGAGAGGTAAAACCTATACTATTCCTTTTGAATTTGGCTATCAAAAATAATTTTTCAAATCGGACTGGTAGTTCCACAGATTTGCGTCTTTAAACAAACAAAAAAATCTTCCGCTTTATTATATTAGTTTAGATTGATTTGTATAATATGATAATTTTAACCATAAGTGCGTCATAAAATTCAAGATAAAAGCTTAATTTTATAGCAAATAAATGTTATAATCTTTATTTTTAGACATGCAGAGCCGAAATTTTAGTATGATAAATCAAAAGAATATTTTCTTTCGAGTAAAATTGCTTTGTAGTAGCGCCATCTACTTCATTCTATACGTAAAGTCATTTTATCGAACTAAAATTGATTGACTCTCAAGACGGTACGTAAAATAGATGCTAGATGGTCTGAAATTATGAAATTGTGGATTGTTGTGAATGCATTTGCTAATGATAATTTTATTCAATATGGTTAATTTTATATATTATTTTGTTTATTTTACAATTAAAATGTATATAAACAATCTTTAAAGCAACGCACAAAGACGAAACCGAGCTAATAGGAAACACTGTATTTAAAAAAAATACTAACAATGCTATTAACATCACTAATATTCTCTAAAACCACGACTAGTATAAGCTGAAAATGCTTGTGCTAGGAGTGGTTCACGACGGTAGTCGAATGGCGGATTCGAACCCACAACCTTTTGAGGTCGCGGCCTGCACTTGTCATTAGGCTACTGTCGCTTACTACACTGTACTCTATCTCATTCTCTCGCAGGCTAAATCCTATAGACGTATATTACGTTTGTCTCTTTTTAGTGTCGCTTTTTCGTTTAATCGAGTTTAGATCACAACGATTCTAAAGAAGTTTTAACTTCAAAAAACGTTGCTTATTGATATCTGTCGAATCAAGTATCAATATTATATTTTTTATCAGTTTTGATATCTGTTTTCTATTGAAACAGCTTGCTAAAACAATTATTTACGTATAACAAATTTGGAATACTTTGAAAATAGATAATATTGAATCACAGCAATATCAAATACCTAAAGAAAGGAAGCTGGATTCTTTGTCCTCGACAAAAATCGGTTTTGAGTATTTAAAAATATTTTATTCCTAGTTTTGATTTAGGTAATGAGGCGTTTGGAGCATTTTAAGTAGGACAATATTTGGATAGCGTTTTCAATTATGAATATTAACTTATGTTCCTTAAATTAAATTAAATTATTTAAAGTTTCTGCAATTTCTATTTCCAATTATAAAAAACTGATATTTTATATTAGTAATTAGACTAAAATATCTTCTCGCCGTGGTATCTCACTCGCCGTAAATTTCACATTATGCAAATAACTAGGGTTCGGTCCTAGCCAGCAACAATGAAAGTTTAAATTGCAATTTCTTAAAATTTCCTTAGCTTCTTAAGCATTTCTTAAGCTGATTTAGATATTTATTTATAGAATAAAGGTGACAAACGAGCACACAATCCACCTGATGGTAAGTGGTTGCTGTGGCCCATAGACATTTACATCTATCTTCGTTTGCGAATTAAAATGCAGATGCGTTGTCACCCGTGAGGACTAAGATGGAATGCCTCTTTTCCAGTAAAAAGGGTCTCCGGTTCTCTACACTCACCATACGAAACACAGCAGTGTTAAGCTGCTATTTTACGCTGGTATTCTGTGAGAGCGTGGTCCTTCCCCGGTCGAGTCGACCCATTCGTACTACAACTATACTACTAATATAGCTGCAGCATGGCTCTACCCCGTATAAATTTTTAGATATTTCGAGGACATGTGAATTCTGCCAGTACGTAATGGAGCGCGACGTACTCATCCATCCATAACCCTCTCAGAAATGAGAGGAGGCTAGTACCAAGCAGCGTTTGCAAAGTTTTATTTACACGTAGTAGAATCACGCAGCAGCTATACAGGGTTATTTTGTAATAACCGGCCAAATTTGCAGAGAAGGTTCAGAATAATAATATAGGCAAATTGTGAAGAAAAACTAATTAAAAAAATCTCAAGCATTCTGTCCTTCTTATCTTTTAAATTCAAAATACGTTGTAATGCATTATTTTAACTGATTTTACTGCGAACGACACATTTGTAAGGGGTCGATCGGTAGGCAAAACGTTGTTGCCCATAAATCACATTCAATTTGGGATAATTTCCAATAAAAGTAGAAGCCATATTTGCTCGTTTTTTCAAAAACTGCAATAACAGTATTTCGTTATTTATTTTATATATTTGAACTTAAGTTTAAAATTTGGCTGCTCTTTGAAAAATAACCCTGTATAATAGTTGCAGCACGAATGGGTCGGCTTGACCGGGATAGGACAACCCACTCACAGAATACCAGCATAAAATAGCAGATAATGCTGCTGTGTTTCGTATGATGAATAGAACTGAATACTCTTTTTACTGTAAACGAGGTATTCTATCTAAGGATTACGAAGGCCTAAGGGGTGTCAACGCATCTGCAATTTGATTTTTCATCAGGGATTGATATGTCTATGGGCCACAGTATCTATTTACCATCAGGTGGACTGTATGCTCGTTTGTCATCCTTATTCTATAAAAAATCATTTTCTCAATTATAATTTAAACAACATTATTATCGTCGCAGCTGAGGAGTGGTGTCTAGGTGCGATACGTCCGTTACTGTATCTGTGAGTGTGACCATCAATCAGTCCATCAAATTACGGCAAATCCACCTTACAACGAAAGAGACCCATGTCCAGTTTGTGATTATTGCGGGATGGTGAAGATGAAGAAGAAAACACAGGAAATAATTTGAATAATATTTCGCAAAAACTTTGAATGTAATTTATGTATTTCAGTAAAAGTTTTCTTTTGTGTTAAATAAATGTTAGGTATACTAAAATAACATTTCAGTGCTACTGATATCATCGATAAATGTCATTTTCCTTTTAGTGAGCTATGTTCAAGCATTATCTGTTTCACAAACATCCTCGCACCATCTGTCCATTCCATAAAAGGGGTTGGACCGTAGTAACACTCGTAAGGTAATAAAAGGAGTCCATTTGAGATGATTTATAAGACTCCGTACGAACCATATTTTTCTTTGTTCTAAAGCTGCCTGCGGTAATAAATTCTTCTCTATAAACCATTAATACAATACCAACAAAACGATTGATATTGTGTAAATATCCATCCATTACAGCCTGTAAAAGTCTATACTAAACATAGGCTACCCTCATAGATTGTCTCATAGGGGGGATTTTGCCATAGTTTCCACGCTTGGCAATCGGGTGGGCAACCGTAGTTTTTGAATTACTATGAGTTGTTATCAGGATGAAGCTGCTGCCCATCTCCTGTTTTAGTTTCCCCCTGTCGCCTCTTACGATACCTAAGGGACGATATGGGGTAGTGGATATTCTTACACCGCCTGTATACGGTGAATACTAGCGTTAATAAAGGAGACGTATTAACTTTTTACATGTGATGTCTTCTATAAAGCGAATGAGATTTTGGTGTCGGGCGGTTGGCGGTATATTTATTCAAGAATGCTAAACCTAAATGAGTACTACGGTTAGTAAACCGTCGTTAGTAAATCTAGATCGGGCAATTAGAAGATATTTAAAGAACATAATATGTAGCTTGTCCACCCGTACTGGTCATACACAGATTACGTTTTTTATATGATAAGGGTGACAAACGAGCACACAGTCCACCTGATGGTAAGTGGTTGCTGCGGCCCATAGACATCTACATCTATCCTCGATTACGAATCAAAATGCAGGTGCGTTGTCACCCGTGAGGACTAAGATGGTATGCCTCGTTTCCAGTAAAAAGTGTCTTTTTTTATTTTAGTTTTATAGGATAGGGTGACAAACGAGCACACAGTCCACCTGATGGTAAGTGGTTGCTGTGACCCATAGACATCTACATCTATCTTCAATAAAGAATCAAAATGCAGATGCGTTGTCACCCGTGAGGACTAAGATGGAATGCCTCTTTTCCAGTAAAAAGGGTCTCCGGTTTTCTACACTCACCATACGAAACACAGCAGCGTTAAGCCGCTATTTTACGTTGGTATTCTGTGAGAGTGTGGTCCTTTCCCGTTCGAGCCAGACCCATTCGTGCTGCAACTACACTACTAGTATATATATAAATAGTATATATATATATATATATATATATATATATATATATGATAAAATTTAAGCTTAGATTAGGTTAGGTTGAATGCATCATAAAACTAAATCAATCTAGGTTTTTGATCATAAAACTGGATTTTCTCAAGTTTATATAACATAAAGTAGTAATTCTAAAGTTGGTCAATTGTTTTCTGAAAGATACTTGGGGCCGTCCGAAAACTAATCTATTATAACAAAATAAACCTATGTGGGTGTTAATACACGTAAATTTTTTCGAATCATCTAACTCCAGCTTATTATAGGCTCTAGAAAGATCTAACAACTATACTACTAATATAGCTGCAGCCTGGCTTTACCAGGTATAATATAGCTGCAGCATGAAAATGATATATGTGAATAGTATACAATATGAATTAATAGAATTGAAAAAATAAGACCCGTTGGGTTTCGTGCTGGTTCTTCCCAGGACTCTTTTAGAGGATTTTCCGATCAGTGGTAAAAGTAAAAAATTACTATCAATAAGAAATACTTGTAATCTATATTGAACAAAACATTATTCTATGCTTCTATTCTAGAATCAACTACATCACCAAACCCGAAAAATAACATCGCAATAAAAAGATAATTATATAATATATAAAAACTGATGCAAAAGTTACTCTGATGTTAACGGGACTAATGTTAAAACTAAAAGATTTCACAAAAAAGGATTACTGCATAATCATTATTGACGGCTACGTGGCATATGGCCTATAGTAGCCTAGCATTGAGTTGCGGCACTAAAGGGCCGCGGGTTCGAATCTTGCACGGAACAAATATTTGTATGGTCTACAAATAATTGTTTCAGGCTTAGAAGGATATCCTTGCCAAATTTTTGTATGCAAACTGCCTCTACGATAGGTGAAAATCCTAGTTTAAGGGTAACGTTAACGAATCAGAGTTCAAACAAACGTTAACGAAACAGAGTTCGAAAAAGAGAAAGAAGTGGGAGAAATAACAACTCTACTTACAACATGTATAATGTACAATAAAACAGTAAGTACAATCTTCGCTTTCCCATATCATCCCATAGGTGTCGTAAGAGGCGACAAAGGGAACTTAACAAGATATTTGCAGCAGCGTCTTTCTGATAACAACTCAAATTAATTAAAAACTCGTCTGCCAAGCGTGGCAACTATGGCAAATAACTTTAAAATATTAACCTTATAAAATTATTAGGTTATAAAATGATATGAGGCAATCTATGGGGAGGCCTATGATCAACAGTGGACTTTTGTTAGGCTGTAGTGATGATGATGAAAATCGGTAGGTAATATTGTACAGTATGTATACTGTTTAATAATGTACAGTAATGTATGTATAATGTATTCTTTTAATAATGTAAAGTAGGTAAAGTATCTAAAAATGTTTAATGATGTATGTATTGCGGAGAAATTAATTCATTATAATATCAATATATTATGTACTAGCCTTTTACCCCGCTTCGTTCGAGTAGAACTTAAACTAAAAATCTGCAGATTTATAATAGTGGTCTTAAGGGAAGTAGTTCAATTATAGAAAATCCACATTAAACTCACTATTTGCTATTATCTCCAAAACTATGAGCGATATGGGGAATTTAAAAAAGATGTGCAAAGACAAGAATTATGTACGTGTAAAGCTCCAACTTCAGAAGCTTTAATGTGGAAATAACTTTTTTTAAGCTTTAAATACTTTTTATTAAAAGTTTAATTATTTTACCCCTTTAAGTAAGTAGTCTAAGAAATACTCAAATTCACTGTGTGCTCGTTTATCCTATAAAAAAAAGAAAGGTGACCATGTGCTGCTGTAGCTATTTACCATCGGCAGCAGCTCGGATGTCATTCCATTACTAATATTATAAAGAGGAGTTACACAGGTTTATCTTTAAAGACGTTACAAGACAACAAACGTATGTGATCAACCTATTGCATATATTACCTATTCCAAATTGAAAAATAAAATTTTGCGCCAAAGTCATTAAATAATTTTATTGAATGTGTAACTCATAAGGAATACTAGACTAATATAAAACTATAATGGTATTTGAAAAGTTACGAGTAAGCAGTCTTTGGTACTTAAAACTAAATGTGTACTAAGAACTTAATATCATTTATGGAAGAGACGTTTCATATCAGAAAATTTTCAAGTTTGCTTTTTCGACATTACGTTTGCAAATTTAAAAATGGGCATTAATATATCGTATTTTAAGCGTTTCAATTTTGAAAGCATATTGCAGCAAAGATTTGTGACAATTTTGTATTGTATATTTTTAGCTATCTAATAACGTTAAGCTTGTAAGAAATGCTGTGAGCACTAAGCATGCGGTGTTTACCTATTATTAAATGTACACTTAGTTTATATTACTTTCTTAGAATTAAGCATAGTATTAGTGTTACATTTTTTGGTGAACGAAATAAATAAATATAAAAGAACATGCCTGAGTGTCGTGGAACACTCGGTTGGAACGAAGTTCCTTTCGTGGTATATTATTATTGAAAATCGTATTATATTATTGATTAACAAATACAAATAAATGAATTACTAGCGTCTATTAAATTGAAGCGTCATTTAAAATAAATTAATATTTCTTTCATGGCAAGACAAGAAAAAGAAATATAAGAAAAATGGATATTATTCCATCTCGCTTCCTTATAGCCGCCAAGGCTGTCTCCATTAATCAGAAGGGGTCGTGAAGGAAAAATCTTACACTTTTTCTCGCCTAGCCCCATTCCGCCATCCGCCAAATTCGTACCGTCCGATAAGGAACTTTGTTCCAAAAATAATTATTATAATAAGTTCATAGAAATTACACTCAAAATTATTTAAATACGAGAATATTTCTGGGTAACTACGTTATAGGGTCGCTTCCAATAGACATTCGATTATGGATCAAAGCGTATGTGCGTTGTCACCCCTGAGCTGCTGCTTTTACGTCTGTTTTCTGTGGGGTCCAAAATATTTTATGGCATTTCACAAAGTCGCCTTTTACAACACCCCCGAAACTTAAAATGTCCCAATGCCGGGCACACGCTTCCAATCATTTCTGAGAGCTATGGTTATGGAGGTTACGGAGCAGTTAGGCTTTGAAGATTTTTTTATTTCTCACGATGTTTTCTCCAGTGAGCACGTTAAATCAGCATTTAAAATTGATATTAAGAATTTAATACACATGGCGTTGGGAATCGAACTCTGCTTGCTCGAGCGCTATTAAAATTTACAACGAGCGCTGTCCCCTGCGCTACCATGGCTTATAAGTTTGTGTTTTTGTATAAGTTAAAAAGTTAAATAGTTTTATAAGTTACAATTATAGTGTGATTATTGTTTAATAACAGTAAAATTATAGTGAGATAAAGTTATAGTGTGATAGTTAATAAAACTGACAGCTCAAAATGCATTGAAATTTATAATGATAGCCATTTGTATGCAGACTGGAGACAAATTTCCGCAATTTCATTCGTACATTTCATTTGGCTCATGCTTTATAATTTAAACATCTTTTGTAATTTCAGTATAACCATTGCAATTATTTTAAGTGTAGTAAAATAAATAAGATAGTATTGTGCATTTTAGCGATAAAGATTTTTTATAGCATAAGGTTGACAAACGAGCACACAGTCCAACTGATGGTAAGTGGATGCTGTGTCCCATAGACAATCTAACACTTTTTTAGTTGTGCAAGCAACTATGCGGGTCTAATAAGGCCAGTATCACAGCGACCTATAACTTTTGGCCTTCTTGGGTAGTGTATCGCCGATACAGGAGGATGCGCCAAAGAAGAAAGTTCCCTAAATAGTGTTATGTTAATATTATATATATATATTTTAGGTTAAGGGTTTTTTAGGTTTTTTTTTGCTATGTGCCTATGTTCTTAATTTTTAAGTTCTTGACGCCTGAAATAAGGTTATTGTACTGTATATTGTAATATTTACTGAGATCGCTGCTATGACTATAGTTCACTGTTAAGCCCTATATCTTCAATGAATTGAAGTAGTTGCTTAAAGTTACCGCCTATATACATATGTCCCACTACTGGTCACTGGCCTCCTCTCATTTCTGAGAGGGTTTTAGTGTGAGGAAATGTCCACCGCGCTGCCCCTATGCGTGTTGGCGAACTTCACATATCTTTGCTTTTCAGACATACAGGTTTCCTCACGATGTTTTCCTTCACCGCCGAACACGTGGTAAATCAGCACTTAAAATTGCAATTAACAATTTCATTGGTGCCGGGGGATCGAAACCGGCTTGCTCGCTTACTGTGAAATTTACAGCGAGCGCTTAACCCCTGAGCTACCACGGCTCCCAAGTAGTTGCTTAGCTGTGAGCAATTTAACTTCTTGGCTACTTAGCCACGTTACTTAGTTTCCTTGATGAGTGTAACATTTGCGCATTAAGGTTTCACAATCAGTTAGGATGTGTAGATGTGTTTCTTCTGTTAAGGAACAGAATCGACATATCCTTGAGTTGATTAGTGCCAAGATGGACATGTGCGTTTTTAGACAACAGTGTCCAGTCAGGGCTCTTTCCAAAATGCGCAATTTATTCTTAGTTAATCCCAGGTCTTCTGGAGCGAATTTATGATCATAAGCCCGGATTAAGGTTTTAGAATGTTTTAAGCCTAGTGTATCAGACCAGATTGTAAGTGATTTATAAAGAGTTTCAAGAGTCAATTTTGCCAGGCTTTTTGAGATTGCAAAAAATGGCTCGGGTCCAAATTGTGTACTCTTTCAGCCCTTCCGTGCAAGCTTTTCATTGCCGACAATACCTGCATGATCTAGAACCCATCTTAAAACGACCCTGTTGTTACACCCCAGGGCGCTTAGACGGTTCACGCAGTCTCCAATTAGCTACGAGTTTACTAAGTTTGATCTCAGCGCTAGCAGTGCTGCATGACTACCAGAGTTTATATACAATATCGTTGACGTAGTATTTTTGCAGGTTGATTTCCGCACAACGAAGTATGGCGAAAATTTCTGCCTGGAAGATAGAGGTGAATTTCCCTAAATTCAAATTAAGCTTGAATTTGGGGCGTTCCCCATAAATTCCAAAGCCTACGTCGAGGCCCACTTTTGACCCTTTGACATCGGTAAACTATCTAAGGCTGCCGACCTCACAGATGACCTGTCCTTTCAGCCAGTTTTACATAAAATATATACATTTCATTAAAAGTGGACGCATAATATCTGAGATCATGCATAAAGTCGGTGTTTCCTTCATTGAGTCGAGTAGGGATCTCAATCTGTAGGAAGGCAAGCTCAGACCATCCAGTGCGTTGATCCTATACAAACTGGCCCTCGCCTCCTTGTCTACATAAAGATCAAGAGGCGTTAGGCATAAAGGTGCATTAACACTCTATACAGTCACTCTAGGCGATAATCACATCGCTCCAGTTGCCATTAAACAGACAGGCCTATATGGACTATTTAGCTTGTCTGCAGTTGTTTTCTGGTTGGCCTTATTCCACCAAACAATGGATGCGTCGGTAATAATCGGCCTCACTATGCTGCTGTACAGTCTCAGGATCATCCGGGAACGCAAGCCCCAGTTGTTAGCAACCATACGACTGTACGTACCTAAAGCAACTACTAAGTTATGAGCGTATCTTGCTTACGAAAGTTCTATGTTACATTTTGATGCAATTACCATCCTCTCTCGAAACATGCATTAAGGTAAGTGACTTATACGGACGAATTTTCTAGCGAATTCATTTATATTATTGGGAAAATAAGTGCTTTTGCGTATGTATAAATTTAACAATATATTACTCAAGAATGAATATTTGAGAAGTGAAATTGAAAGAAGGTAGATAATATTTTCGCAATTATTACAAAAACAAACATAATATTTCGGACTATGCTTAAAAGCCGGATAGTTGCCTCAGACGGATACATGCCCCGGTTTTGAATATACTATGTTAGGAATATAAGTTTTGTTAGCGCTTGACTACAATAAGAAGTGACCCCCGCAGGCCTCAGTGCCATGTAAGCCATCGGAGTAGGCCCAAGTGTTTTGTACGTGTGAGCGAAAATCTTCCGCGGCGAAACTTTGACAGGCGTTGAAATTATTTTGGTAAGTATGTTTTATTGAATATTTTTTATTACTGATCGTGTTTTTAGTCAACTTTTTGTTTCTTTGCATGCATTAGAGTTTAAATTAGATTGTTTATTCTGTTTTATTGCTGAATAGTTTTTATTTATTTTGTAAATAAAAAGGGCAAATATCCGCATCAAAAAGGATAGTCGCCCTACTTACTTTCGCGAATAGTTGCCCCTAGAGTGACTAAGAATTCTTTAACGAGCAAAGACAGATTTTTTTTCTTTTCTTCTTTTTTCCAATTCTAGGTGAGCAAAATGCCTCGCAAGTATAAGCTAAAACCCGGCGTGGTGCCACGCCACATCAGCTGGACAGAAGAGAGCTTAGCACTTTAAGATAAATGCTAATATTTGACTAATAACTTACATAACTTTAAGTTTGAATAATATTTTTATATTATAAAACATTAAAACTGAAAAATATTTAATAATGTTAATAAATATTTTAAGTTGTACTTAATAAAAGATCTCAGTAAATTATAAAGACTGATAAGTAAATAATAAAGATTACTTAAATTAATATAAATTTGTTTCAATCCAAAAAAAAAATATATCGAGGTGACTATCCCGCATGAGGCAAGTATCCCCCGAAGCAATTTCTACGCTGGGCTACTATCCGCCGGCATAGGCAACTATCCGTTTTTTAAGAGGTCAATTAAAACAGGATTTATTCAAAACCATTGTTAATTTTGTTTACAAAAATAAGCTATTATAGAAGATAAAACACCTATGTAATGAGATACATATTGCATAATTTTCAGCAAGTAAATATTTATTACAAATAGAGCCTTTTTAAAAAGTGGGGAAACTATCCGGCTTTTATCCTATCAACCGACTACAAAAAAGGGACCGATTTCAATTTGAGAGTTCGTGTCTGTTTTTAAATAAGTGTTTCTTACAATTAATTCTTTTATAGGATAAGTATGACAAACGAGCACACAGTCCACCTGATGGTAAGTGGTTGCTGCGGCCCATAGACATCTACATCTATCATCGATTACGTATCAAAGTGCAGATGCGTTGTCACCCGTGTGGACTAAGATGGAATGCCTCGTTTCCAGTAAAAAGGATCTCCGGTTCTCTACACTCACCATATGAAACACAGCAGTGTTAAGCTGCTATTTTACGCTGCTGTGCAGTCGAGCCGACACATTCGTGCTACAACTATACTACTAATATAGCTGCAACATGACTCTACCACGTGGCTTATAATGTAATAAAAATTCTAATAAATTTTAATTTGCAACCATTATACGGTAGAAAATTAGGGTTGAACCCATTATTTCACATATTTCTTCCGCTTAGCAGCAGTGCATCTATAGTTGTGTTAACGCTTCAAAGTATTCAAGGTAATAGAGCTAGTATAAATTCAGGCTGTGAGGCTTTTCCTCTTAGTCCACAGGGCAATAAATCTTTCGCCTTCTTAGTTTGAAGTTGCTGTAGTAGCACTATCATTATTAAGGCCTGGTAGCCTATTACACACTAATTTTATAAAAAAACAGAAGTGAAGTTCATAGAATCAATGAAATTGGTTGAGATTATAATTTGACGGTTTTTAAACCGAAATAATTAACATAGTTTTTGTTTCTGATTACTATTTCTTTACTAATATAGGCCTCTACTTAAATATTTGTACTATTCAACCTGATGATAAGTGATGAGTAGCCGAAGATGGTAAGCGAACTAACTTAGCTTAATATAAGATAATTCACTCTTACCTTGAAATCACCCAAATCTTCATCATTATCATCATCATTACAGCCTATCAAAAGTCCACTGCTAAACATAGGCCTTGCCCATAGATTACTTCACGGGGGAATGTTTTGCCACAGTTGTTACAATTTGCAGGCGCGTTAGCAATGGCAGTTTTTGAAAT
The DNA here is from genome assembly GCA_029286625.1 of Parnassius orleans. NCBI lineage: Eukaryota > Metazoa > Arthropoda > Insecta > Lepidoptera > Papilionidae > Parnassius > Parnassius orleans. The sequence continues at coordinate 2,020,884 of JAGSMP010000092.1, forward strand.
ACTTTTATTTCACGACAATGCTGCTACTCATCTTCTGTTTCATTTCCTACTATCGCCTAATACAACACTGACAGAATGTACCTAGTACAAACATTTTAATCGGATCGGAATTTATTCCATCCTTTTGCATTACGGCAAACGAAAAAACCAAAAAACGGGTTGGTTTGAATGTATGGTACGAGTATATCGACAACAATCGGGTGAAATTTTAACAGTGGTAGAGCCACGCGGTAGCTTTTGCTGTCGCACGGATGTGCCGGCTCTAAACCGGGGTGGTACCACGACCTCACAGAATACCAGCGTAAAGTAGAGGTTTACCTCTGCGTTTCGCTTGGTGAGTGCAGGTGGCCGGAGGCCCAATTCCCCCCCTACCCCCATCAACAATGGTAGCGGAATTAAATGTAATCAGACTCTACCCTTGGAGAATCCCTCGCTGAGCATCCACGACCAAGCGACTCCACTCCTGAGCGTGGGTGGCCGCGTATTCGGGGGGGGGGGGGGGCGATATTCCGCTCGCGACTAAACCTGCTCGGGGCAACCAACCTTAACACTGTCCACTACCATCTGGAGACGGCGAAGCCGGCCTTGCTCTTTTTAACCGAGACTGAGGTGTCCTCTCCGGCTGATACTTCATATCCCTCCCACGATATGAAGTATCAGCCGGACCATTGTCTTGTCCGGAGTGTAGTGCCATTCACTCTTACGTCGCGGTTGCATTCTGCAGGCTGCCGCCGTGTTTGGCACTATAGGTCGGCCGATTGGGATAGGATGCGGTCTTTTTTTGCATCCTACCCTTGGATTTGCTTCTCGCCGGACGATCCCAGCGTTGTTGCTGATTCTGTCGCTGATGTGGTACTTCAGGGTATGGAACTTTTTATTCCATCCTCTGTAGTGCCCATCGGAGGCAGATCCTAGCCATGGTTTGGTCGCTCCTGTAAAATAGCATCACGCTATAAGCAAGAGTGCTACCGGGCCTGGGCTGACGCATCAACGTCTCGAGATGTAAACACCAGCGCTCTTAAAAATAAGTATAATTCCGCCTCCAGGTCCTTCAAAAGAGTCATTGCCAAGGCAAGGTCTGAGCACATCGGCAGAATTTGCGAGAAGCTAGTTCGCCTTCCTTCGGGAACCCGTGCATTCTGGTCTCTCGCCAAGGCTGTCCAAGGGAACTTCTGTCAGCCACCTCTTCCATCTCTGCACAGAGAGGACAACTCACTGGCCTATGCCGCAAAGGAGAGAGCCGAGCTGTTAGGCTCTCTCTTTGCGTCCAACTCGACTCTTGATGACGGGGGGAACACACCGCCGACCGTCCCGCGGTGTGAGTGCTCGATGCCGGATGTGCGGTTTACACAGCGCTCGGTTCGCAAAGTACTCCTTACCCTGGACATCAGCAAGTCGAGTGGGCCTGACGGAGTCCCTCCCATTGTGCTGAAGACGTGTGCTCCGGAGTTGGCACCGGTTTTAACGCGTCTTTTCCGGTACTCCTACTCCCAAGGCGTAGTCCCGAATTACCCGATCCCTAAAAAATGCGACCGCTCTGACCCGTCTAACTACAGGCCTATCGCCATCACCTCCTTGTTCTCCAAAATAATTGGAATCCATTATAAACTGCCAGCTCATGAGGTACCTTGAAGATCACCAGCTGATTAGTGATCGCCAGTACGGTTTTCGTCGGGGTCGATCAGTTGGTGATCTTTTGGTCTACCTAACTCATAGATAGGCGGAGGCAGTAGAGTTCAAGGGGGAGGCATTGCTCTGATTACAAGCCTATCAATGCTGGTGTTCCACAAGGCTGCGTGCTATCACCAACGCTGTTTTTCCTGTATATCAATGATATGTTGCAAACTGGTAACATTCATTGCTATGCAGACGACAGCACTGGTGATGCCTTATATACCGGCCGTGCAAATATTTCTCGGGAAAACGTCGCCGAGTACCGGGACAAACTTGTGTCTGAAGTCGAGTCTTTGCTGAACAAAGTCTCGGATTGGGGGCGACGAAATCTAGTCTAGTTCAATCCCCAGAAGACACAAAGTCTTATCTCCTCAGTTTCAAGGCACTCCCCTTGCTGCCTTAGCTAGCATCGGAATCCTCGGCGTCGACATATCGAATAGCGTGCAGTTTCGTGGTCACTTGGAAAGGAAGGCAAAATTGGCCTCTAAAAAGCTTGGCGTGCTCAGTAGAGCGAGACAGTATTTCATGCCGGCACATCGGTTACAACTTTACAAAGCGCAAATTCGGCCTCACATGGAATACTGTTCTCATCTCTGGGCCGGGGCACCCCAGTGCCAGCTCCTTCCACTTGACCGCATCCAGCGCAGAGCGGTTCGAATCGTCTACGACCTAGTTCTTTCCGATCGGCTCGATTCACTGGCGCTGCGTAGGGATGTTGCATCCCTTTGCATTTTCTATCGAATCTACCACGGGGAGTGCTCTGAGGAATTGTTTGGATTAATTCCAGCCGCCAAATTTGACGAACGCACATCGCGTCAAAATTCACGATACCATCCTCATCATCTGGATGCTTGGCGGTCCACCACTGTGCGTTTTACTAGGAGTTTTCTTCCTCGTACAACTTCTCTGTGGAATTGTTTACCACCGGAGATTTTTCCGGACCGATACGACTTAGGTACCTTCAAGAAAAGAGCTTACTCCTTTCTAAAAAGCCGGCAAAGCACCTGCAATTCCCTGGTGTTGCGGTTGTTCATGGGCGGCGGTAGTCACTTACCATCAGGTGAGCCGCATGCTCGTTTGCCCATTCTTCTATAAAAAAAAATATAAAATGCCAAGCACCCAACTGGTTTATTAAAGTTAAAATAAATAAAAATTGGTACAAGTGTAAAGAAGGATTAAAGATGTTAAAAATTAATTAGCTAAGATCCGCGTTAAAAATTAAAATGATATCTTACCTAGTTTCAAAGTACCTTCCGCCCTTCTTCGATTACGTACAATATCCCCGTCACCACTAAATTCAACATCATCTTTGACCGCAGGTGTCGGTAAACCGATGTCCATAGAGGCCATGTGATGTTTTTGGCCTTTCCCATAATCGCCTCTTGCTACACCAAACAATAAAAAAGTAAAATTTGCAGCCTATATACGTTCCATTATTAGGCACAAGCTTCCTCCCATTTCTGTAAGGGTCATGGAGCAATTAGTTCACCGCGTTGCTCTAGTGCGTGTTAGCGGACTTCACATTTAAAAAAAAATATTTAAATTCAGACATGCAGGTTTTCACACGATGTTTTCTTTCACCACCGTGCACGTGGTAAATCAGCGCTTAAAACTGTAATTAATAATTGCATTGGTGTCCACGGTGATCGAACGCTCGTGTACTGTGTAATTACGGCGATCGTTTAGTCCCTGAGCAACCACAGCTAAAATAAATAAATATCTATTATAGACTCATGCTCTCACAGAATGCCAGTGTAAAATAGCAGCTTAATACTGCTATGTTTCGTATGGTGAGTGTAAGGAACCGGATACCCTTTTTATTACTGGATGGATCTGCATTTTGATTCTTAATCGAGGATAAATGTAGATGTCTATGGGCCTCAGCATCCACTTACCATCAGGTGGACTGTGTGCTCGTTTGACACCCTTATTCTATAAAAAATGCACTATTAGTATGGTAAATATACAATGTTGTGGCCATTATCGTTAACCGGGTAGCATTAACCATTGTCGTACATACCGCAAATAAACCGACTTTTCTATGCCTGTAGTTTATAAAGGTGATTCACGTTGTAATATAGAACACAATGTTATATAGCAGAAAATATGCACGTTATTTCGTTCGGTTTCGTGACCTATGTACATTTTTCAGAAATTGTTTAAAGAAACTGAAAGGTATAGAACGATCTGATTAGATTTTATTGGACGCTGTGAATACTTAAATGTAGCCTTGAACTGCTTGTTACGATAGTCAATGCTAGGGTCGGTCAAGCCAACCCCAAAAACAAGGTTAAAAAAAGCTTTTTTTATGTAACGAGAATGCTATAAGAAAGGTATGTTTAGTAACAAAATTTTAACGATATACATAATTCTTAACCAACCTTTTTAAGAAACCCTTTAAACTTTTTTTTTGCTAGGTTTTTGCAAAGGTATTGCGTTGTAATTTTTAAACCAGTTATGAATTCATTTAATTAAAGTATGAAACGGTAAACAAGTTATTTTTCTTTTTCTTTTAACACGTTTTTAAAGAGGTTAGTACATGACTGCTTCTTGAAAAAAAGTGATTTTAGACGGCATGAATGATTGTGATTTACATGTTTTATTATTTGCAATTTTTATATATGTAATTTTAATATTCGCTGAGCCACGCGTGCCGGTGCTCGATGCTTTGATAAGACATCTTATGGCCAGATTTTGAAGTATTCTGCTTAAATCTGGAAACGCCATTGTACAAACTTTAACGCAACATTTTTTGACGGGTTGTCTGTCAATAAATGATGATACTATTATTATTATATTTAATGTTTATAAATCTATATACTTGCAATCAAAGACAATTTAATCACTACTTGCAATGAATAAGTACACTATATTGAACATGTTTTTCTTGATATATTTACATAAATTTTATGTATTGAAATCGTATATTATATGCATATCGCAGTAAGTATGTAATTGCACCTGCCGCAATATTTCATTACGCCACGTGTTTACTGGCAGAGAATGCCGTTAGCCATTAATTCCGCCCTTTGTTATCTTACTTGTAAAGGTGATAAAAATAAAGCCTAAATAAATATATGACCTGTCTTATTACTAAATAGTAAAAACCATATTATACAATATGTAAGTTTATAAAACGTCAAATTTTAACAATGTGTGAGGCGGCAAGCCGGGATAGTTCTGTAACAACGGCTATAACAGAAAGTATGTATTAATTGTAAAACGTATAGTCTTTCAAGTCCTCATAAAGCATGGTAGCTGGCGCATTGGTAGGTCCTTTATCCGACGGGCTAGTAAAGAAGAAGAATAAAAAAAATGCCAAAGTCTACGTCATCGCCACCTTAAATCAAATTATTATAAGTCATAAGCTTTTACAATTATATGGGGTTGGTATTATCGCGTGTCAACGGAGAAATGTCAGGGTTATAAAAAGTTATTACAAGAATATGTATGATATAATCGGCTTAGCGTTACTACTAGAATTGATTAATAAAGCTTTTCCTAAAGGCGAATTAAATTTAATTAAAAAATCTGCAAAATTTTTTTAAATAATATGTCTCATACTTAGATATTTTTTATGAGAGACCCTGGCGCCCACTGCAAAAACCTATTAGGTTATCCATTGTTTACCGAACACCATGTATAAGCTAGGAAATAAAATAAAACGAAATTGTTTTTAAGATTTTAGAGTCATGTCGATGAAATATTGATTTAAAAACCATCGTGCCTATCGTAAATGGTGACAAAAGGAGACCGAAACAGGAGATGGGCAGTAGTATCTTTCAGCGTCTTTAAGCCAACCGTGGCGGCTATGGCAATATCCCTATACACATATGATGCTATCTATGTTCAGCAGTGGACTTCTAATACAGTGGGCTTTATGAATAAATTAAAGAATGAAAAAATAAATCGTTTCCGTGCAAGCTATTCTTGCACAATTGCAGTTACGTGCCAAGAATATATTGCTTAAATTATCTGCCCTTACATCATTTATATTTTTTTTGACAAAATTCAATTTTTTATGTGATAGGGTGACAAACGAGCACACAGTCCATCTGATGGTATGTGGTTGTGTGACCCATAGACATCTACATCTATCCTCAATAAAGCTCTAGGCTCTACCGTGTAAAAAGTAAATATATTTTGAGCAAGTTATAATAATACACACGGTTAGGAAATGTACAGATACAGTGTTGCTGTATAAAACTGTATAAAATATAATAGACAACACTTAGCAATAAATAAGTTATGGTCTAATATTTGTTTTATTATGTAACAATATAAGTTTGATTTTGATACGATGGTTCCAAAAATTTCAACTTAATCAGCAGGGTTCCTATCTTAAAAGTAATAATTATTTGTTACTTTATGTTATAAACCGTAAGTTCATACCAATGTTTACACCTTAAAGTGGCACACACGGCAATATAAATTGTTGGCCAACCGTTGTTTTGTTTTAAGCGCCCTATATACTGTCGGACTTCATTTTGGCAAGCAAACAAGGTCTAACGTCGGGTTATTTGTTATCTACATCGTTAACAACAGTTTTAATATTTTTTCGTTTATTTAAAATAGGACTTCAAAATATTATTTTATGTAACCAAATGCTTTAAAATAATATTTTATTTTTATCATACTACTGTAAATTGTGATTCCTTTTCGTGTCTGTACAATAAAACACTTATTGCTATCGAACAATTTCCTCAAATTGTAATTTTAGAATTAATAACAAATATTTTTGATGACAATGATGTAAAATTTATGGATATTGCAATATTACAAATATTAAAACAAAATTTTATAGCATAATCCCGTAATTATAGTGATTGTTGTAAGTACCTAAAACTGCTTGTTTTAATAGGTTAGATAAAGAGGCATTGCTTAGTTAAATATTTTAAAATTTAATGTGAAAAATTCATGCAATGTCATATTGTCCTATTTATTTGGACTTTATCTCCAAATTTATAAGAGTAGTTTGTTAATCTAAAGGTTTGTAAGTAAGTTTTAAAGCAATTATCTAAGTATAATTAAAATATTCCAAAAGTTAATCGAGTTTCACCAAAATACTTATTAAGACAAAGTTAGTTACTATCTTATACATACTTTAAAGAAATTAATTACCTCCGTGCGGGACACTAATTAATTATATATATATATATATATATATAATTAATTATATATATATATATATATATTACTGGCCAGATCGAGGGTGAAGGTTTTACTCTAGCGAAGCGTATCTGTGGTAACGTAGCAACCGTTGATGTTATAGAGGATTTTTGAAATTAATATCATCGGAAAAGCGTACCATATATTTGCGACGAATTGCTAACGATCTGTTCATTATATAATCAATAAATAACTTTATTTCGCAACCACTTTACACAATTTCAATATACTCGTAATATGCCAAATAAAATACAAATACATGCGGTTTTACGAAGTTTTACCTGTGTCACTCACACATAAAGCTCGGCTTGTGTCGAGAGTGCCATAATACTTATTACTACCGTTCTTGCGAAATACAGAGACTAAAGAGAATATATGCAAACCTTCATAAAATAATATAATTTTTAAGTGGTAGGGCCACGCTGCAGCTATATTATAGCACGAATAGGTCGGCTCAACCAGCGTGTTTCGTGTGGTGAGTGTAGAGAACCGGAGCCGCTTTTTACTGGAAACGACGCATTCCATCTTAGTCCTCAGAGGTGACAAAGCATCTACATTTTGGTTCTTATTCGAGGATAGATGTAGAATACTATAGGCCACAGCATACACTTATCATCAGGTAGACTGTGTACTCGTTTGTCACACTTTTTCTATAAAAAAAACTTTAATGGATACTATAAAATAAATATAAAAAGGTGGAAAGTGAAAGCAAAATAATTATTGATGAGGTTTAACTTTCTTTTAAGATATATATATATTTTCCATTTTTAAGATAGATTGGTACAAATGCAAACTTAATGCCGAATTGGCATTCTCTGCCAACTATTCTATGGTAAGGTGGTGAGAGCGCAACTAAAAAACAAATAATAACTTATATTAACATATAATTGAAAATGGTCAATATAAAAGACGTGACGTGATGATTACCTATTGTTTTTTATGAATTTAAATTATAGAATTTCAGAGGTCAGATTATACACACAAGTCTTTTTCAGAATAGATGCAGACGTGTTTTTTAATAATGTTAGCAGTATTGTTGTTGCGTTAATGCTGATGACATAATATTATGTATGGTGAAATAAACTAGTAGACCATCAGCATAATAAAACGCGGTATATAACTTTTGTCTAGAGCCTCTGCGTGTTTTAATACAATAATACTACATCATATTAAACGATACGCATTATTAGCCATTTCTGTATTATCAGAGTATTTTTGAATTTGATATCAATATAAAATAAAATATTTCGTAATGTTTTCGTTTCAGAATCAAGATGTTTATTTAGTTAAAGTGCTGAAAAGAAGCTACTTGCGTCAGCCTCTCTAAGTAATCAGTTTGGCTTCACACTTTAGCTTGGCTGTGTCTAATTTATAGATTTAAATCGACAGATTTCCATAAGCCTAAATACTAAAAATCGTCTATGAAAATGAGAGCATGCAGCTGGAGTAAAGCATGTATACAGTGGTGTATAACACCGCGCCTCTCTCTCCCTTTCATTTTTTCCCTATCTCAGACTCTGTCGTGCCACCCCCACTCATTCACAGTCACATTTTATGGTTATTGAGAAAAAAGTTCATAAATAAATTCATTAAAAAAATTATTAGTTCCAGCAGTCAGATTATTAATATCTCTCAAAAAAAATCGTCAAATTTTAAGCTACCATAACTGGGACCTCAAGCTGAACCTTTTGCATAATAATCAGGCCCGTATTCACGAACGACACATACATAAGTATGGCAGCAACACTATGCTAAGTAAGGTATTTCTCACTGCGTTCGTCATGGCAGGCCGTTCATTTCATGAACAATACTTAGTGGACTCTTCGTTGTGCGGACACATAGCACTGAATGGGGCGCCGTGATTGGTTAACGTTGTGACGCGACTTCACTCGAGTTGAATGACAGATAAACGTCAACCAAGATATTATTTTATGTCATTTGAATTCTCAATATAGTTTACTTACACAATTTTATTTCCTTATCCTTTTCATTATGAATACGAGTTGCTTGCCTATAATGAATGCGAAATCACCTAAAATATATAATATAAGTATTACATTTTATGTTTCTGTTTGTTTCGTTGTCAAATTTGTGCAAATAATAACACGTGTTGTTTTCTTTCAGTTCAAAGAAGTTACCATTTACTTCTTGGAAAGGGATGCATCACTTTTTTTGTGCTATTCGTTCTTTGCACGTTTATTCTCTCCAGGATATGATTATCAAAATCATCATCGCTGCTGTAATCCATCGCAATTATTCAAACAAAACAAATCAGCGTATCACAAATCAACAAACATAACCTATTACCCCATACCAGTTTCACATTTGCGTTGATTTGTCGCACTATGCGTAGCGTAAAGTAGCTAGCGAGCTACTTTATCTGTGCGTTCATTATAATGAGCGCATAGTGTCGTCTAACACTCAAGTGACGTTTATGAAACAAAATTTCGTACACTGTGCGTTAAAGCCTAATGTGCGTACGCATAGTATCGTTCTTGAATATGAGTGTCAGACACGCTCGAGTATTTCAATATGGCGATTTTTTTTTTCGCATTTTCAAAAATTCGCTACGAGCTTGCGTCACTTCCGAATCGTCAGTCTTATGAATGGGAGCATTTTTAGGGTTCACTTAACGTCATTAATTTTTGAACATCTGTAGTAGTTTGTAGTAGTTTTTAAATTTTTGAAAATCTGTAGACGCTTCCCCCACCACTGGAAGGGGAAACATTTCATAACTTTTTTTCTTCCTATCAACTAATCTACAAAATCTAAAGGGTCCCCACGACGCTCGAGTAAATCCCCATTTAGCATCATGGGCTCCCCTACTATTATCTTTAAATCATACGCTGGTATGTTAGTGCTTCCCTTCTTTTCTTTCTTTGTTGGAATCGGTATTCTTGTGCAAAGATTTATGGTCTGTTATTTCCGATGTAAAGGCGGGGACAATCCTGAACATTTTCGTTACTGCAAAATTCCCGGAGTGTTAGTTTTTAAGTTGGTGTTAACATTTTTTATGTAGCTGTATTTTGCAAAGCACTGGAATTTTAAAATTATTTTAAATTTCATTGCTCTAAAATAAATCAAATTAATTTCATACAATTTGTACTACCCAAATAATCATGTTCGACAAAAAATCAAAGTTTACAGCATTTACAGCTAAATTCTAATCTCAGTGAATATTTATATTTGTCAATTTTCCCTTTTTGCTTTTCTGGAACATTGAAAAATGGCCAACATTTTTTTAAATACAATATGTTGGAGCCAAGAATATTTTAAAGCGTTAAATTAAATAACAATTTTAAATAGACGAACGAGCTGCTAACTATCCACCCCTAATGATAAATGGATAAATTAAAGTTGTTCCAGATTATTGATATCTGTTGTACCTACTAACTACTACCAGATGATAATCATAAATTTTTAAAGATTTTTAATAAGTCACCTGTAATTTTCAATTTTTTTTTCTAAAATAGCATATACGTAGCTAAATATTTCTGTGAAAATAATTCAATCTCCACAAACGGTAGTCAGTTACCTAATATTTTACAGCATGCATATAATATTAACTAATGTTTATTATTATTAATCAATAGTCGCATTGACCTGTATAAGGGAAGATGAGGCGAAGTAAAAAAAGAGGCAAAAACCTAACCGATTGCAATGACTCCAAAGCTAAGCTTAGTCACGCGATCTGTTCGCGTTCGCCTATTGTTTTAGACGTAGGAAGATATAGAGGTGATTTACAAAATTTGACATATATATTGAAAAAATCTTATTAAACCCAATCCGAAACTATATTTTAGCGTTTAGCTGTGTCGATGGGGGCTGCAAGTTCACATTCTGCACGGAAAAAGAGCTTGTATGGCCTACAAATAATTGTTGCGGGTCTAGACACATGTGCAACTTCTATTTTACGGGTTGGTAAATAATATAAAGAATCAGTTATCAGTTCGCTCATCAACTGAAATAAGTAAATAAGGACAAATCTTCTAAATTAATTTTACGTGTTCTTGGAAAGATCTCTGTCAAAAGGCTGTTGATGTAATGTGATGTGTGATTATTGAAAACCAGAAAACCTTTAAGTGCTTTGCAGGATATTTTCAAAACTTACTTGATAATATTTATATTTTATCTTATAGTATAATTGATTTACTGATAAAATTTGCTAGAAATTATATTAATTTTTAAAAATGACATATTGTTATAGAAATTCACAAAAATATAATTTAAAATTTAACAGAATCGCAACATAAGTGTCTGGTTTTTTTGTTTTAATTTGTCCTTTCTATGCTAGTTTCAACACACAAAAGTAATTCCTTGGTCGCTATAACGACGGATAGCCCCACTGTTTACGAGCCAAAGTCTGCACGAGAAACAGTAACGCACCACCTTCGAGCCCGCGCACCCACCACCCAATATCGGACGAAGTTTTACCATATTTAAAAATACATTTTCAAATTTTAAAATGTTCATATTTTTAAACAAACTAAGAATATCTAGCCGTGAAAATTAATTTTTAACAGTAGATAAATTATTTGAATTAACGGTAACTTAATATAGGATAAATAAATTGTTTATTGTTTTAGTCAAAAATGATCCATACAATAGTGTTTATATTGTTTACGACCGCAGTGCTATCAGCTAGGGAACCAAAACAGATTAATTTAGCAAACCAAGGAACTATATCAGGAATGTATATAACAAGGTTTCGTACTAAAAGAATAGCTGCTTATATAGGCATTCCATACGCACAGCCGCCAGTTGATTTTAGACGATTTGCAGCTCCAGAATATACGGACTTACCCCAATGGGAGGGGGTAAGGAATGCTACAATGTATGCACCGGACTGCATGCAAAGTGATCCTAAAAAAGAAGATGTACAAAATCCTTTAAATAAACACGATGAATTATTTATGAATCTTCTGGAGTCTCAGATGGAGGAACCAAGAAAGAAAGAATTTGCTGAAGACTGCCTTTACTTGAATGTATACGTCCCAGATGGTATGTACTAGGAACCCAAAAAATATACATTCATAGTTCATTTTATTTCTTAATGATAATAGATGTAATTTGAAAGTGCACGCTAAGTTGCCCTGTACAATTTATGTTCTGTGACATCTGAACTATATTATGAAATTGTTTGATCATTGTTTTTTTAAATAAAATTGGAGTGATAAACAAGCTAAAAGTTCACCCGATCATGCTCTTTACTTCCTATGTGGAAGCATTTTGTTTTGAGAAACATCACCGAACTCTAAAAATAAAGCTTATCAAAAAAGTTACATTGTAAAAAAATATCTTTAATTAGATAATTTACCACTTTTACTTTTTAAGTTACTTTTAAATAAAATATGTTGTTATTTAGATTTTGTTTGTAGCAAAGTACAAACAAAATCTAAATAACAACATATTTTATTTAAAGTTAAATATATTTAAACGTTTGTTCAGTCAAATGTTTGTTTTAGTATATACATCAAAAACAAAAAAAAAACTTGTTTTCGGTAAATGATGATTCATGTTCTATGCCTAAAATATACCGCTTACGAAAAAGTACTTCGCAAAGTCCTTTATTAACCTAGTTTACAAATTCCTTATAGTCTCCCCTAAATCTGATAAGAAATTCGTTTTTGGCTCGTATGTAGCGAGTTTTGTTCATTACTATTCTAGGCCTCCCTCTAGTAGATTTCACTCTGATAGTTTCCGAAGCAATGAATCATATTTATTTCTTTCATTATTGTATCAGCGCTACACTAAGGTTGATTTAGATTTAGAGGGTCAGAATTTGATTACTTTTACGAAGTATACCTGTACTTCGTAAAAGTCTTTTATTTTTTAATATTATGCGTTACAATTTTAAAATGTAACAATAACAATTTCTGCTATATTAAATTGTGTAAAATTTTACAGGATAAGGAAAAAGTCTTGAAGAAGTTATTGTTGATGTTTACTTTTATATAGTTAGTATGCATTTATGGGATTCTACTGTCATATAAGAAACTTAATTATAAATATGTGCTGATCTACTTTTTGTATTGTAAAGTGATTGTTTTAGGTATGATGGATACAAAATATTAGCAACCAACGGATTATCAAAAATAATCCTTTGTTTTAAGTTGATGATGAAGACTCAGTTCACTCGTTACAATTTATATTACACGATTATTTTTAAGTTTATGTTTCAATCATATATATTGTATTGTTTTTGTTTATATTAGATACAAAGTAAAATTTGACTCTAGAGTATAAAAATAAATAATTTTATTTATTTTTATACTATTATCTATCTCAACAATTTATTTCCATTAAAAATAACTTAGCTTTATGTCACAAAGTACACCAATTTCTTTTATTATTATAGTTTTACAAGGTATACTTAAAAAAAGGCTTTTAAATTAATAAGGGGCTTTATAGACCTAAAGCTCTAAACCAGCCAGCAACCTGTCCCTCCCACCTTAACTTTTTAAGTAATTAATTTCAACATTCTGTTAACAGCTTTTACTTAAAACTTTCGAATAAAATTATAAAATACTTTAGCATATATAAATACCGTAGCATATAAACTTTAGGAAATATTAGATATCAGTACAATGAAACCTACCTTGGTCGTGTCTCAACAATTGGCCATTTTTCGAGTACCTACAATTGAATTCAAAAATATTTAACTAATATAATTTCCGAAAATTGTTTTCTAAGTAAAGAGTTATGTAAAACTTAAAATGTATTTTTTTATAGGATAGGGTGACAATCGAGCACACAGTCCACCTGATGGTAAGTGGTTGTTGTGACCCATAGACATCTACATCTATCTTCAATAAAGAATGAAAATGCAGATGCGTTGTCACCCGTGAGGACTAAGATGGAATGCCTCTTTTTCAGTAAAAAGGGTCTCCGGTTCTTTACACTCACCATATGAAACAGAGCAGTGTTAAGCTGCTATTTTACGCTGGTATTCTGTGAGAGCGTGGTCCTTCCCCGGTCGAGCCGAGCCATTCGTGCTACAACTATACTACTAATTTAGATAGCTGCAGCATGGCTCTACCACGTATATATATATTATATGTATATAATATTATGTATATTTATTTATAAAATTAAGTGCTGTATAAAATTGGCTGCAGGTGTCCATGGGCCACTGCAGCCCATGGACGCCTGCAGCCAATTTTATACAATTATGTGACTCCTTAATACTAAGATGGAATGACTCACAGCCTGTAATTATACTGATTCTCGTTACCCTTCAGACCGAAACAAAGCAATCCAAGCACTGCTATTTGGCGGCAGAAATAGGTTCCTACCTAACTAGACTGACTCTTAGACAGAAAAGGATTCCTACCACCTACCACCTAGAACGAATCGTACCACCTAAGTTTTGATGTTGTGTTATAAATTATTTTGTTGTGTGCAAGCTCAACAATATTATATTGAATAAAACTATTTTTACAGATTTTATCGCGTTTAATTTTACTATTTTGATTCCCGACGATTCGGGTGCTTTACAGCAACCCATGGTCACGGGGGGATTGAGGTGTTTGACGTCCCAATGTCATAGTTAGCCCAGCTATCTTCAGTTTTGTGATGAAATTTTGATTAAACGCGATAAAATCCGTAAAAATAGTTTTATTCAATGTGTAGTGTTCGCGTAAATATAAGAAATCATAATATTATATTGATTCTACATTAGTTAAATAGACTTTTTTTTAAGAAATTGAAATGACAAACGTACTTACTATCCACCTGATGGTAAGTAGTTGTTGTAGCCCATGGACACTACAACTAACTTCAAACAAAGAAGGCTACAGATGCGTTGTCGTCTGTGTTGTCTGTGTTGTGCCCGAAGCTCAAGATTATGCCTTTAGAACAGAACACAGTAGAACACACACTTTAGTTCTGCTTTGTGGCAGAAATAGGCAAGAGCGTGAACCCTAAACAAGAAATTAGGCTTACCAGACTTTTATTTTACAGTCTCTATACGTTTTGATTACCATTTTGTTAAAAAAGTATAAAAAGTCTTTCATATTGTACTATATTTATAGACTGTTTAAAAGTACTGCTCAAGTCACGGCTGATATTTTTACTAATTATGTAGATGAGACATTCCTTAGTTAATTAGTCTTAGTTTTAGTTCTTAATTAGTACTAAAAAATCACAAAGAAAGTCTTACGAGCTGTAATTCACATTTTATTTTTATTAAGGGTCGCTGCCTTACAAAGTATCGTTTTAATTTTGTTCTGTCGTTTATCCTAGCGCTTTGTAGCATAATAGATTCCTTAAAATTTATACAAGTTATAAATATAAAAATTTAGGAGTGTAAACTTGACACATATTCTTTAGATAATAAAATAATACAAATTACTATTGTTATTGATTTCCGTATTTTCTCTTTTAAGAGGAGGGGGGGGGGGTTGAAAAACGGTTTCCCATTTTCCATATAGTTTTTCAAAATAATTGGGTTTCTATAAACCAATTTAACCTTAATTTCAAAAAAATATTTCTTTTTAAATAATATAACTAAATATCTGTAAAAAAAAAACGGAAATAAGCTCTTACAGAATATATTCCGATAAAATAATTACAGCGAACAGTGTAGCATCTAAATTTAGAAAAACATTAGCGATAATCAACCCCCTTAACATGTAACCACTGCTGAACATAGGCCTTTCCTAAGGAATATCTTGAAGCACGGTCTGGAGTTACCCGCATTCATCGACTTCCTTCAACTCTTACTAGGTCGTCACAACATCTAGTAGGCGCTGTACTCTTCGCTTACTGGTACGAGATACCTCGAAAGCCTTTGTTCCCATCGGTTGTCGGTTCTTCAAGTTATGTGGCCGACACAGTGCCACTTCCGCATACTAATCCCTTGGGCTACGTCAGTTACTCGGGTTCCACTGCAGATATTCTTAATTCGAAGTCTATCACGAAGGGAAATTTGGAGTGTAGTATAATTTCTCTATAGCTCGTTGAGCGACTTGACCTTCCTCATACGGTCAGAAGGACTACGTCTAAAATCTATATATCATCACTGGCAATACGCATCGGTTGTACATTCTTGTTAATCTCCCAAACGCCGTCCAACCAATTTGGATCCTCGATTGATCTTTCGCTTGAAGTTCGACTTACGTAATCGGACAATTTGTCCTAGGTAAAATATTTGTCGGCAACCTCAAGGTTAGTGCTCACAATAACTACCGGGGTAGGTGTGACATGGACGTTATACATGACTTTTGTGTTTTCTATATTTATTTTAAGACCTATCCGTTGGAAAACTTGACTTTATCGTCGGCAAATCAAAGGTGAGTGATGTGCTCGCCATTGATATTGATATCGTATCTTTCAGTCCAGTAACTTGAAAACTTATTCCAATGCAGCGACGGAGATGGGCGGGGACATAACGTCACCCTGTCTTATACTTCACAGCAGTTGAATAGGTTTCGTAGGGTCATAGCTTCGTTGATGTGGTTCTATGCACGGATAGCCATCATAGCAATATTGTACAATCACTTCAGCACTTCGATTTATCGACAGTGAACTTGGCATCGCTAACGGACACCGAACCGCCCATATTTCAACGAAATTAAAGGCTTTCTCCTATGCTACCTAAACAAGACAAAGTGGCAGATTGTACTTTTCAGTACAATATACAAAAGGGGTATATATGTGGTTTATGGTACTAAAGCCTTTTCGAAAACCAGCTAGTTCGGTCCGGAAGTCTGCGCGCGAGATGATTCGTTTTAAAAAAGTCTTTAAAATAGCACATATTCGCGGTTTAGAAGGAAATCGGTCTGTAGTATGTGCATCAACTACTATGTTCTGTGTATCAACTGTCACATTAACTTTAATAGATTTTTATCTAGGTAGCTCAGGAGTTAAGCGTTCGTCGTAAACATAGTATGCGCGCAACCCGAGTTCGGTCCTCGCCGGTGCTGATTTACCACGTGCTTATAGTGAAGTAAAACTTCGCGAGGAAATCTTCATGTCCACAAAATAGCTTTAGTGCTGCGGCCTAATTCTATAACCATTTCAGAAATTAGAAGAGCCTGAGACCAAAAAATACGGCTTAAATACCGAGCATAAATACTCACTGAGCGTACAAGGGCTGTTTTTTTAATTTAATTGAATAAAAAAGTTCTAACCAATTTACTTATTTTCTTTACTTATTTACCTTTTTAACGTATTTTAACGTAAAGATTAGTCTCCATAAAAACATGCTTGAAGTAGCTAAATCAAAAATTTAGGTATGGTTTAAACTGGTATGGCACGGCATTCATAGAGCAAAGAAATTTCTGGAAGTACCTACCTAATGGAAAATTTATATAAAATTGCAAAAGAATCAAAGAATGACATTATAGGTATGTCAAATTTAACACAAATTAATATTTTTATATATGGAATTTATTTCAATCAGGTATTTCTAATTATTAACGGAAAATTGCATTTAAAAATATTATTAACTGACATAGTCCAGGGGATCAGTAGGCTGAAGTGGCAATGGGCCGGCCGTATAGTTTGAAAAACCGACAGCTATACCTTGTCGGAAAGGTTCTCGAGTGGCAACCTCGTACTGGCAAGCCCCACCAGATGAGGTGACGAACTAAAGAAACATGCAAGACATGCAAATACTCTATAGAACCTGTGCTCAACACTTGTAATGGACTGTGATGATGGCAATGATGATGATATTATGAAAGATAATATTTCTAACAATGTTCTTTGTTTTATTTGTAGGCATTTAGAATTCATTATAATGTTATTTGGAGTGATGTTAATTGTAGAATAAGGAATCTCACCAAAAAATAGAATGTGAAAAGAGGGCCAAGTCCAGTAAAACAACGCTTAAGGTTGTGAATGTCGGCTTTGACGATAAAAGATTTAAGATCTGATCAGATGCCATCGATGCATTGTATATTTTTCAATTTCTTCAATTTATTACGTCCTTTGACATTGAATTAGTAACTTGGCAAGTTTTATTATCCAACTCGTTTACGTCAGACATAAATTAATCAGACCGGCGACGGGTATCAGTATTTTAAGGTGCAGGTACTGCGATTGTCAATCCGACCAACGGCATATCCTCCTTACAACGGGAGAAGCTCATGACAACTTTTAAGTGCTCATGAAGATTGATATTATATATTTTGTTGATGTCTCCAGTAAAATTTTCTTAAAAGCATTAATCAACGTTAAACGATATTAAATATTAAATTTAAAATCTTTTTGATCGCTCTACAATTTTCTTTGATCTTAGACGGCCACCTAAGTTTTTGATGGCGTTTCAAAAGTTTCCGAACCTTTTAAATTTAGCGTACCTTTTCGTTCGTGACTTGAGTGGGCATTAGCCCGAGGGATTGTTTGGCTTGCCTCTTAGGACACAACTATTACTTTAAGTAAATTTTACCCAACGATTTAAGTTCTTTATTCAAAATTTATTCAAAGATAAATTTTCTCCGTTGTTGGGAGCACTACGCTCAAAGTTGTTGACGAGTATGTTTACCAGGGACAAATAGTCCGACTAGAGTCCAACTTCGACCGAGAGGTCAATCGAAGGATTCAACTCGGCTGGGCAGCGTTCGTGAGATTACGACACTCTTCTCGTCAGGTGTACCTCAAAACTTGAAAACGAGATTGTGCAACTCAAGTTCGCTCAGCGAGCTATGGAGAGGGCTATGTTCGGGGTTTCTCTTATAAACTTAGAAATGATGATATTCGCAGTAAAACGATAGTAACTGATATAGCCCAACGGATTAGTAAGCTGAAGTGGCAATGGGCCAGTCATATAGCTCGAAGAACTGACAACCGATGGCGAAGGAAGGTCCTCGCGTGGCAGCTTCGTACCGGTAGGCGAAGTGTAGGGCGGCCCCCAACTAGATGGAGTGACAACCTGGTAAGAAATGCACGAAGTCGATGGATGCAGGTGGCTCAGGATCCTACTTTGTGGCATTCCTTGGGGGAGGCCTATGTTCAGCAGTGGACTTGTGAAGGGCTGTAATGATGATGATGATGAAGTTTTCTCCGTAAGTGGCTACTGCCATGGACACCTGCAGCCAATTTCAAACAAATAAGTCGACAGATGCTTGTAACCACTGACGACTAAGCTGGAATGCCCCACAACCTGTAGTTATACCGGCTCTCTATGCCCCTCAAACCAGAACGCAGGCACTGCTGCTTGGTGGCAGATATACTACAGTTTACAGTTACAGTTTAGTGTTTAAGCATTTTTTCAATGCTTGTAGCGATAATTTTATCGTACAAAAATTGTTATAGTTTTTTTTTCAATTCAATTTCAATTTACAATTTTGAAAAAAGAACCTTACCCCCACAGTAAGATTTTTTCTGTATCGTAGAGGTTGTTTACGTACATTGATTGCAAAAGGACACAAATTCAGACCGGGAAAAATTATTTGTGGGTCATACAAACACCTGTTTAGTGCGGGATTCGAACCCGCGGCTCCGCAACGACTCGATCAAACGCTTAGCTTTTTAATTAAGAATAAGGTTGATACCTTATTCCGTGTTAATTAACAATTACACATTACTTACCTTGTTGTTAGAAGTTATTCCACCACTTAACATATCACGTGTGTGGCCACGTTTGATATTAAGTTTGATAAACACACTTTGTCAGCATGGTTCTTGCTGAAACTTATACGTGGAAAATAAGTCCTTTAGAATTGAATTATTTAAGTAAAATTTTTAGAGAAGATTTTTTTCAATAAAACTTTATAATCATTCTACTAGTCCTACTATTAAAAATGTTAAAGTTTGTTTGGACGTTTGTAGCTCAATCACGCAAAACTATTAAACGGATTTTGATGAAATTTGGCAATATTATAGGTAGATAACAAACCAGAATAGGATGTAGGCCATTTTTTTTATAAAAAAGTTTGAGATAGATTCAAACTTTTTTAACAGAGAGTTTTTAAAACTTTTTTAACAGACAGTTTTTAGTTTGGTGCTAAAGATACACTAATGAAATTTCATTTCTTGGCGTGCACTGCGTTAACTATACTAGATAGAACTATAAAATGTACCTACCTACTAGTGAATTGGACTTCTTACCAATATCTTCAAATAAGACCTCGATAAATTACACCTATCTTTTATAGATTAGTCACAATGACTATTTCGTTATTAATTATAAAAATCTTGCGAGTAATTTGGAAAATTTTACAATACTATGACTTTCCTCGTCAAAATTTCTCTGTATCTTGACGAGTATTTTATTAAGTTAATATTTACGAGTAGCTTTTTATCATTAAAATTGGAAATTGGTAAAATTAGAGTTAGAAATAATGAAATGAAAATAAGTTACGCGGTAATCTAGGTTTTACCTAGATGGTGCTATGTACATTATAAATCTCGCATAACAATTTTTAATGTAATGGTTAAAGGTGCGGTTGGTTTTCATGTAGTAAATTATCATGACGAGTATATTTTATTTTAGGTATGGGTTATTAGAGAATATCGCTCTTACCCTATGTCAAATCGTAACTATATATTGGATTTGAATATCAGATATTGAATATATTCAATATCTATACAGGTTTATTTTTCAAAGAGTAGTCAAATTTTAAACTTAAGTTCACATAATATATTAATAATGATATACCATTATTGCAGTTTTTGCAAATACGAGTAAATAGGGCTTCTACTTTTATTTGAAATTATCCCAAACTGAATGTGATTTATGGGCAACAATTACTAGTACACGCGCTCCTCTTTGTGCGATTCAATTCACAACATTTTTGACGACCGATCAAAAGATAAAAAGAACAGAATGGTTGAGATTTTTTAGTTAATTTTTCTTCACCATTTGCCTATATTACGTTTTCTGAACTTTCTCTGCAAATAAGAAAAAGTTCGGTATGATCACTCTGTACGGCCGCCAGATCTCCTGGCAATCAACAACCAAATATCTAGGGGTCACATTTGACCACGGTATGACATTCATGAAACACATTCACAATGTCCGCAACCGTGCCAAATTTGTCACTAGTCGCCTCCACCCGCTAGTGAACAGCAGGAGCAAACTGTCCTTAAGACACAAACTCCATCTTTATAAAGCGTGCGTAAGACCTATCATGTCTTACGCAAGCGTAGTTTTCGCGCACGTAAGCTATAATCATTTGTACGACCTCCAAGTCATCCAAAATAGATTCATTCGCATAGCCACCGGAGCTAGGTGGTACCAGCGAAACTCCGACTTACACAGAGATTGTCAACTTCCGACGATCTCTGAGTATTTCAAGGATATGTCTCAGCGCTACTTCGAGAGGGTCGAAACACATCCAAACCCGCTGGTGGTAAACGCAGCCACCAACGCTCTGACTCCGAACGTTACGCTAACCCTCTGGAGGCCCCGCAACGTTCTAATCGAACCCCCCGTTCCGCTAGATGCCGACGACCGAAATGTCGCCGGCCAGTCACACTCAAACACTACACATTCACCTAGTGCCACAAACACTGTTAGGACAACAACGGATGGGACGCAGCGAGTCCGCAGACGGGCGCGCCGCACACCCCTCCACACCGCGTACACACCGTACACCCGCGTCCCTGGGCGGTTCTCACCGCCCAGAACATCGAACGATACGAGTTAGCCGTCAGAGCCGGGGTCCGCTCCCTTGTTCGGACGGCGGTTAGACAACTCATCCATGTCATGTTGCGGCTTTCGGCGACATCGAGGAGTGATGATGTGATCACTTAACGCAATATTAACCCACTCCCTCGAGATTATCGATTTTAGTGCAACGTTGCGGACGCGACTAACTATAACCACTAAAATAAATAATCCCCCCCCCCCTCCCTGTTATAGCTTACGGCCTTTCAGGCCGCGAGCTCTGAGTTCGATGAAGCTGTAAGAGCCGCATAGGCTAACAGCATTAACATCACAGAAACTAGAGAGATCTCTGCAAATTTGTCCGGTTATTGCAAAATAACCCTGTATATCGGTTGTTATCTATGTGATTCTATAACTCTGTAAGGAAGTCAGTATTTAGTACCTACTTTTGCATTACAGCGATTTTTGATGGATTTGGTTTGCTTAAATTTACCTACTATATACATAAAATGTAATATCTAAATATTGGTTAATATCTGTAATACTCTGAAACGAGTATATACGAGTACTACAACTAAGAGTCAGAGTAAGTATATCTGTTTTACTCTCGTATTCTTTCGCGTGCTCATGGTTCGTTCGATTTTTACATTGTGTATCATATCGCAGATATTTTACGTTAATACTATTTCTTAGAGTACGATGTTAAATATTTGTAAAGTAACGCTGTACTAGAGTGCTATCTAATACCCGAAACTGTTGCCTGATATTGGATATTGTACCGATATATAGATATTGTATCGATATAAGACTTATATCACTCCTATTTTATTTAGTAAATATTTGGTCTATCATAACCATATCGCACTTATACGACAATATAAGTAGCCGTCTATCAAGACAACACTCTAATTAATCCATCTTATATTTCCTAAAAAATCATTTTATATTCTACTATGAAATAAAAAACAGTTTGAAATATTTTTTTACGTGAATGTTGATTTTGTATGTGGTCACGATAACTCCCAAAAAATTGAACTATCGAGACCGGGTTATTTTTTATTAGCTTCAGAATTACATCAACTGGTTCCCTATTTCATATCGATAGCCTGGTACGCGTAGTTTGTTAATAAAATGATTTTCAACTTTTATAAGTTTTATTGCTATTAAAAATTTAAAGACGCTTTAATATTTTTTTATTTAGCCCTTGATAGACAAAGAACAAATGTACCATACAGCCTATATCGATATTATATAATACTTTGTGTAATCGATTTATTTTGGTAAACATTTTTTTCCCTGTATGTGACACTACCTGTTAAAATAATAGAGCGCTAAATTTAAAACACGTAAATAATATATTTTAAAAGTAAGAAATACAATTTATTATTTTCATCAAAATTAAATAAAACGCTCATTAAGCGTGCTTTTGGATTTTCCTAATTATTTAAAATTACATTAGTATTTAAATGTCTGACATTTGGAGTTATGAATTTTATACATTTCATTTTAGTGCTATTTAAATGCAAATTGTTAACATTAAATCAATTTACTAATTTAGATATAACATTACTTACTTCGTTAGAGAAGTGTATTGCATTGCAGAGCATTCAGCAACTTTAATTTAAATTCATTAATAAAAAATCGTCGTATTTTAATTAAACGCAAGCGGAACCACGGGCAAAAGCTAGTAATGTTTTTATAGCTTATTTTGTAATTGTGTGGTCCAAATACCATAAATTTATTTCATGCTGACGCGGTTCTACTTATAATGCACCATTTTCTAATTAAACCCCGTTAATGCACAATTTTCTAATTAAACTAAGTGTGTGTAATAAGCTGCTAAAGTAACAACACGTGTGCTTACTTTACACGCCACTCATACTTACGTACTATCGTCTTAAACCAACTTTAAATTACTTAACTATCAAAGAAACTGTACGGGTCGAAAACTGTGCCCCGTACAGTAATAAGACATAAATTTTTTGTTTGCTTCTGCAATTTATACTTCTTCTCATCATGCCGTCAAAAATCCTTTCTGAATATGAGTCTCTCCCATAGTAGGACGAATTTGCCATAAATGCCGCTTGGCGATCGCAAAGCGAGCAGTGCGATTGTGTATGAGAATCACTCCGCAAAATGTATTTTGTTATGACCATATTATTTAACCTGAAAAAAAAAATTAATACAAAAAGAAATCGATTTTAATTAATATATAATATTATAAATTAACAACGAAATCAAATAACAAACTTAAAAAGTAAGTCAACTTTGATCACCCGCTGAACAGTACTGCAGACACTTGCTAACTCGACAACGTGACAACATGATTAGCTTGTTGTTGAATACGTTTCAATTTTAGTTTATTATTTATTTTTTCTTAGTTACATTGCGTTGTGTCTTTGGTTAGTATTGTTAGCACCTGCCATAATTTTCGTATTCTTTCTTATCCTATCTTATCCAATTTTATCCCATTATATCCCCTTTACCATATCTTATCCCTTCTTATCACATCTTATCCCATTTTATCAAATATTACATCCAATCCCATCATACAATTATCTTAACTTGTCTTATTTTTTTACCATACCACGAAAACCTCTCAGTAATGAAAGAACCCCTGTGCCCAGCAGTAAGACATATGATATGTATTCTGCTCTTTTTTACTTTTGATTTCCATTACTGTTTATCAATTTTTATTCTATAAACTAGTATTAGAATATTCGGAGACATTTAGACTTAGACCCATTTTAATTGCCACGAGCATACATAAACGAATGAAATTTTTGGAAAAAGTATCGTGAATATTAACTTATCACCATAACTACCACAAAGACACATCCACAAGACCAGATTATCACATCTCACTCTTTCTCTCTGTCTCTCTCTCTCTCTCTCTCTCTCTCTCTCTCTTCTGCGCAGTTGTTACTCTCACATGGTGGTGGGGTCTGCTTTTCTTATTTTCCGCTTCCACTTTGCTCTGGCCAAAATGACATATGTCAAGAAAATGAATTTGAATTTGTTTAATAGACTTAGTTGTTACTAGATTTTTTCAGTTCATGTAGATTTCGGTTAACTATTTCTGAGACGTGGTCCTACACTGCTGGCTGTATGAAGAAGCTTAATGTCGCTCAACGGTCGGTCAGTGATGGAATGTATGACGAGGATATTTGAAGCAGAGCAAAAGACATATCCTAACAGATTAAGCAGTTGAAGTGGCTCAATGAACCGACATTTGATGGGGAAAAAAGGATTTTAAGTGGTAAAAGGCTGGTAATGAGCTGCAGCCTCGTAGCACAGTGTAGTGGGGAATACACTACCCGTACAAAAATACTAATACTAAATATATTCAAAAAAATTAAAAATTATAATTCTTCACTTTTACGCGATAAAATTAAATGATCAAACTAGCTGAAAATAATTGTATGTAATTTGAAAAATAAATATAGTTTATTTAATATATTATATATGGTATATTGTATGACCGTGTAGTTGCAGTGTAAGAATATTCACTATTCCGTAGCGTCCCGTCGGTGTCGTAAAAGGTGACAGAGCGAAACAATCAGGAGATGGGCAGCAGCGTCTTCCTAATAACAACTAAAAAACTGCGATTGCCAATCTGCCTACCAAGCGTGGCAACTACGGCAAATATCCCACTTATAAAGCAATCTATGGGGACGCAATCTATGGGGAGGTTTTGTTCACCAGTAGACTTTTGATATAACGGTAACGGTACATTGTATATAAGTACATACAAGGCATAATATCATTTAATTTAATATTTCGTAAGTATTTATATTAAAATTTAATAATATATGTCGTTATTGTTTAAAGGGAAATTTAATACTTAAACGTATAATATTCTTACGCAGTAATTAAACTCCAAACCAAGCATTCGTGACGGCGTCGCTACGAGTATGTTACTCTAGAATTTGAATAAACCACGCATAATAATTAGTTTCGTATACGCGCTAAACTTTGTGGTTGAAAATTCTTAGCGGTCTATGAGATATCGATTATTTGA
This sequence comes from Parnassius orleans, assembly GCA_029286625.1. NCBI lineage: Eukaryota > Metazoa > Arthropoda > Insecta > Lepidoptera > Papilionidae > Parnassius > Parnassius orleans. The sequence continues at coordinate 2,046,305 of JAGSMP010000092.1, forward strand.
AGGTATTCCACAATCCACACTCAGGTGATTGGATATGGCGATTGAATTTGCCGGCTGGAAAGAGGCTAATAAAAATTACGTGTGCGTCTAGCCCACGTAACGTATTATCATGTATAGACGTAAGATATGATAATGTATTAAATCCATAATTTGCGTCATTTTGAATCTGTAATAATTGAAAAAAAAAAACATTCTAATTAACTAAACGAATTTGATTCAGTTATTTATGGTGGTGTACTTTTCAAGGGCGTCAGGATAACTTTTAATGAAAGCAAAGCTATAAAATTAATAACGTTTATTTTAATAAAGTAGTTATAGTTAAATAAAAATAAGAGACTGGAACTAAGTACCTACTTACATAGTCGAATGCCACAAATATTTTCGAAGCTATAAAAACCTGCATGCGAGAAGAATCACCAGTGGTGGACTGTAAGTTCGTTTGTCACTTCAGTTTTTTTTTAACAAAAAAATAACATTAAAAAAAAACTAAGAACTTTAAAATTGTACTCTATAGATTTTAAACTTATTGTTGGTTGTGATCACATTCAAATTTAATTAGATGTATTGCACCGGATTTTGCAATGAATGGGAAAACGCGACAACTAACAAAATTATTGAATGCCTGTAAAACTATTATAAAACGATGTACCGATAAACGATATTAAATGAGTATGTTTTACAATAACACCAACGGACTTCAATTCATTTTCAAACAATTTCACTGTGTTTAAGCAACATAAAACAAGCAGTTTGCTTAAATAATTAAATAATAGGTGCCATAAAATGTATTATAATTATTATGGTACCCATATACTAAGTCTATGATTGTACCTATAATGTACTGATATATATCTTTATGTGAATGATGAAAAATTTTTAAATTCAAAAGTCATAATTTTGTGATTTACTTTAAATTTTATAAGCTAAAAATATATTGCTTTAAAGTATATACTACACTATATACTTATATTGTTTAGTAGAAGGAAATTACTGTTTAAATTTAAATAACAGTATTTTCAATTTGTGGTCCAACTTAATAATTAAGCAGTTTTACTTGAAAACATAATAAATGTATAAGTTAATACTTAGCACTCGTATGCGTGTCAATGGAATATTAAACATTATTGCATTGTTTTGAGTCTGAATAATTGCTCGTGCCTCGGAATATCAAACCAATACCAACATGCATTACTTGCACTGCTAGCTGTATATTTATAGAAAAATGTAACCTACTTCTGTGAATATAATAACAATGCAGTCTGTTAAACTTCACGGTTTTCAAGTAAAATCCAGTCATTAATGCAAGAATTCCGTGCCAATAGCTTACTCGTTAGGGGCACTTTGACTTGTCGACCTAACCTTAATCTCATTTCTGACCTGGATAATAAATTCAGCCGCCGAAAAGAAATGTGTGTTTCCGCAAAAACAGTCATTCGGTACTAATTGTTTTCTAGAGTCTTCGCAAAATAGCAAGCTTGACCTTAGGCACCTAGGTTATGCCTACTTTTATTTATTACCTAAAGCCTATATCGATTATGAAGGTCAAATCTCCGCAAGGCTTGTTATTATAATATCGTTCATAATGCGTTCTCTCTAAATATAGTGGTATATTATTTAAATTAACTATTTAGTTGTAATAAATTAATGTTTTTTTATATATTTAAATGTCTTTTTATTACATAATATATAATTATAACACGAAGACAAAGAAGAATATTTAATACAAAAAAATGTTTAATTTTATAATTGCGATTTTTATGTCTTTTATACACAAAGAAATAAAATCTATTTTACTTATACGTGGCGCCATAATAAGTTAAAATAAAGTTTGCCTCGCGGTGCATATAAATGTAGGATAGTAGATTAGAACAAATCAAACGTATATAATATTCCCAAGATCTTTATAACAATAATAATATATTATTCGTTTGAAAGTACCTGTTGTAAATATTTAATATTTTATATAATATTTTATACGTGGTAGAGACATGCTGCAGCTATGTGATGGTTGTATCACGAATGGGTCGGTGAAGTACCACGCTCTCCACAGTGTTCACGCTATTGCGAGCCTTCGACAGTTTCATTTCAGTGGTGAGCAAGATTGACCCCGGTTTTGCTCGCGTGGCGATTCACAGGCATCATAATCACCACGAAAAGTCAAATGGATTAACCTGCTTTCTATGGCGAAGTGGTGTGATCCTTGAGGCGCCTCCAGCCGGAGGTTATCTGCTGCTAACCTTGTAATCTCTTCACAATGGTGATTATAAACAGCAAATATGTTTGAATGTACACAATACAATCGAATGTTCTGTATATTATCAAAATCACCCGAACAACCATTTAAGAGTATATAATTTAATTATGAGCGCGTAGGCCGTACTTTTCGACCACACCGTCAGAGCGCACCGCCGAGCCAACGACCACACCGTAATATGAAACGAGTCGATTATTTACAAGAATCAAACTCTTTTTCTTCAAAAGCCCGTAAAAGTTACTAGACATGGACCTCTAGTGTTGTAGGTAGGATTTGTAGGAGATTCATATTAATTTAATGTAATTCGTTTTCATCATAACGTTATTTGACTCTAAAGGGAGATCTTAATATATACTTAACTAACTTTAACATATTTTTTGCGTATATGAGCCAATAATTTTAATTTTAAATCAAACTGTAGTGTGGTGGCGTGGTAGAGAATCGACTATATAATAGGTCTTTACCTATGAAATTACCGTTCTGCAGTATTTCGATTTAAAAATATTGATTTGTTTTGGATGTGATTACTATCTACTTACCGAAAATTTGATTTTACACACACAATTTAAGATGTGATTTACTTTTCACAGATTTGAAAGTGGAGGGCTATCCGACAATGGTCTGGTTTCATGGCGGAGATTTTGTCCGAGGGAGTCCAAATGCAGTTAATCCGTTTCAACTTGTACTAAAACAAAAGGTATACAACAAATAGGTGTTTTATTTTAAGTAGAAATGTATGGGTGATAGCTAATCGTCTTTTATAGTATGCGATCAGATCGCGTCCGATTACCACATTATCAGCAGTACAGTAAGGGAAAATCATAAGAAAATCAGCATGTCTGAAAAATATATCTCAAGAACACGTAAAGGCCACCGATACATATTGGAACAGCGTAGCGGTTATATACCTGCACCCTCTCAGCAGTGAGAGGAAGCCTATGGCCATCTGTGGAAGGTATATAGGCTGTTACTTTTATATAAATGTATAATTTTTCTGGATTTGAGGATGTGGCTCAAACTCCGATCGTGCTTTTAAAGTTCATACATTGTTTCTTCTCTACATCATATATTAAAGTCATTTTGTAATACTTTATTGCCTCGTGGCTATTGGTAGTAAGCGCGAGAGCTGATCATGAGGTCCCAGGTCCCGGGTCGAGTCAAAATCAGTTATTGGGTTTTTCTGTTAAATAATTCTCAGTAGCAACCCAGACTAAGGAAGTTGGCGGTGTTTCACCTTATGCCTCCGAAAGCACGTATAGCCGTTGGGGCTGCGCCATATCTCCCTCTGGTTGTGTCCGATAACCATCTGATCAGTATATGTGAGTAAGGGAATAGAGAGTGCAGCTGGGCTTGCGCATACACTCGTGCCTATAATCCTGTTCAGCTCAGATGACTAGTCTCTGTTGGGATTCGGTCCAGACGACATTATTATAATATTTGTCTACAAGTTATTTCAATTTGTTTTTTTTTTTATAGGATAAGGGTGACAAACGAGCACACAGTCCACCTGATGGTAAGTGGTTGCTGTGGCCCATAGACATCTACATCTATCCTCGATTACGAATCAAAATGCAGATGCGTTGTCACCCGTAGGACTAAGATTGAATGCTTCGTTTCCATTAAAAAGTGTCTCCGGTTCTCTACACTCACAATACGAAACACAGCAGCGTTAAGCTGCTGTTTTACGCTGGTATTCTCTGAGAGCGTGGTCCTTCCCTGGTCGAGCCGACGCATTCGTGCTACAACTATATTAGTAATATAGCTGCTGCATGACTCTACCACGATTAATAATAATAATAATTGCAACTAGTTACTTCACTATGAATTTAGCAAAAGTAGAGAAATAGATATTGTTTTACAAAAAATAATATTGTTTTGTGTTGATAAAGAAATGTGGAAAATTAACAAATATTTTTTAATTCAAACATTGTATATCAAATAATAATATAAGAATATACCATGAAAAGTTTAATTAATTTTATAAGTAAAATAAACATAAATATTTGATTTTCAGGTAATTTTTATTTCAGTGGCCTATCGTCTAAATATTTTCGGCTTTTTTTCAACATTAGATAATGAAGCACCAGGAAATTTTGGTTTAATGGACCAAGTAGCAGCTTTACACTGGGTTAAAAACAATATTGAAAGTTTTGGTGGAGATCCGGAAAATATATGTATTTTCGGTCACGATGCTGGTGCTATAAGTGTGGGCTTACACTTATTGTCGTCATATTCTTCCGGTTTATTTCAAAAGGCAATAGCCATGAGTGGCAATGTGCTTTCACCAGATACGGTAAATATAGCGAGGAAAGAAATATCCACCGTTGATAAAGTTGCTAACGCTTTTAGCTGTTTTAGAAAACCGACATTTCAATTATTAGACTGTTTAAGAAGAGTTAACTATCAAGCACTTTTAGATATAGGAGAACCAATTGCAGCATGGAAACCTATAGTCGATATTGGTTTTAGCAATATTTCTTTACCGTTTTTATCAGATTTACCAAGCCAATTGTTTAAAGATGAAATATTTACCCCAGTACCAGTTTTGACAGGTTTCACGAATATGGAAGATGCTTTACTATTAGAAAAAGACGGTTCCGAAGATTCCGGAGTAAGTCAGCGTGAATTTGATGTGATGAGAGAAGAAATTATTCTTTCTGATATTACAGTTGACAACAGCTCGTGTTTTACAAACCAACATCATATTCAGGATGCAGTGGCTTTCTTTTACAAACCAATTCCTCCTACATCAAACGAAACTGTACTACGAAAACTCTTTTTGGATTTTTATACAGATAAAGTACATGGAGCTACTACATATGAATTAGCTAAATACCTTAGCAAGCACGCTTCAGTATATCTCTACAGATTTGATTTGAAACCATTTTCTGATATAGCTAACGAGGGTGTTCCAGATTGGATCGCAGTTCCACATAATTTTGACTTAATTTTCACATTTGGATTACCTCACCTAGCTCTGCCCGAAGATTTATCAAAATGGGATTACAGAGATAAGAGCATATCAGATATAATAATGAAAATGTGGAGTAACTTTGCTTGGTATTCTAATCCAACGAATTCTGGTGTTATTATTCAGTGGGATGCATTTGAAATTGAAAAACCCGGATTTTTCATCATAGATAGACAGAATTTTACAATGAGTACACCAGATAATGTAAATTACAAAGCATTCGAATTTTGGACCGATTTCTATCCCAAAGTGGTTGAGATAGGTACGAAATGTTGCAAAGAAATTATTGACGATAATGGCACTGAATCAAACTTTAGAAGACTTTCATTACATCTTGTTTTTATACACTTCGTTTTAAGTATTTTATTTTAAGTTAGAACAAATGAAACAAAAACTTCTCACCTTATTTTTATAAAATATATTAAATTTAATAGAGTATAAATTTATTTACTGAGATAATACTTATTTATTATAAAACTATTACTGCTAATAAAAGTTCGTGGTCATGACTGTTGTTTCTTTGTTGAACCTCAATTAATTAATTTCTCTTAATTTTATTTCTCAAATAGACTCAAGTAAGATAGTTTTATTTGTTAGAATTAGCTTACGATTCATTAATATAGGTTTACAGTATAATAGAACATTGTTATAATATTGTAAACCCTACATTGTCTTCACTTTTAATAACTGTATTTTGAGCGTTATTAATATCATTATGTATACAGTCCACTATGCTGTCATGGAACTCCCATCACAGTCCAGTAATGGGCTTTCCCACAGTAGCGATGATTTGATTTAATTGATTTTTTAATAGCTATTGCCCCCGAGACGGATCTTGTATCTTTGATTCTGTTCCCCATCATTCGTTTTGATATTTACATTCGGTATAAACTGGACATTCATACCGCTTTGGGTTTTTTGGCATTCTCCCATAGTCAAATCACACGACACATATTTATTTTATGGTCTTTCCGTATTTGTTTAAAATTTCACATTAGCTGCTTTACTTCTCTACCACTCCATCAGTTCATAAGAATGATGACATTTAAACGTAGATCATAATATTGTGCCAAAAATATTTGTTGTTCATTCAAAAGACGTTTACCTAGTAACATCATTTTAATGTTTTCACTTGAATTGATGTTCAATATGCATATGAATATTAAACGTTGTTAACAAATTATATAATCAAAAATTGGTTTAAACGTCAACTTAGCAATTGTAATTAATCAATGTTTATCCAAATATCAACCTCATTACACGTGGTCCACCGTGACTTTGACAAACGGCATCTAAAACGCACGTTGGTGAACTGTTAATCATTGAAATGATTTGGACAGAATTTGGAATTCTGTCCCAGTGTAGGATGGTAGAATTTAGCAGCTGGAATTAATTTGAAGAAATCCTTGGGCCACTTTGTGCTACCAAGTCCTACAAAGTGACTATCATTTTTATTGTGTACGAATTTAGCGAATAGGTTAGCTGTTATTTATTAGTCAGTTTTTACTATTAGTTGTTTTACGTAATAGAGCTATGGTGCAGCTATGTTAAGGTACATCACGAATGGGTCGGCTCGATCGGGGAAAAACCATGCTCTCATAGAATACCAGCGCAATATAGAAGCTTAATACTGCTGTTTTTCGTATGGTAGAGAACCGGAGACCTTTTATTATCTATAATAAACTCGTTCTAACGAGGCATTCTATCTTAGTCCCCAGGGTGAAAACGCATCTCCATTTTGATTCTTAATCGAGGATAGATGTAGATTTCTATGGAATGCAGCATCCACTTACCATCAGGTGGATTGTGTGCTCGTTTGTCATATTTAATCTGTAAAAAACACATTAGCTATGTTAAGTAATAGTATAATCAATTCTGTTCTAGATTTTATTAACTATTATAAGCCAGTGCTTGTCTATTACCCTATCTGATGTTAAGCGGCGATGTAGTTGAAGATGGTTAAGCGCACTGACTTATCTTAATAATTAGCCTTTTCAATGTTGCCTTGAAGACACCTACATTGTAATCGGATGGACGACAAAACTTATGGATTGAATTCGTGGCATGTTCATTTATTTAAACTTTATACACACACGTTATATATAGGCGGACTTAATACCTACGGCATTCGCTACCAGTTAACCTTGGGGTGATGCAGAGATAGAATGAAGTTGGTGTAGTAAAAAGTTAATATGAGAATAGTAAAGTAAAATAACTTACACACACACACACACACACAGATATACAGATATACATATAGTCACACAAATTTATATATATATATATATATATATATATATATATATATATATATACTTCTGCAACATAGATTTGCTTTGTCACTCTTTCCTCGTTCCTCGTTCATCCTTTCTACATGATCAAACCACCGAAGCATTCCTTTCTTAATCCTGATTACAACGTCATCCTGCTAACCACACTTTTCTCTTATCACATAATTTCTCACCCTGTCATTCAGATTCTGCCCTAACACTCATTAATGATCGCATTTTTACAGCATTTATTCTGCTCTCGTGCTTTTTCTGCCACACCTAACTTTCACTACCGTGAAACTTGGCAACTTTACCATTTTTGGAAGGACTTAATAGTTTAACACCAATTTTCCAACAAAAAATGTACTGTGAGACTGGGCGTCAATGTTAAATGTTACATTATATTCTTCATAGATTTGGTATTTATTAATGATTTAAACAAATAATAACATTAAATAGACAAAATACTCAAACATAGAAAATGGCAAAGTTAACCTCACTTTGTGGCAACTTTGCCATCAGGGTTTATAATGAAAATAATAGGATTTGCTCGAAATTTAAAAATGGAACGCACCGCCGAAGCGCCGAAGAAGCCGTGGCTGCGTACTAAGAAGCGATTTCCGACCAGTCAGATCAAGACAGGCAAAAGTGTTTTCAAAGTTGGTTTAGGCGAATGGAACTTTGTATAGAGCATGATAGGGACTATTTTGAAAAGATGTTGTAAAATAAATATTAATAGTATCTAGAATACTTTTTGTATATCTCAAAACTTATTGAGTGACCTACGTAATACACAACACCCAGAATTGTGATTTGCTTCTCTAATTATGTTGCAAATAGCAAAGTTTACGCTTGTGGCAAAGTTGCCCCCCCATTTTTCAATTTTTCATACAAACTTGAAAATATGTGTAAGGGTTGTCAAAAATCCTTGGTTACATACTTAACTATATATTTTTATTTAAATCTTGTCACAATAATTTCTTAAGACAAAATCAAAAATACTCTCGTCTAAAATTAAAAATAAAATTAGTGCAATAATAAGCCTAAATCAATTATAGTATAGAATAAAAAAAGCTTGTTAAAATCATTTTTAACAAGTATTCGCTTTTTTATTAGGCATCATCACCATTTTATTACGGGTCGTAATAAAATGATGTCAGGTCATAATTATTGTAATCAATCTAAGCATTGTTTTCCCGAAATAGCAAAACATTAATAATCATTAAAAATAACAATTAATGTTTTGCTTAATATCAATACACTAAGTTGAAATTATGAAAAATACTGAGTAGTAATAATATTATTAATACCCGACAACGCAGTAAAAACAATAATATAGATTTCTCTATTCTTTTCCTTCATTTTTACAAAGATGAATTGATTGACGACTCATTTGGTAAAATCGGTCTAATGGGCTGCTATGGTGAAACATCGATACAAACATACATACAAACATAGAAAGTCAAGTGCAGAACACTTTGTTTAAATAGTTGTAATCGGTTAAAAATATAGGTTGAAAGTGACAACCCTTGGTTGTAACAAAACATGGCAAAATAACCGTCACGTCGTGGCATCACTAGTATGGTAACTTTGCCAAGTTAGTTTTATAGATAAATGTTAAGACCAACATGTTAAAAACGGTATATTACATTTGACAACCATTAATATTACGTTACTACAAAGATATAGATACCTACATTCAGTATTTCAAACAAAAAAAACTAAAGTTCTGGAGCACTGAACAAAGAGGTTATTTCGCCGGCACAATTCCCGTTGAAATAAAATGCTAAAACTAACTCTAATGTTGACATATTGAAAGCAAAGCTGTAAATTAGTTATTGCATTTTCATCCAAAACAAGGCTTATCTCGAAAAACATTACGTTTTCCGTGTTAATCGTAATTTCGTATCAGTACTCTCCTGATGGCAAAGTTAACATCCATTGGTAAAGTTGCCAGACCTGACTGTACCATACATTAAGGTTGGGACTAATACAGCATTGTGAATTGCCACACGTGCCCTTTTTGACACGTTCTGACTTCGCACTCACCAAATCTATTTTATTTTATGGAACCCCACACCTAATGATTAAAAATCAATGACAGTACAATTTTAATAAGTACAAAAACTTTAATTAGAAATATTTTAAAAGTGAAATCATAAAAAAAATCTTTTTTGTCTGTTTCATCAATAATTGCTTTATAGTTCGGTATTATGTCCGACAGGTGTATGCGCATATCTGGGGTAGCATCTAATTAGAGCTGCAAGCAAAAAAGAGCTGACATTTGTTTTTGTATAAGTGTAAGCTGAAAAATCTGTTGTAACACCAACTGAAAACTCGCAACCGCGGGTGGGAGATGCAATCCGCCATACCGCGCACATGCGCCGCGGCATAGTCCCTAATTCTTGCTAAATACCTAAGTACCTACAAAAAATAATATTTGTACCTATCTGTGTAATTGTTTAAATAGCAAAAATAAATAATTTCGCGGAACTCTGGTGACTTTATCACGGAACCCTTAGGTTCCGCGGAATCCACTTCAGGAATCTCTGGTGTAGAGCACCATTTACTCTATTTCCTGCATTCACTCGTCGTTCTATATCAACCATCCCTGCTAAATACACATCCCAAATACACAAACTCATCCACTTACTCCTCTTCTTTTCTTATTTCACATATAATCGTTTTACTTCCAGCTCTTTCAAAAACCATCACTTTCGTGTTACTTGCATTCACTTTCATTCCCCTTTCTTTTAATGACCTGTTCATTAATGTAACCATCATTTGCAACTCGGCCGCCGACGACGCAAATATGACTTGATTATCGGCGTATAAAAGGCATTGGCACAAAAACTTTTTGGTTTTTGGCCAGAAAATGCACATGAAAATTACTTGATCCGCACATCCCATTCCCTTTCTAAATCCGGCTTGCATATCCCAAATTTTTCCATCAGTTTCTTTCATAACTCTTTCAATAAACACCTTAGTATACAGTTTTCCCACAATGCTAAGCAAGCTGATGACACGGTAGTTTTTACAGTCCTGCTGTGACCCTTTGCCCTTATATATTGAGACTATAAGGGCTTTGCACCAGTCTCCTGGTACTCGCTGCTGTTCTTAACATAAATTAAATAAAGTGCACAGCAGGCCTGCCACCATGATTTCTTCAGCCCTTAGCATTTCGAGTGATACTATATCATACCCGGCTGCCTTACCTGCTTTCATGCTTTTAATTGATTTCATTATTTCATCTATAATTATCTCCCTTCTTCTTTCCTCTTCTTTCGGAATTTCTATTTTATTTAATTTGAACGTCTCCTCACTCATAAACATGCTTTCACAGAATTTCTTCCATCTCTGTAAGCTCTAAACTTCATCATTCAAAACACAGCCATTCTCGCCTCGAATAGCATTCAACCTAGTCTGTTTTGAATTTCGCCTGGCCATTCTTACGAGTTTTCAGAACATTTTAATATTTGCTTGGAAGTTATCAGATATTCTTCTATCATTCTTATCCGTTCTTTCTTGCTTTTTCCTTTCAACTACTTCTTTTACACTCTTATTTAGACGTCTAAAGACTGCCTTTTTTTCTTTGTATCTCATCATCCATACCGCCAAAATTACCAGCTTTAGTTGCCGGCAAATCTCTCTTTCATGCTCTCTTCTTTGCTTCAACTTCCATCCGTACGTCATAATCCCACCATAACCTATTATTTTTCCTTTCATAAATAAGACCAAGTAACGTAGAAATAACTTAGAATTTTTTAACGATACTTAAGAAGATGTTAGCAAACATTGCATTACAAACTTCAACGATAATCTAGTGGTGGCGTAAATTAATCCATCAACCCATTACAACCCAGGGCCGTAGCAACTATGGAAAACGCCAGAAAATCTAATGGCTTTGATATTTTATGGCTATATGATTATCGGTTACGTCACAGTCATCAAATTGGTCTCAAGGTCTAAAGGTGCGAGACGTCTTATATTGCGATAGTCTGCCAACCGTGACAATCACGGCAAATCACCCCTACAGTGGAAAGGGCCATGTCCTGCAGTAAAGTTTTACGGAATAAAGATAATGAAGAGAAACAGATAATGCCTTTGACATTTTTGGGTCACAAAGTGATATGACTAAGTTTACAATCTCTGACCTCACGCCGTGGTAGCTCAGATGGTTAGCGCTCCTGTAAGTTTCACAGTACGCGAGCAACCCGGGTTCGATCCCCGCCGGCACCAATGAAATTGTTAATTGCAATTTTAAGTGCTGATTTACCACGCGCTCGGCGGTGAAGGAAAACATCGTGAGGAAACCGGCATGTCTGAGAAATAAGAATTTAAATTCGAAGACATGTGAAGTTCGCCAACACGCATTGGGGCAGCGCGGCGGACATTTCCTTGCCCTAAAACCCTCTCAGAAATGAGAGGAGGCCTGTGCCCAGCAGTGGGACGTATATAGGCTGTAACTTTAACTTTAACTCTGACCTCACCAATTTATAGATGTGCCTTTGCGAGTTGCGTTGTTTATTGTCATTGCAAAGTTTGTTATGCGAATTCGAGTGATAAAACACCCTCTCACGAATATCATAACCGGTGGCAATATCTGTGTCTACCACGTTCTTTTAAGAAGATATCTAATTTGAGCCGTGTATAATTGTAAAGATTTGCAGGATATTTATTAAAAGTGAACAGTGACACCTGTCTATATATGTTAAAAGAATAAAAATTAAAACAAACTAAATCTGCGTCTAACTAAATTAAATATAGCAATAGTAATGTTTACTATACAATAACTATCGATACTTATACAAAGACAATCCGGTCCGATATAAACGAAATTTCAATTACGATATTTTTAAACGAAAAATTAAAAGACTTGTGTTAAAAATGTAGTTTGTCTACATTTTTTAGATTTTCTTTAGCAAACATATTATAAACAACATACATTAATAAAGTACAACATCATTACAATTTCCTGTGATTGGTAACGTTCGGAAAGTAATACAAATGAAAAATTTTTTTGGTTATGTAATGAAAGCCAGAAATTTCAAAGTAATTTATGCATAATATGCAATGTGAACGTATAATTCAAAATAGCAGTTCATTTCAGTTCAGTAAATTTTATAGATGAGGCTATTAGCACCAGTCTTTAAAAATAAAAGACTAAAATTTTAACACGATTGATACATTATAACCTTTAAATCAGGAGGATGATAACAGGTTTTCAATAATCGAGAGCATAGGGATAAAACGTAAATTATTGAATTAATAGGTTAATAAAATGTGTCTGCGCATACTACGCAAACCTAAATTCCATTCTCGTAAAAACCAAAGAATTTATTTGCAGGTGGTGCAGAAAAACAGTGTAAGCTAAATTAGACCTAAAAATTTTAAAATTGAAATTAAATAATAAGAATGAGTTCGTCAAACTGCGGTAGGGTGTTCTATGTTCAAAAATATAACTTTTTTAAAAATATGAAGATGCCTGTTTCCAGCAGAGGGACGTATAAAGGCTATAAGGTCACTTTTTGATAAGCGCTGTTTAAAAAAAAGACAACGTAAATATTTTATTCCATTGTTTTATTTCCTAGCTCTACATCACAACGTTTTTATGGTAAATATATTAAGAAATATATATATATATATATATATATATATATATATAATAAAGTTTAAATTGGTTTACGAGTTAATCGACCTATGAGTAATATATATAGATCAGCAGCAGTTATGAAGACACATCAACAGGAAAGAAAAACATAACCAGCCTTTTTACATTACATTTGCACAACAACGTCTATCGATGACATTGGTAACCTATTGTACTTTTCTAAAACAATTACAAAAGCATGAAGAGTCCGAATTTATTAGAAGAATGCGGTTGCGTTTGTCGGGAAGACGAGATCGTGCGGAAGAAAATGAGAATGTATGAGCCCCGTTCAGTGCGCCCCATCAAGTGTCGAAAATTTCGTTCTTTTTTATTCGGTATAATACGCGTTGTGTCGGAATCAATTTTTATAAGTGAATATAACCCTCCATGGCATATTTCAACTATATTGTGTCGTCAAATAAAAAGCTTTCGTCATTTCAATTATTAAGACTAATTAATAAATATTATGTAATGTTGTAGTCAAGTGAAAACGGACTATATTATTATTTGTGTCTTTTTGGAGAGGAATGTATCCGTGCATATTTTCAATGCAAACTATTTAGTGTAATGGTTGTAATTTCTTAATTGTGTTTGTTTCTTAAGGACTGTCACAGAGGATAACATTTTGGGCATAAACTATTATTTCGTTTACGTAATTAGGCACTATATTTAATTGTAAGTATGCCTTAAATTCGCATTTTATGGAAAAAGATTTAGAAAGGATTTTAAGTGAATTATTAGATATTCAAGTTAGTTTAAGGAAGTTAGGCCCAAGTAGAAGATTACTGTATAAGGATAGTGTTCATGAAAAAATAATAAAAGCTAAAGAGTTATATTCTTCTTATAAAACTATTATTAGCGTTTTTTCCGAACAATAAAACACGTTAAAATTAGCTGAGTATATATACGAAGAGTTGAAGGAGAAAATGGAATTAATTTACGATAAGATTTTGAAATATGGTTTTCATAGTGAAGTAGATAATATTTTTTCAAACATAAAGAAGTTTGATATAAAGAATGCCACATCTTCAATTCCCGTAATGAACGGTTCTGAAGAAACGACAGAAAATTATAGACTCTGTAGAGTTATACAACAATTGACTCAAGGATTGTGATCAGAAACGACAATTTCCTTTGTTTTGAAAACAAGGCTTACTAAAATCGCTAAACTAAAGTTAAAATGCGAATATGATGATGCAGCGAGCTTCGTACAGGATATAAAGACTTATTTACTTACGACAAAAATCTGCCAATTCTATACTTTGTCAACTGAATAACCTAAGTCAAAACAATATGTCGATCAGTGAACATGGAAATAAATTATCGGAATTATTTATAGGCCTAATTATTGCGCAAGCTAAGTGTAACGAAAAGGCATGTGGGATACTGAGACCTATAAATGAGAAACTGGGTATCAATAAGTTCTCTTATGGATTAAAAAATAGACGATTAAGCACTATCATTTCAGCACGAAACTATTCAGAGATGAAAGATGCAGCGCGTGCAGCTGAGGACGAGGAGCTGGCACAACCCTCAAAGTGTAATAGTATCTTCAGCACAAAAGGTAAGCCAAACAATAGATTTTATAACAATTCTAAAAGAGGAGGCCGGAACAATTATTCAAATCAAGGTTCTTATTACCGAAGAAATTATGCTGCCGGTAAGAAGTTTAATAACTTTCAGCAGCAACGTTTCAATGGTAATCCCCGTGGTCGATACACACGAGGAAGAGGCAATAGTTTTTCTAACATTTGAAACAATTATTATAATCCTTCTAAATTTTACCGGAGTACCCTTATTCGTGGTAGTCAGCATCAAATGTTGACAGCACAATTGTGCAATATATTAAGATTGGTCTGGACTTTTACCGTACATTTAAGCAAAATAAGCAAAACGATGCATGCTTTATTTTGTGGAATGCTTATTTTGTGGCAATGAATTAAAGGTTAAAATCAATTTAATTCTTTTGTTTTGAAAAATCCTCATTCACAAACTTATTGATTCAATTATTGATGACTGATTATTATTGATACCGCTACTAATAATATTGATACTGGTTTACCGTGTAGTGGCAGTGTAAGAATATCCACTACCCCATATCGTTCTGTGGATATCGTAAGGCGACAGAAACTAGCGATGGGCAGCAACGTATTCCTAATAATAACTAAAAATAAAACTGCGGTTGCCCATCGTAGCAACTATGGCAAAATCCCCTTTAAGACTGTCTATAGGGGAGTGTTATGTTCAGCAGTGGACTTTTGATAGGCTGTAAAGGAAAAGGAAGGTTAAAGTGGCAAATGGTTAATAATTGCTAAAAAGAAAATCCGGCGATCAAACTGCAGACTTTGTCTTTTGTCAAAGCCGGTTGCCTGAATATTTTACATTACTAGTAAATATCCTAATTATAAATTTTTAAATAACTTTACGTTGATTACTATATATAAACATAAACATGGTAAAAAAACGCTAAGCCACACCTGCACGTAATCTAATAACAAAATCCATAAAAATAACATATCTCTGATAATTTTCCTTAAGTGTTTACCTTATTAGAGATCGTTTTATTTTGGTAGATTTTGTCACGTTTGCCAAATTAGCTATCATAAAATATAAATATCCACACTTTTTTAAAATCGAAACTTGAAATATTTATTGGGATATTTAACTCAAGATACAGCATTATATTTAACAATAAAAAGACAAGAAATTACGCTAGTCACAGTAACTAACTTTAATAACATGAATAATCAGGTGTCTTGAAACACAAGTGTTATTTCCTTGTTTTTGGCACAACGCCTGTCCGTTACGTAGCACGAAAAAAACATCCGTGATTATTTAGGGAGCCTTAGTGACTAGAGCTTCGTGACGGCCGTGAACTGTTTTAGGGGAAACAGTTTTAAGTGCTTTCCCACTGTTTACGAAGTCTTCATCCCTTCCTGATTTATCGTGTATACAAAATACACAAGAAAATCGACTGTTTGTTTATTTTTTGAGG
Organism: Parnassius orleans; assembly: GCA_029286625.1. NCBI lineage: Eukaryota > Metazoa > Arthropoda > Insecta > Lepidoptera > Papilionidae > Parnassius > Parnassius orleans. The sequence goes on from JAGSMP010000092.1 coordinate 2,062,445, forward strand.
AGACCATATGCCATCGCATTGATGACATATGATTTCAGATATTTTACCGCCTACTATATATTTAATAAAAAATAATATAATTATTTTAAATATAACATTAAGAATACCACTACCCTATATCATCCCGTGGGTGTAGTAAGAGGCGACAGAGGGTTAAAAAACTGAGGTTGCCAACCCGCTTGCCAAGTATGGCATCTATGGTAAATATCCCCCTATGAGGCAATCTATGAGGGAGGCCTATATTCAGCAGTGGATTTTAATAGAATGAAACGGAAATGGATATCAATTTCAAATTTTTACGCTTAATTCTAATAACAGAGTTTTAACATTTAATTCAAGCTATTAGATGTAACCATATCGACATTATAATTAATTAACTTAACATGGTTTTTTTAATAGGATAAGGGTGATCGTTTAATCAAAGTGGAAACTAAGTACAGTAAGAAGATTTGATGTTCAAAATAATTAATTAATGCAATTTCATTTTCACAGGAGCGTTACAATTCGAAGTTTATTTGCATACTACTATTATAAAACATTTTTATTACCTTATAAACACTAAGTTTATGTTGCGTGGTAGAGTATTGCTTCAGCTTTATTATGGTTTTGCTAGCCTAAAATAACAGCTTAATGCTGCTGTGCTACGTTTTGTAAGTGTATTAAACCGGAGACCCTTTTTACTAGTAACGAGTTATTTTATCATAGTCCTCAAGGGTGACATCTACATATCTACATTTTTTTTCTTTTTATCTACATTTTTTTCTCTTCCAAAAACGTTATCCCTAAACTTAGGATCTTCTCCAGTATCTTAGAGGCATGGTAGTAGCTTACATAAATAAATTTTACAAGGACAAACATCCAGACCCAGAACAACTATTTGTAGGCCGTGTAGTGGCGGTGTAAGAATAATCACTACGCCATATCATTCCGTGGATGTCGTAAGAGGCGACAGAGAGAAACAAATCAGGAGATGGGCAGCAGCGTCTTCCTAATATCGACTAAAAATAAAAAACTGCGGTTGCCAACCTGCTTGCCAAGCGTGGAAACTATGGAATATATCCCCCTTATGAAGCAATCTAGATTCTGTGTCTCTGATCTATGGTAGACTTGGACTTCAAGGTGGAGGCTGTAACGGTAACGGATACAAATACTTGTTCCGTGCGGGATGCCAACCCGCGGCCCTCAGGCCTTCTCATTGCTAAATCACTGCGGCACGGAGCCATCACATTTTGATTCTTAATTGAGGATAGATGAGGATAGATGTGGGTGTCAATGGGTTACAGCATCCGCTTAACATCACGCGCACTCAATGCTCGTTTCTTCCTTCCATTAAAATTAAAATAAAACTAATTTAATTTAGACTTGTTTTAACGTCAAAATCTACACTGGTTCGGAAAACAAGGCATCAAAGAAGAACCGGTCTTTGATTATTTTAATGTCATGTTGCAATTTTTTTTACGATGTCGAATGTTTTTTAATATTTTCTAAAAGTCAATTTAGCAATTTAGTGACTAGGGAACTTGGAAGTTCTAATAAAGAAGTCCCACAGGACGAAATAAGAGGTAAGAGTTAAATAGCCAGACCGACCGGCGACGGGGAGTCGCCGATTAAGACAACGATTAAGACGAAGATTCCCTACAACGGAAAATGCCCATGTTTAATAATGGACTTTTATATGCCGATAAATAAGAAGATAAAAAGATCGCAGGTAGTTTATGATACAGTCACAATTAAATGTGACCCGGAAAATAACACAATGCCTTTGTGTTTTTGTAATGTTGGCTCTGTTGAGTCGAGCCCAAAGCTCGCGATTCTGAAGTGGTTTGAATTACTAAGATGTTTGTTATACCGTTACATTGAAAAGGACGTTTTGTCTGATTGATTGAGTTGATAGCATAGCAATTTGTTTTTTCAACTTCGCGAAGTTAATTTTTTGCCGTGGTAGAGCCACGCTGCAGCTATATTATGGTTGTAGCACGAATGGGTCGGCTCGACCGGGGCAGGACCACGCTCTCACATAATACCAACGTAAAATAGCAGCTGCTGTGTTTCGTATGGTGAGTGTAAAGAACCGGAGACCCTTTTTACCGGAAATGAGGCATTCCATCTTAGTCCTCGGGGGTGACAACGCATCTGCATTTTGATCCTTAATTGAAGATAAATGTAGATGTTTATGAGCCACAGCATCCACTTACTATCAGGTGGTCTGTGCCACAAAACGCGGTCCGGAGCCACCTGCATCCATCGACTGGTCGTCAATTCATCTAGTGGGGGACGCCCTACACTTCGTTTACCTGTAAATTATGTCTAAATACTTTTTATGAGAAAACACATTCAGGTAAAGTGAAATACTAAAAATATTATTGCTTCTGGTTTTCTTATCAAGTGAATTTCAAAATAACTTCGACTTTGAGGATGGAAATAACTTTTAAGAAAATCACCTCGTAGCTCTAGATGTCATTTTCTTTTTGAATAGCGGACTATTTCTATTATATTTAAAGAGAACCATCTTCTAAAGCAAAGCGTTGCTATTATGAGAATGTTGTGTATTTCTTAACACCTGTACTTTTCTTAGGAATAAGTTATTATATACAATTATTCAATATAATTACAACGTTTCTGTATCAGTTTCTTGAAAGAAAAAATGTAACTGGCGTTTTGTTTTTCTAATGAAAAATTATTTTATGAAAACTTTGTGAAAACGCTTGCTATAAATATCAAGTTCAAACAAAATGTGACTATAAACTGGATAATATTACTTCGGATTTCTTCAAAAAATCTTAACTAGATGTATAAAATATATACAATCAACGGCTGGACCGATTTTGATGAAATTTTGTGTGCGTGATTAAGTTGATTCGAGTTGTTTAGATTCACAATAGGACGGCAGGTGCCGCATTTCTATATCTTTTTACCTATATCAACTTTTTTTATAATAAAATTGAAGTGACAAATGAACTTAAAAGTCCACCTTGTGGTAAGTAGCTACAGCTTTAGAGACAGTATGTTCAGAACTGAACTGATGAGGACAAAAGAAGTTGAGGAGGACAACGTATTTGACAGACATTTAATGTTTACCAATATACAGCAAGCTATAAACGATGAAATATAACATTATAGAATTTATGTCCAATAGGCGGCGATACAAGCCAACTTTAAAAACTAAACTCCGCTCTAAATCTGTACCAGTAAGTATATAACAAGCTCGTGTATGTGTTTGATACTAGCTATGCTAGCAGTAGTTTTTAAATTTTAATGGAAGGAGGTCACTCCAGATTTATAAGCTGTGGTTATAAGGGAGCTAACAGTTGTATATACGAGTATGTATGTTATATTTAAGTAGAGACCGTATTACAATTTTGTATTAACGCCAATCCATAAAACGTAAGCACATAAAAACAAATTAACAGTGTTAGGGATTGAGCCTCTAAACAACATGAACGTGACTTCGAATCATCCATTACCAAGTTTTACGAACACCTTTAAACCGAAACCTCAGATTTTGTAGTTAAAAATAAATAACATTGCTTAATTTGACTCTTAAATCATTTTGGTTTATTTTCGTTTCATTCTTCTGTTTTTTGCCAAACTTACATAAAAGTTTTTGATTTACACAGGTCGCAAATTACGGCTATCTTTAAATTATTACACACTGACTTAAAAAGATAACAATTATGATTTCAAATACATATTTTAAATTATAATTATATATTTTAAAATATGTATGGATAGTATGTATACAAAGATATAGCCTATAGATTTAAATAACATTATTGAGATTGACTATAAACTGTAAACTATTAATCTCATTACAGCGTATTTATGTAACATAAATATAAAAATGCAGAGTGATAGAAATAAAGATAATATTTAGATTTTATTTAATCTGCAACAGTAGTCTAAATATAAGAAATCATTAAAAGTAGATTTAAAAAGAAGTCAGTGGCATAATTCCCCATCGGCAATCACATTGTTTAATATATTTTTTCTAAATTACTTATAACTTAGGATACTTAATTATTATTAAGTTTGTATAGTACTTTTTTCTATTATAAATTATAAAATTGTACGCTGTTTTGTTTATTGATTCAGCATGCATGGGTCGGCTCGACCGAGGAAGGACCACGCTCTCACACTAAGCATTGTAGAGGTAAAATATAGCGCTATTTTACATTAAATAAAAAATCAAACCAACTAGTCCCTCAAGAATTGAGTGAGCGGTGTCTCATCTGAAGCGATACTTGGGTAAAGGGACAACCCCCGAGGCGGAGGAGGAGAGGAAAGGTGTTTTTTTTTGTAGTCTAAGGATGACAAACTAGCACACAGGCCACCCGATGGTAAATGGACGCTGTGGCCAATAGACATCTTCACTTATCCTCGATTAAGAATAAAATGCAGATGCGTTGCCACCCCTGAGGAATAAGATTCTCTACACTCACTATACAAAACACAGCAGGTCAAAATTTCGAAAGACCAGAAAGAACAAACGAAAGAACCAACGTGGACGCAATTCTGATTGGCGGAATTAAAGGATGATAACCAAATTATTTGGAATCTATTCAGAAAGAGAGCCCTACAATCAAGTGAATTTAATACTTACTATCTAGCTTTCTACACTGACCGGCACAGAAAAAGACTCACTTTGAATTTTAAGTAATTAATTGTCTTAGAATATTTTTTTTTGGTATATTGGTAAGTGTTATTTAAGTTATTCGTTGGCAAAGAATATTCGACAAACAAAACTCGTAAACAAAAGCGGGACTCGTCTGTGAACAGTACTTGGCTCCACTGTTCCATATCCCAATTCACATGTTCATGTGTGAATGCAAGTCTGCTGTCTCGATGGTGCCTGGTAAGCCCTGGGCCATGTGCAGGTCTTCTGGCCATGATATCAGTTTTATTGAGGCGTTTCCTGATAGTTCTGTCACTTGCATGCACATCTCGAACTTCAGCAAGGCGATTCCTGACTTCAACTGCAGTCATGACCCTGTTACGTATTATTTCTAGGGTAAGGAGTAGGATCTTTGGCGACCTGTTCCTGGCCGAAAATAAACACAAATATAATTTATTTAAAGAATTTTTTTAAAGAAAGTGAGTAGTTTCTGTGCCGGTCAGTATATTTATCTAGCTATCACTCTTATTACCTTTTTGGATAAAAAGCAAATGCAAAAGTTTTATGTAAACTCGATCAGTGTCCGTTATAAAATTTGGCGTAAATTTCTTTGGTTTGGGGTCGCCATCGTCATTTGTTCTCGAAATATACGAAAAGAAAAAAGTTCACTTATTTATGAACGTACCCCTGAAAACAATATTTTGCGTGATCCACAGGCGGAGCGGAGGCTTGAATATAAAGGAGTGCTCTGAGGAATTGTTCGGATTAATCCCAGCCGCCAAATTACAAGAACGCACATCGCGGCAAAACTTCCGATACTATCCACACCATCTGGATGAATGGCGGTCCACCACTATGCGATTTTAGAAGATGTTATCTTCCTCGCACAACTTCCTTGTGGAATCGATTACCATCAGCGATTTTTTCGGACCGATACGACTTAGAGACCTTCAAGAAAAGAGCCTACTCCTTTTTAAAAGGCCAGCAACGCATCTGCAATTCCGCTGGTTCCCCTGGTGTTGCAGTTGTTCATGGACGGCGGTAGTCACTTACCATCAGGTGAGCCGCATGCTCGTTTGCCCCTTCTCTAAATAATAATAATTAAAACGGGCAAACGCAACGCACTATTATTAATTAACCTTACTTACGCGGTTGTAATAAATGTTATCACTATGGTCTCAATAAAGGTCAGAATCTATAACCCAGCGGAAGATAATACTAATATGTGTTTTGCCTAATAAAATATTGTCAATCGCAGAGCATTATGTAATATATTTTATCATTTTATACGTTAATTCCCACAAACTTCATTAAAAACAGTTTAAATAACGCGAGCTTGCTGTATCTGCGTTCATAAACGCGCCTTTCAGCATGATGAGATTTTAAGTGCGGTCCGCAGGCTGTGGGTCTGCAAAGTGCGCCCCTCTGAAGGTTGTGCCACTGGCAGCCGCCCGCCTTATTGGCCCCTAGCTACGACGCTGTTAGCAAGTATTGACTTAGCTAAAAAAAATATTTTATGTTTTCAGTCACGAAACATGCGGCGTATTTCGTTCTAATCTGTTAACATCACCTTGTAATACTCGTTACCTCAAATTCATTGTTGTTATCGTAGAGAAAAGATTTAAAAATATTAAATTATGAAAGGAAACCTAAAGAAACTAGAGAAGTGAATGTAAGTGAATATTTAGACACAGCATATGAAGTTGAATATTGTTACTAGTATTTTAAATTATATGTTATATAATATCATTATCATTACAGCCCTTCACAAGTCCACTGCTGAACATAGCCGAGTCATAACCGAGCATGACTCAATAAAAGATAACCTTTATTGAGTCATGCTCGGTTATGATGACTACATGTGACGGGTCGTTCACTTTTTTTAAATGGTCGAGGAGGGCAATGACTGCTACATGCGTCATACTTGTAAACAGATGCTGCTTGTGGAGACTGGTCTGATAGGGTTTGCAATACATTTGTTAGCTTCATTTTATATATTCTTTGTTGTGTAACTGTATTGTAGAATACGGTTTGATTACTTAAGGGATTCCTTTTAATTTTTAATAAAGAACATTGTCCTCTAAAAATGACATAGAAGTGGATAAATGCGGAGTTTCTGTTGTCGTTCCCTCTCAGGTACGGAGAACCTAATTTTTAAACGGTAGTAGATTAAAAAACATGTTGACATTTGACAAACGAAATTTTAATTTTTTCCGACGAAAAATGAGTTGAAGTTTTCATTTCATTTTCAACCCGAGTTTAATCCCCGTCGGCATCACGAAAATTTTAATCGTTAATTTATTTGGTGTTTACCCACATTCTTTGAGTGAAGGAAAACATCATAAGGTAACCCGCATTTCTATAAAAATGGAAAATATATCATGATAATTTGGTGGTAGAACTCCTTTTCTGCCTAGAACTCAGTCTGGGTAAGTACTACCCTCTTACTATTTGCCGCCAAATAACAGTGCACTGCTGTCTTCCGATCTGAAGGGTAAAGAGAGCCAGCGTAATTACAGGCTGTGAGAAATTTCATCTTAGTCCTCAGCAATGACATCGCATATCTAGTCTGCTTTGTATGAAGTTGGTTGCAGGTATCCATGGACCGCAGTAGTATCTCATCATCTTTCCATATAATAAAATAAAATATTCTTCAGTGTGAATGAGCGGACTTTCTTACAACATGACATGACATACAACATGTCATGTTGTAAGATTCACGCTGCAGCTAAATTATGGTGGTAACATGAATAGGTCGGCTCGACCAGGGTAGGACTACTTTCTCACAGAATACCAGCGTAAAATAGCAGCTTAATGCTGCTGTGTATTGTATGGTGAAAACTGGAAACGAAGCATTCCATCTTAGTTCTCAGGGGTGTCAACGCATCTGCATTTTGATTCTTAATTAAGTATAAATGTAGATGTCTATGGGGCACAGTGTCCACTTACCATGAGGTGTGCTGTGTGCTCGTTTGTCATCCTTATTCTATAACAAATGTTCTTGATCTAATTTCTATATAAATCTGGAGTGACCAACGAATTTACAGTCCACCTGATGGTAAATGGTTGTTGTGACTTATAGACATCTACACATATCCTCGATTAGAATAGAATAGAATAGAATAATTTTTTATTCAATATAGATTACATGTGTAATTCTTATTGAAAGTCCTTTTTTACTTTACCACTGGTTCGAAAAAAAAACCTCTGTCCTGGGAAGAACCAGCAAGAAACCCAGCGGGACTTTTTTTTAAAGTAAATTTTACATTAATGGTTGTACAAACTATTTAAGTACAAAATTTATTTTAGAAACTGCTTGGTAGCGACCACCTCATTCCCAGGAGTTATTATCAATCATGTATTCATTTATACTATAATATCCCTTTTTATACAGTTTCAGCTTAACAAAACATTTAAACTTGGTAATAGAGAGAGCCTGTACACTTTCCGGGACCTTGTTGTAATAGCGTATACATTGCCCCAAGAATGAATTACTGACTCTGTGGAGTCGAGAAACTGGTATCACTAGCTTGTGTTTTTTCCTAGTGTTTACAGAATGTATATCACTTTTTTTACTAAAACTACCTTTGTTTTTGTGAACATTCATTAAATTTTCGTAAATATACTGAGAGGCCAAAGTTAATATATTTATTTCTTTAAATTTATCTCTAAGAGACTCTCTCGGTTTTAGGTTGTAAATAGCTCTAATGGCTCTCTTTTGTAAAACAAAAATAGTTTCTGAATCAGCCGCATTTCCCCATAGCAAAATCCCATAAGACATTATGCTATGGAAATAACTGAAATAAACTAATCTAGCTGTCTCGACACTAGTCAGACCTCTAATCTTTTTTACAGCATAAGCTGCAGAACTTAGTCTGCTTGCTAGTTTGGATATATGGGGGCCTCACTGAAGCTTTGCGTCGAGAGTGATGCCAAGAAAAACAGTGGATTCAACAGGGCTCAGTTCTTCCCATTTAAAACACATTGGTACCCAGATTTTTAACATTCGTTGTTGTAAATTTAATACATTTAGTTTTATTTCCGTTTAAATGTAGATTATTAACGTTAAACCAATGCACTAATTTTGATATAGCATTATTCACTTCGTCACATTTAAATGATTGACGTTTAAGTTTAAAAATCAAGGAAGTATCATCAGCAAATAATACTATATCATGTTTATCCCCTACAAGGGAATGTAAGTCATTAATATATACCAGAAATAGGAATGGGCCGAGAATCGAGCCCTGAGTGACCCGGAAGAACTTTTACCATTGATAATAACTTTCTGCATTCTATTACTTAAATATGAAATAATAAGTTTAAGCGCTGTGTTCTTGACACCATAGTACTGTAGCTTCCTGATTAATGTCTCATGGTGAACACAGTCGAAGGCCTTGGAAAGGTCACAAAATATACCTAAAGCATCCTCCGAATTCTCCCATGCACAAAAAATATGTTTAATAAGCTCAACTCCAGCGTCAGTTGTCGAGCGACCCCTTGTATTTAGAATGAAAATGCAGATATGTTGTCACCCATGAGGACTAAGATGGAATGCTTCGTTTGTAGTATTAAGGGTCTTCGGTTTTTAACACTCACCATATGAAACACAACAGCATTATGCTGCTAAATATTGTATTGTATCTCGAGAAGTGAAAATGGGAAAAGGACGGAGATGTTACATTTTTAGAATAATTTATAGGTATAAAATACCAGCAATGGGAAGAAGCCAATCCATCTGCTATGTTTTAATGCAAATTCTCCTTACAAATGGAGAGGCCAGTCCAGCAGCGGATTCTTACTACTTAGTGATTGATGATGGTAGCAGTAATACGAATTAATAAATTCTATGTCTTAGTATCATATCTGACGACTGTTATTTTTAGTAAATTTCCATCATTTTTATATATTGTATATACAAAAACGATTGACATTATGTGTTGCATTTAAGTATCTTTCAAAAGATCGCATTTGACACGCCACATAAAATCGTATCTTAATTATTATCTAGAGCTCTAACTTTAACTGCCCCAACCCAGCCTAGTGGAACTGGAGCTTACTTTTCCAGGCAAGTACTTTACATTAACTCTGACAGACCAACGAATAGTAGGCAAGTACTTTACTTTAATTCTTATAGCTTACCGTGTATTGGCGGTGTAAGAATATCCACTACCCCATGTCGTTACGTGAGTGTTCGTTATATCGTTATCGATAGGTATACTAAGGGAAAAATAAAACTGGGTGTATTTTAGTGAGTAAATAATAAAAAAATCTAAATAAAGTTCCTTTTTTTTGTAAAATATCTTCAGGTTTTTATTGATTGTGCTCCGATGAACTTGAGTTGAGGCTCAGACACCGACCAGAGGTCGCAACCTGTGTTCAGAGTAGATCAAGTCTAGTCCAATTAGTAAAATAAGAAAATAGTCATTCAACATCATAATTTGAAAAGAATTATTGAATGGCAGTAACTTCATACATTACATTAAATTCCATAAAGAAAAAAAAAATGTCTCAAAATTTTTCATAATATTGGCAAAGAAAACCAATTAATATATAAACAGTGTAAGCATTTTGCTAATAAAATCGATTACGGTAACGTCAAAGTGTTTTGCATTCAATAAGGTATTGGAGTTACTCTTTCATAGATCTATTACATTTTCGCTGTTTGAATAGCAAATTTTAAGTTAATATAATTTACCTTTGACTAGTTCCCGTCACCGGCCTAAATATTAACATAAATAACAGAAATATATTTTTTATAGAATAATGTTATGATCATATCATCCCGTAGATGTCACAAGAGGCGACAGAGAGAAACTGAAATAGTTGGGTAGCAGTATGTTCCTGATAAAAACTCAATAACAATACAAAAACTACATTTGGCAATCTGTCTGCCAAGCATGGCAACTATGACGAGTATACCCCCTTCGAGGCAATCTATGGGGGGCCTATAGTGTTCCTAGTTGACTTTTAATGTACTGTAATGAATAATGACTAATTCAAGTACTGCAAAAAGAGAAACCTATTTATGTTATTGTAATCCTCCGTGATTGTGATATTAAACTTTACAATAACACTTTGACAAAGAAAATAGTATCATTTCAAAAGAAATATTATTAAAGTAACGACTTAAATGAAGATAATATTTTTTTTACTATTCTAATCTAGTGTTTAACTACAATCCCACCTGATAGTATGTGGTGATGCAGCCGAAAATGGTGAAGCACACTTTCTTAACCAAAGCCTATTCACTCTTGCCTTGAAGACGCCTGAACTTATTTTATGCAGCAAACCGATTGGTTCAAAAGCATGGTAAGTCGACAACGAAAGGATGAAGACTTGCCGAGCGTCTTTTATTTTTATTTATCCTCTTTGGGTGTCGATAAAAACCGTATCCTTCTGCTAAATTTCTTCTAGTTTTGTAAATGTGTATTTACTCTTTATTGGCACGCTACAAATTGTTACACCCTACCTATGCTTACTACAAATTGTATTACTAATTTCGCATCATGTTATAGTTTTTGAATGGCATTGTTTGTTGTTGAAGCAAATCTCAGAAAATACAGGTTTAAAAGAATTATTCCAAATTTATAAATTAAACTTTTTTTACAAGCATTTCTTCTTTCAGTACTTCTTTTTACACATACTTCTTTTATCTCTGCACTACTCTAAGGTAGTCTGGTAGAGAATATACACATTAATGTGCACAAGAAATTAAATAAATAAATATAGAGTTATTATCCAAAAGCATTCGATTGGTGTAGTATAGTCACCGTCACAAAAGCCTGTGTGAGCCTCTAAGAGATGACAACATTCTTGTCCATTTGTTGTAGAGGTATTGGTCTGTGGGGTCCAAATGTGGTGAAGTTCTTAATAGAAGTGATTCGTTCTGCTACATTTTCTTTTTTTCCTGTGTATTTATATAAAAATAATTATTAAAATCGGTTTACATCTGGGGAAGATATCGCGAAACGTATGCGCTTTACATAGGGTTTACTGACGTAGTTTTAAGGCACTTTACTAACCCATATGGATGATGAAGAAGAAGAAGAAGAATTATAATTTTTATTCAATATAGATTACAGTAGTACTTATTGAAAGTCATTTTTTACTTTTACCACTGGTTCGCAAAAAAACTCTGTCCTGGGAAGAACCAGCAAGAAACCCAGCGGGACTTTTTTTTAAAGCACAATTTACAATATAATATTTTATACAATTGTATTGAAAACATTTAAAAACAGCATGGTAGCGATCACCTCATTCGCAGGGGTTATTATCAGTCATGTACTCTTTAGTAGTATAATAACCCTTACTAGACAATTTTTGCTTAACAAACAATTTAAACCTTTTGATAGAAAAGGTCTGCATATTTTCTGGGACTTTGTTGTAAAAGCGTATACATTGCCCCATGAAGGAATTATTGACTCTCTGGAGTCGAGTAACTGGTATAACTAACTTGTGCTTGTTTCTAGTATTTACAGAATGTACATCACTATTTTTAATAAAACTATTTTTGTTTTTGTGTGAATACATTAAATTCTCGTAAAGAATCATGTCCAGTCTTGACCTGAAAATTTTCTAACGCATCTAGTGATGTAAAATATCTTATAAAATTGCATTTTTTTTTCACTTTTTTCGTATCGCATAATTGAATTTTCAAATAAAGCCAGGAAAAAAAGTAATGTTACTATGTTTATCATTCTCAATAGGCTTTTGGAGACGGAACGTGTTTTACAATGGCGCAAAGGCCCAGAAGCCATGCCAAAAATACAAAAAAAGTTAAAGAATGACAGGCTGTCATTTGTTCGTAGACAGAAAAATTTGTTTGACTTTTGCGGTTGTTAGTTTGCTCTTGCTACATATTGTACAATGCGATTTTGGATTTTCCACGGACTTCGATACCTTCCACTTATGATTACTTTGACTTGGGTTGTATGGATACAGATTTAGTGCATTTTGATTGGGATCTAAGACGTCATCGCTCTTGTTGGAAAGCGTTATGAAGCCTTCCACGAGATTGCTTTGTATAAACTGTAACATATGTGTTAATACGCTTCAGCGTTATCGGCTTGACCAAGCGTGGTGATTAATGCTCATACCTTCTCTGTATGAGAAGAGGCCTTTGCCCGGCAGTGAGGCAGTATTATGCTGGTATTGCGTATTATTTACTCGTCCGTCTCGTATATTACGTACTCGTTTGTCTGTTCATCAGATTTTTAATTCTTCGATGGCTGAAAGCGTCGTCTGTCAAGCCGACTCTTGGAGCCTATTTTCAAATCAGACTTATAGAGATTGGTATTCCAAAAAGATTTAAAAAAAACTTTCGATTTTGAAAATAATACAATTTCCATCAAATCTATCTATCTATCTATCTATCTATATATATATATATATATATATATATATATATATATATATATATATATATATATATATTATATCTATGTATAGTTGACTATCTATCTATCTATCTATATATATATATATATATATATATCTATATATTCCCGGAAGTGCAACCCTAAGATATATATGAACGTAACGAACCTTCCCGTAACACCCGAACCACCACTAATACATTTCTAATCCACTATAAATCATCCTGAGGATCGCCCGCGTAAGCCAAGAGTATGACGAATGAAACTGTGTGAGGCTATATGATTGTATGAATACTTTGAATGAGACCTACAATAACTATTAACTAAGAAATAAGTGAAAGTAGTAAGTAAGTAAGAAAGATCCTCCCTGCCTTTCCCGCAAATGAAAAAGTAAAGCTATATTAGTAATGCATATAATTAAGTAGTTTTTAGAACGAAGTTCTTTATCGGACGGTACGGATTTGACGGATTGGGGCTAGGCGACAAAAAGTGTAAGATTTTTCCGTCGCGACGCCTTCTGACGTAGTGTAGACGGCCTTGGCGGCTATAAGGAAGCGAGATGGAATAATAGCTATCTTCCTCGCACTTTTTCTTATCTTGCCATGAAAGAAATATTATTTTATCTTAAATTAAATGACGTTTCATTTTAATAGACGCCAGTAATTCATTTATTTGTATTCGTTTATCAATAATAATATACTACGAAAGGAACTTCGTTCCAACCGAGTGTTCCACGACACTCACGCATGTTTTTTCATAAAATGTTTATTTCTTACAGTTTACAATAACATTACAAAGTTATAATGCAGCTAGTTTTTTTCTTACAAAAATGTTTATTTCTTACAGTTTAAAATAACATTACAAAGAATAATGCAGCTAGTTTTAGGTTATTTTCTATGGAGTTGGTCGACTATTACTCGTTAACTTACTGATTCTGCTTAGCTGTGATAGTTTTCCTTTTAACTTCATTATATAAACTACTATCGTGTATACTTTTCACATTTTCAAAAACAGCGGTTTAGTTGGTAGAGGGGACACATGACTCTAATGAAAAATACCACTTTAAAGCTAAATATTTCGCAAACGGACCCCTGAATCGAAAATATGTTGTTCCATACCCCCCAGTGTTTTTGAAAGACCTATCTAACGATACCCCACATGATGGAATAGACGGGTAAAAAAAATCATCCTCCATTTACCTGTATGAGAGGTATCCAAATTAAAAATGTTTTTTAAGATTTTATTTCACAGTTTTGTAGACGTGATTAATATCTATAATTATGCCAAATTACAGATTTTTAGCACATAAGTTCTCTGAGTAAAACCGCGGATGGAAGGACGGACGGACATGGCGAAACTATAAGAGTTCCTTGTTGTGTAACTATGGAACCCTAAAAAGCTGATTTAAAAGTTTTGGCTGGACCTCAATTATCTGTTTATTAAGATGTTAGTACATATTTAAACACATTTTAACACGATATCTCGTGAATGACTCAATAGATCCTACCCCAATCAAGCCGATCCATTCGTACTTTAACCATAATATAGTTGCAGCGTGGCTCTTCCACCACACTTACCATCCGGTGGACTGCGTGCTCGTTTGTTACCCTTATTGTGTATAAAAAAAGGTTAAAAAATTTAGAAACTATTTTATTCATTTTAGTTATTTGAAGTCGGCTTTTAGTTTTTATTAAATTTTTGGATTTTTAAGTCCATAAAATCACTTACTCTGGAAACTTATTGCAATATTTCCAGTTTCAATGATAAGGCTATAAATTGGAACAATGTGTCTGGTTGATACAAAAACATTTTGGTTTTAAATGTTAAATCCTCTATTGTGTGGTGGTTGTTTAAGTGTTTTGTAGAGAGATTTAAAAGAAATAATGAAATACAAATCATTTATTTAAAGGTTCAAAAACAGCTCAAAGGTTTACTAAAAGAACACGAAAAAATAAAATAAAGCGAAGTAGGAACTAAAAATAAAAAAAATAAAAACACTAATGTATATGAGCTAAACGCTCTAGTTGTAACAAAAGGATTATCAATTTTTATTTGGCTCTTTTTTAATAACTTCAGCACCAGGGAGTTGTTTAAAAATTATGGTCTGTAGATAATTAAGGTGCCGTCAGTAATCACTCCACAACCTCCATCCAGTCACAAGCTCTACTACTCACTAAACTACGACAGTGAAAATCGAAAACGTTCAACTAGACAAAAATCTGAAGAGTATAAAAAAGTAAAGCCAATCTATTGAGTCATTCACGAGATATCGTGTTTAAATGTTTAAATATGTACTCACATCCTAATAAACAGATAATTGTGGTCCAACAAAAACTTTTTAATTAACTTTTGTAATAATAAAATCAACCTGAAGGCTTTAAAATATTGTAGGATAATTCCATGGAATTTCCTGATGCCAGTAGTGTGTTTGTGAATGATTTTTTTAAGTGCTATATAAAATCATTGAAGATAATTTAAGCTGATTTGAGCAAATCCCGGGTTGACTTTGCGATTATAAGAGCCCAATCCCCTATTCGATTCGAGGCGTACAAAAACAATTGAACAAGGTAAAAAGCCTAAAAATTTCAATAGCCTCGCGTATCATCCTTGGCAGGAATCGATGTTCTTTCGCGAGAATTTGTGGTTTATCAAATCTAATGTAATGGCGGGGGCCGTCTAGGATATGATCACAAACTGCAGACTTCCCGGAACGTTGGTGCTTCACGTCAGCTATGTGGTACACATAGGATGATACGCGAGGCTTTTGAAATTAAAAAAAACATCCAAATTTCAATAGAGAGGGAGGCTGGGTACTACCACCTGCTTGGGATCCTGTAATTAATAAAATTAAAACTAAACCCAAGCATACCATTGCAAGACTTCAAGACACAGTAAGTTCATTCTGCGTAGATCGGACCAAAACTAATAATTAAAAAAGCTGAAGGTACTCCGGATTAACTCTGACATTGGGACGTCAATCACCTCAGTCCCCGGTAACCATGGGTGCTGTAAAGCACCTGAAACATCGGGAATATAAAATAAGTTAATATACGCGATAAAATCAGTAAAACTAGTTTTATTTAAACAATTTAGAGTGTTGATTTACAACGTATTTGGCAGAAAAAAACGTCGTAAGAAAAACATAGGTACGTCTCAGAAATTATGAGGATTATTTCTGTAGTGATGAATTCGGGTATGTTTTATCTGTGTTGTATGTTTGCCGTGAAACGTTATCACTCAGTAATGTCCACAGATTAAAGAATGGCCTAACAATCATGGCGCGGATTTTAAGTGAGACCATGCACGTAACGGGTTTTTCGGTTTATCCGCGTTCTGTTTTAGCTAAAAAACACAAATAGGTACTTACCTGATTTACATTTTACATATTACAAAACCAGTATATAATGTATACATTTTGTGCTTGTCAACAAGATAACCTGCATCATTACGCGGAGATAAGCACCAATAATAACTCGTTTATTAATTAATATATAATATGAGTCTACAAAAATGTATAGCATGCATATGTTATTCTTATAATGTGTTTGTGTCACTGTAACACATTTGTGAAGCTGCTGCCTTCCTGTTATTATCCAAATTTACTTCTGCAAATTTCCTCACAGCCCATTTACAAAAATAAATCGAATTATAAAATAAAACTTATAAACCCTATGTAAAGCGCAAGTCTGGTCTTGCAAGGAGTACTGCTGTCACATATGGGCTGGTGCTGCAAAATGCGGTGCCAGCGTTGGACTTAGTCAAAAGACATGCTAGGATTATTGGTGACCACGAGCACAGGCGCAGTATATATGTTATAAATATATACATGCGCGTCTCGGTGTTCTATATAATGCGTTTCGGAAGGTGTGCGCAGGTATTAGATGCCTTAATTTCTCCCTCCCATTTCCACCATCGAACAACTAGACGGTCGGCGGGGCTATAATCTTTTGCCGGCGATATTCCATGCATTCAAACCTGACGGTTTGTTTCGTCTTTCTCGTACAGCAAAGAAGTTGTATAATTATATATAACCGGCGTCTGACTTTCCGTCCGCGGGCGTCTTCAAGGCAAGAGTGAATAGGCTTTTTGTACACTAAAACAGTGCGATTTACCATCAAGGTTTCATCATCACTTAATAGCAGGTGGAACTTGAGTCAAACACTGGCTTATAAGTAAAAAAATAGAATATTCAGGAGAAACCAATATAATATTATGATAAAGAATAAGGATGAAATTTAGGGTAGGAAGGAAGCTATTTCGCGAAGATTAAGACTCGTATGGCGATTATTACGCCATGATTTTGGTCTTGTACTCTTTGTCTAATCCTGATCTCCTTACAGATAAATTTACAGTCGCGTACTTGTAAACGTGGCTTCGATCGTACATTAGCAAAGGGGTTGCATATTATTGCCGAATAAGTTTCTATCAAGTATTTTTGGCTTGAAACCACTATTACAATTTCGATAGATGTAGGCACAAAACGAACAGTTAAGATGTTTTTAGCCAACTTCAAAAAACGAAGAGTTTCTCAATCCGGTCTTTCTATGTAAATAAAAATAAATTAATAATGCTGTTTATTTCGGACAACTTTGACATCCATATTGGTTAGTAGTGGCTTAAAACCATGTTAGTAAACATAAAGCGCTAATATCTTCGCCAGATGTGAACCGATTTTAATAATTATTTTTATGTAAAATAGGTTAAGGGAAAAATAGATCCCCTATTTTTCCCTCAACCTACACAGGGAAATAGGGAAATATAGCGGAATCACGGACCAATACCTCTATAGCAAATGGACAAGAATGTTGTCATCTTTTAGAGGCTCATAAAGGGTATTCCGACGCTGACTATACTACACCAATCGAATGCTTTTGGATAGTACCTCTATATTTATTTATTTATTTAACTTCATGTGCACATTTTTGTGATAGAGGGATAATGTCTGAGGCATATTCTCTACCAGACTAGTTTAGAGTAGTGCAGTGCGGAGATAAAAGAGATATGCGTAAAAAGAAGTACAGAAAGAAGTATAGCTTGTAAAAAAGTTGAATTTTTAAATTTGGAATAATTCTTTTAAACCTGTATTCTCTGAGATTAACTTCAACAACAAACAATGCCATTCAAACGCTATAATATAATGCGAAATTAGTAATAGAATTTGTTGTAAGAACAGTTAGGGTATAACAATTTGTAGCGTGCCAATAAAGAGTAAATACACATTTACAAAAGTAAAAGAAGTATAGCAGAAGGATAGGGTTTTTTTTATCGACGCCCAAAGGGGATAAAAAACAATAAAGAACGCTCTGCCAGTCTTCACAGTTTTGTTGCCGACTTACCACGCTTTCGAACGAATCGGTTTGCTGCATCGTTCGTTATGGGTACAGCGAAGGAGTGGAATAAGTTTCCAGTATCTGTCTTTCCATCCGAATACAATATGGGCGTCTTCAAGGCAAGAGTGAATGTGCTTCACCATCTTCGGCTGCATCACCACTTACCTTCAGGTGGGATTGTATTTAAGTGCTGGCTTAGAATAGTAAAACAAATGTTATCTTTATTTAAGACGTTACTTTAATAATATTTATTTTAAGGTTTCTCTTTTTGCGATGCTTGAATGAGAGGTATAAGGCAATTAACGTCATTATTCATTACAGTCCATTAAGTCTACTACGAACACTATAGCCCCTCCCCCCCATAGATTGTCTCGAAGGGGTGATATTTGCCATAGTTGCTACACTTGGCGGACAGATTGCCAACTGTTCTTTTTTATTGTTATTGACTTTTTATCAGGAACATACTGCTGCCCAACTATTCCATTTTCTACCGACTTCAAACAGGAGCAGGTACTCAATTCGACTGTATGTTTTTTTTTAATGTGTGTTACCTCATAACTTTTTTCTGCGTGGACCCATTTCATATTCTTTTTTTATTTGAAAGCTGGTGCTTCTTATGTGGTATAATATGGTATATAAATTTGATCAAGGTCTGACCAATAGTTTTTGAGTTATTTTTAATAATTTATATTAAAGTCGATTCTACAAAATTTTTAATTTTAAATAATCTCTCTGTCGCCTCTTGTGACTACTACTGGATGATATGGGGCAGTAGACTCCCTTACGCTGCCACTGCACGGTTAGCGGTTGAACCGAGGAAAATTATTATCATTCTAGGTTGGAAACGCGCCTTCAAGCTTAAAATATCACCCAGCCCCAGCTCCACGCCTGTGCATACAAACAAACCCACAAGCTTCAGTGTAGATTATTAATAGTTACCCGTTAATATAAGAAGTTATTATGAGAAGTCTTGCAATAATAATTGTAGGGCCTTTTTACAGAACTTTGGCACTTTGGCAGAACTGCAGGTTAGCACAAGAAATAAAATTAATGAATAAAGTAAGCGTCAAATGACTTTTTTATAATTAACTTAATTCGAAAGAATAGAGTAAACTACTTATACCAAAATGAACTTAATTATTTGTCGTGAAATGTATATGAAAAGGTTCTTTTTCATCGGCAATTTAAATTCTGATATACTCGTAATCCCTTAAGGATTTTTATAGCACCATAGAATCACGCTTGAAATTTCAAAGTGCAGCGATTTACTCGGACCACGTTAAGCCAAAAAATATGGTTTCTTATATTTAAACGAACATTACACATTAAATAAATATACTTTTATGAATTTCATCGCGTTCAATTTAATTTTTTTAACTCCCTATGTTTCGTATGCTTTGCAGCACACATGGTTGCATCGGTTAAAAACATAGGGTTAGGTGGAAAATTTTAAAAGAAGTTGTAGGTGGGTAGGCCATCGCATACACAATCAAAAACTCAATATCCCATGTCCAATAATCCAATATCCAATATATTTAAGACATGCTGGGCACATAACACAATTGGCACATACTTTTTTGTTAGAAGTCAAACCTAAACATGATCTATAAGTCCCATACTAACATGGAACCAGAATCTTGAACAAAATTTAGTTAAAAAAAATTGCTTATACGTATTTCCGTACATTATGGAAACCGCGTAAGAAAACAATCAGCCTGTTTCGTCCCATGGGTGTCATAATCGTTTCAAAGAACAGAATCTCAGATACACAATCTTTGTAAGATGGTTATACAGCCATCATAATTTCCAGAGCAATAATATCAAGAACGGCGGTGGAAGGATCTTGCCTTCAAGGCAATATTGAATAAGCTGTAGCTGCGCCACAGAATAAATAATAGTACAAGTTACGCTAAGACAGTGCGATTTACCATCTATAGTTTCATCACCACTTACGACAAGATAGGAAGTAGTCAAACATTGGCTGATGTAAAAAAGCTAGTGTTTGACTGCTGTGCCACCTGACGGGAAATGGTACTTGCTTAGAAAAAACATTAAATCATTCCTTCTTAAGAGCAGTCTGTTTTGTGATGCACTTCGAAATAGTTGAAGATGCTGTAGCCATAAGTATTTTTATGATAACGTATTAGTTATTAATACTTGCATATTTGTTAGTATATCACAGCATTAGAGTTTTTGTCTTTACCAATATTTCACTGGTTGGCCCTTTTATTTTTAATTATTTTTAACACTTGCCAGGTGGACTGACGATCACAGTAATATATTTTGCTTAATTTGAAATCATTATATCAGTGATGAAGTTTTAATAGCCTTTATTCCCCCAGGATAAATAGCCGAGCATCTAATTCTCGTTCATCCAAGCACTAAATGAAAATATCTTAATTCCCTCATTTTCGTTAACCATTATTTAGGAGCCCTAGGAGAATAGTTTAACTGTCTTTTGTTCGTTAACAGTTTTACATTAATTAGTGCAACTTTAACTACTTTAAAATTCAATACAGATAATAAGCCAGTATTATTACAGGTTCTGAGGCTACTTAGTTTATCTCAGTACCCAGGTGATAGCAGACTCATCAACTCATCAACTCACTTTAGTTTCTTTTTTAAATTAGTTGCAGACTGCAGACATCATCAGGTAGACTGTTAGAAGGGTGTCAAATGGGCACACTGTCCACATGATATTAAGTGGATGCGGTGGCCCATAGGCACTTACAACTATCCTTCAGTAAGAATCTAAATCGCATCTACGCGTTGTTATAGAGGACTAAGATGAAATACTAAGTTCTAACATTGTACCAGTATTGACGGCAGTGGCTTAGCTATGAGTTGCAGCGCTAAGCGCCGCAGGTTGGAATTCCGCACGGATCAGGTATTTTTATGGCCTACAAATAATTGTTCCGGGTCTGAATGTTTGTCCATGTGAAATTTATATATGTAAACTGCCTCCACGTTACAGGAGAAAATCCTAGTGTGAAGGTAACATAAACATTAAATTGATAAACAAGGTGCTCACGTGACGCGACGGCGCGAAAATTTAATAAAAGAACTAACAGCTTATTTTCTCTTAAGACTGATATTATAACATTGGTTAAAATTTCATTTCATTGAGCACCATAGTTCCCTTACTTACTTTCCTTCTCAGACTTTATATGATGTGCAAAGATTAAAATAAACACACAGTGTAGCAGTGATAACATTTATTGGCATTACTTACAAGTCTAGGAATCTAGTGAATACGATATAGGTACCTAATATGGATTTAATTTTTCTGTAAGTTTTTATTAAAGTTTGTTTGTCTACTTTTATTTTGTGGGATTTGATTAAACTGGTTTGTTGGGATAGGATTAATGAAAGAATTAGGTCTAATAGCATAAGTTTGTGGCGACTTTCTACTCTCTTCCAATGCTTTCCAATTGAGGAACCAAAATGGTTGTTTATCCATAGGGAGCTTGTTTAGGCGATTGACTAGATCCCTGTCACCCAAAGCCTCGAGCGGTAGCTTTTGTGTAGTGCCTTCATCGTTGCCGAATCTAGAATGTACAATAGGAGTTTTATAAACTACGTTATTCAAGGTTTATTTGTTATGTACCAATATGCATTACCTACTCGTGTTGGTTGCTGTATAGTAGACAAAGATAAGAGATAAGAAGATAAGAAAGTCAAGGGTCAGTAATATGAATTGTTTTCATATATATTTTAGATTTTAAAGTTATGTACCAGGGTCAAATCTTAATATCTAGAATTATCATATGCATCCCCTCAGAAATGAGGAGGCCTGTGCCCAGCAAAGGGACGTATATAGGCTGTAACTTTAACTTTAAGTCATACGCATCAAATGTTTTATAGCTTATTTCGTCACAGACGGGATAAGGGATTAAATATAACTACATCCTACTCTTATTAATAATCTTTTTATCTTTCATTTTAGTTCAAAGGGAAAACGGTCTATGATGCGGGCGACTAGCAGCTCCAATTAACCCAAAAAGTAACCAGAATTAACCCGTTCGCAGAAACGAATACGAGATTAATTTCAGTCAGCAGACCACCTCACATGACTATCACTTAAGCCAGGTATTTTTATCTGTTTTCACGAGGTTTATAAAAAAATGTAATACATGTAAACATTAAGATATACAAAATATGTTTAAAGTTGCATTCATCTACATAATATTTTGAATTTTAATCCAAAACTTTTATTAACTCTCATGTGTGTCGTAAGAGGAGACTATCAAATGCAGCCAGAAAGATGTTTTAAACTTACGGTAGATGGCGATATAAGCATTCGGTATATGTGAGATGTAATAACTCAGATGCGCGTCGGAAAATTGTGCCAAAGATTCGAGATATTAATTTGTTAATGCGTCAGTCCACCAATCTTTCCGTCCGAAAGCGTGACGATTATGGCGATTACAACGGGGGAGATGCATGTCTTTGTTAGTAACGTATTTTATTGAGTATAAAATGTACGTACATAATAAAATTTTATGGACAAACCTGTCTCCCAGCCCACCGGCTGAGGAAGAAGTTGTTGTTTCGAGAGATGGGTATCCTATTGGATTTCGTCCAGCATAAGATGGCCTTTGACCCAGACAACTGGCTATCAGTAGGAAGAACGCGATGATACAGTAGTTAAACATTATAAAATTCCTAAAAATAGAAAAAGAATGTTTCTACATTTACATGTAAAGAATATATATTAGTTTTTGGATTTATATACATTAGTTTTTGGATTACTTTAATCAGTGTAAAATTGGGCAATTTTTTAAAATATTGTCCCGGGAAACTAGACCATTACAAAATATAAACAGAATTTAATGATCATTAGATCTGGTTTAAAATATTTCAAACTTTTTTGTGTTAAGTAATATGTACCGATAAAATATACCATATATTGTCAGGCTATAGTATCAGGAAATAGTGTTCATATATTACATACGTTAAAAATGAAACTCCTTTTGATTTCTTATATTTACGCGAACACTACACATTGAATAAAACTACTTTTACGGATTATATCGCGTTTAATTAACTAATTTTTTTTATTAATTCCCGACGTTTCGGGTGCTTTACAGCACCCATGGTCACGGGGGACTGAGGTGATTGACGTCTCGATGTCAGAGTTAATCCGAAGTACCTTCAGCTTTTTTAATTATTAATTTTGGTCCGATCTACGCAGAATGAACTAACTGTGTCTTGAAGTCTTGCAGTGGTGTGCTTGGGTTTAGTTTCAATTTTATTAATTACAGGATCCCAAGCAGAAGGCTGGGTACTACCACCTGAAACGTGGGAATTAATAAAAAAATAAGTTAATTAAACGCGATATAATCCGTAAAAGTAGTTTTATTCAATGAAACTCCTTTTGCCTAGGAGTTCTTCTGAGTACCACCCCCTTACCCTATATCAGCCACCAAGCGGTAAAACGCACTATTTTAGCTATTGTGTTTCGTGGTGTGTTCTAAAAAGCCAACACAGGTAGAGGCTTTGAGTTTTCTTTAGTCCTCCAGGGGTAGCAATGCATACGTAGTCTTCTTCCTTTGAAGTTAGGTGCAGGCGTCAACGGCCTAAAGTGACTTTGGCCTTTAACTTGACCTTGAACTTACAATCAGGTGGATTGTAAGGTCGTTTGTATTTCTAATATTAAATTTTATTATAAAACTGTACATATGTGTTTGTATTATAAGAGTTGTATTATGAGAGTAAGATTTTATCTGAACCCACTGCCATGTTTCATGGATAAAAAGCTCCATTGTTGAGTCCATCTGGGTAGAAACCACTCTCTTACTTATTTTTACCACCAAATTATAGCAGTGTGTGCACAGGTGTGTTCCGGTTTGAAGGGTATAGAGTGCAAGTAAAATTCCAGGCTGTGAGGCTTTCCATCTTAGCCCTCAGATGTGAAAGCAAGTCTTTTTGGCCTTCTTTGTTTAAAGTTGGTTACAGTGCAGTAGCCACTTAGTAAGTGGACTGTAACTTTGTTTGTCACTTCAATTTTAATTTAAAAAAAAAAAACCTGTGATCAGTGAGGCTTTCCATTTTAATCCTCAGAGCTGACAACTTATCCGTATCCTATCTCAACGTGTTCAACACAAAATTTAATAAAATAGAAGTTTCTGTCTGCAATATAAAAATAACTGCCTTTTGTCGAACTCAGGGGGTTCTTGCATGCCATTAAGACATGAATAACCATTTGCAAAATTTTGTATATCAGTCTGCCTGTATGTTTCTGTATCTGTCTGGGCTAATCTTCGGAATGGATGATCTGATTGTGAAACTATGATCAGATTTCCAAAAAACTTGGAGATTATTTTTCGTAAAATGATAAAATAGATAAAATAAATGGTCATTGCTGATTATTTAACAAAATCTAAATGATGTTACATCAATAGATCTCACCTAACCGTAGCCTCGGCAAGATATCGCTAGTAATAAAATATAACTTTATTTTACACCATTAACATGATTTACAAAATATAGAAAAATGCATCCTATATCAGTTGTACAATTGGATACCTTTGGAGGTTAAATTTGGAGTTATAATTTAAAAAAAAACAATATAAATACGGTACTTATTGACGACAAACGCTTTGGCCACCGACAAAAAAAAATAAGTAAGTCGGTGGTACTTAGTAAAACGAAGTCTTTAGCAGAAAAGAGCCTACTATTATTATGTAGATAAAATATTGTAATTTAAAACTTATTAACAATTTTGTTTGTGATATAATGGTTATAACATTATTAGGTATATTCGGTTGTTATGAATAAAGGTTTACAATGTATATTTTTGGCGTCATATAACGTAAAAACGGCAGCGTTAAGTAATCGGCTGGTTAGCCCTGATTACTACTGTCCGTTTTATTTCGCTCGGGGACTTACTTTTACTTTTGATACCTTATTTGAGATAAAGTTTAATCGTTTCTTTAATATAACTGACTACATTTTGCACGGACTACATATTATGGTGACTATATGTATCGACACTGGTTCTCTTTGCTATCCTTACTTTTAATAAGAATTATCCATCCAATAAATCCATATTGTCAGAGAAGTCACGAGTGATGTTAAATATATACATTTAAATAAAATCGAAGTGTCTCTCTGTAATATCGAAATAACTGTTTTATTATGATATAAATCACATTTTTTTAAATTGTCTGTATCTATGTCTGTCTGTTTGTCTTTTTGTTTGGCCGGGCTAATCTTCGGAATGGCTGACCTGAATGTGGTGAAGATTCACAAACAGATATTGAGCAATGTCAGGAGTGATTTATGTTTTAATTTATTCGAAAAATATGATTAGATGACGAATTTTTCAAAATACAAAACAAATAAAATGAAAGGTTTTGATGATTATCTCATATACCAATAGAGATATAAAATATGTTTCAAGTAAAACTTTTTTGTAATTTTGTTACTCAAAAACGTTTCTTACACTTTATTTCCTATCTCTTAAATTTATTGAACAAAATTTTTAACATTTTCTTTACTTCAACACAATTTAACAACAAAACTATGAGTGTTAAAGGATAAAGTTCGGATAAGGTGACCCTTTTTATTCTCTAGGGTCCTCGAGTACTAGAACGAGTACATTAAAGACAAATAAATCTACACTCATCAAATTGCTTTCATTTAAAGTTTTATGCGCTTGATTGTACACCGAATAGTAGGAGCATATCGGTAAAAAATAATCAAGGCTTGTAAAAACCAATCAGCGATCAGTGTGCCTACAAAATCTTGCCTTTATGGTCAGGACAATGTGTAAGTGTAATCCAAGAAAATTATATGAAAAACATAATTATATATTTTTAATTTATAACATTTGTATAGATAAACACCCTTAATAATATAACCAGGTCTTTTTATTGATGGTAGTTGCGAGGAAATGTTTCAAAATTGCCATTTAAGTTTATGTCCTCATCAGAGGTCATTCGGTCATAGTTACAATACATTTCAACGTTCTAATGCGAGTACTATCTATTTATTGTCTTCATTTTTTTACATTTAGACAGGATAACAGATAAATACAATTTTAGAGTTCTAATTAAATCGGGTGCTCTATATGAAGGTAAAGAAGAAGTGCCACTCAATATCGAATATCAACCGTTATCTTCAAGTAGAGGTGATGAAAGCGACGACGGTGAGCAACTTCGTAAGTATCGGGAAAATGTTAATGATAATGAAGCAATATGGGAGACGTTGATTTAGTAGATCTTATGCTAGCATTGTATCGATCTAGAGCAAGAACTAAAAAATGTACCATTAGGTTCTTATTATATAATTATGCTGGATTTGACAGTGATGAATACATGGTTCAATTATCGGGTCCAAGTTATCAGAAACGGAACACTCTCGATTGAAGTAGGTCTATCGAGATATTTTAAATTCAAGTTGAGAGAACAAATGATCGAGGAAAACACTTTAAAATCTGATGAAGAAATCGATGGCTACTCAGAGAATGAACCGACGCGAGGTCAAGAAAAAAAAAATCAAAAAGCGTAAATTAGATATCGTTGCTGCTCTATTTTTATCTTGACACACTCAAAAAGCAGACCACATCCCTGTCATGACAAAACAGCAGAGTCGCCTTAGATTTCGAAGCTGTTCTTGTACGAAATGTAAGATTATAAAAGTTACAGTCTATATAAATGTCCCACTGCTGAGCACAGGCCTCCTCTCAATCCTGAGAGGGTTTTAGGGCAAGGAAATGTCCGCCGCGCTGCCCCAATGCGTGTTGGCGCACTTCATATGTCTTCGATTTTTTTTTCTTATTTCTCAGACATGCAGGTTTCCTCACGATGTTTTCCTTCACCGCTGAGCACGTGGTAAATCAGCACTTAAAATTGCAATTAACAATTTCATTGGTGCCGGCGGGGATCGAACCCGGGTTGCTCGCGTACTGTGAAGCTTACAGCGAGCGCTAACCATCTGAGCTACCAATGTAAGATTATACAGACAAAAAATGCTGCCTAAATGTTCATACTGATTTTTAAATATATAACATTATTTTACAATTATGAAGGATATAAGTCTTTTGTTCAGTAAATATATATTCAAATTATAGTAATTTTTGTTTGTGATAAATTTTTATGTAATAATTGATCTCAAGAGTGAAGTTCTTACTAGATTTCATATCTACAAAAGATTTTTTTTTCCAAAGAGTGGTTTTCATTTGAAAGAAATGAAAGCATTTTCTGCTAATAAATGTAACTATTAAATGAAATAACAATAATACTACTAAAAGGTGATTAAAAGTAATAAACGCTTTTATTTAATGACAGAGGGTACTCGCATGAGAACCAATTCTTCATGTACTCATTCGAGAACATATGGAAAAACATCAGGATAAAACAACAGGATTTTTTAATTATTTTTGCTATATACTCGTAACACAAATATATAAAAATTTTGAATTTTGGCACAAGATTTTTCTACGGACTCTAGAGGTAAAATCAATAAAACTTCTGAAATATGTCCCTATTTATTTAGACGGTATCTGCCAGCGGACATCCGTTTGATTAAATATCAATTGCATTTGTAATTGTTTAAAAATACTTGATTGCAACCTGAGTTAACCGACTTAACATTCGTCAGTTCTCACGCTTTGCATTTAATTTGTAACAACAGTTTTTAATTGTTAATTACAAATTCAATTATTATAAACAAAGTGCTTCGTAAAAACTGATATAATAGACATGAAAATAATTTGTTATTAATAGTTTGTTACCTTGAACTGATATATAAATAAATTGTAACCGTATTTAGTGTAGTAATAACAGTTTTTAATTGTTAATTACAAATTCAATTTTTATAAACAAAGTGCTTCGTAAAAACTGATATAATAGATATTAAAATAATTTGTTATTAATAGTTTGTTACCTTGAACTGATATATAAATAGTTTGTAACCTTATTTAGTGTAGTAGTGTAGCAGTTGTCATTTCTAACTTTCTAACTATCCTTTTTACCAGTTACTAGACTTCACAGAATTAGTAATTCATTTATGGGACAATGTATAACGCTTTTACAACAAAATCTCAGAAAACGTACAACATTTGTCAATAAACAAGTTTAAATGTTTTATTAAAGAAAAATTGTACAAAAAGGGTTATTTTATTATTAAAGAATACACAAATGAAAATAACCCCTGGGAATGAGGTGACCGCCACCAATTAAAATTCATTTAAAACTGTACAAACAAAATTATAAATATGTTTAAAAAAAAAAGTCCCGCTGGGTTTCTTGCTGGTTCTTCCCAGGACAGAGGTATTTTCCGAACCAGTGGTAAATAAAAAAAATGACTCAATAAGTATTATGTAATAATCTATATTGAATAAAAATTAATCTATTCTATTCTATTCTAACGGCACGTAGTTAATGGGTGACAACGGTTTTTAATCGTTTATAACAAATTAAATTATTATAAACGATATGCATTAATAAAAACCAGTTTTACAGTCTTCTACTTCGGAAAACGTATTAGTCGAAGTATAGTGTCAGCTAACATTATCTTTAAGTTCATGGCACTTACTGAAGCATTCTTTAAACAAACATTGTCCCAGAAAACCAAAGAATTTTTATAGATCTGCAGGTTTTTTTTTTGTTTAAGCTCCAGTAAAATCCAATTAAGAATAAAAGGAGTTCTACCAATTCAAGTTATTTTAAGTATATTCGTTAGAAAGAGAATCATGAAAAATACCAATACATATAGATTTTTCTTTTTGGTCTATATATATCTATTCATCTATACAAATAAATAAAATTGAGGTGTCTGTTTATAATGTCGAAACAGCTTTTTACTAAATGCATATGAAAGTATATACGGTACTTATAACAAAAACACAAATCATAAATTTTTTGTTTGTCTGTCTGTCTGTTTGTTCCGGCTAATCGCCGAAATGGCTGGACCGATTTTGACGGGACTTTCACTGGCAGGTAGCTGGTATTATAAGGAGTAATTTAGGCTACTTTTATTTTAGAAAAAAATTAGGGTTCCGTGCAAAAAAATTAAAAACCCATAAAATCCAAT
The DNA here is from genome assembly GCA_029286625.1 of Parnassius orleans. Lineage (NCBI taxonomy): Eukaryota > Metazoa > Arthropoda > Insecta > Lepidoptera > Papilionidae > Parnassius > Parnassius orleans. Next base: position 2,091,805 of record JAGSMP010000092.1, read on the forward strand.
CGTAACAAATTACACGCGGGCGAAGTCGCGGGGAACAGCTAGTTTTTAAATAAACCAAAAAGAAAAAATCATCCATTAATAATTTCTTAAAAACAAATAGACGTAGGTCAGGGTCAACATATTTTTTATACATAGTAATTTATACAAAGAATACGTAATGAGATGATATATTTTTTTAATATATGTAATATGTGTGTATATTTTTAGTTTATATCTGAGTGTTTATGAGTTTTCACAGATTCTTCGTTAGAAAGAGAATCATGAAAAATACCTATACATATAGATTTTTCTTTTTGGTCTATCTATATCTATACATCTATACAAATAAATAAAATTGAAGTGTCTGTTTATAATGTCGAAACAGCTTTTTACTAAATGCATATGAAAGTATATACGGTACTTATAACAAAAACACAAATTATAAATTTTTTGTCTGTCTGTCTGTCTGTTTGTTCCGGCTAATCTCCGAAATGGCTGGACCGATTTTGACGGGACTTTACACTTACACGCGGACGAAGTCGAGGGGAACAGCTAGTTTTTAAATAAACCAAAAAGAAAAAATCATCCATTAATCATTTCTTAAAAACGAATAGACGTAGGTCAGGGTCAACATATTTTTTATACATAGTAATTTATACAAAGAATACGTAATGAGATGATATATTTTTTAATTTATGTAATATGTGTGTATATTTTTAGTTTATATCTGAGTGTTTATGAGTTTTCATAGATTCCACCTGATGATAAGTGAATGCTGTGTCCCACACACACCTACATTTATCCACAATTAACTGATGACTAAGATAGAATACCTCGTTACACGTGAAAAGGCCCTCGATAACGAGGTATTCCATCTTAGTCCTCAGAAGTGACGACGCGTCTGTATTTTGCTTCCTAATCGATAATAGACGCAGAGGCCACAGGACCCATTTATAATCACGTATAATGTGTGTTCATTTATTTATAGTTTTCAAATTATGTAATATTATATATAATTATAATATACAAATATAATATATAAAATCCCATCAAAACATAAATGTGAAAAAAAAAACAATTTTCAGACCTTAATAAGAACTGTAGAGAAGAAAAGAAAAGAAGTTAACTCATGTTTAGTATTCTAGGTAATATTCATAGGGGCCTTAATTCTCTCATAGTTTTCGAGTTATGGGGAGTGGGATGGGCTCTAATGTATCTCGAATTGATCGTTGCATCATAAAGGTAGAATGATGATATTACTGTAAGTACTGTTGGTACTTTAGGTAGGAAGCTGTATGTCGCAACTGACCTCATTCCACCAGGGGCACCAACATGTTACCAGAGGCAGGCTAGAGTACATTGCCAGGGTCTACTCGAGGCCAATTATATAACAACGAAACGAAAACAAACGATGTGTTTTTTGCACAAATGTGAGATGAGTGTTTCAAAAGTGGCTCGAAATGCTTGAATTATAAATATTGCCGGTGCGTCGTCCATTTGTTTTCGAACTTAGCTCATACAGATGTAATATACTGTACGAAAATAATGATACTGCCGTGTCTAGATATGTAGTCATTATTCTTTCAAGTCCACTGTTGTTCTTCTGTCCACTGGCATATTCAAAAATGGTATGTATTTTGAAAAAGATGTTTATAGTTGACTCCTTTTTTGTCTGTATTCAAAGATTCGACACTTTTGAATAAATATACCGTATTTTTTGTCGCCAGAGCTATGCCATTTAGGAGTATGCGCCGTGTACAGTGAAGTAAGGTTAGCATTTAGAAAAGAAGTTATTATGTTCGCCTTACACTCATTTTTATTTTAATGCAAGAATAATCACATTTCACTTACAATAATTTAGGATCCAAATAAAGAATTGGTCAATACACTTCACTTTACAAAAATACTTGGACAGTATAAAAGTTCATAAGCGAGCAATTAATTAAAACAGAAGTGTCTTCACGATAACATCACAATTATTATAAACACACTGATCCGACGTTCTGTATTTTATGTATAAACCACTTCAAAGAATAAATTACACGAAACGAGTTTATTAATAATTACGAAAGAGAAAGAGAGAGGGCAAATTCTACCTACGTCATATGAGATATTCCACACACGTTTTAAATCTCGCTCCGGTTTTCCCCACTAGGGATTATTTTTTACGTCAGGTTTTTAGGAAAGACGATTTTTTGAAGCGCTCGAAAATTAAATGATTTTTGTCTGGTATTTTACTGATTTGACATTGGTGACCCAGAAAACTGGTTTAGCCAAAACAATTTATGGCCGTTATTTTTATTTTACGTTTTGTATTCTAGTGTAAAACTTTTTATATTACATCACTATCATCATCATCATCATCATCACTACAACCTACCAAAAGTGGACCACCATATTTGTGGCAAAATCCCCCAATTTTGCCATAGTTGCTACACTTGGCAACCGCAGTTCTTTATTCTTACTTTGCACTCAGATAAATTAAATAAGTACGCAACAGACGTCTTATTACTTAGTAGTTTATATTTTTGATCTATTTATGGGTAATACTATTGTGATCTTGGCCGGTTGGGAAACAGAAATACCTATAAAAATATTAAAAATAAATATTACTGCTATTATTATTACTTCATTCATTACATTACAGCTTATCAATATTCCACTGCTGTACATAGGCCTCGTCCATAGATTGATTACTTCAGATTTACCATAGTTGCCACGCTAAGCAGACGGGTTGGACAACCTGAGTTTTTTTATCATGAGTTGTTATTAGTACAAGTGGTAAAGTTAAAAACTTAGTACAACCGACTTCAATATAAATAAAATAATTTATTGTTGATTTTTTTTTAAAACCGCTCAACCGATTTCGATAAAATTTAAATGTGACCACCTGGGAAGTCTACCCTTTGAAACAAAAAAAGAATTTTCCAAATCGGTTCAGGAGTTTTCGAGTAATCGGTGAACATACATAAAAAAAACATTCCGACGAATTGTAAACCTCCTCCTTTTGAAGTCGGTTGAAAATACTGCTACCCATCTCCTGCTTCATTTCCCTCTGCTCTGTCGTTTCTTACCACAAACTACGGATGTTATAAAAGAATAGAGATGTCAGTACAAGCAACAAATGGGAGTCCGTAGTCTATGCCTTCTTCTCTGGGTGACGGGTATGGGAGTTTATGATTATGATATTGCTATGGTCATTGGCGCCTGATCATATTCGGACAATATATTTGCTTTATCAAGACGTAGCTATGCTAGGGTCTGATAAGTGGCGTTGTTGTCAAGTTCTTAATATATTATATTTATGAAACAAAGTGACTCACATTCATAATATATTATGTTGTTTTGGTATGAAAACTAAAATCACAAAATCGGAGCCCGATAGGTTTAGATTTTGTTATTTAAATTTTATAATTACACTGTAATAAGCTTGAAGTGAAATCGGAGAAGACTGCATTGCACCAGCTACCGGATAGAACAGAACAATGGCTGCCAGGACAGCAAAGTTCTATAAAAAATAATAAAATAATCCTCGTTTAAGGAACATAATAATGCAAGAAATTTCTTGTATTGTAACTTTTCGTAATATATATTGCTGCTTTGTTTTTGTTACCCGCCAGTCGTCAACTATAGATACGTATCTCAGTAACGTTGGTTATTAGACTTGTTTTTTTACGTTTTGTAAATTTTACGACCGGTATCTTATTCTTATTCGTTGCATACAATTTCAGAATATGTTAGTGAAAAGGAAATTATGTTAATACAATACAAACCAAACCAAATCAATTGTCATCACATCTATTGGTTTATTTTAGCTTTGGAACCCTTAATTGAACTAATTGTGAACTTTAAAGGGTAGGGATTTTATTTTCCCTTTGGTGAACTAAATACGAAATTAGCTCCGTACAGACATATAAAATTGGAAGGTGGATTAATACTGTAATTATATTAAATTGATTTTGTACCTTTTATATGATAACGAAAAGGCAAAAGCCAGTTTAATTTAATCTACATTCTTTCGTAGATTTATAGATAATTCTTAATAAAAATAATTTTAAAGCCACTTAAATAAAATAATCGCGACCTGGAAGTACAGGGGACAAATGTTTAGCTGATGCGCTGCAGACCGTAGGTTCCATTCCCGTAAGAAAAAGTTTTAATATCGTTAATATTCGTCTATGTGCAATTTATATGCTAACCTCTCCGTGATACAAATGGAATTCTTAGTGATCCGGTAAAAAAAATTAAAAGAAGGAAAGAGAAGAAAGGAAGAATATATTATTATTCTTTTCTTTTTAAAAACACTGTTATGGTTCATTTTAATGCATACTATATCGTTTAATGAGAAGTTTCACCATAGTAGATAAAGAGTTATAGGTTATCGGAAATAATAATTGATCTCAGGTTTATTAACTTATAACTACAAATAAAATATTTTTCATGCAATTGGTATAAATTATAAACAGACGGGCTCGATTATTGTAGTTGAATTTCACTAATGTAAAACCAAATATGTTTTTAAAGTTGAATTTTAAGTTATGGAAGTCCGTAGTCTCTACCTACCCCTCTAGGTGACAGGCGCGATTGTTTATGCTTATGCTTGTGTGTCTGAATTTTGATATTATGAGATTTATTTATTAGCTATATATTTCATCGTATTGATTTATTTATAAGCACTATATGTTATTCGATCGTATAGTAGCGGTGTAAGAAAACCCCATCCAATGCCAATATCCAATATCCCATATCGTCCCTTCGCTTAGGTGTCGTAAAAGGCGATAGAGGGAAACTGCAACAGAAGATGGGCAGCAGCATCTTCCTGACAACAACTCAAAGTAATAAAAAACCGCGGTTGCTATGAAGCAATCTGTGGTGGAATCCTATGTCCTACAGTAGACTTTTATACGCTGTAAAGGAGGAAGGATATTTCATTAAACCTGTTACGGTTTAATGTTGGTTTCAGCTAAATCGTTCTGGCATCAAAACCACATGTGAGGTCATTGACTTTAATTCACACTAAAGGAAGTGATAAGTTCTTTAAAAATAAAAATAATCCTCCACACCGAATTTCGGTCACGGCAGTCAGTCTTAACGGAGACTAGCCATGAGCGCAGGACAGGATTAGAGTCAATTCTGATTTCCAGTATCCGGGTTGACCTGAGATTCAAACCAGGGAACCACCTCATGACAACAGTAGCGCTTATGACCACTAGACCAACGAGGTAGACACAGTTTCTTTAAATATTTAACTGAGTGCTCATATGACAATTCACCAATTTTTTAATATAAAAATGTTCGCAACGTTGTGCGTTTAATTTTTAACTAGTGGTCGCCTAGTGCTCGTGAGCGCTATATGCTTAAAAAAGGGTAACAAATTTATCTCTTAATGTCAGTAGGACATAACCGTTTTTGTTTGCAATACTTTCGCTCAAGAAAAGGCGGTGGAGCGGCGGGCAAAAGCTAACTTAAATTAATTTATGAATAACAAAATTGTATCGTATCTTTTCATTTGAGGTTATAAAATTAAAATTTCTTAAAATTGATATACTTGAGAGTTATCATAAGAATAAAATATGTTTTTTGTAATATTTTCAACACGGAGCAACATTAAAAGCACTAAATAATACAATTGGTAAAATTAAGAATGTTGTGCAACCGATTTCAATATAAATAAAATGAGAACATCATCAATGAAGACGAAGTCAATTAAATACGCATTATTAAGGATAACTCAAAAGCTACTGGTCAGATCTTGATCAAATTTAAATGGGACCACATGTAAAGCACCAGCTTTCAAATAAAATCATCAAAATCGGTTCACCTAGAAAAAAGCTCTGAGGTAACACACACATAAAAAATACTGTTGAATTGAGTACCTCCTCCTTTTTTGGAAGTGGGTTAAAAAGGAGCCCGATCTTCTTTATAAATACGTTTAATAAATACGAACTAATGCTATGTGTTATAATATATTTCGCATTTTTTTGTGCGAGCAGCTATGCAGGTCTTATAAGAACAGTATCATTGCGACCGTCTATAACTGCAGTATATCTTCGATTAATTGAATGAGTTGCTTAGCTGTGAGCATTTTCACTTCTTCTGGGCTAAGTACGTAGTTTCCCAGGTGAGTGTTACGTTTGCGCATTAAGGGTCCGCAGTCAGTAAAGACGTGCAAAGGTGTTTCTTCCGTATAGTACAAGTATGTGCAGAACAGAATCGGCACATACTTGAGTTGCTTAGTAGCTTAGTACCAAGAGGGACATGTGCTTTTTTAAACAGCTATGCCCACTAAGGGCTATTGCCATAATACGCTATTTGTTCTAACTTAATCCCAGGGCTACTAGAGTGAATTTACTGACATATGCCCGGATTAAGGTTTTGGAATGATTTAAGCTTGGTGAATCAGACCAGATCTTAAGTGATTTTTCGTGGTAAAGAGTTTAAAGGGGTCCAAATTGTGTGCTCTTGGTTCATTGCCCACAATACCCACATAACGGAAAGGCCAGCTACTGCTTTCCTACTATCCCATCTGATGTAAGTGCTGATACAGCCGAAGATAGTAAAGCGCACTGATTTAACAAAAACTATTCACTCTTGCCTTGATAACACATTAGATGACTGCCTACATAGTATCATTTTAACATCGATGGAAATACAGATGCTGGAAAATTATTTCTTTGCTGTAGATGCATCATAAACGAAAAGAAAATCATTTGGTTCGAATTGGTGGTATGGTTACAACGAAGGGGTGGAGACCACACAAGCGTTTAGAGGTATCGATGATGGGACGTTTGGGTATCATAAGTTTTTTTTTAAATATTTTGTGGCCGTCTCATTTGAAAATGGGCTAAAATTCTAAAAGAATACAAAAAGGTTTATGGCATTGTATCAAAGTTGTGCTACGCGTATAAATAACATTTTTGCAGTTAGAAATTGTAACGAAATAAGTCTCTCAGCCCTCTTCCTTCTAAACCTTTTTCCTTATGCTGGTTTTGCGCATGACTCAATGAACCATATAATCGAAATCAAAGATACTTTCCTGATATCAACGTTTATCACATTTGTAATGGGAAAAATATTAGATTTTGCTTTAAAGAGTTATATTTTATAACATGTGTTATTTTCTGTTGATACTTGTTTTGTGTATGTAATGTAATGGTAAGAAAAATATTCATATTTTATGCTGGCTATTAAGATGAAGAACTTCTTATTTTATAGCCAATTTCAAAAAAAGAAGATGGATCTCAATTCGAATGTTCAATTTTTTTGTATGTATGTCACGCGATATACATACAAAAAAATTGATTATCGTCAATTTTGAAACGATTTTAATGATTATACTTCAGTCCCTTATAAATGAGAGTAAATTCTACCCTTAGGGGGGAAGTAGAGAATACAATGTTTAATGCACGACATTCTAGTTGTTAGCTTGAGTTTGTAATATCCACCCAAATGAGTCAAAAATTTCACTTTTAATATATAAAAACTTTTAAAATATAAAAGCTAATTACAAAGTACTAGTAGTTTTTAAAGTCTGCTTTTAATTTTAATTAATGATTAACTTTTTTGGACGTTCTCTGTTATTAAGGACATAATAAATACATAAATAAATACTACTAATAGATTTTCTGCCAGTTTATTTAAGGTACACTAACAATTGTTTGCCTCTTGTTTTGGAAAAAGTTCGGGAGAAACGACCTCGCAGTAGGATCCTCCTTCACCACGACAACGCCTCGTCGTACATCGCCAAACAAACAATCGACTACTTGGCGACGATAGACGTGGAATTACTGGGTCACCTGCCCTATAGCCCCGACCTCGCACCTTGAGATTTTTTTTATTTCTGAAAATAAAAGAAAACTTCGAGGAAAACGTTTTATGGACGCCGAGGAAGCAGTGGCTGCGTTTCAAAATGCCGTCGAAGAGACCCCTAAGTCTCGAGTACGAGTGGGCAAAGTGCTTTTCTCAGTGGTTCCATCGGATGCAGCGATGTATTGATGTAAATGGACACTATTTTGAAAAGATATAATAAAACTAATAACTTGCTAGTTTGTTCAGTTTTTGATTTTCTAATAACTTTCAGTGTCACCCTCGTATAAGATTCACCAGTTTTACCACTTTCGTTACTTACTGCCTTTTCATTTCCTTTAAACAGGCTCTTTATTTTTAATAATTGTGCACTAACATCATCTTCACAATTAAAAGATGAGCGGTGAAAGTTAATGAATCCTGTAATTAATAAAGATTCAAAAGCATTTATGAAATTGTGGCAAGTCCCATATTGTCCCTAAAATTGTATGATCTAATTTGACCGAAAAAGTTTTCAATTGCATCGGAATTTATATAGCGGGGTCTCTTAATTTGTATGTTTTTCTTGGACAAAAACTGTCACAATTTCATAAAACTGTTTATGGTACTTATCCAGTTCTTTTTACTGGGCACTGTACATTCTTGACCATTTTTATTAATAAATTTTAAATTTTGTAGTTTTAACAAAGCTTGATGCCAGAATGCATGGTATCTGCTTTTTTCTGTAAAAGCAATTCTTAAGTCCTTCCCTCTTCTTTTTAATTTACACCGCACTTCCATTCACACTGTCAAATAGGTCCTCCATAAAATATACTATATCTGCAGTATTTTTCAGTGTTTTTCTCACTGGCCACCCATCCGAAAAATGAGCTGTAATAAAAATTTGAAATATTATTAAATGAAATATCATTAAGTACTCTGTACAGTATTTTTAAGTTACAGAAAAAGATTGTGTTTTTTATAGAATTAAACATGACAAGCAAGCACGCATTTCATTTGATAGTGAGTAAATGCTGTGGCCCACAGACACAGACATTAATCCTCGATTAAGTATCAAAATGCAAATGCGTTGTTACCCTTGCAGACAAAATAATGTCTTAATACCAGTAAAAAGCGTCTCTGGTTCTCACCACTAACCATATAAAACACTACAGTTTTATAGAACCATTAAACTGTAGCGTTTTATATGGTTAGTGTGTAAAAGTATAAAATATATTTAATAAAATAATTAATATAATAACTTACAAAATGCAGAGGTATAATTTAAGGCTCCTGCCACGGTTTTACTAAATACACGAAAACAATTCAACTTTCAACCTGCAAATAATCCATAAGAATTTGGTTAGGAAAAAGTGTATTACATGTACAAAAATTAAATTCCATGTAATTGAAATAAAATTACAATTATTTTTACCTCATTTTTTATTTTTTCAGGAATAAGATGTTTGTCGTTAAGTTTGTGTAATAACCGTGTTTCTGCATGTTCACAGTCTGTCTTATACACATCTACAATATCTGTCCATGTAGAAATTTTTTCTTGGTTTCTTGGTATTGTATATTTTTTGTTAAAAAATTCTCTTCGCATCCATTTTATTAAATGTGGTGGATCAAATATGACAAGCATGTAAAAACCAGTTATATGTATCAGGTCATCTAAAAATATAAAACATTATAATAATAAGGCAATTCTATTAATCGTAAACATGGCGGTAAAGTTTAGATTAATTGTACCTGGGTTTTTATTTTCACTTATTTGAATTGCTCTAGTTTCCTCTTGCAGTATTTTAAGAGCAGATCTCAATGTAACCCCTTGATCTGAGACTAATGTTAGTGGAATAAGTCCTGTCTCACCAACAGCCGCAACAATTTCTTTTCAAATATTTTTCACTTCAATAGTAGATGTTCCTTCACTAAAGTAAAAGGCAATCGATTGATACAAGGAAATGCAAAGAAAAATGCAAAGATAGGGCGGAAATAAATCAACGCAACCAAACACAATTTGATTAGTAAATCAGTAATATCACTCAAGTGACACAATTAATCAGTGACAAAACAAACAATATGGCTGCGACGGCTTGCATTGGAGCTTAGAAGGTATGTCGAGAGGCGAGGGGGGATGTTAACTGTCATATATCATCTTGCTATGACGTTTCCTATGTCCAATATTTTCTCTATCAAGATTACTGCCCGTGAACGGACTGCAGCGAAACTCGCGGGGGATTACAGGGCGACGAAGCAGGCACGCTCGCGCGAATATATTCAATTTTGGGAAAAAACTATATTTTCTCGATTAAAACGGGAAATAAAAATAAAACTCTCAAATAAAAATATTAATATTTTTACGACCTTTTTTTAGTGTAAAAACTATTTAAAAAGCTTATGCAGTTTTGGAGAAATTTTGCAAAATATAACAAAGATAGGTACTCTTTGGGGATTTTTTTCTAATAAGGTGTTGACAAAAATCTTGAAAATTTCTGTCAGTCTATATTTATTCCTTGCGGATTAAATGAACAGTTATTGTGATTTTTTTACTTAAATATCCAAGAATTTAGGCATTTCACCCGCTCTTACGGCCTTAAGGGTGAGAAAGTAGGGAAGGCAATGTTTAATGCACGACATTCTAGTTGTTAGCTTGAGCTCGTAATATCCACCCAAATGAGTCAAAAAATTTCACTTTTAATAAAATGTAAAAGCCGATTACAAAGTACTAATAGTTTTTAAAGTCGGCTTTTAATTTTAATTAATGATTAAGTTTTTTGGACGTTCTCTGTTATTAAGGACATAATAAATACATAAATAAATATTACTAATAGATTTTCTGCCAGTTTATTTAAATAATGTTCGCGAACTTTCTTCTTGAATGCATAACGATTGTTAACCGTTATAATTTCAAGAGGGAGTGCGTTCCAGAGGAGAACATACTGTAAGGAAGAATGCAAGAAGGCAGATTTATCAGAGGGACTAAAGCACAGTATAACTACTACTAACAGTCGGTCATCGAAGGCGTCTAGACGGGGCAATCGTGCGGTTCGGTGCGGGGCGAGACGCGGGCTGAGCACTGCCCGAGCGGCTCTTAGCTGCTCGGGAACTGTCCGCTAGGGTTGTCCTGTAACGTAAATAAGTTAAAATGTTGCACACTACATGTGTGGTAAAAAACTGTGAGTCGTCCTCATTTAAAGATAAGGAATTAGTTTCAACAGTTTCCACATACATATTAATTTGTTTAAACGTGAAGTAAAATAAAATCAGTTTTTTATTTTTTTATTACTTCCCGTTCTGACAAACCTAGCAATTTATTGTTTATGTCGGCTTTTCCAACAACATCAAACGCGATGACTGACTGTATGTCCTACGTAGGCTGTGACTAAAGTTAGTAAAAGGTTATTCGAAGAACGCAGGTTTCTGTCATGGCTAGAGCAAAGGTACTGAAAATGAGAAGTGAAATAAGAGGGCGGAGTAGGAGACATCAAAATGAAGTATAGGGTTGTGACTTAAGTTGGGAACGATAAGTAGACACATGGTCATACTTACGAAGATTGAAAACGAATCGAATGCGGTCATTAAGAACGACGATGGACGTTCTCTATTATTAAGGTAACTAACATTATATTTACATAATTATGGAGTGTCTCTCCGTAGATAGCTTAGATACATGTATAAGAATACAGTCTAAGTGAGTATTAGTTACCTCGACACATGATCCTTCACTTTTCACTAGACGATAGCTCAAAAAGATCAAGGTAGTATGCCAATTGTCGACAAAAAGATGAGATCAGAGATGATTAGATCCAAAAACGAAATTTTGCCGTAAAGTGTACCTTAACGGTATGTGCTTAAGGGTGAAATTCAGCCAACAAGAGGCCTCAGCACGTGTAAGGTTCGCTGTGTCGATCCTTATTGAAACATGTCTTGCCTATGTAACCATATATATAAAATTTTGATATTATAAAAGTAATAATAATTTAGGAATAACTTATAATGTAATTCCAGAAGCTTTTACGTAGATAAAATATGTGTACAGAAGAAATATAATTATTTAGGCTAGATCAAAGCAATGGGTTATCAAAGACAAGAGAAATTTTCATAACACAAGCTCGATTCGATGAGGTTTTTTTTTAATAATACTGTATACTGTACACGAGAAGTATTTGTTTAAGAAATAAAAGTCATCAAGTTTGTTTTTCATACTCATGTATGTTAAAATAAATTACTAAAGATTTTCTATCGTACCTAAAGAGATTTCTGAGTGATTGCTTGGTGATTAGTCATTCTTTAATTAAATAGCTCGAAGATTGTTCTTCGAAGCGCCGAAAAACATTATATTTTATTAAGTATAAACGAACAGTTTTTAGGATTCCGTAGTAATAACAAGGAACCCTTATAGTTTCGCCAAGTCCGTCCGTCCGCGGTTTAGAGACCTTAGGTGGTGCAAAGCTGTAATTTGGCATAGTAGTCACGCCTACAAAGTAATGAAATAAAATCTTGAAAGAAAAATATTTTTGGTATCGCCCATACATGTAAAGGGAATGATTTTTTTAGAGGTCTGTTTCATCGTGTTCGATGTCATTGGATAGGTTTTTCAAAAATATTGGGGGTCTGGAACAACGGTCCCTTTACGAAATATTTAGCTTTAAAGTGGTATTTTTTATTAAAGTCATGTGTTCTCCCCTACCAACTAAACGGCTGTTTTGGAAATGTGAAGAGTATGCAAGATAGCAGTATATATAATGAAGTTAAAAGGAAAACTATCACACCTAAGTAGGCTTAACACGTTAATCCATCAACTTATAAAATACACTTGGATTAGTAAAAATTTCATTACAATTCCATAGAAAATGACCAAAAACGTTTCGACGGTTCGACAAAAATGAGATTGACTTCATTATGACGACCAGACGACAACTGTTCAGTGATGTCTCAGTGATCGCGAGGGTGAAAACTGGCAGCGATCACCGAATGGTGAGAGGCACACTGAACCTAAACGTTAAGTTGGAGAGGTCACGTCTAATGAAGTCAACGCTCCGTCCCCCTCGTGCTCTAATCCAAAGTCCCGAAAACTTTCAGCTCGAGTTACAAAATCGTTTTCAGTGCCTAGAATTTTGCAATGAAGTGGACGATATGAATGACAAGCTTGTGGAAACTGTCCATGCGGTCGGAGCTAAGTTCTGTAAGACCCGTCGCAGAAGAACACAAAAACTCTCCGATCACACTCTTAATCTCATGGCTGATAGACGAAAAATGAAGCTGCAGTCTTCAGCAGATTTGACAGCATACATGCAACTAAACAGACAGATCTCTAAATGCATGCGGCGACACTTGCGCAACTTCAATACAGCTCGTATTGAAGAAGCGATCGAGCGGAACCAGGGCTCCAAAGTCTTTGCCAGAGATCTGTCTGCCAGAAAGAGCCAACTGTCGAAGCTGAAGACCGACTGTGGCAGCATCGTTTCAGGACACCTGAGATTTTGAGTGAGATTGAGAGTTCTATGGGCAACTGTACACGTCATCGTTGGAGCCACGCGCAAGTGTGAGTAACGATCCAAGAGCAAGTCTTATCCGACACTATTCCGATGATATCCCGGACGTCAGTCTGAGCGAGATTAGAATGGCTCTCCAGCACCTTAAAAACGGCAAGGCCCCAGGCGAGGATGGAATTACAGCGGAGCTTCTGAAAGCGGGTGGAAAACCGGTACTTGAAGTCCTTCAGAAGCTCTTTAATTCTGTTCTCCATGGTGGTATTACACCGGAGGCGTGGAGCAGAAGTGCGGTGGTCTTGTTCTTCAAGAAAGGCGACAACGCTCTCTTGAAGAACTACAGACCGATTTCCCTTCTGAGCCGCGTCTACGTGCTGTTTTCGAGAGTCATTACGAATCGTCTCGCATGCAGACTCGACGACTTCCAGCCTCCCGAACAAGCCGGTTTCCGAAAGGCTTTAGCACCATAGAACACATACATACTCTTTGGCAATTGTACAGAAGACCGACGAGTACAATCTGCCACTTTGCCTGCGTATGTGGACTATGAGAAAGCCTTTGATTCCGTCGAAATTTGGGCGGTGCTGCAGTCCTTCAGCGCTGCCAAGTGGACTGTCGGTATATCGAAGTGCTGAAGTGTTTGTACAGTAGGGCTACGATGGCTATCCGAGTAAAGAACCAGTGTACGAAACCTATCCAACTGCAGAGAGGTGTAAGACAGGGTGACGTTATATCTCCGAAACTCTTCACCGCTGCATTGGAAGACGTTTTCAAGCTACTGGACTGGAAAGGATACGGTATTAACATCAATGGCGAGTATATCAGTCACCTTCGATTTGCCGACGATATAGTCCTTATGGCAGAATCGCTGGAGGACCTAAGCACTATGCTCAATGACCTCAATAGTGTCTCCCAACGGATAGGTCTCAAGATGAACATGGACAAAACAAAATCATGTTTAATGTCCATGTCACACTATGCCGGTAGTTGTTGGGAGCACTAAGCTCAGTTGTTGACGAATATGTTTACCTGGGACAAATAGTCCGACTAGGTAAGTCCAACTTCGACCGAGAGGTCAATCGACAGATTCAACTCGGCTGGGCAGCGTTCGGGAGATTACGACCCATCTTCTCGTCAGGCATACCTCAAAACCTCAAAACTAAATTGTACAACCAGTGCGTGTTGCCAGTGATGACATACGGAACTGAGACGTGGTCCTTCACTGCTGGCCGTATGAGGAAGCTCAAGGTCGCTCAGCGAGCTATGGAGAGGGCTATGCTCGGGGTTTCTCTGCGTGATAAACTTAGAAATGAGGATATCCGCAGTAGAACCAGAGTAACCGACATAGCCCAAAGGATTAGTAAGCTGAAGTGGCAATGGGCCGGCCATATAGCTCGAAGAACCGACAACCGATGGGGAAGAAAGGTTCTCGAGTGGCAGCCTCGTACCGGCAGGCGAAGTGTAGGGCGTCCCCCCACTAGATGAAGTGACGACCTGGTAAGACATGCAGGAATTCAATGGATGCAGGTGGCTCGGGACCGTGCTTTGTGGCATTCCGTGGGGGAGGCCTATGTTCAGCAGTGGACTTGTGAAGGGCTGTAATGAATGAATGAATGAATGAATGAGTCTCTCGTTAACAACGTAGTAAATTACATTACATTAATAAGTTGAAGTGGCAATGGGCCGGCGATATAGCTCGAAAAACCGACAACCGATTGGGAAAAAGGTTCTCGAATGGCGGCCTTGTACCGGCGTACGAAGTGTAGGGCGTCCCCCCACTAGATGGAGTCACGACCTGGTAAGACATGCAGGAAGTCGATGGATGCAGGTGGCTCAGGACCGTGCTTTGTGGCATTCCTTGGGGGAGGCCTATGTTCAGCAGTGGACTTGTGAAGGGCTGTAATGATGATGATGATGATGATATGTAGTGAACGTAGGTACTAGGTACAATGACAAAAAAGCAAACCTTTGACATGAGCCCAAATCTGTTCGATGGCATTGTAATGGCAATGAAATGGTGGCAATCTAAGCACCGTATGGCCATGTTGTTCAGCGATTTCAATCAAAATGTAGGTTGGCTTTCTGGGTTTGGTTTCTATTAATAATCGGACCAATTCGTGTTTCAACATATTTTCATTGGCTTCAATGCCTTTACTCTGCAGCCAAAATATAAGCTCCAGTTATCTGCTGCTGGATGTTAGAGCTTTGTCCTTTTGTAAGGAATAGTACGGCGCATTATCCATAATAATTAATCATGTGTGCTTCATGAAGATTTTCCAGTAATGTTAAAAACCACTCTTTGAACTTTTCGAAATTCATCTCCTCGTGATATTCTGTTGTATTTGTTGATTTGAAAGCCAATAAACAATTGGGTATGAAACCGTTTGCCGTCCTTTCGTGCGCTATTATCAGGCGTTGTTCTTTGCCTTCGGGCACTTTGGTGACTGATTGTGCCGTATCATCAGTCCACGCTTTCAGTACAGTGTGGTTCGCAATAAGCCACGTCTCGTCCAGAAATACGACTTTATCCCAATTTGAAATATGTTGGCTTTTCTCAAAAAGTCCACTCATGCCAAGGCAATATAATATAATTTTTTTTCAGAATAACAGCTGACAATATAGGGCTGACACGCAAACAGTACCGTTAATAGACCATATTTTGCCAATAAAGTGCCAATTCCAATACATATTTACGGGATTTTTATATATTCGATTTATTTAAAAACCGATTTTTGATAGTCTGTGGTTGTTCGTTATGGCACGGCATAGTTTAGCGTGGCACATCACTATCGTAAGTGGGCTGTACCCATCCATGAAGTACAACAATATCTGTATGACAGTTTATCTAAAAAAATACGAAACTTCATAGGCGTGAGCTGTCAAAATTATTAAGCTAAATTTGACAGAGTATAATAAATATAAGAGGTTGAGTTTTTTTGTTCTTTTGTTTGTTTAAAACCCTAATCTCTGGAACTACCAGGCCGATTTTAAATTATTTTTGTATATGATAGCTAGATTCATGAGCAACAGGCTACCATTAGCCTACACCTCTCAGATAGCTTTAAATATTAAAAAAATTGCTCCCGAACTGCTTTATCCGCGTGCGCTGGCGTAATGGTTAGATACATAAACACTCACGCCTGTCACCCAGAGGGGTAGGCAGAGACTACGGACTTCCACTTGGCACGATCCTGGCACACCTCTCTCGTCTCCTTTACATCCATACATCTACGCATACACGCTCGTCGGTTAAGGGTACTCCTAATCTGGCCCATTTCCAATATATCGCCAATTTGGTCGATAAACCTTCGTCTAGGGCGTCCCTTTCCGACTCTGCCGTTCACTTCTGCAGCATAAATTTGCTTTGTCACTCTTTCTTCGTTCATTCTTTCTACATGACCAAACCACCGAAGCATTCCTTTCTTAATCCTGGTCACAACGTCATCTTGCAAACCACACTTCTCTTATCACACTATTTCTCACCCTGTCATTCAGATTCAGCCCTAGCTGACCGCATTTCTACAGCATTTATTCTACTCTCATGCTTCTTCTGCCAGACCCAACTTTCACTACCATACATTAAAGTAGGGACTAACACAGCATTGTGAATTGCCAAACGTGCCTTTTTTGACCATTCTGACTCTTCACAATAGCGTGTAGAGCCCCATTCACTCTATTTCCTGCGTTCACTCGTCGTTCTATATCCTTATCATATCTACCATCCCTACTAAATAAACATCCCAAATATACAAACTCATCCACTTGCTCAATCAACTCCCCTTCTATTCTTATTTCACATAACGTTTTACTTACTTCTCTTTCAAAAACCATCACTTTCGTCTTACTTGCGTTCACTTTCATACCTCTTTCTTTTAATGATCGGTTCATTAAAGTAACCATCATTTGCAACTCGGCCGCCGACGATGCAAATATGACTTGATCATCGGCGTACAAAAGGCATTTGACGGTTAACTCACCCATTCTCAACCCACATTCTTCAACTTTCAAAGTTGAAGAATGTGGGTTGAGAAATATAATGGTTAGAGATATATAAATACAATGTTCTACAAAAATATTGATCTTTACTCTACTAAAAGCTTGTTTTTCAAAATGTTTTTTACTATTAATTTATTCCTTACCGACACGTAAATTTCCGCTGTTGGTTACGGGTTGTTTTGATTCACGCTTGGCTGGTAGATTGACGATCGCAGTGTAAAGGTAATGGCATACTACAATACCTCGGCACCGGACCAGTAACGCCTCAACCCTCAACTCTCAACGAGTCGCCAGCTCGGCGTCGGTCAAGCTTCCACTTTTTAGTCGCGTGGCGTCAGCGAGTGGACAGCGTGCCGACAGCGCGTCTCGCACCTTTGACGCTTCATAATTACAAGTTTTAATTCTTAATATTTTTTTTAATTTTTGTGTTTTTGAACACTCTGTTGTGTTTGCAATTTTATCATCATATTATCCCATATCATCCCGTGTGTGCCGTCGAAACAAACCAGGAGATGGGCAGTAACGTCTTTTTAATTATAAATAGAAAATAAAAAATGCGGCAAAGTATCTCCCTTATGGGGGAGGCTTATGTTCAGCATTGGTCTTTGATAGGCTGTAATGATGATGATGATGATGATAATGAGAAATGTATTAGTACTGTATTGTTTTACCGTTTTGATTAATTTAAACATTAGAATGATATATTACTATTATTTTTTTGTGAGTTAACACACAAAAAAGGCACCAAAACACTTAATACAGTCAATTTAAATGTCTTTCATTATTATACGAATTGAAAATGTAAACGGTTTTGGTAGATATATTTATAGATCAAAATATGATTAAAATAATTATATTTTCTTGTCAGAATAAATCAAATTATCAATAATAATTCTCACACGATGAATATATCTGATTTACCTTTTTTAGTCATTGATTCAATTGAAGCAATTATAATTTAACCATAAACAAAACTTCACCATTAAGTAAATTTTAATGATCAACTGATAATTTTAACATATTATGTTATTGGCATAAAATAAATAATTAAAAAAATCAAAAACCCGACTGCAAAACAAAACAATTTAAAAGTAATGCAGTAAAAAGACCGAAAAAAGATTGATAATAGAGAATAAAATTAAAATAAATTATAAACAAAACTCTACTTCGGCTTAACAGACTATATTATTAGCTGAAAGCCTAAGTTAAATACCCGCATTAAGTTTAGTAGCAAGCGGAACCCATTAATTATCTTTCGGTTTATAATTTGCAATTGGGCCTGCTACTAAATTTAATGCCACCATTTTTTTTTTTCAAACATTTATCTAGGGTCTAGGTTTTTAAGACGAATAAAACGATACCTTAATTATCGAAATCCATCCAGCCGTTTGGAAGATACAAGGTAATAAAGAAATTTACAAACATACAAGATACGCGCGAAAAACATAACCCTTCCTTGGCAGTCGGGTAAAAATATGTCTAAATCTATATCTATGTAATAGGTACTTAAAAGAGGATGTCCTGAGTCCACTAGACGTAGAAATCTGAAATTTGGACAGTTGCTGCGTTTTATGACGACGGCATCCGTTTAGAAAGATTTTTGAAAATTAAACCCCTAAGAAGGGTTTTCTTACCAGGCGATTGTCTTCGAATCTTACACTCTGACTTGACTATATGTAATAAATAGTTTGCGATTTTCAAAAGAACCCATTACGTGGGACCAAGGGCTATTTAAATTTGTATAAAGGAAAAATAATAATTTTTTTTTGGTGATTATGGATACATATTTTAGAACTTTACAAAATCTGCCCCTACCTACCCCTTAAAATAATACAAATTCAGAAGGTTATGATGGCATATGTACAAAGGTTATCAAAGCGTGAAAAATCAATTTAGTAAGGTGCTAGTCTATTTAGTTAATTTGTCAATGGAATCTGGCAACTTTCCAGAAAAATTAAAGGCGTCCGTTGTAAAACCCTTATATAAAAAAGGAGAAAAAACATTATTAAAATATTATCAAAAATTTTTGAAAAAGTCATGCACAAAATGGTTATGAATTTCTTAAATAAATTTAACAGAATAAATCCAATTCAGTATGGATTTCAAAAATCCAAATCCACCACACTAGCCACTTTTAATTTAATAAAAAATATCTTACAAAATATTAATGATGGACTATATACTACTGTTGTATTTTTTGACATGTCAAAAGCTTTTGACTTTGTATCGCACGATCAGCTTTTGTACAAACTAGATCAAAACGGAATTAGAGGCTCAGCATATTACTGGATGAAGTCATACTTACAAAACAGACATCAATGTGTTGAGTTAGTAAACCTTGACAATAAACATGTAAGTCGAAGTTATAGATAAAAATTAAAAAAAATGCGTTTGGCGTACCTCAGGGTAGTGTACTAGGCCCACTTTTCTTCTTGATATATTTAAACGATTTACCTGAGATGACTCAATATAGAAGCAGTTTATTTGCAGATGACGTCTCAGTAATAGTCACAACAAATAAAAATATGCCACTGATGAAACATATTTTTGACATTAATGAAACAATCTTTTAAGTGCCAATTTTTCAATCGTCGGATAAGTTATATATTAAACAAAATGTAATGGCGGAATATAAAAGTGAAACAATTAATTTTTGTTTCAAACTACTGTAATGCTTTATTTGCTTTTGTTGTGTTTTATCCTATGAATAAATTTTATCTGAGGATTTGAAAACTTGACCTTAAATTAAAGTGTGAACAATAATGAATTTCTATCTAGGTTTTCGTAGGTTTAACCACTTAAACGCAGTGGCTACATAAGTATAGCGATATAACGATGCCAAGCGTCTAACATACTGAGAAGATCATATGTTTTGATACTCTTGTGGCACGGACCATCAAGGTTAATGACTATCGGGACTTTTGAGTGGCTAAATAAACAAAGTTTTTTTTTTGTTTGTCATCGCTTCTATACGACTTAGAAAATGTTATTGTTTGCATAACAATCTATTTATAGTCGAAAAATTCCATTTGATTTACTTCTACATTAGTTTTTAGGTGTCAAAAGACATAGTCTACCTTAAGGGTGCGTTTGCAAATCGGCCAAAATTATGCTGTATTTCGGTACATTTTGTGACAAAACTAAACCAAATCAAACATAGCTAATAACTACCACGTATAGAATGGTTCTTCGTCTTCAAATGGTAGTAACTTTTTTGTTGAAAATAATAGTTTTTTATATTGTAAAAACGATCTTCCCTAGCAATTTTCTACAAAATTAACGATACCGGCTCATGTTTAGGTACATTTTTGTTTTATTATCAACATATATTAAGATTTCTAAAAATACTATAAGTAGGCAGTCATCATCATCATCATCATCATCATTACAGCCCTTCACAAGTCCACTGCTGAACATAGGCCTCCCCCAAGGAATGCCACAAAGCACGGTCCTGAGCCACCCGCATCCATCGACTTCCTGCATGTCTTACCAGGTCGTCACTCCATCTAGTGGGGACGCCCTACACTGTCCGCCGGTACGAGGCCGCCACTCGAGAACCTTTTTCCCCATCGGTTGTCAGTTCTTCGAGCTATATGGCCGGCCATTGCCACTTCAGCTTACTAATCTGTTGGGTATGTCGGTCACTCTGGTTCTACTGCGGATATCCTCATTTCTAAGTTTATCACGCAGTGAGACCCCGAGCATAGCCTCTCCATAGCTCGCTGAGCGACCTTGAGCTTCCTCATCCGGCCAGCAGTGAAGGACCACGTCTCAGTTCCGTAGGTCATCACTGGCAACACGCACTGGTTGTACAGCCTCGTTTTCAAGTTTTGAGGTATACCTGACGAGAAGATGTGCCGTAATTTCCCGAACGCTGCGCAGCCGAGTTGAATCCGTCGATTGACCTCTCGGTCGAAGTTGGACTTACCTAGTCGGACTATTTGTCCCAGGTAAACATATTCGTCAACAACTTCGAGCTTAGTGCTCCCAACAACTACCGGCATGGGTGTGACATGGACATTAAACATGATCTTTGTTTTGTCCATGTTCATCTTAAGACCTATCCGTTGGGAGGCACTATTGAGGTCATTGAGCATAGTGTAGGTCCTCCAGCGATTCTGCCATAAGGACTATATCATCGGCAAATCGAAGGTGAGTGATGTACTCGCCATTGATGTTAATGCCGTATCCTTTCCAGTCAGAAGCTTGAAAACGTCTTCCAATGCAGCGGTGAAGAGTTTCGGGGATATAACGTCACCCTGTCTTACACCTCTCTGCAGTTGGATAGGTTTTGTACTCTGGTTCTGTACTCGGATAGCCATCGTGGCCCTACTGTACAAACGCAGCACTTCGATATACCGACAGTCAACTTGGCACCGCTGAAGGGACTGCAGCACCGCCAAATTTCGACGGATCAAAGGCTTTCTCATAGTCCACATACGCCAGACATAGTGGCAAATTGTACTCCTCGGACTTCTGTACAATTTGCCGAAGGCTATATGTGGTCTATGGTGCTAAAGCCTTTCGGAAACCGGCTTGTTCGGGAGGCTGGAAGTCGTCGAGTCTGCGTGCGAGACGATTCGTAATGACTCTCGAAAACATCACGTAGACGCGGCTCAGAGGAAATCGGTCTGTAGTTCTTCGAGAGCGTTGTCGCCTTTCTTGAAGAACAAGACCACCGCACTTCTGCTCCACGCCTCCGGAGTAGTGCCACCATGGAGAACGGAATTAAAGAGCTTCTGAAGGATTTCAAGTACCGGTTTCCCACCCGCTTTCAGAAGTCCGCTGTACTTGCCGTTTTAAAGGTGCTGCAGAGCCATTCTAATATCGCTCAGACTGACGTCCGGGATATCATCGGAATAGTGTCGGATAAGACTTGCTCTTGGATCGTTACTCACACTTGCGTGTGGCTCCAACGATGATGTGTACAGCTGCCCATAGAACCTCTCAATCTCACTCAAAATCTAAGGTATCCCGGAAACGGACATTCTGTCTTCAGCTTCGACAGTTGGCTCTTTCTGGCAGACAGATTTCTGGCAAGACTTTGGAGCCCTGGTTCCGCTCGATCGCTTCTTCAATACGAGCTGTATTGAAGTTGCGCAAGTCCCGCCGCATGCATTTGGAGATCTGTCTGTTCAGTTGCCTGTATGCTATCAAATCTACTGAAGATTGCAGCTTCATTTCCCGTCTAACAGCCATGAGATTAAGAGTGTGATCGGAGAGTTTTGTGTTCTTCTGCGGCGGGTCTTACAAAACTTAGCTCCGACCATGGACAGTTTCCACGAGCTTCATTCATATCGTCCACTGCATTGCAATCTTCTAGGCACTGAAAACGGTTTTGTAACTCGAGCTGAAAGGTTTCGGGACTTTGGATTAGAGCACGAGGGGACGGAGCGTTGACTTCATTAGACGACACCTCCAACTTAACGTTTAGGTTCAGTGTGCCTCTAACCATTCGGTGATCGCTACCAGTTTTCACTCGCGATCACTGAGACATCACTGAACAGTTGGCGTCTAGTCGTCATAATGAAGTCAATCTCATTTTTGTCGAACCGTCGGGGCTCGACCAGGTCCACTTCCTGTGGGGCCGCTTCTGGAAGAAAGAGTTCATCATAAAGAGTCCTCTTTCTCCATGAAGTCGGCCAGCTGCTGGCCCTTGGGTTCCGTTGCCCTAATCCGAATTTCCCTACTTTCAGCTCACCGTTCTCTCTTGTGCCTAGCTTTGCTTTGAAGTCTCCCATTAACACCGTATAGTGGGTTTTAGAGAATGCATGGCTCTAGAGATATCCTCATACATTTCCTCCACCTCCTCATCGGGTGTGCCGAAGTTGGTGCGTAAACCTGTATGACCTTCAGCGAATACCGTTTGGTGATTCTGAGTATAAGGTACGCAACCTCGTCGACACACTCCCAATTTTACAACGTTGTTAACGAGAGACTTGTGGACGATAAATCCGACACCTCCTTGGGACAGATGGTCGCCCTCCGCTGATAGAACAAGTTGCCGGATTCGAGGATTACCGTGTCCTCCCCTCTCTTCGGACCTCGGATAATCCTATAATATTCCAGCGCAACTTGTCTATCTCTTCTTCCAGCTCCAGGATCTTCTCGTCAGTCCTCAGAGTGCGTGCGTTATAAGTTGCCAGGTCGAGTCGTCGTAGGTGGCAACCGAACCTCCACCGGAGATTCTTAGCACCCCCTGCCCCGCCGTTACCATGGTCGCCACCGTAGCCAGGAATAGCGGGGCCGCCGGGGACTGGGGGCCGTTTCTTCGTAACTTACGTAGGCAGTCATATTCAATAAAAAATAGTGGTGTTTACTTTTTATCAAAATGTCACAAATAGTTGTAAAAAAAAAAAAAACTGATGCTTATTTTTTCACATATTTTGCTAATAATAATAATATAATAATAATAATAAATGATTTATTTGTTAGAATATGGTACATTTAAGTTGTTACAAAATAATTCAGATCCTAAATATTTTGCCGTTTCCGGCGTACAAATATTTTCAGACAGATTATGTTAGAATATAATGAAAACCAAGACATTAATTATAATAGCATATAAATATACTTACAGCTATACTTATGGAAACTAAATAGCATCTATATAAAAACAAAAATGTCAATCGTTTAATTCATAATATTTTTTAGTTAAAACATGTCAATAAATTAAGTCGAGATTAATTTCAATAATTACAATTCAAGTCAAATTTATTATTTAAGAAGTCATTTATCGAGTAATAACATTTATTTAGAAGAAATTGAAATAATTTACTTTTAAAGATTCCTATATTCATTTTTTTTGAAACAAACAGGCAATTTGTTGTAAACATGTATTGCCATACAATATACATTTTTTGAGTATAGTTGTATTCTTTGCTTTGGTACAGACAATTTATGTATGTTTCTACTAGTCCTAATTATAACGTCGTTTTGTTTTTCAAATAAATTACTATTTTTGTGAACAAAGACACAGATTTCGTAAATGTATAATGCTGGAAGCGGCAATATTTTATGTTTGCGAAAAAGGGGAATACAACTTTCTAATTGGTGTGCTCCGCATAAAGACCTTATACATTTTTCTGCCCATGAAAAGCTCTAATTAAATCGACAGAATTACCCCAAATTATTAAGCCGTAACGTAGGCTCGAAGAAACATATCAATGATAGGCAGAAAGTACGGCCTCTATGTTAGCCACTCGTCTTAAACGATATAGAACAAAGACAAATTTATCTAACTTTCTGCATAGGTTATCAATATGTGTCTTCCAATTACAGAACTTGTCTATTGTTATACCTAAAAAGTTGGTATGGTCAACTTCTTCGATGACGTTTTTCCCATATTCGATTTTAAGTGGTGCTTGTTTACTATTATATGTCTGAAATCTTATCATTTTAGTTTTTCCGATGTTAACTTGCAAATTATTATGCCAACCAATCTATTATTTTTTCTAAAGTATTATATAGTTATTCTATAGTATTTCGTATTCGTAGTCAAAAGTTTTATTATTATTTTCAATATTAATGGTAATGTCATCAGCATAAAGCACACATTTGTGTGTAGTTATATTGGAAAGATCGTTTATGTATATTATGAATAATAGAGGCCTAGTATACTTCCTTGCGGCACTCCGCATTTATTTTCGCGATATGGTGATCTATAATTTTTTTACGATGTCCAGAGTAGCTTGATATCTCAACGCACTGTTTTCTTTGACTTAAATAATCTTCTATTAATTTTAGTGCACTACCTCTTTTACCATATCTGTTGAGTTTGTGTAACAATAATTCGTGGTTAACAAAGTCAAATGCCTTTGACATATCAATGAAAATGGATGTTATAGGTATTTTGTTGTTTAGGCTGGTTGTTATAAGTTTTACTAAATTGAAACATGCTAAAGTCGTTGACTTGTTTTTGTAAACCCATATTGCTCTGGTTTTAATATTTCATGTTTTTAAAGTTATAGATTCTGGTATGTATGGCCTTTTCAAATACTTTAGACAAAACAGGTATAAGTGTTATGGGACGATAATTGTTAATATCACTTTTATCGCCTTTCTTGTGTAGTGGTTTAACGATAGAAAATTTTAGTCTAGTTGGGAATATGCCTTGAACAAAAGATAAATTAATAATGTGGGTCAGTGGGAAAGATAAATATTTAGAGCATTGTTTTAAGATTTTAGTACTAATATCATCATAGCCTGTAGAATTTGTATTATTTAAGGAATTAATTATTTTTATAATGTCAGTGTTATTTATAGGAACTAGATAAATAGAATTGGGATAAAATGTAAATTTAGATGCATAGTCATTATTGGTTGTTATTGTATTTGATGTTTTAATGTTATTAGTTTATAAAGTAATTTATAAAGTAATTGTTAAACACGTCCGCTATTTTATCTGACTGATAATATGTATTGTCACTAGTAGTTATTGTAGTTATGTCATTAATAACTGCCACATCATTATTAACGTTTTTTATTATTCGCCAAGCTGCCTTACTTTTGTTGTTAGAATTGAGTAGGTAGCGTGTATTGTCAATTTTTTGGGCTTGCTGTATGCATTTCCTTAAAATGTTTGTATATTTGTAATATATTTTCATATTTCTTTTTTTTTGCTGTTGAAAGACGGTATTTCAAATATAATCGTCTTTTATTAATGCTACAATTTTTAATACCCCTTGTAATCCATTTGTTCTTAATAGGTTTATTTGTTATTTTTACAATTTTTTTAGGGAAACACAAATTATAAAATAAGGTTAGAGTATCATGAAAGTAGTTGAAAACCAAGTTAGTATCCTCGGCCTCATATACATAAGCAAATGATAGGACTGAAATATAGGACACAAATTTTTTCATGTTTTCATTACTAAGGTCTCTTTTTTCCTCAAACCAAAACGATTTCCTAATATGACTTATATTTATATTTGCCGGAAAAGTTATTGTTTGGCAAGTTTCATGATCAGATAGCGCTAAATAGTGAATATTTGGTTGTACATTAGGAAGATTACTGGCAATCAAATCAATACACGACATTTTTCTGGTTGGCTTACAAATGTGGTTATTTAAGTTATGATTGTATAAAATGGAATTAAGTTTTTTAGAATTAATATCATTTTTCAAAATATCTGTATTCCAATCTCCACAAACTATAATTCTTTTATTATTTTTCTTAGTAAGTTTATTTAAAAGTTGATTAAAATTTTCAAAAAATAATTTCATATTAGAATTTGGAATCCGATATATACATACAACGCAAATGCCAAGTGTAACTATCTCAATAGCACAAAATTCAAATGTATAAATTACCGGGTTGGGTAGGTTTTATATGGGTTGATAATCTAATTCTTTCCTAACTAATATGCACGTGCCACCTCTACGCTGATTTGGCCTTGGAAAAGCCGTTGCTAATTTGTAATTTTTAAGCATTAAATTAGACTCTGTACCCTGTTTCATAAAAGTTTCACTAATGCATAATATTATATCGATACTAATATTTTTATTTTTAAACTCAAGAATTGCAAGTTCAAGTAAATCTTTTTTATGTAAAACCCCAGCAATGTTTTGATGTAGTAGGGTATAATTTTTTTCATTATAGAAAAAAGATTGAATCATTACCGTTATTCATTGGATTTTGTTTAGAGTCTACTTTACTTTTATCTATCTGTCTATAAAATAATATGGGATAGTTCCTTTTATTTCGCTTTGTTCTTTTATGTTCAGTTTATTTACTCCAGTACTATCAGGTGTTATGCCAGCACACTTTGATCTTAGTAACGATCGAACAAGTTTTTCGTAATTAAAATTATCAAATTCTATATTTAATTTAGAACACAAGAAATGTTTCGGTATCGAATGCGAGTTCCTATTTAAATTATTACTTATGTCAATAAAATAACAGTTTGAAAAATTCTGAACAAATAACTTAATTTCTCTATTCAACAACTTGACATTTAGAAAGTCATTATTAAATACGTTTAATACAAAAACTTTGTTCTTCTTCAACTTGCAAAGTGTAGAACAAAGTTCAGTCAGAAATAAATACGGATTTTTGTCATTGCTTCCTATACCTAAAATTATAATGTCATCTGTATTCAAAGTCTCTAATATATTATCAATACTGTCAAATATTTGCGCGCAGGATGCATTTGGTTTACATATTCCGGAAACTGAGTAAACATTGTTCCATTTGTTTTTACATCTCTGCTTATACATTTCTTGAGCGAGTCCTCGTACTTGCTGATCTCCTAAGATTATGATTTTTGGTGTTGACGAAGTATTTTTAATTTTGTTTAATAATGTTTTTTCTTTTTCTTCATGTACATAGTTTGGAGGTTCTTTATCTCTGGTTACATTCTCAATCCTATGATCATTTGATATACCTGTATTACTAGGATTCATATATGATAGTTTTTTGCAAACAATTTCGGAAGCATGCAGGGGTGATATCCTAGGCGTCTTTGTTTGCAAATAAATTAATTTTTTGCTTAGTGGGACAGGCGTTCGTTTTACAATGGGTGTGCAAGTAATATTGTCATCGCTAGTGAGTTTTTTTAAACAGTTTATAGTTCTGTCTTTCTCTTGTAATTTTAATTCCCTTTCAATTTTAATTTCCTTGTAATTTTTAATACGGATGAATCATAATAGATTGCAAGAAGGGTTATTTTATTTTTGGTGCCTGTTTTGATTTGTTGTACAAAAATTTCGATGAAACCACAGTCCGCGCTCGGCCGCCGTCGTGAGTGGATACTGTATCGCCTGCCTGATTGCAGCAGCTGAAAAAGATCGCTGTACATACACAAAATATTCGAATTTGATACATAGGTACTTGACAAGGTAAAATAATATTATTATTTTTATAATCACACATTTTTATTATAATATTAGGTTTCGCTAAAAGTAAGTGGGATTTATATATATATATATAAATGCCTATTCTTCTTGGACTTTATGGAGTGATCTGAAAGTGTACATCGGTGACTACTACTGGAACTCCTGGACGAGTAGAACTAGGTGTGCCGAGTTTGGGCTCGTTTTGTTAGTTATTATGAGACCTAACGTCCATGCTTGATGGAGAAACTTGATGGTGTACTTCGATGACTACTGCTGGAACTCCTGGACGAGTAGAACTAGGTGTGCCGAGTTTGGGCTCGTTTTGTTAGTTATGATTAAACCTTAGCCCTGGACTTGATGGAGTGACCTGATGGTGTACTTCGGTGACTACTACTGGAACTCCTGGATGAGTAGAACTAGGTGTGCCGAGTTTGGGCTCGTTTTGTTAGTTATTATGAGACCTAACGTCCATGCTTGATGGAGAAACTTGATGGTGTACTTCGATGACTACTGCTGGAACTCCTGGACGAGTAGAACTAGGTGTGCCGAGTTTGGGCTCGTTTTGTTAGTTATGATTAAACCTTAGCCCTGGACTTGATGGAATGACCTGATGGTGTACTTCGGTGACTACTACTGGAACTCCTGGATGAGTAGAACTAGGTGTGCCGAGTTTGGGCTCGTTTTGTTAGTTATGATTATACCTTACCCCCAGACTTGATAGAGTGACAGACACACCTAGTTCTACTCGTCCAGGAGTTCCAGAAGTAGTCACCGAAGTACACCATCAGGTCTGTCCATCAAGCCCGGAGCAAACTCGGCACACCTAGTTCTACTCGTCCAGGAGTTCCAGCAGTAGTCATCGAAGTACACCATCAAGTTTCTCCATCAAGCATGGACGTTAGGTCTCATAATAACTAACAAAACGAGCCCAAACTCGGCACACCTAGTTCTACTCGTCCAGGAGTTCCAGTAGTAGTCACCAAAGTACACCATCAGATCTCTTCATCAAGCCCGGAGGTTATGTCTCACTATAACTACCAAAACGAGCCCAAACTCGGCACACCTAGTTCTATTCGTCCAGGAATTCCAAGAATCGCCAGGTCCACAGACAAAAAATTAAGTTTTTTTTTCCTATCATTAAAATAAAATGAAATATTTTTATCTTCTGGGGTAAAACTTCAATTCCAAAGTCATAAATAATTTTTATAGACCTACAACCATTTTAAAATGAGGTTCCTTTGATTGCATAAGAAATCCTGCAGTTTTTTGTTAATTTACTGTTAAAGTACATTAACATACGATCTTTTAAATAAATTATAAGAGGACCCATAGGTAATTAAAGCATGTTCCGTCATGAAATACTTAATAGGTACTTAGAAGTAGAACTCTGTTTCTGCCTAGGAATTCATCTTGGCAGGTACCACCATTACACACCCTACACAACCTACTTCCTTTTTTGTATTACTTGGATGGAGGTACTTGCTGGCTTGAACGTACTTACGTTGTAACCGCAGTATTGTGCGGCATTATTAATTGTACAGTCTGCAACAAGTGTAAATTTATTAAGTACAGTCCATTAAATTTATTTGTTTTGTGACATTTAGACCTGGCACCTAACACCTAACCAGGCACAACCACTTAACTATATCTGCCGCCAAATAGCAGTGCTTGCACTGCTGTGTTCCGGTATGAACGGTATAGAGTGTCAGTATAATTAGAGCCTGTAAGACATTCCATCTTAGTTGTTTGAAGGTGTCATTGGACCTCAGTTGCCAGTTACCATCAGGTTGACTGCAACTTCGTGTGTCACTTCAATTTTATAAAAAAATACAAATACATACGACTGCACTGTACCTAGGAATGTTTGAAGCTATTGCGGTGTTACCCGCGTTTAAGTTATAATGTCCAGACAGTTACATGGTATTACATGGAAACTATCTCATATTTTGGAATGATAATTGACTATCGTAGATTTCAAATTAGACTAAAGCTTCTCTAAAAGTGGAAACCGCTCTAACAATCTCTCTCTTTGTACTCCAGTACATTCATACTCCTTCTTCAATAAACAATTTTCTGTTACAGCTGTACTCTTGTGAAACTTCTTGCCTCTAGATATTCGCCGTGATTAAGCCCTATTTTCCTTTAAAAACTTTTCAAAACTTCCCGTCTTAACTTATATCTATCATATTTTCCTCAACTGTACAACTGTAACAACTTCCTCCTTCCTAATCATTCGTCGTGTACAATTATTTGCGCAATAAGGTTGTGTGGAAGAAATTATTTCCAGAGCGGCAAGACTACCTATTGTATCTTCTCTATTTATTTCATTTTGTTTTTGTTTCATTGTGCATTAGTGTAGAAAAAAGAACATATTGTTTGATTAATTGAAAACAGCATCAAAACAGTTTACAATTTTATAATAGATTTCATCCCCAATTTCCCCCTCAGGAGTGAAGTATCCAAAAATCCTTAAACACATGTAACTAAGTTTCTAATCAAGAGCTTACAATAGTGTTATTAAAGATTTGATAAAAACACAGTAACATAATGTTTCGTCCACTTGAAAGATTGATTCATTAATGTCAAAAATATGTTTCATTAGTGGCATATTTTTATTTGTTGTGACTATTACTGAGACGTCATCTGCAAATAAACTGCTTCTATATTGAGTCATCTCAGGTAAATCGTTTAAATATATCAAGAAGAAAAGTGGGCCTAGTACACTACCCTGAGGTACGCCAAACGCATTTTTTTTTAAATTTTTATCTATAACTTCGACTTACATGTTTATTGTCAAGTTTTAGCACCTCAACACATTGATGTCTGTTTTGTAAGTATGACTTCATCCAGTAATATGCTGAGCCTCTAATTCCGTTTTGATCTAGTTTGTACAAAAGCTGATCGTGCGATACAAAGTCAAAAGCTTTTGACATATCAAAAAATACAACAGTAGTATATTGTCCGTCATTAATATTTTGTAAGATATTTTTTATTAAATTAAAAGTGGCTAGTGTGGTGGATTTGGATTTTTGAAATCCATACTGAATTGGATTTATTCTGTTAAATTTATTTAAGAAATTCATAACCATTTTGTGTTTCCATTATTCCGATGATATTCCGGACATCAGTCTGAGCGAGATTAGAATGGCTCTTCATCACCTTAGAAACGGCAAGGCCCCGGGCGAGGATGGATTTATAGTGGAGCTTCTGAAAGTGGGTGGAAAACCGGTACTTGAAGTCCTTCAGAAGCTCTTTAATTCCGTCCTCCATGGTGGCACTACACCGGAGGCGTAGAGCAGAAGTGCGGTGGTCTTGTTCTACAAGAAAGGTGATAATGCTCTCTTGAAGAACTACAGACCAATTTCCCTTCTGAGCCGCGTCTACGTGCTGTTTTCGAGAGTCATTACGAATCGTCTCGCATGCAGACTCGACGACTTATAGCCTCCCGAACAAGCCGGTTTCCGAAAAGGCTTTAGCACCATAGACCACATACCCTTCAAATTGTACAGAAGTCAGAGGAGTACAATTTGCAACTATGTTTGGCGTATGTGGACTATGAGAAAGCCTTTTATTCCGTCGAAATTTGGGCAGTGCTGCAGTCCCTTCAGTGGTGCCAAGTTGACTGTCGGTATATCGAAGTGCTAATGTGTTTGTACAGTAGGGCTACGATTACAGAACCCTAGTACGAAACCTATCCAATTGCAGGGAGGTGTAAGACAGGGTGACGTTATATCCCCGAAACTCTTCACCGCTGCATTGGAAGACGTTTTCAAGCTTCTGGACTGGTAAGGATACGGTATTAAAATCAACGGCGAGTACATCACTCACCTTCGATTTGCCGATGATATAGTCCTTATGGCAGAATCGCTGGAGGACCTAAGCACTATGCTCAATGACCTCTATAGTGCCTCCCAACGGGTAGGTCTTAAGATAAACATGGACAAAACAAAGATCATGTATAACGTCCATGTCATTTGGGAAATTACGACACATCTTCTCGTCAGGTATACCTCAAAACTTGTAAACGAGACTGTACAACCAGTGCGTGTTGCCAGTGATGACATATGGAACTGAGACGTGATCCTTCACTGCTGGCCGGATGAGGAAGCTCAAGGTCGCTCAGCGAGCTATGGAGAGGGCTATGCTCGGAGTTTCTCTGTGTGATAAACTTAGATAATATCCGCAGTAGAACCAGAGTGATCGACATAGCCCAACGGATTAGCAAGCTGAAGTAGCAATGGGCCGGCCATATAGCTCGAAGAACCGACAACCGATGGGGGTAAAAGGTTCTCGAGTGGTGGCCTCGTACCGGCGGACGAATTGTAGGGCGTCCCCCCACTAGATGGAGTGACGACCTTGTAAGACATGCAGGAAGTCGATGGATGGACCGTGCTTTGTGGCATTCCTTGGGGGAGGCCTATGTTCAGCAGTGGACTTGTGAAGGGCTGTATTGATGATGATGATTATTCAAATAATCGCTGGATATCAATTATGATTTCATAATCGATAATTATCGATTGTGCGAAAAAATAAAACCGCAACACTACCGATTTCCTACATTTTATTTGTTAAGGCATCCTATCATTCAAAAGAGGGATTCCCCATTATATATTTTTGGTGAAAGTCACTAACTGTCACTATTGCTACCTGCGTGAAGTAATTACCTACAATCACGCAGGAGGACCTCAGGTTACAGACGCAGTCGAGGCTAGTGCGTTCTAGCCGAGTAAATTTTAAAGTTTTTTAAAACAATTACTTAAGTAATTTTTTTTAAGTACTTTTTAATTGGTTTTTGTTTAGTGTTTAATATATGTAATTGTAGGATAAAACAGTTGAAATAGTTTAAACGTAATTAAAAAAAAATGAATATTACCTATCTATTTGATGAATTATAATGGCAAATCTTCGTTTCTACTATAATTTTTGCGTGGATGGATGCTTAACGAGCAAACAAAAGGATTCAGATTTATTATTATTTAGGTTACCCAAGAATAATGAAAGGTGAATTTATTTAATTTTTTTGTTAGGTACTTAAAATGATTAAGTGCTGATGTATGTAGTAGGTAGGTAGGTATGGTCAACCACGAAATTGTACAGAACGTGTAAATATCTATACATAAACTAAAAAAAGAAAACTACTCAAGTATTTCCGTAGCGAAAAAAGAATTAAGTAATAATTTAACTACAGAAGTACCTAAGTTCCTAATTACAGAACTTAGTTGAAATTTACTTCACTATCGAAGTATCTACTTACATACCTATAGGTAATTATCTTTTGTTATAAAAATATTTTAAATTATAATAACACAAAATACTGAAATTAACACTTTGATTACAAGATTTTTAACTAAGTAGAATACGACCACATTTCTGCTAGGAATCGTATTTCGGTTTTATTTCTTGTTTACACTACCTACCTATTTCTTCCGAGCCAAACGGACTTGCAAGTTGCATGAGTTGGGCGACACAGAACTCACATAGAAGCGAAAATATGATCAGTCGATCACAGTCAGAATAGCTACCTTACATAAGTAACTTATTTACTATTTCTCAATGTATTTTTTTACTCTTTACTGACAGCCCTAAGTAACCACGGAATGTCTGCCGTGACGTAGGAAGGGGAAAAGATGCAAAGTAATAGGGACACTCGCGCGCAGCGATAAAGTTTTATTTAGCTTGCGTGAGCGATTTATATAATAAATAATAATTATGTAGGCTATTAAAACGTCAGCAAGCAGTCAACATCACAGGAGTGCAACTTCTGCACGAAATACTATTATTTATTCTGTGGCACCGGGCCTATGAATGAATGAATGACATCGAAGCAGGAGAAAAATTTATTACAAATTCACACTACGAGATGGCTGTGACTTAGTTAGATTGTTTTTTTCGTAAAATATTTTGATTTAATTAAAATGAAGCGTCAAGAAATTTCTTAAATGTGGACGCATTTTGATAAAACGTACCAAGTTGTATTTTGTAAGATATGTAGTAAAAAAATAAAAGTTTTTGTACCTTAATGTTTATTTAATTTTTAATATAAACTGGTTTATTAAAATACATTAAAATGATTTTTATTTGGTTTTCATGCTCTACCAACTCTCAGTAAAATTTTGAAAATATAATTTTAGATCACTTGTTAAATTTTTTTAATAAAAAAAATACTCCATAAAAATCAATTTGGTTTCACAAGGGGTCGCTCGACGACGGACGCAGGTTTCGAACTTATGAAATATATTTTTTATGCCTGAAAGAGTTCACAAGTTGCCTTTTGTATTTTTGTGATCTTTCCAAGGCTGATTGTGTTCCTCGTGAGATATTAATCAGGAAAATACAACATTACGGTGTCAAAAATATTGTGCTTAGACTTATTATTTCATATTTAAATAACAGAACTCAATAAGTCGTTACATAACATAACATACATAAACACTCACGCCTGTCACCCAGAGGGGTAGGCAGAGACTACGGACTTCCACTTGGCACGATCCTGGTACACCTCTCTCGCCTCCTTTACATCCATATATCTACGCATACACGCTCGTCGGTTAAGGGTACTCCTAATCTCGCCCATTTTCAATATATCGCCAATTTGGTCGATAAACCTTCGTCTAGGGCGTCCCTTTCCGACTCTGCCGTTCACTTCTGCAGCATAAATTTGCTTTGTCACTCTTTTTTCGTTCATTCTTTCTACATGACCAAACCACCGAAGCATTCCTTTCTTAATCCTGGTCAAAACGTCATCTTGCAAACCACACTTTTCTCTTATCACACTATTTCTCACACTGTCATTCAGATTCAGCTAGCATACTCCTTAATGACCGCATTTCTACAACATTTATTCTACTCTCATGCTTCTTCTGCCAGACCCAACTTTCACTACCATACATTAAAGTAGGGACTAACACAGCATTGTGAATTGGCAAACGTGCCTTTTTTGACACATTCTGACTCTTCACAATAGCGTGTAGAGCTCCATTCACTCTATTTCCTGCGTTCACTCGTCGTTCTATATCCTTATCATATCTACCATCCCTACTAAATAAACATCCCAAATATACAAACTCATCCACTTGCTCAATCAACTCCCCTTCTATTCTTATTTCACATAATGTTTTACTTTCTTCTCTTTCAAAAACCATCACTTTCGTCTTACTTGCGTTCACTTTCATATCTCTTTCTTTTAATGATCGGTTCATTAACGTACCCATCATTTGCAACTCGGCCGCCGACGATGCAAATATGACTTGATCATCGGCGTACAAAACGCATTTGACGGTTAACTCACCCATTCTCAACCCACATTCTTCAACTTTCAAAGTTTGCAAACAACTGTCCATAAATAGGTTAAACAGCCAGGGGGAAGCTACACAGCCCTGTCTGACACCTTTTTGGATGCCAAACCAGTCCGAGTAGACCCCGTTGATCCTGACACAAGCACTAGAGTCCCTATAAAGAGACTTCAATGCCTGTATCAAACCAGCGCTCAAACCAAATGAGTTAAGTGTTTGCCATAACACATTCCTGTCCACTCTGTCAAAAGCCTTTTCCAAGTCCATGAAAGCACAGAAAACTTTCTGGTTTTTGGCCAAAAACTTCTCCGCAATCATGCGCATGGAAAATACTTGATCCGTACACCCCATTCTTTCTAAATCCAGCTTGCACATCCCAAATTTTCCATCAGTTTCTTCCATAACTCTTTCAATTAACACCTTAGCATACAGTTTACCCACAATGCTAAGCAAGCTGATACCACGGTAGTTTTTACAGTCCTGCTGTGACCCTTTTCCTTTATATATTGGGACTATAACGGCTTTGCACCAGTCTTCCGGTACCCGCTTCAGTTCCCAACATAAATTAAACAAGGTGTACAGCAGGCCTGCCACCCTCTCTCCAGCCCTTAGCATTTCGAGTGATACTCTATCATATCCGGCTGCCTTACCTGCTTTCATGCCTTTCATTGCTTTTATTATTTCATCTACACTTATCTCCTACCTCTCCACTTCTTTCGAATTTCTTTTCACTTAGTTCAGACGACCCTTCACTCATAAACATGCTTTCAAAGTATTCCTTCCATCTCTTTAAATTGAAACTTCATCATTCAGCATACAGCCATTCTCGTCTCGTATAGCATTCATTCTAGGCTGTTTTGAATTTCCCTAGCAGTTCTTACGAGTTTCCAGAACATTTTAATATTTGCCTGAAGTTATCAGATATCCTTCTATCATTCTTATCCGTTCTTTCTTGCTTTTTCCTTTCAACAACTTCTTTTACTCTCTTATTTATAAGTCTAAGGTCTGCCTTTTTTCTTTCAATCTCATCATTCATACCGCCAGAATTACCAGCTTTGGTTGCCAGTAAATCTAGCCATGCTCTCTTCTTTGCTTCAACTTCCATCCGAATCTCATCATCCCACCACCACGTATTATTTTTCCTTTCATTCGTTCTGTTACTTACACCACATACTTCGGTGGCTGCATCCACCAAAACTTTCTTAACATTATTCCATACAGTCTTCAGGTCTAAATCATTCATACATATTTCATTCAAACCATTTATATTCTCCCTCAGTCTACATTTATACTTCTATAAGTCGTTATCAATGGTAAGGGTTCCTCCGGATCAGTAGTATCAATGGGCGTTCTTCAGGGCTCGATTCTTGGCCCATTCCTGTTCTTAGTCTATATTAATGACTTACCTTATCTTGTAGGGGATAATCACGATATAGTAATGTTTACTGATAATTCCTCTTTAATTTTCAAACTAAAACGACAGTCAATGAATTTTGACAATGTAAATAATGCTCTATCGAAATTAGTATATTGGTTTAACGCCAACAATTTGCTCTTAAACGGCAATAAGACAAAATGTATTGAATTTACAATACCTAATGTTAAACATTCAAATAACAATGTGCTCTTAAATGGGAAAGAGTTGAGTCTTGTGGATATCACTGTATTTCTTGGTATTTTTCTAAATTAGCAGGCAGACTTAGTTCTGGATCATATGTTGTGAAAAGATTAGAAGTCTCACCAATGTTGAGAATTTTTAGTTACTTTCATAGCGTGATGTCTTATGGAATTTTGCTATGTGCTAATGCGACTGACATTAAAGCCATATTTGTTTTGCAAAAGAGAGCCGTACGGGCGATTTATAACTTAAATTTTAATGAGTCCCTTAGAGAAAATTTAAAGAAATAAACATTAAAAAGAAAAAAACTTTGACATCGCAATATATTTATAAAAATGTAATGTATGTACATAAAAACAGAAGTAGTTTTGATAAGAATAAAGATCTTCATTCTTTAAAGGCCTTGTATGTATACGCTTTTACAACAAAATCCCAGAAAATGTACAAAATTTGTCAACAAACAAGTTTAAACGTTTTATTAAAGAAAAATTGTACAAAAAGGGTTATTATAATATCAAAGAATACATAAATGAAAAAAAAACCCTGGGAATGAGGTTATCGCCACCATGCTGGTTCTATTAAAATTCATTTAAAATTTGTCCAAATAAAATTAATGTAAAGTGAAATATGTTTAAAAAAAAGTCCCACTAGGTTTCTTGCTGGTTCTTCCCAGAACAGAGGTATTTTCCGAACCAGTGGTAAATAAAAAATTACTTAAATTACTTTCAATAAGTATTATGTGATAATCTATATTGAATAAAATTATTCTATTTTATCAATCTTAAAAGTATGAATCATAAATAACCTTTCTGGACCAAAACGTGAAAAGATTCTTAAATAATCGGCCAAAGTCAATTAATAATCGATTATTATTATTATTATATTTTACTGTTTCTTCAATCTTACCAATATGTTTTTTATAAATCTTCGTAAACAAGGCAGAACACTGAATCTAGATTCTGTGATATTAATGCTGTCAGCCTATGCGGCTCTTACAGCTTCATCGGAAATAAGCTGATGATTCTAAACGTGGTAGAGCCATGCTATATAAATTGTATAGTTGTAGCACGAATGGGTCTGCTCGATCGAAGAAGGACCACGCTCTCAAATAATACCAGCGTAAAATAGCAGCTTAATGCTGCTGTGTTTTGTATGGTGAGTGTATAGAACCGGATACCTTTTTTACTGGAAAAAGGGCATTCCATCTTAGTCCGCACGGCTGACAACACATCTGCATTTTGATTCAGAAACGAGGATAGATCTAGATGTCTATGGGTCAAAGCAACCAATTACCATCAGAGTGACTGTGTGCTCGCTTGAAAAAAAAAACAACAGTTTTAAATAAAGAACTCAGAAATAAAAAACCGTACTTATAGTATTTAGCTATATTTATACAGCTTTCAATTATATTTCGGTTAGTAGTTTTCTCTAAAATGATTTTGATTCGATATAACCATCTGTTCTTTAAATACGTTCTTCATTAGATGATTCTGGCAGAATTTCAAATCAACTTGTATATAACCTTGAAAAACAAAAAATATATACTTCAAATAACTGCCTTGAAACTTCAGCACAGCAAAGAAAGAAAGATCGAGCGCTGCGTACATTTCAAGTGACGCCAAAACCATGCTTAACTTATTGTAAGAACATGCACTCACGTACAGGTATGCATTATTAATAATTTGCAACCAACAACGTACTTTTAGGTGCATATGTGCATATGTGTTCGTCTAGCAATGATCCCTCAAAGGACGCAACATACATATTGTGCCAAGCCATATTATCTCCGAGGGAGTAGGTAGTATCCAAAATATGGGTTTTGAAGGAAAATTGTGAAAGAAGTGATAGTTGGTTAGCCCATCGCCTTTTACGACACGGCAAGCAACGCAATATGCTGCCGCTATATTATGGTTGTAGTATAAATGGGTCGGCTCGACCGAGGATGGACCACGCTATCACAGAATACCAGCGCAAAATAGCAGATTAATGCTGCTGTGTTTCGTATGGTGAGTGTAGAGAATCGGATACACTTTTTATTGGAAACAAGGCGTTCCATTTTAGTCCTCGGCATTTTGATTCGGAATTGAGGCTTTGTTTGCTGGTTGAATACAAGATTTAAATTTAGAATCGCAATACACAACGAAAAACATCATGGCGGGTATCCAGAATGGCTTGCATGGGAATTATGATATATTCTTCCTACAATGCTGGAGGTCCATGTCCATCAGTGCACTGATACCGGCTGGTAAAGAAGTATTTTTCCAAACAACTGCAAATACATAAACTAGTACGTATGTATACATAACTTACATAAGCTCTCACGCCTGTCACTCAAAGGTGTAGGCAGATACTATAGACATTAATTTGGCACGATTCTAATACATCTACTGCTTCTTGTACATTCATATCTCTACGCATACATACTCGTCGGTTTAGGGTCTTAATTTCTAAAGCTCTTAATTTGGCCCATTTTCAGTATATCGCCTATTTGGTCGATAAAATTC
The DNA here is from genome assembly GCA_029286625.1 of Parnassius orleans. Taxonomy (NCBI): domain Eukaryota; kingdom Metazoa; phylum Arthropoda; class Insecta; order Lepidoptera; family Papilionidae; genus Parnassius; species Parnassius orleans. The sequence continues at coordinate 2,131,310 of JAGSMP010000092.1, forward strand.
CTTCTAGGCCTAGGGCTTCCCTTGCATAAATTTGCTTTATCACTCTTTCCTCATTCATTCATTCATTCTACGAGAGTCCAACCCACCACAGCATTCATTTTCTTTAATTTTGCATGATAGGGTGAGAACTTGTTTGATAAAAGAAAATTTTGTTATCAGAAATAAGCTATATAAGTTACTAAATAATCAGTAAGGAAATCAATTGAGGAATTTTGCAGGTAAAATGTAGCTAATTAATAAAAGCCTTAACAATTGTTTGACGCTAAAAAAGCGTTTTGACGGCTTCGTGGCGCATTGGCTTAGCAATGAGTTGCGGCGTTGAGGGCCGCGGGTTAGAATCCCGTACGGAAGAAGTATTTGTATGACCTACAAATAATTGTTCCGAGTCTGGATGTTTGTCCATGTGAAATTTGTTTGTAAACTGCCTCCACGATAAAGGACAAAATCCTAGTGTAGGGGTAACTTAAAAAAAAATTATGTATCGTACCCGAATCTTCGTCACCGCGACAATTTAGCATGTCAAGATAACACCCATTAATAAATGTTCTGTATTTGTAGTCTTTAATTTTAGACACACCACACACAGGACGGTAATATTCTGGACAAAAAGCGGGACAAGATTGATCCTTGTAAAATCTTCGTGTTTCCGATATATGTTTTTGTAGCAAGCAAGCAGCTATTGGTACTTTGACAAAATCTGTACGAAAATTAAACGGTAATATAATATTTTAAAAACAATAAAAATTCTTAAAGGAATTTGATAATTCTTATAAAATGTACACATGTTAAAAATACTTATTAAATAGAAAATAAGAAATAAGTAAGTACCAATTTTTAAACACTTCGATATAGACGCCATAATACATTCATTGGGAAATATTTTATATAAAAAACTGCGTGAATTGAAACCACACACCTTTTCGTCTTCTTCATCTACATAACAATCGTGTCGACATTTTGAACAGTTGATGAAGTAAACTGCTGAAATTTAAACAAATCATTAGTTCGGTGGATTGAGCGCGGCGAGTTGTGTTAATGATAAACATATTATGCTGTCGTATGAAGGTCTATCTGTGTGTACGTCTAGTTGTGTTGTTGTGTAGTCTGTATGTATTGCCTCATTGGTATCTGTTGATTATGCAGTCCTGTGTTCGAAGTTTCAACCCGGTGTAAAACAAGTTAATTTATATTTTAGAACCGTGCTGCAGTTATTATTATGTTTGAAGCACGAATGGGTCGGCTTGATCGGGGAAGGTCCACGCTCTCATAGTGAAAAAGCAGCTTAATGCTGCCGTGATTCGTATGGTGAGATATATCTCTCCAGTCGTATCGGATTGCCGTCCCATCGGACTTTTAGTGAGAGAATAGAGCGCACACACTCGTGTAATATGATCCTGTCCTGTGTAGATGGCTAGTCTCCGTCGAAATTGACTGCCGTGACGTAAATTTGGTGTGGATGGTATTAAGATACTTTCTGAGTGTCCACTTTATACAATCATGCAGCAAGGCAGGGCACATTTAATGTCCTGATTGGCGACAGCTGTGTGCCAAGCGCGCCGCCACGCACTACCAAACGCTCCCATCCCATGTGATTTTGAATTTTAGGCAAAATAAAATTGACAATATACGTCATGAGCAACGTGAAAAATATTTCTGAGGTTGTGATAGTGAAAACTATGAACGTCCCACTGTTGGGCGCTGGCTTCTTATAATTTCTATGAGGATTATGGAGCAATTAATCCACGACGGCTGGTATTGTTTATGGGTATTACGTTTAATTCCTTTTCACCGTTTTCTTTTTTAGATCATAAAATTCCACTGTTGGACGTGTTCCCCTCCCGTTTTAGGAAGGATTTGGAAGAAAGAAAGAAAGAAACATTTATTGCAAACACGCCACACACAGAATCATGCACTTAAATATAAATATTTGTAAACACAATAACTAATAAAGGTATTTTTAAATAAAATAAAAACTACAACAACTTGACAGATATAATATTTAACAAAAGTATGTATAAATTATAATTAAAATACATTCCTCATGTGTGCTGTGGCGCGTTAGGCAAACGGACCTCACTCAGATTATGCTGTCGCTAAAACAACAGCGCTGGTTTTCAGTGGGCCCGAACGGATAGTAACGTAATTTGGGAGACGGATTGACGATCTCAGAACCAAACGTATCGCAACTTTGACGCTGCTTGTATAATATGGATTTATAGACTGTGCTGCTGCCCGTCGCCGGTCTGGGTATCTTATGTCTGGTATAAACGAGATGATTACACTGCCATCAAACGAAAGCCATAACATTTTTCTAACGTTACCTTTCGATAACCGACGGTACGAAATGGGGTGAATAGTTCTGTTATCAATTAATAATGGCATTAAGTTCAAAATAATACAAAGAGTATTATTTTGTAGTTGGCAATGCAATAAATAAATGATTCTGTTATGTAAGAATTATTTGACTGTATGTTATTTCTTGTGTGTATGTTAACTTATCTTCGCCAATTGGGAACTCAATTAAGAAAAAATTCCGCGCCTGAGCCAAATAGCTTTTACAGAATAACAGCGTAAAATAGCAGCTGGTGAGTGTAGAGAACTGAAAACCGTTTTTACTGGAAGCAAGGCATTCTAAGTCCTCAGGAGTGACCTCACGTGTGGCTTCTTTTTTTTATAGTAAAAGGGTGACAAATGAGCACACAGTCCACCTGTTGCTAAGTGGTTGCTGTGACCCATAGACATCTATATCTATACATAAAAATCAAAATGCAGATGCGTTTTCACCCGTGAGGACTAAGATGAAATGCCTCGTTTCCAGTAAAAAGGGTGTCCGGTTCTCTACACTCACCATACAAAACACAGCAGCGTTAAGCTGCTATTTTACGCTGGTATTCTGTAAGAGCGTGGTCTTTCTCCGATCGAGCAGACCCATTCGTACAACTATACCACTAATATAGCTGCAGCATGGCTCTACCGCGTATAATTCATCTACTAAAAAAATTATTCCTTAGTCTAGTCAAAATGGTTAAAATCTAGACTTTTAATAAAAAATAAAAGAACTAAAAGAAAAAGTAATAATTTGAAAACAAAAAATTTTCGCTTTAGAAATCGAGGCTTTAATTCTACTCACTATGTCGTAGCATCGACTTTTGAAGCTATTATGTGAAAATAAATTATTCTATTTAGTTCCTTTAAGTCGGCTTAATAATTTTTGTTAAAATTATAATTTTATTTATTTAAAGAAACGGTGATACTGAGTAATAATGGCATTGATAAATGAGACCAAGATTTTGCAGCAGCATTGTGGAACGCTTCGTTAGCAATAACTGGGTCGAACAAAGCAGCGATGATAATTTACGTTAGCTTTTTGATTACTTAGAAACATTTCCCGGTCGCGTCATCCATTTTATTAGCAACGTACATTCGCCTGTTAATATTTACAATATTATAGGTGTATAAGTAGCTCTTTTAAATATTTTAGTTATGGATTCCTATAATGAACTTTGAGTTCATTAATTATAATAACTTTTAAAAATAAATATAGGCCATCCTATAGATTGCCTAATCGGTCGAATATTTGCCATAGCAGCCACGCTTGGCAGGTGGATTGGCAATCGCCGTATTATCTTTTTCTATAAATCTATAATCAATATCTTTTTTTATATAGAATAATGATGACAAACAAACACACAGTCCACCTGATAGGTAAGTGGATGCTGTGGCCCATAGACATCTAGGTACATATATCCTCAATTAAGAACTAAGACACATATGCAATGTCACCCCGGAGGACTGAGATGGAATAGTTTCCAGTAAAAAAGGTCTCCGGTTCTCTACACTCACCATACGAAACACAGCACCATTAAGCTGCTATTTTGCGCTGGTATTCTGTGAGAGCGTGGTCCTACCCCGGTTAAGCGCTACAACCATAATATAGCTGCAGCGTGGCTCTACTACATATGAGCACGTATATTGCCTGTTACAGTCACCTATCAGAAAAATAAAAATTATAATTAAAAATCTTACTCTTTAGTAATATTAAGATAGCCGGCATAAAATTCATTTCAAATATTTTTTTATTTAATCTTCAAGTAAAACTTTGATCAATCTTGAAAGTAAAGTAAAGTAGTCGTCTTTGTGATATTGAGACAATATTTCCAATTAATAATCACAAATTGTACCATAATTGATTTTCTACGAAGAAGTTCCGTAATTTACGCTAGTCGATTAATTGAATAATTAAGTCTGTATAGATTTTTCCTCCATTTTTTGAAAGATGATACGATGAGTTTCTCTCCGAATCGGGCCAGATTTTCTAGAAATATATATAAATATATACATAATATATATAAATAACTCGATAACAGCGCCTATCGGGTCCAGTTTTTGTGATTTTCTACCTTTTCACATTTCAACATAATATATTGTGAATATGAGTTATTTTGGTTGATAAATATCGAATTTGTTGATAACTTGACTGCAGTGTCGCCTATCGAATTCTAGCAAAGCGATGAATCATCGTCTGGATACAATAAAATATTGAGTGAATTTTACCTCAATCGTTCAAGTCTTTTAGAAGTTACACGATCACTAACAGACGCACACATTATTATAATATACTAGCGATCCGCCCCGGCTTCGCACGCATGATTTCTGGATCTCGATAATAGCGCCACCTATCGAGTCCAATTGTAAATCTAAACCATCCATGGATCCACTCAAATGCACACAAAATATTTCATCAAAATCATTCGAGCCGTTCTCGAGTTTTGGCGAGATTAATGGATAGCAATTAATTTTCATATACATATGTATAGAGATAACAAACACAATAACTATTATAACTTTTATAATATTATTATACGTACTCCATATCATCCCGTGGGTGTCGTAAGAGGCGACAGAGGGAAACAAATCAGGAGATGGGCAGCAGCAACGACGAAAAATAAAAGAAACTGCGGTTGCGAACCCGCTTCCCAAGCGTGGCAACTATGTCAAATATCCCCCCTATGGGGCAATCTTTCGGGGTGGCCTATGTTCAGCAGTGGAATTTAGTAGGCTGTAACTTTAATACATTTGCTGAATTTTTAACCCTGGAGAAAAAATAACTATTAATAAAAATCAAAAGCCGCCTTCAAAGAACAAAAATTATATAATCATTTCACATTCTGAAGTCTGCACTAAGCCATAGTGTATAACAAATTTAAATTCCCGACTTCAGAATGTGAAATTATTAGGTATATTATTTTTAGTTCTTTGACTTTTTATTAAAAGTAATTTTTTATCCATTTGAGTGGACTAAGGAATAACTCAACGTCGTCTAAATAGTTACATTACAATTTTAATCCCCTACTATACCATTTTAGGGGTGGAATATTTTCTTCAAATTTTTATGGGAACACTCCTGAACATATTAAATTAAAAAAAGGAATCATCAAAATCGGTTTACGATTGATAAAAATATTACGTAACATCTATGTAAGGAGAAGAAAAAAATAAAATATACCGACGAGTTGTAAGCGACGAGTTGTTGCATACTTTTTTTAAAGTCTGCTAAAAATAGAATGTAATAGCTGAACGAAGCAAAGCCTAATATGGCTTATTCATATATTAAGGCTATAGCACGAATGGGTTGGGATAGTGTATAATAAAGGCATAATAAAGGGACAAAATATATTAATATATAAATATATAATAAAGGGGTTTTTTGCTGTGGCAACCCTAGTGATAAGTTGTAAAAGTAATTGGTCCCGATAAATTTTAATAATTTAAATATTGTAAATTCATAATATCCACCTCAATTTTATGTTATAGTTAATAATTACTGCCGCTTTGTATTTAAAATTTAAGAAAGTCGATACATAAATATTATAACAACATTTTGGTGTTGGAACAAAAAGTGACAGGTAACGAACATTGTTTTAAAATCATTGTAATTCTTATTTCATATCATTCCTTTTATAAATTATAGATCTATTCTATTAATATTACTCGGATTTTTACATTCTTTGCGGGTTTCTTTTCGAATTATTTTAACGATAATTTGATTTGAGATCTGTAAATAGAAAAAAAACAACAACAACTCGACATTAGCTTACTCTGCTCCTTCTGTTTTCGATCCTTGTTTTCTTTTATTATTTACAATAAATAGTAAAATGAATACTCACAACGCCAAGACGCGCCAGATGGAGAACCAACTCCAGCTTGCGCTCCAAGAACTTAAGGCGTCCAAGGAGCAGTGAACTGTTGCTTAAGGAAAGGGATGATAATGAAAAGAAATAGTTAACATAATTGCCAAAACACACAATTGAAATGTGATATGGTTAAGTTACATACAGAATACACAAGTGTTATAAAAGAAAGAGATCAGCTACAGGAACGGTTAATGAGTTTGACTAATGCAGCAAGAAATATGAGGAAGCTCTCAGGTTTATTGCTGCATTGAAGTTACAGTTGAATGAGGCTAATGAGCAATAACACAATTTAAAACATATATAGATAAACTTAACGCCTCCCAGACTCAAAGCCTGTTCTCTGAGCTTGTGCAATGTAATACTTCAACAATTTTACAGCAACCTGCAACAATAGATTTGACTGGTGACGACTCTTCCACTTCAGGAAACACAGTAAGGATTAATTGCAGCAAAACCAAATTGAAGAAGTATATAAAAGTTAATAAATACATAAGGAAAGTACAAAATTAATAAAAATAAGATTAATACCAAAATTATGTTAATTTATGTAAAGAAAAGCAAGCATTGATATATGAACTTAAGTTGTATTCAATTGAGGTGGATAACATAAAAAAATGTTATGAGACTGACACAGAGTGCCTTAAATCAGAAATATTATCACTTACTAACTCCCTTCAAAATGTGTCCAATAAATATAAATCAGCCCAAAACGAAATAAAAGAACACATACTGGCTATGGGTAATCTGGTAAAGACATGTAAATATAATGAGGAGCGTTTTGACTCCTTAGTTAAACATCAATGTGAGTGTCAGCATTCAATACTAATGGTGTGTGCTGATAATATTATACCACCACCAAAACTCTATGACAGTGCCATAGCAGAGGAGCTTAAGATAAAAAATAACTCAAATATTAATAAAATAATATAATTGTGTATAGCGATAACATGGGAAAATCTAGGCATAACTTTAAATAACTTTAACCCTTTCAGAACGCATGGTACCAATCGTGCGTTACTCTTTAAAAATTCTAACGGTCGCGATGTTTTGTTTTACTGCGCGGAAACGGTGCGGTTATTCGTGCGTTGATCTAGCTGCATAGTGCAAGGGCCGCGCGGGGCTGGGGCGGACCAGTGACGAGTTTTGCTCTGTTCAAGATGGACGTCATGTTTATTGATGACGGTGGTCGACGTAAGTAATTTTTTACAATTTAACCCTGAGTTTTAATTTCTTTTTATATCCAAATATGTTTTTTGAAGGTTTATCTATTGTAGTGTTGTACAAACTTTTTGAAATCAAAAATAGTAGGAATGGTAACTCGTTGACAAAGTTCAAGCGCACGATTGTGCGTTTCCGTTCTGAACTGTTCTAGCAGAGCTAAGTATTTATGACTACATGTGTTTTGTTTTTCAATAGGGCATCCTCTGGACCACGATTTATTAGAAGATTTGCTTGGAGATGGGTGCCAATCAGACCTGGAGCTATCAGAAGAGGAGAGGGAACCAGATGTTACAGTACCTCGTTTGCTGGATGATGATTTACCCACAGAAGATCCACCAAGTAACGATCCAGGAGACACTGACTTAGATGCTAATGCCTTTATCTGAGCTACGGTGCAGTAATCAGGAAAACGTACCGCCTCTGGCTGCAGATCTAAATACCCTGGAGCACCAACCGTCGTCTAACACAAAAGAAAAGGCCAAGGATTTGGAAAGCTGCTGCATTTACCGATATTGCCCATGAGTACCCTTCTCGTCCAGAACCAACAGAAGTTAAGACTCCTTTGCAGTACCTGCATGAATATTTCAATGAAGATTTCTTTAATAATATCGCCAATTGCACCAATTTATACTATTTGCGAAAAACCGGTTCAGTATTAAACACTAATTCTCAAGAGATACGCAAGTTGTTTGGCATTCTTCTGTTAATGGGGTGTATTCCATACCCACGTATTAACATGTATTGGCGAGCTGGTATGAGATTGAGGTAATTGCCAATCAAATGCCAAGAGACCGGTTTTTCAACTCAGAAACAATTTACATGTTGTTAACTCAGATGAGCCGCCTCTAGGAAACTCTAACCACTGTGGAAAGTACAGCCCATGCTTGACGCTGTTAAAAAGCTTGTAGGTCGATTGAAAGAGTTCCAGGCAGATATTCAATTGATGAACAGATTATTCCTTTTACAGCAAGTGCAAACTGCGAGTCTTAGTTAAAATAAACCAAGACCGCTTGGACTAAAAAATTATATCATTACAACTAGCGACGGCTTGATGTTGGATTTTGAAATATATTATTCTAATAATCCAGCATTTACAGACAAATCTCTCGGCGAAGGACCTGCAGTTATACTTTGTCTGGCAAAGAACGTACCCCCAAATAGCTGCTTATATTTTGATCGTTATTTTAATACGATACCACTTTTAGATCGCCTCAAAGAGATGCAGCTGCATGGCACTGGTACAATCATGCTCAACAGAGTCCTAGATCACAAAAAATTAAACCTGAAAAATGACAGAGCCATGAAACGTGGCGATGTATTACAATTTACATCCAAAGATGTAGTTCTGGTCAAATGGAAAGACAACAGAGGGGTGCTAATGGCTTCCAATTGCACTGTGCGAACCAGACTTCATCGATACCTAGATGGGACAAAAACAAAAGTCATACGTCCAAGTATTTTTTAAAGCAATTTGTTTTTCAAAACGATATTATTTTTTGTCGTTCTGAAAGGGTTACAGGGACAAAAATTACAAATTACTGCATGCCTGGAGCATCTTTTAGTGACATCCATACTAATATTATAAATGCGAAAGTGTGTTTGTTTGTTTGTTTGTTTGTCCTTCTTTCATGTCGCAACAGAGCGTCGGCATGGCATGATTTTTGTATGAGGATAGTTCGGTGGCTGTAGAGTGACATAGGCTACTTTTTCAGCGGAAAACATATCATTCTGGGAAAATCGAATACGTTGCACAAGTTTGTCCTTCTTTCACGTCGCAACAGAGCGTCGGCATGGCATGATTATTTGTATGGGGATAGTTCGGTGGCTGTAGAGTGACATAGGCTACTTTTTCAGCGGAAAACATATCATTCTGGGAAAATCGAATATGTTGCAAAATTAAATTCAGCTAGGTGGCGCCACCGTGATTCTACAAGACGGACGACGGTACGATGGACGAACACAGAAGGTCAGAATATCTGGATTATTATGTCTTTTACCAAAATTAAGATAAAATGTATGGATTTGTATTTTTCCACAGGACCGGAAGAGAGCGATAAAAACATAAAATTCACCAGCTGATTTTCTTCAAACGTTTTGGTGCAAAGTAATTCACAGAATAGGCGATAACCTCGCAGACGATATTAAGTAATCCGTTGATGCTCTGCCTACCCCGCAAGGGTTACAGGCGTGATTATAGGTATGGATCAGAAATACTATCACCATCTGTCACGCTTTCACCCTTAACTATTACTTAACAATGGTAGAAACAGTTCTTAGTAAGCCTTATTAATAAGCCTTAGTAATATTTATTGAACGAAAATGAATACAGTTCTTATATGTGGTTATGAATGAATCGGTATTACAATAAGAAAAATTGTGCAAAATTATAAGAAAATATTTTTGAGAGTTCTTATTAACTAACGTATACATAGTTTAAATTGATTCCGCTGATGTCGTTACTAGGTTTTAAAACGCGGTAACGAAATGTTTCCTGACATGTACTTAACTCCGCCGTTGAGCCGCGCGTCAACTTATAGTGCATACGGTACCTATACGCTTAAATTGTTTCTATTTCGTAGCTTATTCGACTACCTGCTTTCGATTTCGGTTGTTTGTTATTTGCTTTGTGATTTGGTTAAGGTTGAATGGATTTATATTGGCTTTCATTTTCGGATTTGTGTATTTTCTTGGATCGGTTTTGTTGATTTGGTTGGTATTCCTTTATACATATTTAGACTCTGGCTTTGATTTTGGATTTTGTTTATTTAGAATCGTGAATTGGTTTTCGTTGTTTTAGGTTTTTTAACAATATTTCAAACGAATATTAATAGTATAGATAGTGTATACGGTACCTATACACTTACTTCTTTTTTCGTTGGTTATATTTATATTGACTACTGCTTTCGATTTCGGTTTTCTGCGATTTGTTTTGTGATTTGGTTTAAGTTGATTCGACTTTATTTGGCTATCGTTTTCGGATTCGTGTTGTGTGTTTAATTGGTTTAATTGTTTTGATTTTAAAAAATATTTAAAAGGAATATTTATTCCTTTTAGATATTTTGGATTTGCTTTTAAAAAATATTTAAAATTTAATTTCTTTTAGGTATTTTAACGTTTTTTATAAATAGGTTTTTCTTACTTCATAATGCCTCGCAAACGTAAGTCCAGCCTTTCAAGAGTATCTTCTCAAAGACAAGCGAAAAGATTAGCTCGATCGCTAGAATCTTTAGAAGATGCTGAACTGAGAAGGCAAGAACAAGCAGAGCGTCAGGCTGCTTTTAGAGCATCTGAGACACCTTCTCAACGTCAGCAAAGGCGTCTTGAACAGACAGAGCATCAGGCCGCTTTAAGAACTTCCGAAACACCTTCTCAAAGTCAGGAAAGGCGTCTTGAACAGGCAGAGCGTCAAGCTACTTTAAGAGCTTCTGAAACACCTTCTCAAAGTCAGCGAAGGCGTCTTGAACAGACAGAGCGTCAGGCTGCTTTAAGAGCTTCCGAAACACCTTCTCAAAGTCAGGAAAGGCGTCTTGAACAGGCAGAGCGTCAAGCTACTTTAAGAGCTACTGAAACACCTGTTCAAAGTCAACAACGGCGTCTTGAACAGGCAGAGCGTCAATCTTATTTAAGAGCTACTGAAACACCTGCTCAAAGTCAGCAAAGGCTATTCGAACAAGCGGAACGTCAGGCCGCCTTAAGAGCCGCGGAAACACCTGATGAAATTCAACACAGACTCATTGAGCAAGCTGAATGTCAATCTACTATAAAGGCATCTGAAACACCAGAACAGACACAGGCGCGAAGAGATGCAAATGCACAGCTCCAAGCTGAACGTCGACAAAATTTTCAAAGAAACAATTGGTCGGTTTTAATGACGCAGCATTCAATTATGATCCGTTGATTGATTATAAAAATCACAGGTTAGTTGTTATCGGACTGATGGACAAGGCTTGTCGATTTTGCAGCGCTTTAAAATGGAAAGATGAGACCGCAGGCATGTGTTGTTCCAATGGCAAAGTGTCTCTTCCGTTACTTGGGGAACCAGAAGAACCTTTGAAAACTCTTTTTATATGATGCTAATGAGTCACGGCGCTTTTAAACAGGATCCGGAAATATAACTCATGCTTTCAAATGACGTCCTTCGGAATTGACCGGGAACAGAAGAACAATTGAATGGCAAAAGAGGATTACCGCATGCCCACATTCTAATATGGCTTAAAGAGAAGTTGCGACCCAGCCAAATAGACGACATAATAAGCGCCGAGATTCCGGATTCTGAGCGAGATAAAGAATTGTATAATACCATCGTCCGAAATATGATTCACGGTCCATGGAGCATGAAATTCAATATCGCCATGTATGAAAGAAGGAACATGTACAAAGAAATTCCTAAACAGCTATTAAAAGAAACAGTACACAATGACAATGGCTACCCTTTATACAGACGCAGAGCTCCCGAAGATGGTGGCAGGAAAGTAACAATCAAATCTCGCTCTGGAGCGTTCGAAACCTTAGATAACAGCTGGATTGTCCCGTATTCGCCCATTCTATGTAAAATGTTTAATGCCCACATTAATGTAGAAGCATGTAGCTCTGTCCGCGCAATCAAGTATATCTGTAAGTACATAAATAAAGGAAGCGACCAAGCAATATTTAATCTCAGGAGTGAAGGTGAGGCAAATCCCGTTAATGAAGTACAGACCTTTTAAGCAGGGCGTTATGTCAGCAGTAACGAGGCAGCGTGGCGTCTCCTTGGCTTCGCTTTATAGGAAAGGCACCCAACAATTACTCACCTTGCTGTGCACTTAGAAAATGGAGAGCGTGTATATTTCACCGAAAGAAATTTCCAAGAAAGAATTGCATCACCGCCAAAACTACATTAACAGCCTTCTTTCAACTTTGTCAAACCGACCCTTTGCAAAAACGTTGTTATATTCTGAAGTCCCCTGCTATTATACTTGGAACACATCTAGGAAGGAGTGGAACGCCGTATTCAAGGCGCGCCTGTTGTAAATTGGCCCGGTGTAAAGTCATCAGATGCCCTTGGTCGTGTGTATACCGTCCATGTAACTAATTTTGAATGTTTCTGTTTACGATTGCTGCTGCACCATGTTCAGGTCCTACAGGATATAAAGACCTTAAAACTGTCAACGGTCAGGAATGCGCAACTTATAGAGAAGCATGTGAAGCTCTGCATCTTTAGAAAACGATAATCACTGGGATGAAACCATGGAGGAAGCTGTGCAGTGCCAGTCACCAGCCAAAATTAGGGATCTTTATGCAACTCTCATATCATCTTGCGGGCTATCTAATGCACATAAATTGTGGGACAAATATAAAGAGTACATGGCGGAAGATATTTTGCGAAGGTTACAGCAGACACACGCGAACATGACATACAATGAACACATTTATAATGAAGCACTTGGAAAATTGAAGATAAAGTAATGGCAATGGTAGGCAAAAATTAAGCGACTTTGGAATGATAAGCCTCAGCGAACAACCGAAAATGAACTAAGTGATGAAATTATACGTGAAACAAACTACGATATACCAGCTTTGCAGCAGCAAGTAGCCGAATTTGTACCCCGCTTGCTTCCCGAACAAAAACGAGTTTTTGACAAAGTATTAGGACAAATTGAATCTGGAAATGGTGCACTTTTCTTTTTAGATGCCCCTGGAGGAACTGGGAAGACATTTTGTTAAATTTATTATTAGCGCAAGTACGGAAAGATAAAACATTGCTGTGGCCGTAGCTTCTCCGGTATAGCCGCCACGCTGCTAAGCGGGGCCGCACTGCACATTCTGTTTTAAAACTCCTCTAAATCTAGCCCAGGAAGAAACACCGATCTGCAACTTTAGCAAAAATAGTGCACGAGGTATAATGCTACGACAATGCAAACTTTTAGTGTGGGACGAAAGTACAATGTCGCATAAAAAGCTGTAGAAGCACTAAATCGAACGCTCCAGGATTTGCAGCAATACCGATGTAATGGGAGGAATGGTGGTTTTACTGGCTAGTGACTTTCGCCAAACTTTACCTGTCATTCAAAGGGCACACCTGCAGATGAAATTAAAGCATGCCTCAAGTCGTCTATTTTATGGAATTAGGTGACAAAATTCAGTTTAACTACGAAAATGAGAGTGCATTTGTATAATGATATCAATGCTGGAAACTATGCTGACACACTATTAAAATTGGCGATGGGCGGTTGGAAACGGATGCTGAGGGCTGCGTTAAATTGACGAGAGATTTTTGTAATTTAGTACAGAGTCATTCCGAATTAATTGCGAGCGTTTATTTAGATTTAACGAACAACATGCATGAAGACAAATGGTTATGTGAAAGGGCGATTCTTGCACCAAAAATGAGAGCGTTAACAAAATAAATTCAGATATATTAAGCGAAGTAGCAAGAGAAATAACAGAGTATTTGTCAGTAGACACAGTTATGGACACAGAACAGAGCACTTCATATCCCGTAGAGTTTCTAAATTCTCTAGAGTTGTCAGGTGTGCCCTCACATAAGCTTCAATTAAAATTAGGCGTCCCAGTCATGCTAATGCGAAATTTAGATGCTCCTCGGTTATGTAACGGGACAAGGCTGCGTGTGACACATCTTGGACGGAACATAATCGGTGCTACAATTTTGACAGGCGTAGGAAAAGGTGAAAATGTTATTATACCACGGATCCCTATAATTCCACAGATCTTCCTTTTCAATTCAAAGGTTGCAGTTCCTATTAAGCTCAGTTTTGCAATGACAATTAATAAAGCGCAAGGGCAAACGTTACAGGTAGCGGGGGTCAACTTAGAAAACCATGCTTCTCTCATGGTCAGCTGTATGTAGCATGTTCGCGTGTGTCAAATGCCCAGAATCTCCACATTCTTTCCCCGAATGGAAAAACATATAACATTGTGTACAGTAGCGTCTTAAAATAGTGTTCAGTTAGTTTTTTTTCCAAAATTCCCACAATCAATTAATCAGAATTCCCACAGATCTTCCCTTTCAATTCAAAATTTCCTATTTAGCTCAGTTTCTTTTCAATTCCAAATGCTGCACCTCTGACGGATCTTTTATTTGGCTCAGTTTCCTTTCAATTCAGAAAACTGCATCTCTGACGAATCAATTTAGCTCAGTTTCTTTTCAAAAGTCTGCATCCCTGACGGATAATTATGCTCAGTTTCCTTTAATTAAAAAAATATCCCATTTCCATTTGGAATAAACAGTTTCAAAACATTTAAATAGGCTGACGAATTAATTTTGCTCAGTTTCCTTTTAATGGCTGCATCTCTGACAAATCTATAAAACTCAGTTTTCTTTCAATTCAAAAAGCAATGGATAGTTCATTTCCCAGTGACCATGCGGGCGAAGCCGCGGGTAACAGCTAGTCCTAAATAAAATTATAGTTACTAAATTTTGCCCAAATAGTACAATAATAATTTTTGTTGGTAGAAGAGGCAGTGTAAACAACAAACAGTTATTAAGATATATTGAACAACTTAATAACTTAAATGTACACAAAATTGTCTTGTTCACACTGCCTTACATACAGGGATTGCCACAGGAAAATAATCTAAGACATAATTTAAATATACAAATGAATAATTTAATATGTAACAATAATTTAAATTTGACATATAATTGTGATAATAATGACAAATTTCATTTAATTGACATAAATAATTTAATAAAATGTTTTGGACAAAGATAGGTATTACCTATCCAAATATAATTTAAGACTGGTAGCAAATGTGCTATCTTATTATTTACTTTTAACTCAGCCAAGTTTTTGGCTACCAAGACTGCTTTTATTGAGCATGATAATCATTTGACATTTAATTTGGAATCAGTTCCAACTAATTTAAATTAGTAAATGCGACAATAGAGGCAATCTCTAGCAATAATAAGAGTTTAATTAATTTTGAATGCAGCCCACAAATAAGTAATAAAAATTGTTTACACCTGGTGCATCAAAATATACAAGGCATGATGGGCAAAGAATTGGAAGTTGAATTGTTTTAAATAGTAACAATATACATATCCTTTGTAATACTGAACATTGGCTAAAAGATTATAATTTCATGTTTAATTTCAGAAATCACCAGGTGGTCAGTTCCTTCAATAGAGAAAAAAGTTTACGTGGTGGCTCCTTAATATTAGCAGATAAATCATTATTATATAAAGAACGTAAGGATATTGTGAGCCTCTCTGTTGAGCGAACTGTAGAAATGGCTTGTGTCGAGCTCGAGCACCTCATTGTTGTAAGTGTTTACAGACCCCATGTGCTACTTATGACTATTTTGAAAGAATTGTGGAAGAAGTTTTGCTCAAACTTAGTAAACAGAACAAGTCTGTTGTAATATGTGAGACTTTAACATCAATCTCCTTGAAACTTCTTCCATTAGTATTAAGTTTAGCTCATTGTAAATATTATTGTAAATCGTATAATCTTGTTAATTTATTCTTAGAACCAACACGTATTGCTGGGCCTAGTGCAACCTGTATAGATAATATTTTTACAGATATTAAGCCCTTGCATAAATCAATTATTCAAAATTTAAGTTCAGATGACTGTGGACAGTTGGTATCATTGCCTTACATACACAAAAAACAGAAAAATAAGAAAATTGTGTTTGTTCCAATAAATGACCATCGCTTGGAGAGGTTTAGAAGTAATATAATAAAAAGACTTCCATCACTTTCATTTAAAAATAGTGCTAATTATTTGTATGGTATGTTATTTAAAATTATAACTTGTGAATTTAGTAGAATATTTACTTCTAAAACTTTCTCTTTTAACAGTCGCAAATCATTTAATGAATGGGCGACAGTAGGAATTTATAAAAGTAGGCGAAAGTTATATGAGCTTTATAATGAAAGATCATATAATACTAGTGTTATATTTAGAGATTATGTAAAACATATTCTAAAATATTTAAAAAAGTGTGCTCCACAGCTAAGGCTTTACATTTAAGTAACAAAATTAAAACTGCATCCAACAAAATTAAAATGACCTAGAGAATAATAAATAGTGAAACGGGCAAGGTCAAACCGCACAACTCGGATTTTCAATTGAATATTAACAACAGTTTAACTCGATCTGATCAAGAAGTTGCTATGGCTTTTGAGAAACATTTTACTGATGTTCCTTTTTTGACAACAAAATCATTAAATTCTTCTCCTACTGTCGCTGAATCATTGCTTAAACAAAAAGTAAAGGCTTGTTCAAATACTTTTAAATTCCATAGAGTATTGCCAAAAGATATTGTTAAATATTTTAAAACTTTTGATTTTGATTTTGATTGATGTTAAGAAAACGGCAGACTTATGGGGGATTTCCGTTAAAGTTATTTTATCTATAATAGATATAATAGCACCTTATCTAGCCACCATATTTAAAACAAGCGTTGAATCTGGTGTGTTTCCGGATTTAATGAAACATAGTAAAGTCATACCTTTATTTAAATCTGGTAGTACATTAGAGCCCGCCAATTTTAGACCGATTTCTGTACTACCAACATTTAGTAAAATTTTTGAAAAAATAATTTTAGATCAGATCTTAAGTTTCTTTAACATTAATAAATTGCTACATAAAAATCAATTCGGTTTTACAAGGGGTCGCTCGACAACTGACGCTAGATTTGAGCTTATCAAACATATTTTTGTGCATAGGAGAATTCAGAGGATGCTTTGGGTATATTTTATGACCTTTCCAAGGCCTTCGACTGTGTTCACCATGAGACATTAATCAGGAAGCTACAGTACTATGGTGTCAAGAACACAGCGCTTAAACTTATTATTTCATATTTAAGTAATAGAATGCAGAAAGTTATTATCAATGGTAAAAGTTCTTCCGGGTCACCTGTACTAATGGGTGTCCCTCAGGGCTCGATTCTCGGCCCATTCCTATTTCTAGTATATATTAATGACTTACCTTCCTTGTAGGGGATAATCATGATATAGTATTATTTGCTGATGATACTTCCTTGATTTTTAAACTTAAACGTCAATCATTTAAATGTGACGAAGTGAATAATGCTATATCAAAATTAGTGCATTGGTTTAACGTTAATAATCTACATTTAAACGGAAATAAAACTAAATGTATTAAATTTACAACAACGAATGTTAAAAATCTGGTACCAATGTGTTTTAAATGGGAAGAACTGAGCCCTGTTGAATCCACTGTTTTCTTGGCATCACTCGACGCAAAGCTTCAGTGGGGCCCCATATATCAAACTAGCAAGCAGACTAAGTTCTGCAGCCTATGCTGTAAAAAGATTAGAGGTCTCACTAGTGTCGAGACAGCTAGACTAGTTTATTTCAGTTATTTCCATAGCATAATGTCTTATGGGATTTTGCTATGGGGAAATGCGGCTGATTCAGAAACTATTTTTGTTTTACAGAAGAGGGCTATTAGAGCTATTTACAACCTAAAACCGAGAGAGTCTCTTAGAGATAAATTTAAATAAATAAATATATTAACTTTAGCCTCTCAGTATATTTACGAAAATGTAATGTATGTTCACAAAAACAAAGGTAGTTTTAGTAAAAAAAGTGATATACATTCTGTAAACACTAGGAACAAACACAAGCTAGTGATACCAGTTTCTCGACTCCACAGAGTCAGTAATTCATTCTTGGGGCAATGTATACGCTATTGCAACAAGGTCCCGGAAAGTGTACACGCTCTCTCTATTACCAAGTTTAAATGTTTTGTTAAGCTGAAACTGTATAAAAAGGGTTATTATAGTATAAATGAATATATGATTGATAATAACCCCTGGGAATGAGGTGATCGCTACCAAGCAGTTTCTAAAATAAAGTTTGTACTTAAATAGTTTGTACAACCATTAATGTAAAATTTACTTTAAAAAAAAAGTCTTGCTGGGTTTCTTGCTGGTTCTTCCCAGGACAGAGGTTTTGTTTTCGAACCAGTGGTAAAGTAAAGAATGACTTTCAATAAGAATTACACATGTAATCTATATTCAATAAAAAATTATTCTATTCTATTCTAATGTTGCTATGTATTATAGGGTGGAAAACGAGAATCGAAGACTCTTTTAATGGCAAAGAAGCATTCCATCTTAGTCATCAGGGGTGACAACACATACATTTTGATCCTTAATCGAAAAAAGATATTGTTTATAGTGTGCTAGATTGTTAACCCTTTTTAAATAAAATTGTAATTTAGATATGTTTCCTACGTAAATATGTTTTAGCTGGTATTATATTTCCTAAACCGATTTTGGCTGAAATGTTTCGAGTAGTCTTACAGAGAATTACTGCCTATTTCAGTGAAGCCGATCGTGAAAATGCTCGCACATTTCGACAGATAGCACAAAATAGATAATAAAATATCATTTCTTTTGATCTCCACATTCATACTGACATTGTGGTCTTTGAAATATTTTCTTTGTCAAGTTACACCGTAATACCTATTTTGCGTTGGACAGAAAGAATGAAGACTTACTTTACTGCGACAGATATTTCTTCATATTTGGTTCGTGTAACTTTATCGTTGCTTCAGGCAAATGGATTTATAGCATATAATATATATACACATACAGTTGTCACGTTTAGGTTTTCAAGAGATTAGAAAAATATGGATAGCCGAATTTGGCCCAAATTTTTGAGAAATATGTCTCTGGTGAATGACAAAAGTATAAACTACCTATGCAAAAATGCATAGCTAAAGTCCATATAGAGCAACACGGGGCCAGCGCCGGACCGGAGGAGAGTAGCCATTCCAAACATACATTTCAAGCATACACACACACAGGCGTTCCTTTTTGCCAAAGTAAAAATCCACGCGGTCCTATGCGCGCAATAAAACTAATTGTAGCCGCGCTGCTCACTAGACTAATTCCAGTTGCGCGGTTGAATCGACGTCCTACAAAAATGCCGAATTGTTCATATTTTTTTGCTGTAAAATAGATCTGCCTCGTTAAATTTACATAAAAATGGCGTTACCTTTCATTCATAAAATTTTTAATCACATTATAGCTATTTGCTTCTTTATATACTTGAAAATTACTATATTAACGGTCTTATTGTTTCAGATTTATTTACTAATACGGGCCGCTCGCCCTCATACAATATGCAGATCGGTCGAGCGACTAATCCGAGTCTGTATCCAAGTTATCGCTGTCACTGAGCAATGCTGTTATAATATGCGAGTGAAATTGTTACTTTATTGTTTTATTGTTATGTGTGAGCTTCGTAGTGACAGACGATTGTATTTTGTGTGCGCAGATTTCCCCCCGCAAAAAATTACAGACAGTTCTGTATCAAGAAAAAACGTTATGGCTACTCCCTTCCGGTCCGCCGGTGGCCTTTGTTGCTCTTTGGTTAAATTCTATCCGAATTTAAATAAAAATTAATCAAGTTTAATTCAATGACCATGAAACATTATTACGCTGATTATTACTAGTGCGTGGGCATTGCCTCTGCGCTCATAAAAACGTCTGCTAAGAGTGATATAGGAAAATTATTTATAGAATAAATACTTTTTTAATCATTCAATGAAAAATAATACAACCAGATGGTACTAAAAATTAAAATGTAAATTAGAATGAGTATATTTAGATATGTTTTCGGAAGTAGTCAAACTACTGGTGCATATCTTGTTAAAAATTTAATTTATTTTGAAAGCCAACGATTTTTTGTATAACACGGTCTCGATTATTATTGAGTGCATATAAGATAGGCATTTGGAGAAGTGATTGGCATATTTCCCTTGAGGTTCCGGCTGCAATTATTGTAAAGCCGTCGAGTTGCCATCTATATCGCGCAACAGAGTTAGCTCGCCGATATTGTAGATGAAGTTGATGTAGCGATAACGCGTTCGATGTCTATCAGGCTAGATTGCAAGTAATTCGCCGGGCAAAATTTATAATAATGGTACATAAAATAATGTCTTAACTCTAGTAAGTTTCTATCTCTTAGGTTTGTTTATATAATTATACATGACGATAATGCTGATATGCTGCATCAACAGTCTTTGTGACCGCTTTTTATCTTATTCTGCTCGAGTAAAAGATGCAGGAAGTCAATGGGAAATGCCGCTGATTCAGAAACTATTTTTGTTTTACAGAAGACGGCCATTAGAGCTATTTACAACCTAAAACCAAAAGAGTTTCTTAGAGATAAATTTAAAGAAATAAATATATTAACTTTGGCCTCTCAGTATATTTACGAAAATTTAATGTATGTTCACAAAAACAAAGGTAGTTTTAGTAAAAAAAGTGATATACATTCTGTAAACACTAGGCACAAACACAAGCTAGCGATACCAGTTTCTCGACTCCACAGAGTCAGTAATTCATTCTTGGGGCGATGTATACGCTATTACAACAAGGTCCCGGAAAGTGTACAGGCTCTCTCTATTTCCAAGTTTAAATGTTTTGTTAAGCTGAAACTGTATAAAAAGGGTTATTATAATATAAATGAATACATGATTGATAATAACCCCTTGGAACGATGTGGTCGCTTCCAAGCAGTTTCTAAAATAAATTTTGTACTTAAATAGTTTGTACAACCATTAATGTAAAATTTATTTAAAAAAAAGTCCCGCTGGGTTTCTTGCTGGTTCTTCCCAGGACAGAGGTTTTTTTTTCGAATCAGTGGTAAAGTAAAAAATGACTTTCAATAAGAATTACACATGTAATCTATATTGAATAAAAAAATGTTCTATTCTATTCTATTCTATTCTATCCTATTCTATTCTATTCTATTCTATTCTATTCTATTCTATTCTATTCTATTCTATTCTATTCTAATGGATGCAGTTGGCTCAGGACCGCGCTTTGTGGTTTTGGCTTAAACTATTAATTGTTTTCGTTCAAAACTAGCTATAGCTACTAGCTATTTTTAATCAATATAGATTATTACATAATACTTATTGAAAGTCATTTTTTTTATTTACCACTGGTTCGGAAAATACCTCTGTCCTGGGAAGAACTAGCAAGAAACCCAGCGGGACTTTTTTTTAAACATTTTTCACTTTACAATAATTTTGTATGTACAATTTGTAAATGAATTTTAATAGAACCAGCATGATCATCTCATTCCCAGGGGTTATTTCATTTATGTATCATTTGATATTATAATAACTCTTTATGTACAATTTTTCTTTATGTACAATTTAATAAAATTAAAAAAATTAAACTTGTTTATTGACAAATTTTGTACATTTTCTGGGATTTTGTTGTAAAAGTGTATACATTGCCCCATAAATGAATTACTAATTCTGTGGAGTCCAGTAACTGGTATTACAATCTTATGTGTGTTCCTAGTGTTTAAAGTAATAACATCGTTATTTTGTTTTTATATACATACGTTACATTTTCATAAATATATTGCGATGAAATAGTTAATATGTTTATTTCTTTAAATTTTTCTCTAAGGGCTCTATACACTTTAAGTTATAAATCGCCCATACGGCTCTCTCTTGCAAAACAAATATGGCTTCAATGTTAGTCCACTACCCCATAGCAAAATTCTATAAGACATCATGCTATGAAAGTAACTAAAATAAACTAATCTGGCTGTCTCAACATTGAGGAGACTTCTAATCTTTCTTACAGCATATACTGCAGAAATGAGTCTGTCTGCTAATTTAGATATATGGAAGCCCCATTGAAGCTTCACATCAATTTTTTTTTTTGCTGTGGCAACCCTAGTGATAAGTTGTAAATGTAATTGGTCCCGATAAATTTTAATAATTTAAATATTGTAAATTCATAATATCCACCTCAATTTTATGTTATAGTTAATAATTACTGCCGCTTTGTATTTAAAATTTAAGAAAGTCGGTACATAAATATTATAACAACATTTTGGTGTTGGAACAAAAAGTGACAGGTAACGAACATTGTTTTAAAATCATTGTAATTCTTATTTCATATCATTCCTTTTATAAATTAAAGATCTATTCTATTAATATTACTCGGATTTTTACATTCTTTGCGGGTTTCTTTTCGAATTATTTTAACGATAATTTGATTTGAGATCTGTAAATAGAAAAAAAAAACAACAACAACAACTCGACATTGGCTTACTCTGCTCCTTCTGTTTTCGATCCTTGTTTTCTTTTATTATTTACAATAAATAGTAAAATGAATACTCGCAACGCCAAGACGCGCCAGATGGAGAACCAACTCCAGCTTGCGCTCCAAGAACTTAAGGCGTCCAAGGAGCAGTGTGAACTGTTGCTTAAGGAAAGGGATGATAATGAAAAAGAAATAGTTAACATAATTGCCAAAAACACACAATTGAAATGTGATATGGTTAAGTTACATACAGAATACACAAGTGTTATAAAAGAAAGAGAAGAGGTCAAACTCATTAACCGTTCCCTGTAGCTGACGGGGAACGGTTAATGAGTTTGACCAATGCAGCAAGGAATATGAGGAAGCTCTCAGGTTTATTGCTGCATTGAAGTTACAGTTGAATGAGGCTAATGAGCGAATAACACAATTTAAAACATATATAGATAACCTTAACGCCTCCCAGACTCAAAGCCTGTTCTCTGAGCTTGTGCAATGTAATACTTCAAGAATTTTACAGCAACCTGCAACAATAGATTTGACTGGTGACGACTCTTCCACTTCAGGAAACACAGTAAGGATTAATTGCAGTAAAACCAAATTGAAGAAGTATATAAAAGTTAATAAATACATAAGGAAAGTACAAAAATTTATAAAAAATAAGATCAATACCAAAAATTATGTTAATGTATGTAAAGAAAAGCAAGCATTGATATATGAACATAAATTGTATTCAATTGAGGTGGATAACATAAAAATGTTATGAGACTGACGTAGAGTGCCTTAAATCAGAAATATTATCCTTACTAACTCCCTTAAAACTGTGTCCAATAAATATAAATCAACCCAAAACGAAATAAAGAACACATTCTGGCTATGGGTAATCTGGTAAAGACATGTAAATATAATGAGGAGCGTTTTGACTCCTTAGTTAAATATCAATGTGGTGTCAGCACTCAATACCAGCTTCTTCAGAGTCGGTGTGTGCTGATAATATACCACCACCAAAACTCTATGACAGTGCCATAGCAGAGGAGCTTAAAATAAAAATGACTCAAATATTAACAAAAATAATATAATTGTGTATAGCGATGACATGGGAAAAAATCTAGCATAACTTTAAATAACTCTTAAAGGGATAAAAATTACAAATTGCTGCATGCCCGGAGCATCTTTTAGTGACATCCTAAATAAAATTATAGTTACTAAATTTTGCCCAAATAGTACAATAATAATTTTTGTTGGTAGAAGAGGCAGTGTAAACAACAAACAGTTATTAAGATATATTGAACAACTTAATAACTTAAATGTACACAAAATTGTCTTGTTCACACTGCCTTACATACAGGGATTGCCACAGGAAAATAATCTAAGACATAATTTAAATATACAAATGAATAATTTAATATGTAACAATAATTTAAATTTGACATATAATTGTGATAATAATGACAAATTTCATTTAATTGACATAAATAATTTAATAAAAAAGTTTTGGACAAAAGATAGGTATTACCTATCCAAATATAATTTAAGACTGGTAGCAAATGTGCTATCTTATTATTTACTTTTTAACTCAGCCAAGTTTTTGGCTACCAAGACTGCTTTTATTGAGCATGATAATCATTTGACATTTAATTTGGAATCAGTTCCAACTAATTTAAATTAGTAAATGCGACAATAGAAGCAATCTCTAGCAATAAAAAGAGTTTAATTAATTTTGAATGCAGCCCACAAATAAGTAATAAAAATTGTTTACACCTGGTGCATCAAAATATACAAGGCATGATGGGCAAAAGAATTGGAAGTTGAATTGTTTTTAAATAGTAACAATATACATATCCTTTGTATTACTGAACATTGGCTAAAAGATTATAATTTCATGTTTAATTTCAGAAATCACCAGGTGGTCAGTTCCTTCAATAGAGAAAAAAGTTTACGTGGTGGCTCCTTAATATTACGAGTAGCAGATAAATCATTATTATATAAAGAACGTAAGGATATTGTGAGCCTCTCTGTTGAGCGAACTGTAGAAATGGCTTGTGTCGAGCTCGAGAAGAAGAATTGTGAAAGAATTGTGGAAGAAGTTTTGCTCAAACTTAGTAAACAGAACAAGTCTGTTGTAAGATGTGGAGACTTTAACATCAATCTCCTTGAAACTTCTTCCATTAGTATTAAGTTTAGCTCATTGTTTAAATCGTATAATCTTGTTAATTTATTCTTAGAACCAACACGTATTGCTGGGCCTAGTGCAACCTGTATAGATAATATTTTTACAGATATTAAGCCCTTGCATAAATCAATTATTCAAAATTTAAGTTCAGATGACTGTGGACAGTTGGTATCATTGCCTTATACACAAAAACAGAAAAATAAGAAAGTTGTGTTTGTTCCAATAAATGACCATCGCTTGGAGGTTTAGAAGTAATATAATAAAAGACTTCCATCACTTTCATTTAAAAATAGTGCTAATTATTTGTATGGTATGTTATTTAAAATTATAACTTGTGAATTTAGTACAATATTTACTTCTAAAACTTTCTCTTTTAACAGTCGCAAATCATTTAATGAATGGGCGACAGTAGGAATTTATAAAAGTAGGCGAAAATTATATGAGCTTTATAATGAAAGATCATATAATACTAGTGTTATATTTAGAGATTATGTAAAAACATATTATAAAATATTTAAAAAAGTGTGCTACACAGCTAAGGCTTTACATTTAAGTAACAGAATTAAAATTGTATCCAACAAAATTAAATGAATGACCTAGAGAATAATAAATAGTGAAACGGGCAAGGTCAAACCGCACAACTCGGATTTTCAATTGAATATTAACAACAGTTTAACTCGATCTGATCAAGAAGTTGCTCGGTTTTTGAGAAACATTTTACTGATGTTCCTTTTTTGACAACAAAATCTTTAAATTCTTCTCCTACTGTCACCGAATCATTGCTTAAACAAAATGTAAAACATTCA
The DNA here is from genome assembly GCA_029286625.1 of Parnassius orleans. NCBI lineage: Eukaryota > Metazoa > Arthropoda > Insecta > Lepidoptera > Papilionidae > Parnassius > Parnassius orleans. The sequence goes on from JAGSMP010000092.1 coordinate 2,156,755, forward strand.
AATACTTTTAAATTCCATAGAGTATTGCCAAAAGATATCGTTAAATATTTTAAAACAATTGATGTTAAGAAAACGGCAGACTTATGGGGGATTTCCGTTAAAGTTATTTTATCTATAATAGATATAATAGCACCTTATCTAGCCACCATATTTAAAACAAGCGTTGAATCTGGTGTGTTTCCGGATTTAATGAAACATAGTAAAGTCATACCTTTATTTAAATCTGGTAGTACATTAGACCCCACCAATTTTAGACCGATTTCTGTACTACCAACATTTAGTAAAATTTTTGAAAAAATAATTTCAGATCAGATCTTAAGTTTCTTTAACATTAATAAATTGCTACATAAAAATCAATTCGGTTTTACAAGGGGTCGCTCGACAACTGACGCTGGAGTTGAGCTTATTAAACATATTTTTTGTGCATAGGAGAATTCGGAGGATGCTTTGGGTATATTTTGTGACCTTTCCAAGGCCTTCGACTGTGTTCACCATGAGACATTAATCAGGAAGCTACAGTACTATGGTGTTAAGAACACAGCGCTTAAACTTATTATTTCATATTTAAGTAATAGAATGCAGAAAGTTATTATCAATGGTAAAAGTTCTTCCGGGTCACCTGTACTAATGGGTGTCCCTCAGGGCTCGATTCTCGGCCCATTCCTATTTCTGGTATATACAGGTTGTCCAGTAAATAGCACGACATACTGCAGGGGTGATAGCTGGGTCACTACCTATCAATACAACACAATATATGTTCAGCAAAATCTTACGGATTTACAGTTTTACAAAATTTTCCGAAATACCGAAAAATCTCTACCTTGAAACAGATTTTAAGCATCTCGTAATGAAAAATCCTTTTCTAGTACCTTTTTACATCAAATTATTCGTGAATAGTTACTTTACTCATTGATAAGTCTTTTTCTATCAAAGACAAGAATGTTTTCAAGAAATACTATTTTTGTTTAAATTTGCACAGAACTATTTTCTTATTACTTAAGTTTAACCTACAGTGGTGAAAAAAAAATGTATGTGGCAGTTTTGTACAACAAACTTAAAAAATAGCTTGTTTAATGGTGATTTTGGAAAGATATAATACTAGTGCATTTTCATTAAAAAAATACTAAAAAAATAAGCTATTTTAGTTAATAAGAGCATTTTATTTTAAATGCAAGTAATGTGACTTTGAATTCGAATCGTTGTAAGGTCGTACTACGGTTCGAATTACATAATAATTAATCTACATCCGACCGGCCGGCCGGTCTGTAAATGACATCTTGAAGGATAAGGTGATAGTAAAAAAAACAGAGGAGTTAACTTTAATAAACATTTATTTAAATAAATTACAATAAATGCTCAAATTGCTTCCCTTGTGCCCTAATACACGCTCGGCATCTTTTTAAAAATGAGCTTTTGAGTCTTCTCAGGCTTATTTCCGATATTTTTCTTGCTGCAATGTTAACCCTTGCTCTCAATTCATTGTCATTTTGGACCGGTTTTTCATAGACTTTGTCCTTCATGGCACCCCAATAAAAAAAATCCAGGGGGTTTAGGTCCGGAGACCTAGGTGGCCATAATATCGGTCCCATCGCCCAATCCACCTGCCTGGATAAGCTTCATCTAAGTAGGCTCTTACTTCCAGCCATAATGAGCAGGGCACCCATCATTTGAAGCCACATCACCTCTCTTAGCTCACTCGGAACATTTTCAAGGAGCGTGGGTAGGGTTCTCGTAAAACTCAAGTAATTATTGGCATTTAATGTGGGTGGAAGCTCGACGGGACCCACAATCTGCCATTAAAATCCCACACCATAAATTTATTTTGAATTGGTACTGGGACCTGTCTTCTCTTGACACATACGGATTTTCTAATTGCCAACTATGTAAATTATGCAAATTCAAGTAGCCGTCCTTTCTGCAGGCTGACTCATCACTCCATAACACCTTATTAAAAAAGTTTGGGTCCTCCCGATGCATTTGAATTGAACTCTCGGCAGGTAGTCTCTAGTTAAAAGAGTTTGCACGCGTCGTACGTGAAATGGATGGTATCCATACCTCTTAAGTACTGAATGAACAGTGGACTTCAGTATCCCTGTGCGCCGTTGTATCGCCCTAACCGAAGTTGTCGGGTCTTGTTCTCGTTCCTGAAGCACTATGTCTTCGTCAACAACTTGAAGCCGTCCACCGCCACGTTGGCCAGGGAGTCTGCCTTCCATGTAGGAGTTATGCACTCTGGTAAACATTTCATGGTGTGGATGTCTCCTATCGGGAAACCTTTCCCTGTAGAGGGTGGCAGCAGCTCGGGAACTTTGGCCAGCTTCTCCGTAAATAAGGTGCATCTCAGCATACTCTCGCTGCGTATAACCAGGAAAAACGCGGCGGTTGGCCATGTTATAAAACACAAAAGTCCAGGTGGTCACCAAGTCGTCGTAGTGATCACAATAAAAATCAAATCGTAAGGCAAACAAAATCCGGGGTCAAGGCACAAAACAGTCGTCAGTACGAAACAATAATTTGTGAACACAGAGATGCGTTGCGCACGGTTTAAGGTAGCGTACTGACAAGTGTCGCAAATAAGGTTGAGAGTGAGACACAAAATCACAATGCAAGAAAAGAGCGGGATAGCACATGCGCTTCTTTTGTTAGACAGTAACCGGTCAGGTCAGGTCGGTCGGCGAGCAGGTAAAACCTTTAGTCATTACGCGTGCATATCGCATTTTACGTGTCACAACTAGTTTTATAATAATTCGCGTAAATGTGCAGCTGTTACTTATTCTCATAGTGGTTTTGTCAAAATTACGTTAATTACATTTTCAACAAAATCAGCTTCTCTGGAACTAAAATAGCATTTTTTGTATTTTTAATGAAAATGCACTAGTATTGTATCTTTCCTAAATCACCATTAAACAAGCTATTTTTAAGTTTGTTGTACAAAACTGCCACATACATTTTTTTTTCACCACTGTAGGTTAAACTTAAGTAATAAGAAAATAGTTCTGTGCAAATTTAAACAAAAATAGTATTTCTTGAAAACATTCTTGTCTTTGATAGAAAAAGACTTATCAATGAGTAAAGTAACTATTCACGAATAATTTGATGTAAAAAAAGTACTAGAAAAGGATTTTTCATTACGAGATGCTTAAAATCTGTTTCAAGGTAGAGATTTTCGGTATTTCGGAAAATTTTGTAAAACTGTAAATCCGTAAGATTTTGCTGAACATATATTGTGTTGTATTGATAGGTAGTGACCTAGCTATCACCCCTGCAGTATGTCGTGCTATTTACTGGACACCCTGTATTAATGACTTACCTTCCCTTGTAGGGGATAATCATGATATAGTATTATTTGCTGATGATACTTCCTTGATTTTTAAACTTAAACGTCAATCATTTAAATGTGACAAGTGAATAATTCTATAAAAAATTAGTGCATTGGTTTAACGTTAATAATCTACATTTAAACGGAAATAAAACTAAATGTATTCAATTTACAACAACGAATGTTAAAAATCTGGGTACCAATGTGTTTATAAATGGGGAAGAACTGAGCCTGTTGAATCCACTGTTTTTCTTGTCATCACTCTCGACGCAAAGCTTCAGTGGGGCCCCATATATCAAACTAGCAAGCAGACTAAGTTCTGCAGCCTATGCTGTAAAAGTTTAGAGGTCTCACTAGTGTCGAGACAGCTAGACTAGTTTATTTCCATAACATAATGTCTTATGGGATTTTGCTATGGGGAAATGCAACTGATTCAGAAACTATTTTGTTTTACAGAAGAGGCCATTAGAGCTATTTACAACCTAAAACCGAGAGAGTCTCTTAGAGATAAATTTAAAAATAAATATATTAACTTTGGCCTCTCAGTATATTTACGAAAATTTAATGTATGTTCACAAAAACAAAGGCAGTTTTAGTAAAAAAAGTGATATACATTCTGTAAACACTAGGAACAAGCACAAGCTAGTGATACCAGTTTCTCGACTCCACAGAGTCAGTAATTCATTCTTGGGGCAATGTATACGCTATTACAACAAGGTCCCGGAAAGTGTACAGGCTCTCTCTATTAACAAGTTTAAATGTTTTGTTAAGCTGAAACTGTATAAAAAGGGTTATTATAGTATAAATGAATATATAATTGATAATAACCCCTGGGAATGAGGTGGTCGCTTCCAAGCAGTTTCTAAAATAAATTTTGTACTTAAATAGTTTGTACAACCATTAATGTAAAATTTACTTTAAAAAAAAAGTCCCGCTGGGTTTCTTGCTGGTTCTTCCCAGGACAGAGGTTTTTTTTCGAACCAGTGGTAAAGTAAAAAATGACTTTCAATAAGAATTACACATGTAATCTATATTGAATAAAAAATTATTCTATTCTATTCTATTCTATTCTAATAGTAATACCAAGAAAAACAATGGTATCCACAAGATGCAACTCCTCCCCATTTAAGAGCACATTGGTATTTGAACGTTTAACATTCCGTATTGTGAATTTAATACATTTTGTCTTATTTCCGAATTGTTGGCGTTAAACCAATATAATAATTTCGATAGATCATTGTTTACATTGTCAAAATTAATTGACTGTCGTTTGATTTTGAAAACTCAAGAGGTATCATCAGCCAATAATAATACATCGTTATTGTCCCCTACAAGATAAGGTAAGGCATTAATATAGATTAAGAACAGAAATGGGCCAAGAATCGAGCACTGAGCAGCGCCCATTGATACTACCGATCCGGAGGAACCTTTATTATTGACAACGACTTTTTGAGTTCTGTTATTTAAATATGAAATAATAAGTCTAAGCGCAATATTTTTGACACCTCTTATACATATAGTTATATAATTAATTATGAATATAGTTTATAATTTTAATTCCGGCAACTAAAACTGTTTTATTATCCACAACATTTACTTTATAAACTTTGAGGACAATATATAATACAGAGAAAAAATGTTTTATTTTAAATTTATCTCTGCGTAGCCTAATGGTTGACTGGGAGAGAATGCCTTAGGGCATTAAGTCCGCCATTTGTACGATTTTTGTTTTGTGCATTAAAGTTTAAATAAATAAATAAATATTTAAATTGTATTCAGATTACATACTTTCTTTATCTAAGACAACAATATTGTTCACTTCTTGGAAACAGGGTGAATATAGTTATTGGGCCTTAAGAAATAAGTCTTCGGATTATTTCTGTTTTCTTCTAAAGCTTTCCAATTAATGAACCAATAAGGTTGTTTATCCAACGGAATTTTATGAAGTCGCTTGATTAAATTTATATCCCCCAACGCCTCGATCGGAAGTCTTTTTGTAGCGTTTGGTGCTTCTGTTCTTAATCTACAATAAAATATTTCTCAGGAATTATGCGAGTAGTAGTGTCAATGCAGCACAAGTACCAACTGGAGAAAATAACGTCACTGATGTCGATTAAGTGCAATCGTTTTTTTTTTGTCCATGTTATTAAAAGCCGTTACAAGGGTGATATGAGGGTATAATATAATTATATTTTACCTGTCCCCAAATTCATCATTAGAACTTAATTTTGTTGTTTCATCAAGCAGTGGGTATCCAATAGGTCTACTTCCTGCGTAAGACGGCCTCTGACTTAAGCAACCAACAGACAGAAGTGAAAACACGATGAAACTCTTAGTACCTGTCATAGTGATTCTGTAAAAGAGTCAAGATTTAAATTAGTTATTTTAGTTTTCCTTAGATGTGGATAAATTCTGTAAATATGTACTTATATTTAGAATTTAAGAACTATTTACATTATGTTTATACAATATACGACTACACTAGACTTCGTTAATTATCGATAGTATAACGCTAACTTTGGCGGGCTAGAGTCAAAAATGATGAAGGTGTTTTCTCACTCAATGACTGGTGTTCGGTGACTGTATCTTTGATTGAAAATTGAACCAGTCCTCTCGTCACATAGAGCGACAACTAGTCACCCGACCATATACTATTTAATTCCTTCAGATATTCAACACCTAAAATATGAACCGATAGAAAATATTACTGTTTGGCTATTAGAGATAGCCGCCAAAAACTAATCAAAAGTCAGCTTTCACTTTTTATTAAAAGTTATTTTTTACCCTTTTACGTGAAGTAGTATAGCCAAATTAAAAAAATTGTCCTCTATTTTGCCATTTTAGGGGTGAAATTTTTTCTAATAATTATTGACAACACCTGAAGTATAAAGTGAAATTAATGAAAAAATTAAAGATATATCGTTTGGAGGGCAACGATAATCAAAGCCCTTTTACTGGTAAGGATGCATTCCATCTTAGTCGTCAGGGGTGATAACGCATACATTTTGATTCTTCATCGAGAACAGATATAGTTGATTGTGTGCTAAATTGTTAAAATTTTAATATAAAAATGTAATGTTTTCTTATATTTACGCGAAGACTACACATTAAATGAAACTAATTTTTACGATCTTGAACATGTTTACAAACTGCAGACTTCCCTTGTGAACATGTTCAAGATCGTCCCCGCCATTACATTAGATTTGATAGACCACAATCCTCGCAAAAGAACACCGATTCCTACCAAGTATGATTCGCGAGGCTATTGAAATTAAAAAACATCCTAATTTCAATAGAGAAGATGGATGGGGGCTGCCATCTGCTTGGGATCCTATAATTAATGAAATTAAATACAAACCCAAGTATACCACTGCTAGACTTCAAGATACTGTAAGCTCATTCTGCGTAGATGGAACCAAAAATTAATATAAAAAAACTGAAGGTAGCCGGGCTAACTATGACATCGGGACGTCAAACACTTCAGTCCCCCCCGTGACCATGGGTGCTGTATAGCACCCGAAACGTCGGGAATTAAAAAGTTAAAATTGGCTGAAATGTTTCGAGTAGTCTTACAGAAATTACTGCCTATTCCAGTGAAGCCAGTCGTGAAAATGCTCGCACATTTCGACAGATAGCACAAAATAGATAATAAAATATCATTTCTTTTGATCTCTACATTCATACTGAAATTATTCCCTTTGAAATATTTCCTTTGTCAAGTTACACCGTAATACCGATTTGCGTTGGACAGAAAGAATAAAGAGTTACTTTACTGCGACACATATTTCTTCATATTTGGTTCGTGTAACTTTATCCTTGGTTCAAACAAATGGATTTATATCTTTATATATATCATTCTTCTGTACGTTTCTTTGTCACTGAGCTCCTCTTAAATGGCTGGACCAATTTTGATGAATTTTTTTGTGTGTATTTAAGTGGGTCCCTGGATGGTTTAGATTAATACTTGAACGCAGTAGGTAGCGTTGTTGTCGAGATCCAGAAATTTCCTACGCGATACTGAGGCGGATCGCTAGTATTATATAAAATTGTTAAGTTAATAGTAACTGGAACATTTGATGATTCAAATTGATTCAAAATTGAATAGGAGTTTTTTGATATCGGATCTTGGCTGTTACTTGGTGCAGTGTTTGAGGAATGTGTCTCTCTTATAAGTTATAAATAATATCTATGTAAAAATGCATCCCAGAAGGCATTATTACGCTAATTACAACAACCAGTGCTTGGGCATCAGCTCTGTGTGTGTCTCCCAACGTGATATAGGCAAATCCATAAAGCCAAATATATTAAAAAGGCAAACTTAGTGCATACATAACTACTACTAATGAATAAATGATATACAAAATGTAACGTGAATTATTTTAAAAATAAATACTATAAATAAAAAGAAAATAATACAATAAATAAATGTAATACACACGATAATAACATATAACATATATAAAATATTACTAATATAATAAAAAATATAATATATTAATTCACAGGATGCGAAGAAATTATCTCTAACAGGTTACTTAAATGCCAAAAAAGAATCTTCGTGTTTTCGAAGTTTGTTCGAAGAAATGTTCTGATGATTCTGAAAACAAGGAAAAGAAAACGTTGCGATCGTTAAATTCCTCAGTCTTCACCTTCAAAATTGAAAAACTTAAGTGTGCCCACGAAGGCACCTGTATTGTGACTGTAAGCAAATCTCATGAATTATTTATAAAAAACGACGTTTTCCCCAGAGTTTACATTGAATGCGTAAAAGAACTAAGCTTACCATAAATATATCAGGCATGTAATATTTAGAAATTGTCAAATTCTAAGGCAAAGTTAAGGAGATTTTATATACTACTAGCTGGTACCCAACGAGTTGCAGCCACAGAAGAAATAATTGCGGAAATATCGTTTTAAATTTGGAGGGATTATATTGTTTAATTGGGAATGATAATACATTTAATGAAGTTGAATGATATATAACTTTCCAATAAATTTTTCGGAATGATACGCGCGCCACTTACAGTAAGTTAATTGTACTATGTTAAAGGCAAAGGCAAGTGCATGCAATATGTTGACAAAGTTTTACCGGAATCTGATGAACGGTTTGTCAAGGAATAAAATACGTACAAACAAACATTAATTTTTATATACTATTAGGTCCTTACATAATATGAAATTAGCGTTTTGTCGTACTGACCACTTTAATCTGAAATATCTCCTCTTTGGTTAAGAATTCCAAATTCAAATTAAATATAAATTTATTTAGCTGGTGCATTTGAGTTTTGAAAACAGTTATTCATTTGTTTTTCCTCATTATTTTATTCTTTGGCGTCGCTTATTACCGCACAATGGAAAACATGAAATATCGGTATATTTACGAGTACGAGTTCTACCGTGGCACCAGTGCTGCAAAACAGCTCGAAGGATTAATGATGTGTACGCCGCTGGTGTCGCAAAAGAAAGCACGTTACGTTTTTGGTTTCAAAATTTTCGTTCTGGAAATTTCTACCTTCAAAACCAACCCGTGGACGGCCGGATGAAAAGTGGATACTGTACAATAATCGGAAGCGATCGTCGCAATGGCTGAACCCTGGAGACCCAGGCAAATCCTGCCCTAAACGAAAATTGACTCAGAAAAATTACTTGTGAGTGTTTGATGGACTAGCGCCGTTCACTACAACTTTCTAAAATCTGGCCAAACGATTACGGCAGATATCTATTGTCAGCAACTGCAAACCATGAAGGAAGAACTAGCTGCTAAGCAACCGAGATTGGTCAATCGCTCTAGGCCACTGCTGCTTCACGACAACGCAAGACCACACACTGCACAACAAACAACCACTAAGTTAGATGAGCTACAATTGGAATGTCTGCGACATCCACCGTACTCCTCGGACCTTGCTCCAATAGATTACCATTTTTTCCGGAATTTGGACAACTTCTTACAAGCAAAAAAATTCAACTCCGATGCGGCAGTTCAAACCGCCTTCAAAGAGTTTATTGATTCTCGCCCCCATGGTTTTTTTAGTAAAGGGATCAATGAACTACCTATGAGATGGCAAAAGTGCATAGATAAGAACGGTGCATACTTTTATTAATTAAATATATTTTGAAATATATTTAAAAAAAAAATTGACTGTATATTCCTCCCGTACATAACGCCAATTTCATATGTAAGGACCTAATAGATTATTTATCACCTTGCTTGAATAAAATATTAAATAAAATATAACATTGTTTCTAGTTTTTTTAAATAATGTTTCTTTTTAGTAAGAAATAAAGTAATATATACTGCAGTGTGGTTTTGGATAAATAGTTGAATGAAATTTTATGTGTTGATTCATGTAATTGGCAGGACAAATGAGATGAACCCTTTAAAAAAGACGCATAGTAGCTCTTGCCGCTTCTTTGTGGCAGTAGGCCGCCACTTTATCAGTGTGTATTTTCTTCACTATAATGATTATTTTAGCTCGCTGCTTATGATATTTGCCAAACTGTGGTAGGTGTTTAGGAGCTTAAATATTCTGCGTTTACTTATTATATACAATACGTATGTACAATTTTATTACGTAAATTTTAAATCATTTATTAAATCATTCAGGGTCGACTGGTAGAAAATGCTATATGGCATTAGATCCGCAATTTATATATCTTATTATATGATTTTCTTTCTCTCGTTTTATCTGCCTCATCGGTGTAATGATCACAAATGCGACTGCTGATCATGTGGTCTTGGGTTTGAATTCCGGGTCAGAGAGAAAAAATCAATTATTGGGTTTTTTTGTCAAAAAGATCTCAGTAGAAGCCCGAAGTCAGAAATTTGTTGGTGTTTCACCCTCGTGTATCAGAAAACATGTAAATCCGTTGGTCTTACGCCTGATCTCTCAATCGTCTTACCGTCATATCAGACTATGAGAGTGAGAGAATAGAGTGCAAACCTGTGCTTGCGCATACACTTAGGCACTAAAATCTTGTTCTGCACAGATGGCTAGGCTTCGTTGAGACTAGCTGCCGTGACCAAAATTTGGTCTGCGTGTAACAAAAATAAGGTATTGGCCACAACTATTTTTGTTCAATATAAATCAATATAAATGCCTTTGATAGCGTTTTGTACAAAATAACTTACGAGTACATACAAAAGCTTGGTAATTGAATAACTCGCTACTACGATATTTCTAGCAGTGGCATTTGATTTTCTATGTTACGGCTTCCAACTACGTTAGTTGCGTTATGGCACAAAAATAAATCGTTTCTATTTTGCATTGCATCAGCTTAGATAAAATATATAGGAAAAAGCTGTGCTGTGGACAATAAAAAGTAAGATTAAGTATTACTTTATTGTTTTATTGTAATACACTTGTAATGTCTTTTTCTAAGATAAAAACTTCGTTCCTAAAGAACTCACCATCATAATTTTGTTTTGGGGTAATTAAGGTGAAGTCATATTTCATCAATTGTTATAAATTGAGCCTAAACGATTAAGATCTTCTTACAATAATTCCACAAAACCTCAGGAAATGTTCGAAATACAGGTAAAAATTCTAATTATCAAACGCACTGGTACTTTTTTATTCCTCTTATATAAAATTTTATATACTGCCCGTCGAAATCTTAATATCTTTAGCAATAAAACAATGACAAAAGGATCTTTTGAAACAATGTTTTCTACTTTTTAACCATTTCTTCGGTCACTGCTGTGCGGAGTCATCTTGGGTGGATGTTCAACGCACCAAAGTGCAATTGTAGAATGCGGCGGAGCAATTACCCCATATATTTCATATATTTACGATTATTTAACATTTTCCCTCTATGCTATTTCGACTGACATGTTCTGTAGTGAAATATTTCTAGCACAGATACTTAATACATGCTACTACATAAAGTATTAATAATATCCTAGCGCTACAACAAATCGCGAACCATTAGAGAACATTACCAGTAACGAGGCATTCCATCTGTCATCAGGCGCGTTTACAATTTGATTTTTAATCGATTATGAATATAAGTATCCATATAGGTGTCCAGGCTACAGGATCCATTTACCATCAGGTGGACTACGTGCTGTTTTGTCACCGTTACTTCATAAAACACATTCTAACCTGCTTCAACATCACTGTGAAGTAATTGCTAAGAAACGTAGATACAAAAGTAGGGCTTATGTCAATAAGAATTAATGATAAATTATCTTTACACGTAAACCATAAACATTATAAATTCATAATCACAAATTTTTATTATTACATAGATGAATATTTAAATAATAAAGACCTTACTCTTACTTATAATGAATTTTATGTTTCATCACCTCAGTTTTGGTGTTAATATCTTCGGACCGAAAGACCGAATTTATTTCTTCTATCTACGCAAGATAGGATTATTGTGCAAGTACAAGTGCAAGGCGGTCCGACACGACCAGAAAGAGATCAGGAGCGGGACCGATTATACGTACTTTCCGAGGCAGGGGGTGAACCGCCAATTTCCCGACTCCGGGTTGCTACTAAGACTTTCTAGACAGAAAAATCCAAAAACTGAATTTGGTCCAATTTGGAATTCGACTCCGGGACCACATAAGCAACAGTCGGGCTTACACTTACGACTAGACAAAAGTGTGTAACACACATCGTACCACTCACTATCCTAATAACGTGTTGGCAATGTAGTGACTATGAAATGAGATCGAAAGTAGAGTTGAATGCAATTTTAGTGGCACGGGAACAATCACGACATAACAATTAGTGTGTTTTATAGATTGGAATCTAGGATTTGTAAGTAGATATGAATCTAGTATTCCTAGGTACTCTGAGAACTGAAACAAATCGTCGACACGTTGGTTTATTAACGTAAAACTAAACTTGAAGAACAAACTATTACAAAATAATAGAAGTCTAGCATACTATAATATTTTTCGCACGCATTTTTCATAGAATTGATAGACGAGTAAGCTAATGAAATACGAACGTTTCAGTAGGAATTTCAATTTGTTCCTCGTTAAAATTGTCGTCACGGATCCCGTGCATTTCACAGTAACTCTTCGAGGAAAATTTGATTTGTTCCACCAAGATGATTAATGCCACGGCACTTTCATGCAATATAGCATCTAGTCGTTTATAATTGCTAATATTTCAAATCAACATAAGTCATTTAAAATTAAAATAAGAAAATAACAGATACCCTTGCTTAAGATTAATGCTTTAGGCTACCTTGGAAGTTACCACATTTCCCCCGTCAAGTGGCAGTACATCCACTGTTTGGGGTGAATAGAGATCCAGTATAATTATAGGCTGTGAGGAGCTTCGTCTTAAACCTGCAGGTGACGCAAATGTGATCCCTTCGGTAGTGCGTATATTCTTAGGAATTTTTACCATTAGGTGATCCGCATGTTCGTAACTCTCATAAAAATATATAAAGTAATTGTATAAAACGGGTACCTAAGCAAAGAACCAATTTTATTGTTAGTAAATTAATTAGTTAATTTATTAGATTGTTTTATAATTTTAGGTAGTCATAAAAAAATTGATTAAATTAAAATGAAACACGTTTTTTGTTTGTTTTTCTTTAAAGTAAAGCAGATAAAAGTTTTAGTATGGAGTGTGACCCCACATTGCTGAAATCGCAGCTTGCATTCGTCTGGGCATGCTAGCGAGTATATCTCTTATGGTTTCTACGAAATACCTATCACATTTTTTAGCTCTCTGCTATAGCGGAGCCGCCTACACTGATCTCACTTATCGCTTCAGAACGTTTCAGGCATGCTCTATGGGCATACTTAGAGCCAGTTAAATAAACCACGAATTCCGACCGACATACGAGTATATACGATTCCACATCGCCAAACCGGTGGGCGCGAGCGTTGTCGTCCATAAAATTGAGTTTCCGCCATGAGTGGCCAATGCGAGTTGTACATGAGGAATTATAACAGAGCCCCCAATTTCGAGCGAAGCTAAGTCTGGCAATTCAACACAAATTTTGCTGGCTTTATCACTTTACATATCAAGGAAATGAGATAATTCAATAAAAATGGACTAAAAGTTATTAAGACCCGATATTAACTTTGAGGACTTCGCACCACAAAATGTAGTAAAAAGTTGTTTTCTCAGGCAAAAATTTGTATTTGGAACATACTTTTTTAAACACCACTGCACTTTCATAACCGGCCAGTAATGATTAAAACCTTTTGCGTATTGTTTTTTTTTTCAGACAGGAAAAAAAAAATATATATATTTTATCTAACGCACGGAAATGTCATGCCGTAGACAGCACGGTAAAGAATTTAAACGAGGAATAAATTGAAATTCCTGCTAGTTTGCACGTATCTAGTAGCTGTCGGGTAATCGATTTCAATAATTTTATATTCACGTAGAGTTGAAAGTTGAAGCTCATCCCAATGCTCGATGCCTTGGAACATGAGAAAGCATTTAACTTTACGACGCGCCCAGATCAAGATTGGATTACGGATAAGCTATCACCTTCATACGCCATTGGAATGCGGTTTTCCTGCGTGAAAATCCATCACCCCATCCCGTCCCGTGGGTATCGAAAGGAGTGAGTACGGGTAATGCCATAAAAACCAAATGGGTTCTATCAAATGGCGGTATTGTCATCCCGTTAAAACCGTCAAATACCGTAAGCGTCAAATGTGTGACAACGACTGATTCTTATGTCCAACAGTGAAGAAATGTTGTTATGTACGTAAAAGCAAAGTCACAGTTTGGACATTATATGTATTTTATTTAAAAAATTGTCCGCCTTACTGCTTCAACTGTCACTGTCGTATCGGCGGATTTTATTTGTTCTCAAAATCGTTTTTATTTATTTTTATTTACCAGAATATTCTATTTTCTTCAGCCCAAACAAGTACATAGTTGAACATGGGCCTCTTCTGTTCTAAGAAGCATTTTTTATTATTTAAATGACACTCTCTAGGGAATGTGCTAACTTTTTCTTAAAATGCCAACCTCATCAGCGCGCGGCGCACCTTGCAGGCTGATAGACAAACACTGAACCCGAATTTCACAGTAATGAGGGAGTAACATAACCACTGCGAAGGTATTGGCTCTAAGGTCACCATTTCCCCTGCCCAGAGTGGTGAGCATGGACTAATTAACGTACCTAGTTTTCATGCGACGCTTATATCCGGCAGTGGACTCAAAAACTGCTGTTGATTATGTATACAAAAAGTTATTGTTTTAACGTCGCGTGTTTTTGTTATGCAATCGTAGATTTTCTAAAAAATGAGATTGCATAGATTATCACAAGTAAGTTTATGCAAGGATAAGAGACGTAAAATCCGCAAAGGCTTTAGCTATAAAAACATCAAGCTCCACTCTAAGAGATGACTAATACATATTCAAGCCCCCTCTCGCGGGACAATGGCTACGAACGAGAAATTGTGTTATTCTAGGGACATCACTCGCTAAAGTAAGTTTAAAACCTAACCTTTACACACAAAGTAGATTTGCCTAAAACCACACTCTTTTACTGAATATTTTTATCAACACGTACATATAATAATTCTGTAGAATAATTGTGTCTGTCATTCTAATATTTTGTGGTAAAAACAAATCCAGTGGACTAAAGAAAAGGTACTGAAGCTAAATTAGTGGTGTTTAGAATATTAGTCAGTCCGTCTGTCTGTCTGTGTATTCACGATTCATGGAAAAACTACTGTACGTATTTCCATGAAATGTTGTTTAAAGATAGTTTGAGATCCGGGGCAACTTTTTAGGGTACTTTTTATCCGATTACAGAATTTCAAAAAAGGAAGGTTAAATGTTTTCCTTCTTTTAAATGTTTATTATTTTAAGTGATTCTCTTAGTTAGATATCGAGATAACGTAGGGTTTTTTAAAATAAATACTTTATTTATAAATAAAACCTAAAATTAGTTTTGACCGCTTCACTTTTTCAAAACAGTGCCATCTATTATAAAATAGAAAAATAGTATATTTTTTCTTCATCAAATTATTTAAACATTTATAAGTTTAAATATTTAGAGTTATAAAATGTTCTAAACATTCTAGCCATCATTTTTTAGTTATTTCGTTAATTCATTTTAATCTTAAATAACTTAGATTGATAATAGTCACATTTATCAAAAATTTCAAAATATGAGTTTTTGGTTTATTAGTTTATTAGTTTTATTGGTTTTTAGTTTAATTAAGTACTAATCTATAAATAAAAGGCCGTTGCCAGATCGTCGAATTCATCATATCATAAAGTTGATAATTTCATGAAATGATGACATTTCATAAAATTTAACACTATTTGTTGACCATATCATGATATGCTTTGAACAAATCAATGAATAGAGACCATTTGACGATATTAGCAACTAACTCAACGCAATACTATTTCATGATATTATGATCATATCGTAAAACAGTTTCAATATTCACAGCTAGCGGCGCTGATTACGCATTTTTTTACCGAAACATAATCTTTAACAAAATCTACATCATTTTATTCCTAATTTATAAATTAAATGAATGTTCGAGGCTTTGCTGTGCTTTTGAGCCACCCCAGTCTCACCTCAAATTACTGTCGATGATATTACTAGATGGTACAGTCACATGAGTAAAGCTCCTTACTCTGTTGTACAGTTTTGGCTTCACAGTTTTAATCTTTTATTAGCACCATCTACTTACTGCTAAATAAACTAATAATAAGTAAATGATAAAATTATAATACATTTATAATTAACATACATAGCTAGCATTCTTTTAATTATACTTAATAATAATTAAAAGAAGGTTACGTATGTATGTAATTACTTTAAGTACTTGTCATTTATTCGTAGTGAGATGTATGTACTATGCAGTTTTTATTTCATTCGAATTTGGAATATTTCATTTTTGTTTTTATTCTACCCTTAATATTAGGGGAAGTGAATATTAGTAGAATTCATCATTGTCAAAATTAAAGTCTATCAAAAATCCACTGATGAAGATAGGCCTCCCCCATATAGCTGTTATCAGGAAGAGCCTGCCCATCTCCTTTGCAGTTTTAGTTTCCTTTTTAGCCTCTTACGACACCCACAGGACGATAAATGGAAGTGGATTCTCTCGCGCAGCCACTACAATACGAATATATTTCTACACCCGTTCATAAATGTTGTTCTTTTATAACGTTCACCGTAAATAGAACTACTTTTATTAAATTTTGAAGTCTACTCTCAGGTATGCCCGATATAAAAAAAGTCGTCGGAGTTACTAGACGTATAATATTAATGCAATTCTAATATCCCTGGCTACGGTGGCGACCATGGTAACGGCAGGGCAGAGGGTGCTAAGAGTCTCCGGTGGAGGTTCAGTTGTCACCTAAGACGACTCAACCTGGCAACATATAACGCACGCACTCTAAAGACTGACAAGAAGATCCGGAATCCTGGAGCTGGAAGAAGAGATAGACAAGTTGCGCTGGGATATTATAGGATTATCTGAGATCCGAAAAGAGCGGAAGGACACAGTAATCCTCGAATACGGCAACTTGTTCTATCACCGGGAGGGCGACCATCTGTCCAAAAGAGGTGTCGGGTTTATCGTCCACAAGTCTCTCGTTAACAACGTTGTAAAGATTGGAAGTGTGTCGACGAGGGTTGCTTATACCGTTTAGTGATTCTGACCTTAAAAGGTTATACTCAGAATCACCAAACGGTATTCGTTGAAGGTCATACAGGTTTACCCACCAACCTCGGCACATTCCGATGAGGAGTTGGAGAAAATGTATGTAGATATCTCTAGAGCCATGTATTGTTCCAAAACCCATTATACGGTGTTAATGGCAGACTTCAACGCAAAATTAGGCACAAGAGAAAATGGTCAGCTGAAGGAAGGAAAATTCAAAATAGGGCAATGGAAACCAAGGGGCTAGCAGTTGATCAACTTCATGGATAAAGAGTAAATCTCTATGATGAACTCTTTCTTCCAGATTGGCCCCACTGAAATTGGACCTGGTCTAGCCCCAATGGTTCGACAAAAATGAGATTGACTTCACGACCAGACGGCAACTGTTCAGTAATGTCTCAGTGATCGAGAGGGTGAAAACTGGCAGCGATCACCGAATGGAGAGGTCACGTCTAATGAAGTCAACGCTCCGTCCCCCTCGTGCTCTAATCCAAAGTCCCGGAAACTTTCAGCTCGAGTTACAAAATCGTTTTCAGTGCATAGAAGACTACAATGCAGTGGACGATATGAATGATAAGCCCGTGGAAACGATCCATGCGGTCGGAGCTAAGTTCTGCAAGACCCATCGCAGAAGAACAGAAATACTCTCCGATCACACTCTTAATCTCATGGCTGTTAGACGGTTTCTGAAAAGGCTTTAACACCATAGACCACATACATACTCTTCGGCAAATTGTACAGAAGACCGAATAGTATAACCTGCCACTTTATCTTGCGTATGTGGACTATGAGAATGCATTTGATTCTGTCATAATTTGGGCGGTGGTGCAGTCCCTTCAGCGGTGCCAAGTTGACTGTAGATATATCGAAGTGTTGATAAGTTTGTACAGTAGGGCTACGATGGCTATCCCAGTACAAAACCAGAGTACGAAAGCTATCTAACTGCAGAAAGGTGTAAGACGGGGTGACGTTCTATCCCCGAAACTCTTCACCGCTGCATTGGAAGACGTTTGTCAAAACTTGAAAACCAGATTGTACAAACAGTGCGTGTTGCCAGTGATGACTTATGGATCTGAGACTTGGTCCTTCACTGATGGCCGCATGAGGAAGCCCCAGGTCGCTCAGCGAGCTATGGAAAGGGCTATGCTCGGGGTTTCTCTGGGTGATAAACTTAGAAATAAGGTTATCCGCAGTAGAACCAGAGTAACCAACATAGCCCAACGGATTAGTAAGCTGAGGCCGACCATAAAGCTCGAAGAATCAACAGCCGATTGGAAACAAGGTATTTTCGAATAGCAGCCTCCCACTAGATGGAGTGGCTCAGGACCGTGCTTTGTGGGATTCTTTGGGAAGAATCCCACAAAGCACGGTCATCATAATAATAATATTAATAAATTCTAAAATAACCACATAATCACGTGTTTCTATAGCATATTATATCCATGCCAAATTCCAATCTTCTTTGTCCAATAGTCTCTGAGAATTCAAAAAACTGTGACCTGTGATGACCAGACATAGACATCGAAGGGACCAAAGAGTGATCAAATTTGCTAATTTTGGCTCGAGTAGTATTAATGGCGTTCCTAAATTAAAAGGCTAGTAATAAATAACTCTAATGTATCTTTTGAAGCTTTTCTCCTTCATAAACTAGAAAAACCATGTAGTCAAGTATATTTAAGGTATTGCTTAAAGCGAACAAGGAAAAAAACTTTTTATTTGTTGGCTTTAAGCATTGGATTTTAAAAATTCAGAATCATTAGAGTTTAAAATTAATTAGCTAAGATCCGCGTAATAAATAAAATGAGGTGTCTTACCTAGTTTTATAGAGCACCTCCCACCTTCCCTTACTTGTGTGCACTATCTCCGTCACCACTAATACCAACACCACTACTACTAACATCACTATTCCCAACACTACTACAATCAACACTTGGTAATATTGGGAGTAGTGGTAAGTAACGCATGATTCTATTAATTGAGTGATTCAATTAAAAATATATAATCATAATATATATAGAGTATTTTGTAACCTTTCTTTTTTACTGCTGAGCAAAGGTCTTCGTATATCCTTCCATTTGTTTCTTCTATCTTGACTAATGTTTTTCCAATAATTACAAAAGCGTTGAGCTTGTCTTACCACCTGCTTCTTGTCAGTCTTCGGCGCCTTTTCTGCTTTTTCTCGAAGGTTTGCTCTGCGCTCGCTAACCCTGCTAACCCGAGTGGACTATTTACAAGGTACAGAAAACAAAAATTAATTAATATTTTTTATTACAAATACATTAAATAAAATAAAATATTCACTGTTTACGTTCATACTGCCAATGTCAGACAAATATAAGTCGGTTGTTTGTTTATGTTCATACTGCCAAACACTGCCACGCCTTCAAATATCAAGCACATCATAATAGTATGTGGTCAAAAAAAAAAGTTGCACAGAGCAGAGATTGTCGCCAAGATTTTTAAAATGTTTCCAACAAATAATTACCTTTTACTTAATTTTGTGTGACTTCAGATGTTCCTTTTTCAATAGTTTCAGTAGTTTCGTAGTAGTGGAGTGTATGTCAAGGCAAAAAGGCGTTTATTTTATATTTTGTATATGTGAGATATCTGTGTTATAATGTGCAGTTTAAGGTGAAACACATATAGCTTGCTTATCATACAAACTTAAAAGAATTATGATTTATGGTTGAATTTCCACCACTAGGTGAACACTAGTGTTAATTTGTTATGCTGTTTCTCTGAAATCGCAGTTGATATACCTATATTGTAACTGTGTCGAATTTAAATCAGCAAGTAAAATAAACGAGACTTTAAAAACAAAAATAATACTCGGCTATGATTAAATTAACTTTTTTAATAACTTATCGTAAAGAGCATTAAATTTTCTGTGTAAAGAATGCCTGTGTAATTTCCTATATAACGGGTTGGCAACCGTAGTTTTTTTATAATTTTGAGTTGTTACCACGATGATGTTGCTGTCCATCTCCTGTGCCAGTTTTCCTCTGTCGCCTCTTACGACACCCACGCGATGATATGGGGTAGTGAATATTCTTATATCGTCACTACGGCTTACGTTTGTTATTATAAAGGTTTATGTTGTACCATTTCAACTTTTTCGTGTCTTGGTTGGTATGTTTTTAAAAACGCTATTAAATGGCGTGCTAAAACTGTTTACAACTGCAATAATTTCCGTATCATACCGATCAGATAGAATAATGCATTATAATTTTATAATAAACTCGCTGTGCCCAGCAGGCGTTGTAATGCCTTTTTTTCCCTCAGACAAAACCTTTGTGGCTGTGCGTGCGCACACCAACTTAACAAAATTTAAGTATAATTATATTTTTTCTAAATATAGTATAATTTTTTATGAATACATTTTTTATAGAATAAAAGGTGATAAACAAGCGCTCAGTCTACCTGATAGTAAATAGATGTCGTGGCGTACAGATGTGTTGTCATCCTTGATGACTAAGATGTGATGTCACGTTTACAGTAAAAAGGGTTTACGGTTTTCTACATAGCATTTCTAAATACATCAGCATAATGTGAGTGTGGTCCTTTTCCAGTCGAGCCGACCTATTCGTTTTACAACCACAATATAGCTGCAGTTTGAATCTACTACATGTAAAACTACATTAAAGACGAGCAAACAAAAATATTTTTGTTAGCTCTGTGCACACGACAACTAGCCAAAATGTCATAGTAATTGGATAAATGGTATTGAAGATAGAACGAACGAACAAATAAATATTAAGTGTATATATTTTATATATTAGTTCAACTTGCCATATTTAATTGTTAAATGAAATTATCATAATTACAAATACCCAGAAATCATTTTAATTATTATCGAGATTTATAAGAGCGTAAGAAAATCATTGTTATTAAATTTTTAATAAAAAGTACACACCGACTTTAAAAGGTAACAACTAGAATGAGGTTTGGACCACAGTTATATAAAAATATCATCCCTTTTACCCACAGATAAATAATTTATATTGTTATATGGTTATAGACCATCACTAAATATTATAACCTATTGAATAAAACTATTTTTACGGATTCTGTTGCGTTTTATACTACTTTTTTTTAATTAACAACGTTTCGCTTTGTAGCACCCATGGTCACGGGGGACAGAAGTGATTGACGTCCCAATGTCAAAGGTAACCCGGAGTACCTTAAGCTTTTTAATTGAGATTACTATTGGTCCGATCTACGCAGAACGAACTTACTGTGTCTTGAAGTCTTGCAGTGGTATGAGTTTAGTTCTAATTTTATTAATTACTAGCTGTTCCTCGCGACTTCGCCCGCGTGCAATTTACAAATAAAATTTAGTGGAAATCATTATTTAATAAAAGGAATCATTTAAATTGGTTCACTCGTTTCTGAGAAATCGGTAAAAAAACATAAAAAAACAACGCGTCGATCACAGAACATTTTCGTTCTTTGAACTCGGATAAAATAACGAAAAATCTTTAGTGAAATAATTTAATAACATTGAGGTATCTATTCGATATTGCACAATATTAACATGCATATTTAAATAATAAAGCAATATAAGTTTCAGCAATTGAATGCATAAGTGCGACGTTGTCCCTGTAGAAAAAGATGCATGCTCACGTTCATGCCACATGCGAATACTGTTCATTGAATTAAAATGATTTAATGGATTTTGTAGCGTTAAAATTTAATTTATTATAAAATCAATAAAAAATAAAAAAATAATTAAGAAATACCTGTTGTATTACTCAGTTTCTTCATGACAAAAACTAAAATTTAGATTAATTCAGATATCTTTAATTAATTTATATATTTAAAAACTTTTGGTAAATCCTATTGTGCATGCCTTAAGCGCATTAAAAAAAATTACGTATAAGATGTTATACGTAAACTTTTAAATAGTTTAATTACACACAAATTTTCACTAAAATCTTATAATTGTTACTATACTTCAAATTTTCCGATAATTTTATGTCAAATATCAATTTAAAAAAAAAGCTTGGAAAATCCAAAAGTGCACTACTCATAATACTCATATTATGATTGTAAAAATATTAAAAAAAATTAAATTGTAGTTCTATTCGTCAAAGAGTTCCAGTAGCAGTCACTAAAGTACACCTTCAAGTCACTTCATCAAGTCCGGAGGTAAGGTCTCATAATACCTAACAAAACGAGGCCAAATTCGGCACACCTAGTTCTACTCTTCGAGGAGTTCCAGTAGCATTCACCGAAGTACACCTTCAGGTCATTCTATCAAGTCCAGAGGTAAGGTTTCATCATAACTAACATAACGAGGCCAAACTCGGTACACCTAGTTCTACTCTTCGAGGAGTTCCAGTAGCATTTACCGAAGTACACCTTCAGGTCATTCTATCTAGTCCAGAGGTGAGGTTTCATCATAACTAACAAAACGAGGCCAAACTCGGCACACCTAGTTCTAATCTTCGAGGAGTTCCAGTAGCATTCACCGAAGTACACCTTCAGGTCATTCTATCTAGTCCAGAGGTAAGGTTTCATCATAACTAACATAACGAGGCCAAACTCGGTACACCTAGTTCTACTCTTCGAGGAGTTCCAGTAGCATTCACCGAAGTACACCTTCAGGTCATTCTATCAAGTCCGGAGGTAAGGTCTCATCATAACTAACAAAACGAGGCCAAACTCGGCACACCTTGTTCTACTCTTCGAGGAGTTCCAGTAGCATTCACCAAAGTACACCTTCAGATTACTCCATAAAGTCCAAGACGTATCATCATCATCATCATCATTACAGCCCTTCACAAGTCCACTGCTGAACATAGGCCTCCTCCAAGGAATGCCACAAAGCACGGTCACGAGCCACCTGCGATGACTTCCTGCATGTCTTACCAGGTCGTCACTCCATCTTGTTGGGGGATGCCCTACACTTCGCCTGCCGGTACGTATAAGTATATTTAGGTCCTAACATATGAAATTGGCGTTTTGTACAGGAGGAATATAAAGTATTTTTTTTTTGTAAAATATATTTAATTAATCAAAGTATGCACCGTTGTTATCTATGCACTTTTGCCATCTCATAGGTAGTTCATTGATCCCTTTACTAAAAAAAACATGGGAGCGAGAATCAATGAACTCTTTGAAGGCGGTTTGGAGTACCGCATCGGAGTTGAATTTTTTTCCTTGTAAGAAGTTGTCCAAATTCCGGAAAAAATGGTAATCTGTTGGAGCAAGGTCCGGGGAGTACGGTGGATGTCGCAGACGTTCTAATTGTAGCTCATCTAACTCAGTGGTTGTTTGTTGTGCAGTGTGTGGTCTTGCGTTGTCGTGAAGCAGCAGTGGCCTAGAACGATTGACCAATCTCGGTTGCTTAGCAGCTAGTTCTTCCTTCATGGTTTGCAGTTGCTGACAATAGATATCTGCCGTAATCGTTTGGCCAGATTTTAGAAAGCTGTAGTGAACGACACCGGCGCTAATCCACCAAACACTCACAAGTAACTTTTTCTGAGTCAATTTTCGTTTAGGGCAGGATTTGGCTGGGTCTCCAGGGTTCAGCCATTGCGACGCGCGCTTCCGATTATCGTACAGTATCCACTTTTTATCATAAGTAATGATTTGATTTAAAATCCCTTCATTATTGTGTCGGTTGAGCAAAGTAACACAGCAGTCGACGCGTGATTGCAAGTTCGATTCACTCAATTCATGAGGTACCCATCGTTCAAGTTTTTTTACTTTCCCGATTTGCTTCATTTTCCACTTTGGTCTCCGGCCGTCCACGGGGTTGGTTCTGAAGGTCGAAATTTCCAAAACGAAAACAAATGTACCAGCTAAATGAATTTATAAATTTGAATTTGGAATTCTTAACCAAAGAGGAGATATTTCAGATCAAAGTGGTCAGTACGACAAAACGCTAATTTCATATGTAAGGACCTAATATATAAATCCTACGTACTTTTAGCGACAAAATATTATAATAAAAATCTGTGATTATAAAAATAATAAACTTAAGGTCAAGTATGTATATAAACTATATTATAATCTATATCTATACATCTATATACAAAATTTTATTATATACAATATTAAAACTATAATATTTAAAAAAAACTAACACTAGTAACTTAATTATCATACAGTCCTACTCCCCGAGGTATCGTGACAAGAACGCTGGCTGCGTTTCCCCGCTGAATGGCTATACTTAGCCTTTTAGCGAGAAAAGAACCATCCCTCTTATCACCAGCAGCAACGATCAGCCGTGGATGGAGTTCCTTTAGGAACTTCACCGCACGTGGACCCCACGGACCGATAGTCTCTACAGCAAATGGCATAAATATGTAGTCATCTCTCAGAGACTCATATTGCGCCATTTACTCAGTTCAGCTGCCTCTGATGCCGCCCCGGCTCTAAACGAAGTACCCCTGAGATGAGAGGTCGCCAAAGTGTCTACGCAAGTAGCATCCTACACTAGGGCTTTACCTCTCTCCCAAGGGACCAATGTCATACCGTCGGGTCTCTTGCCATCGTCTCTAAATATTCCACAACGCTCTAAAACCGAGGGAACATTTATAGAGACAAGAGTCCTTTGGATGACATCGTTCAAAGAACTGTGCCGTGAAAACCTACCAGCACTTTTCTTACATGAAAGTCCGTGGAGCCCAAACTTGTCGACGCTGCTACCACAAGAGCACTAATGGGGTTGATAAATCGCCGCACCTAGTCGGATTCCTACGGCGATGGGAAATCTTTCCCCATCAAGTAATGTGCTGAGATTACTTGATGGTAAAGCGTGTAAACAGTGACTAGATTCCTTAGTCGAAACGGCTAGAAGGCGTGCTTATCTTGGTCACTATGGAAATTATGGAACAAATCTTTCTGCACGTTCTGTACCAACGGAATATCCCACTGTTTTTGTTGGTTAACATCCAGTGGAACATTCTCGCCGGGATAGAGGGCCCGCCATATCTGCCCTGCCTCCGCAGCAAAGCACAGATCTACTTTATTATTTAGAATTATGTTACATAAGTCACTGACACTAAGCAAGGAAAGCAGGCAAAGCAACGCTCCCCTCCGAACGGGTTCCCGCCTTGTCGTGGCGGGGTGGCTTAGTAGCCGTGGCTTGGTCACCCGCGGTAAACTAAGAGAAACCCCATGGCTGGCCCGTGGTGTAGGGCCGGCCCGAGTTGGCCACTCCGAGTGGGCTTGGCGAGCCCACTTCGGATGTGTGTCGATGGGCTACGGCGAGTAGGGTGTTCTCTACCGCAACCGCTGCAGCCGAGGTGGAGTCGCGGAGGAAGAGGAGTGTTGGTATGGTGATGCGCTACTCGCCCTATCCTCCGCGACTCTGACGGGGCTGCACCGTTGATGCGGTGGTGGTGAGGCCGCGGGGGCAGAGGAGAGTCGGTATTGCGAGGCGTCGCTCTCCCTACCCTCCGCGGCCGAAACTTGGTTGGCGGCGGAGCCACAGACCAGATCCACCGCTGTGGTCGGGAAAGCGGGTGCTACTGAGCGCTCGATTTTCCTGGCCCCATGGCCTCGCGTATCGGACTCGGGGGGCCCCGTTACGCAGGTGAAGTAGGAGGCCGTGGAGGGGGGCGTGCCTTGTGTTCCTGGTGCGCCTTGCCCGAGAAGGAGAATGGGGAGGAGAGGTCCTCCCCCGAGAAGGGGCTGCCATGGGGCGGCCGGCGCTGGTGGGGTCGCGGATGTGTGCGAAAGCGTTCCGTGGCCCTGCCAATATGCGGCGAAGGTGGAACACCATGGGGTTTTAGTCGGTGCGAGTCCGACATAACCCGTTCTTGCATCCGCGAGGCGGGTATGCGTAGGCATTTCCCCATATAAAAAAAAGGCTTTGCAACGCTAGAAAGATTTCTCACACCATTACCACCAAATTTTATAACTAAAGTAGCTTGAGTAAAGGCTGTTGTATTTAAAGTTAAATTTAGAATTTTTTCTATAGCTATTTTAAGATTATTATGAATATCTTTTAAAATATCCGAACATTTCCAGACTGGACTCGAGCGGAGTAAGTATGTAAATCTAGGTACAAGGAGACAATATTTTAAAATAGTAAGAGCAATGTGGGGGTTTAATTTATAGAATTTATCAACGTGGTTTAAAAACTGATTAACTTTTGTTTTTAAAACAGGTTAAATACTATCGAAAAACAACGGGACACCTAGCAGGTATAGTGATTCCGTACTGACAGTTTTTATTCCTGAAATACGATTGAAATTTTGAATTAAAGTGTCTCTGTGAGAAGTAGATAAATTATTGCGAAAAAATATTTCACATTTATTGCTATTTGGTTCAAGACCAATATTTTTAAAATTTCGAAAAATATGAGTAAGATCACTGAGGACGTCATCTGCTCTACCTCCCAGTGTACCGTCGTCCAGGTACCAAACATTTAGCTTGGATTTCAAATTTAAAATAATAAGTTGAGTTCCCAAACTGAAAAGTGCTGGATCTAGTGGGTCCCCTGCTGAACACCGACAGCAGAATCGATAACATGGTTTTTGTAAAACAAGTTAGTATTTTGACTGTAACATTGCCAAAAGTAATGAGAAATTTCGGGGGTATTGTTAGCCACTTCTTTCAGCAGGGTTATTCTATCGATAGAGTTAAAAACATTCCTTAGGTCAACCTTCACAAGAACATCTGCATCAGAGTTTGTTAAAAATGTACGCACTGAATGTATTGCCGCCTCACAGCCACCTCTAGTGCCAAAGCCTAGTTGAGTAGGTTGAAATTTTGTCTTAAGATTTGAGATTATGTACCTGCAAGCTAATTTTGAAGTTAAGCGTCGAAATGCCATTATCCGTTGTTTTGAAGGCACATGTTGCCCCTTATAAGAATGCAATAAAATTTGGATTAATATTACCAGAAAGCATAAAGTTACATATTTTGTAATGTCATTAAGAAGTACTCCGCCAGCGTCACCGGCAGAAGCGCTTACAAGATCTTTAAGATGTTTAGGCGTAATTCCGTCAATGCCGCCAGCAGAGCCATTCGAAAATGATGTAATTGTTTCTAAAGTGTCTTTTTCAGAAATTTGTAAAAGTTGCATAGAAGTCTTGGGAAGCAGCGGTAAATCCTGATAAGGATTGACCGAAGGATGCTTCTGACGAATGCTTTCAAGAGTTTCGACATTACGAGGAGCCAGGATGTTGTCTGAGAATAAAATACGGGATGCATTTTTTAAGTAGCCATCCATTTCTTTCGACTCATTTACTTCTTTTAAATCAAATTTAGGACGTGGTCGAGATAAATGAGTATTAATTGGGTAATCTAAATTTTGAAAAGATGTCTCTTTTAGTTGAGACGTAATTGATTTATTTATTGTTTTATCAAAGTGAAAATGGGAATACGCGAAAGTAAATAATGTTTGCCAACTCTTTTCACTATTAGGGGAACAATTTTGAATAGTGCATGACAATGCTTTAGCAAACTGCATCCTCGCACCTCTAGTAATTTTTTTAACCACTGGTACATTACGATGATAATTGTAAATTTGCTCCGAAAAAAGGGAAAAATTTGTGTCATTAGAGGAATTACTAATAGAGTTATGGGGTAAGGTTTGAAATTAAGTCGCCTGAATTTAGGCGTGGGGGGATGGTGAAGGAAAAGGAGTTGTAGAGTCGCCCCCCACTCCCCCCCTGCCAGACATGCTTAGTTTTTTTTATACATTTTTAAAATCTCATTTTGAGGTTAGAGGTTAGGAGAGAGTTGGGGGAGGGTAGCCCCACGCCACTCAATGTGGCGCAGTCGAGGGAAGCTTGGTCGACGGAGCTCCGCTTTGCGGGGCTCTTACTTCTGAGTGATTTTTAAAAAAATAACCACGAAGGGGATGGCAGGGTCTATTCACTCGCTTCGCTCACTCACTCCACTCCGCCATCCCCTTCTAACCTGACTTGTCCGAGTCGGGGTGTCCCAAGTCACGAGCTCGCTTCGCTCACAATTCCACTCAATAAAAAATCAAAATATTAAGTTTTATAATTACTTTAATTTATAAACATAATTTATAGCTGCCACCATTTATAAAAAAGGATCTTTGCGAAATTAGCGAAGCTTAGCGAAGTCGTCGAAAAACAGGAGGAGGCAGATAAAAACGTTAGGGAGCACATTCACTTAAACTCGGAAGCAACGTAATAATGTAAAGTATATCTGTCACTGTCAACAAAATGGCCGGCCTAGCGAATCATTTTACGCTTTTATCATTTTTGAGATGACTTTGACAGATTCAACGTAAAAACGTTAGAATTTAATTAAATGTACGTTTCATTTCACGTTTAATTTGTGATTTACTTTGGGGTGCTTCAGATAAACCCCCTTGACCCCCACAGTGATAGAATTCTCAAATTCAGGCAACTTACTTTCAAACCCAACCCGAGTTATGAATTTCTACGCTAGGCTGTGAAGCCGAAATACTTTTACTGTGGCATCGTTTAATATGTATATTTAATCCCCTTTTACCTTTAAACAGCCTACCGTCGGTACAATTTTACATTGTAGGAAATTCGGCTGTAAATGCAGCGGAGCAGAGATATCATTAAAAATTCTAAACAGATCTCTACATCACTCAAAAGTCTTTATATTACATAGCTTCATATTGACTTGAAATGTGCTGTACCCCGCATCTTTCCCTGAAACACAATCATTTACGGCTTAAATAAAAGCACTTTACTTTATAAATGAAATATTATCACATTACTTTCCTGGATTTATTCCATATCAAAGAGATTTAAATATATAGGTATACTATACTACTTAAATGTCTTTGTTCCATAATGATAAAAATTGTATGTAGTCCAGGTTGATGCGACTTATGAAAGCTGAAAAATCTGCACACAATCATGATTTTGTCAATGTGCATGTTGGGCTTGTAAAAATAAAGCGAGAAAAAAATATCGCTGTTTCTTTCCTTCATGTTGTTTTAGATTGCCATTTTAAAAATTAGATACAAAAATTCATATTATATCGTAAGAAACTAAAAATGTTAATTCTGTGTTAAGCTCTTTTTGGTTTGCTCTTTAAAGTATAATTACATACATATTATTCTGAGATTTGTACAATTAATTTACCTATTAATTGATTAAAATTAAATGATTAAATATTAGCAGAATTCTATCACAAGAAGCCATGAATTAATAGAAGAAGAAAAAAATGAGATTTATTTGTCAATGTCTTTCATATTGAAAATATTTTCTGAAATTTATTCAAATTTATTTCATAGGTTTAGATTTTAATATTTATTATTGATTTTTGCTTAAATTTAGTTATTATGGGCTCAGAATACTTCATTTTCGTTTGTAGGCGAATACAGTCATAATATTGTCGTGAATATACAGTAAAGGTTTTTTGTGAGATGTTAACTCTGTATAAGATATTGACTATAAATGAATTCATTATTTCAAAATTTTATGCACGATGTGTGATCATCATCGAAAGTAAGTTAAGTGTTGTGCAAATAAAAAGCACAAAATCATCTGATCACTTTCTGCAGGTTTCCTATAATAGGAAAAGAAAAACTTATGACAATATTGTGGTAAGTCTATAAACATTTTGAATTTATTGACCGTTATTTGTAGGTATTATTACTACGAGTATATTGACTCGAATTGTATCTGTTTCAGATCAGGTATTTCGACTGAGTTAAGTTTTCACCATGAGAATTTTGCTGATTTAAATTTACGTTAATGTTCTGTGAAGAATAACTCTCTCTGACAATAACATGTGTTATATATCAGTAACAAGCGTGGAAATATTATGTGCAAAAGCAATAAAAAACATCAATAATAATGTATAGTTTATAAAACAATCTGTCTTCCAGAAAATAAAATTACATAACTATACATATTTATAGTTTTATTTTATCTCACATACTAATCTAAAGTATATTCGAGTAATTTTGGTGCAACCTCTCCAATGTGTGGGAATTTACCCCATAGGTTTGTGAGGCTTGAGCCAAATTACTCGAATATGCCTTAAATAAAAAGTTCAAAGTACAAAATACAAAGGTTTGAAATTCCCGCTAAAAAAGTTTTATATGGGCGCTCACCGTAGCGCTTTTAGTGTACACTTATAAAGACGTGTTTCCGTTTTTTAGTATGAAATTGGCGTTCTTCTCCAAAGAGAATATAATCACTACGTTTATTCTTCTCTTGGTAGAGAGTAATTGTGTTCTGTGATGTAGTCGTTATGCTTTGACAGTTGACAACGACGTAGCAGAAATATTTTCCATTATAAATGAGTATTATGTCTGAAATCAAAAAATAATTAATATAATAACTGTCTTATATATTTACTGATCTTTTTGTTGAAATTTGTAAGCCAGAATTGGCCTCTAAATAACAAAATAAAATAAGTTAAATATACGTAGCTTTTGACAGTTGAAAAATTTTGACAAATAAAATGTATGTATCAAATTTAGTTTTTGGAATATTTTGTATTACTACAGCGATCGATATTTTTGCTGCCTATTACCGCTGCTGTAAGCAAACGATACAGAAATCCACTCACGACGGCGGCCGAGCGCGTAGTAAGCTATTAAGGCAGAGCAAAGTGTATTTAGTAAAATAAATTAATACAAGGCTGCTAAAACACCGAAAATTTCGACATTTAGCAGCTGAAAAAAAATTATTATGATTAACCAAAACAAAATTAAACTGCCATTTACATTCCATGGCTTTCCACATGATAGTTAAAGAGATTAAAAAATAGATCGAGTTAAACAATTGATATTTTCAAAAGTTATCGTGTTTACCACTCCATGCGGACTTGATAAATCTACACCATAAGCTACTAAAACCACTTTTTTTGTGTAAAAATAGCAATTAATCGATTTAAAAAAAATATTGATAAGATCAACAATCATTTATCTTTCTGACAATATACTTTTTATATAATTTATATTCTCAATATGATTGTTATATACGATTTTGTGCGACAAAACGTTGGAATCTTGATTTTTAGGCGCTAGTAGAACATACCTACGCGCTTTGCGCTTAAGGCATGCAAAATGAAGCACGACGTGTAAAACTATTTTAACATTATTAAATAGCATTTGCCATAAGAGGCGACCGATGAAAACTGAACCAGAAGATAGGCATTGACATTTTTCTGATTGCAGCTAAATAAAAAAAATTGCGGATGCCAACTGGCTTGACAAACGTGACAACTATAGCATATATCCCCTGTATGATAATTATAAATAATAAACAGTTTCTTGGCCACGGCGGCTCTGCTGTTTTTGACTCCGATTGCTATCATGTAAATGACAGCGCAGGGTGTACGAAGAATATTCGGCGGAGGTTAATTTTCCACCAACGACTATTGGTTATGACAAAATATATCGCATGCACATTGAAGTCACGCACAAAGATTGTAGATTTGGAAGAAGAGATAGACAAGTTACAGTATGCTGTTAAAGAAGATCTGACGTCCGAAGACAGGAAGATGACACAGAAATCCTGCAATCTGGTAATTTGCTCTATCATCGGGAGAGCGGCCATCTGTTTCAAGGTACCGGAAGGTGTCGGATTTATCGTCCACAAGACTTTCGTTAACAACAATGTTAAGGTTGAGAATGTGTCGACGAGGATTACGTACTTAATACCCAAAATTACTAAACAATATTCACTGAAGGTCATACAGGTATATGCACCAACCTTGGCACACATAGATGAGGAGGCGGAGGTGATGTATGTTGATATCTCAAAAGTGAGTCACAGTCGCAGGATATTTTAAGACAAATAATCGGTAAATCATGTATATTATTTATATATGCTGTCAATAAAATAGGAGCCCCAAAATCTATTGTCTGTGGACTACTTAATAAACGGCCAACCTTCACACACTGCATCCGTTTCGATAAATAGCTCATAAAAAAATCAGGTGCTTTGCTATTTTCCATTTTTTTATAAGTATGGGATCAGGCACAGCGTCAAAGGCCTTCACCAAGTCCAAAAAGACACTGACGCAATTAAGCCTGTTATCAAGGCTTGGAGCAGAATTGCGGTGGCCTTGTTCTTCAAGAAAGGCCGCGTTCTACTTGCTGTTATCCAGAGTCATTACGGATCGTCTCGCACAGACTCTACGACTTCTATCCTCCCGAACACGCCAGTTTCCGAAAGGGCTTTAGTACCATAGACCACATATTACATACCCTTCGGCAAATTTTACAGAAGAAAGAGTACAATCTGCCACTCAGCCTTGCATATGTGAACTATGAGAAAGCCTTATTGAAAGGCTAAATCGGTTATTTAACCTGGCAGATATTTACTATATTTACAATATATGAGTACATAAATTTAAAAATGTTATCATCCTCCTTTCTTATAGTCGGTATATATAACGTACATTCTTAGCCATACATATAGAGATTAATAAATATAGGAAGTCCAAATACACTGCATACTCTTTGTTTTATATTAAAATCAATTTGATAAGCTTTCATGAAGCAAGGAATAACTAAATCGTAATCTTTGCATACCTATTTATATAGACATTTACTTTAAGTAATTGCATTACAAATTTACTGCTTGTTACTCTTTTACAATACTTCGTGGAAATTGTAGTATTTTAACAATTTAAAGTAATTACTTATTCACAGAGATTGTGTTGAAACAGTTTTGTGTTAATAATTAAAATATTTTATAGCATTCTCATTCATATCTCATATTTTTGCAAAAATATTATGTATGTTAGCACATATTTTACAGTGTAATACCTGCGTCGTTTAACCTGCGTCGATGTTTGTGTGTACTGTATATTGGTACATATTGGGTAGTTGTGAGATAAGAGCGAAAGCAAGTGCGTGTGTGTGAGTTTGCGTGTGTTGTGAGGTAGAAGCATATGTGTTTGTTTATGAGGTAATAATATCTGTTTGCAACTTCAACCTTTTTAATAAGCAATGCTATCTGACATAACCTGTAAGACAGCCTTTTTTTAATTTGGTCTTGGACATGCAAAATGAGAAATATTTATTTTATGTTCTAAATTTCTACCTATACAGAGTTCGTCGCATAGTTTGTGTAAGTTGTTGGTACATAAAATAAATCCGTAACTCTAGTACGTTTCTATCTCTTCGTCTTCTCTTTTAGGTTTGTTTATATAATTATGCATCATGATAATGCTGATATGCTGCATCAACAGTCTCGGTAACCGTATTTTATCTTACTCTGTTAATTTTTATAGCCTTCATTGCTTCACGTATTTTTCTCGGATGAGGCTGGGGATCATGTTTTGTGGCATTCTTCGGCTTAAACTATTAAGTCCACTACCCCATATTATCCCGTGGATGTCGTAAAAGGCGACAGAGGGAAAAAAATCAGGAGATGGACAGCGGCGTCTTCCTAATAACGACTAAAAATAAAAAACTGCGGTTACTAACCCACTTGCCAAGTGTGGCAACTATGGCAAATATCCCTCCTCCCCTCTATGAGGCAATCTTTAGAGGAGGCCTATGTTCAGCAGTGGACTTTGATAGGCTGTTTCGGTGTAACGGTTACTAAAACTATTCCATTATCCTTATCATTTATTTTATAAACAATAGGTACAACATATAATCAAACAAAAAATCTTTTATTTTAAATTTATTGATATTTTTATTCCATTAACTTATCATACTTTCTTTGTGCAAGACAAAAATATTGTTCATTTTTTGGAAAAATGGTGAATATAGTTATTGGTCCCCAAGGAATAAGTCTGTGAATTATTTCTGTCTTTTTCTAAAGCTTCCCAATTAATGAACCAATAAGGTTGTTTATCTAACGGATACTTGCGAAGTCGCTTAATTAAATTTATATCCCCCAAAGCCTCGATCGGAAGCCTTTCTGTAGTTTTTGTTGCTTCTGTAGTAACAGGTCTGCAATAAAAATATTTTTAGGAATATGTTTTATACAAATAGTAGTATTAATAAAGCACAAGGCCCAACTGGAGAAAAGTACGACGCTGATATCGATTAACTGCAATCACCGTTTGTTTGTCTATGTTATTAAAGGCCGTTAAAAGGGGATGAGGATATAATATAATTATATTTTACCTGTTCCCAAATTCATCATTAGAACTTGGTTTTGTTGTTTCACCAAGCAGTGGATATCCAATAGGTCTACTTCCTGCGTATGGCGGCCTCTGACTTAAGCAACAAACAGACAGAAGTGAAAATACGATGAATCTTTTAATACCTGTCATAGTGATTCTGTAAAAGAGTCAATATTTAAATTAATTGTTTTAGTTTTCCTTAGACGTGGATAAATTTTGTAAATATGTACTTATAGAATTTAAAAACTATTCACATTAGGTTTTTACAATATACGAATAACCCATTAGACCTAGTAAATTAACATATAACGCTACCTCTCGTATGCTAGTGCCAAATGATTACTGCGTTTTCTTACTCAACGACTGTTTTTCAGTGACTGTACTTTGAGTGAAAATTTAACCCGTCCTTTTGTCGCAGGAAGCGATAACGATTCGTGTGACGATAAAAGATCACATCACCAGACGTCCCGCATCTTTGACGCTGCTGCCCGTCGCCGTTCTGCGTATTTTATTTCGTCGTGAACGAGGTGGTGCAGCGCCATCTATAGTAAGCCATATGATTTCTAGCATATCCTATAGTCGCCTCTTATGCCACTCACGGAACGAAATGGGGTGACGGATTTTAATAAGCCTTCACGATCGGCAATCTTAATATTGAAAAACGTCTCCTATGTGAAAAAGGTCTAACAGCTACGAGTACAACTGAGAAAAAACATATTAAGAATTATTATTTAGTCTAAAACGCACCGTTTGAATGTTACACGTAACAACAACACTGCTTATAATAACAAACTGATCAAACTGTAACAAACATATTATTTCCAAATTAAGAAATCAATTAGACTATTTTTAAATTGTTTTACGAGAAAATCTTAATGATCGTAGAAATATCGCGCAGTACTTTTGCGTCAGCAATTTATTAGCTGCTTAGGTTTTCCCTCTGAAAGCAATTATT
The DNA here is from genome assembly GCA_029286625.1 of Parnassius orleans. Lineage (NCBI taxonomy): Eukaryota > Metazoa > Arthropoda > Insecta > Lepidoptera > Papilionidae > Parnassius > Parnassius orleans. Next base: position 2,191,669 of record JAGSMP010000092.1, read on the forward strand.
TTGAAATAAAAATATTTTATTTTCGTACAGTACCTAAGTAAAAAGATAAAATTTTGATTTGTCTATCATTGAAATAAAAACACTTTCTTTTAGTATGAAATCTCGATTTAATATAAAAAGGATTACGAATTCCTAACAGAAAAACATGTTCTACTGTAATCCTATAAAACTATATTAAATTTACAAAATCCTATACAGGATTCCTTTTGTTATGATGGTTTAAAATTTACATCTATGCAATTTATTGTTTTCGAATGTTATACTTACCTTATTGACAACGAAAAATATTTATAAAACAATGAGCACATATCGGATTTCAAATCAAATAATTTGTTTCTATCACAAATATTTGCTTCCACTTAATTTCTTATGGAATATACCGTTAATTACCGTTAATAAACTCAAGTTCATTTAAACAGACTGATTGAATATGCTATTAGAAACTAATCAAACTATTGAAAATAATATCTAAGCAACAAATGTTTGAATTGAATCAAATTATCGTGTAAACTGCTGTATGATATTCTTATTTTAAAATAAAAATCAAAATAACTTTGGCTAGCCTAGTAGTCAGAGCATATACATAACTGTATGTATGATTATATATCTACTACATCTCGAATCGCCAATGTTATCGCCTTAATTATGAATTATTTTAAATTCTCAGCACCCATTGTAAAGTATAAAAAATATAAATGTTATGGCTGTAGATATTGGTGTCCCAGTCTTGTTGAGTTGTAATTGTGCCAGTGTATCTGACATTGATATTATTAAATATTATAAAATTAATCAATAATCGAAAAATCGGGCTATGCTAGGTTTTTTTTATAGAATAAAGGTGAAAGACGAGCACACAGTCCACCTGATGGATAGTAGATGCTGTGGCCCATAGACATCTACATCTATCCTCGATTAAGAATCAAAATGTAGATGCGTTGTCATCCCTGAGGACTAAGATGGAATGCCTCGTTTCCAGTAAAAAGTGTCTCCGGTTCTCTACACTTACCATACGAAACACAGCAGCATGAGAGCGTGGTCCTCCCCGGTCGACCCGACCCATTCGTGCTACGACCATAATATAGCTGCAGCGTGGCTCTACCACGTTCATAAGTGTCACAGGTATTTTCACCCTTGGCAACTTTGATACTGCTGTCCATTGCTGATCTGGGTATTATATGTGCGTCCAGTACGGTGTAAACAAACTGGATATATGTATAAACAGCTATCGGAAGCTATTAAATTTTATGGCATTTCCCATAATCGAGTCTTATGACACCCACGGTACAAAATAAGAGTGATGGATTCTCTTACGCCACTGCTACATGACCTGATATTATTTTACTACTTAAAAATCTCTATATATAAAAATCAATTGCTGTCCGTTAGTCTCGCTAAAACTCGAAAACGGCTCGAACGATTTTGATGAAATTTTTGTGTGCGTTTGAGTGGGTCCCTGGATGGTTTAGATTCACAATTGGACCCGGTAGGTGTGGCTGTTACCGAGATCCAGAAATCACCAGGGCCAAGCCGAGGCGGATCGCTAGAAACACAATAAATTATACGTGGTAGAGCCATGCTGCAGCTATATTAGTAGTGTAGTTGTAGCATGAATGGGTCGGCTCGACCGGGGACTGACCACGCTCTCACAGAATACCAGCGTAAAATAGCAGCTTAGCACTGCTGTGTTTCGTATGGTGAGTGTAGAGAACTGGATACGCTTGTTACTGGGAAAGAGACACTCCATCTTAGTCCTCACGGTTGATAACGTATCTGGCATTTTTGATTCTTTATTGAGGATAGATGTAGATGTCTATGGGTCACAGCAACCACTTACCATCAGGTGGACTGTGTGCTCGTTTGTCACCCTATCCTATAAAAAAAATAGACTGAATAGACTTTTACAGTAATACATTTAACCATCCCAGCGCATGGGGAATGGCATTATAGTACAACTATAAATTTCACCTACTATAGTACGTGAGGGTAATATGGTCATCCGGTTAATATGGTCACTTTCTTATTACTCAAAAACTACAGCCTGGTTTGCATGGATGGCTCTGTGATACGATAGATCTTCATCAGTCAATCAAATAATAAAGGGTCAATAGGGTGCTGCTTTATCGACGCCATTTTAACAGTTGACATATTAGTAAATATTTTAGTCGATTTTAGTATTGTGTAGTGTAGTTACTTTTTTTTAAGTTCATTTTTCGAAGTGTTCCTAATTATAGTTAAAGCTTGTTTGCTATTTATTTCTTAATATATTAGTTATACTATACGACTTAGTGTTTTTATCTATGTACTCCTCCTCGTTTTAGTTTTATAGGTCGGCAAAGCTTAAGGTGATTACCCTCACGTACCTTAGACTACAATAAACCTAAACCCAAATAATACTTATTTTAGTTTTGCAACTGGAAAATTGGCAAATAATATTGGCAATTGACTGCCTTCTTAGTTTAGTGGTCTTATACGCAACTGCTGGTCTTGTGGCTCCAGCTTCTAATCTCGGGTCGGGCCAAAATTTGTTATTGGGGTTGTCTGTCAAGAACTGAGAACTTCTTGACTTCTCGGAGTCTGAAAGATGTTTCATCCGCCTCGAAAAACACATAAAGCCGTTGGTCCCTGCACCTCGTTCATGTCAGTGTAGTTTTGCAAAAAGCTTTACATAGACAAGTGCCCTTATGTCACTCATCTAAGTATTAAAGGAAACACTAATGAGTTAGTATAACGTTAAATTAAAGAGCATGACATATTTGGAACCAGGAGAACAAAAGGCGACAACGACTTGTACTAATTTGTTTAGAAAATGAGCCATGGTTTTAAGGTTTTTGTTACTATTATTTTGTAATCAATCGAAATCCAATTAATGTATTTGTGGGTTCATTTACTAGTGTTATTGTCAGACTTTTTTTGTCTGAAAGAATAATTAGGAGCACGGTTATCAAAATACAATACATATTGTTTCCTTAGTTATGCTAAGACAGGGCTATTTACCATCTAGGGCTTTATCACCACTTACCACCAGGTAGAATTGTAGTCAATCAAGCGCTGGCTTATAGTAAGAAAAAATATATTTAGTGAGACTTAATTTCTCACTCTTCATTCCACTAGATGTTTGGCTACTCTCCACCTCTTTGTTAACGACACACCACGCACTCGAATCAAACGGAGTGGAATAATCTGCCAGCAACTGTCTTTCCATCCCATTATAATATGAGTGTCTTTAAGGACGCGTTTACAAAATTGCACGGTTAGCTGCGGGTGTGGGAATCGTAATCAAGTAAAAACATTTTGATAATTTGAAAGATTGTTTTTTTTTCTCATTTCTTATACCTACAAAAATATATTACATACGAAATACGAATAGCTGCTCCAGAGACTGCTAGGCACTAGAAGCCCACTACTAGCAGTGAGATGGTGGCTGTGAACTTTGGGCTGGTTTTGTTAGTTATGATAAGACTTTAGCTTCGGACTTGGTGAAGTGATTTGAAGGTATCCTTCGGTGACAGCTACTGGAACTCCTGGACGAGTAGAACTAGGTGTGCCAAGTTTGGGCTCGTTTTGTTAGTTATGATTAGACCTTACACCCGGACTTGATGAAGTGACCTGATGGTGTACTTTGGTGACTACTACTGGAACTCCTTCACGAGTAGAACTAGGTGTGCCGAGTTTGGGCTCGTTTTGTTAGTTATTATGATACCTAACCTCCAGGCTTGATGGAGAGACTTGATGGTGTACGTCGGTGACTACTGCTGGAATTCCTGGATGAGTAGAACTAGGTTTGCCGAGTTTGGGCTCGTTTTGTTAGTTATGATGAGACTTTACCTCTGGACTTGATGGAGAGACCTGATGGTGTACTTTGGTGACTACTACTGGAACTCCTGGACGAGTAGAACTAGGTGTGCCGAGTTTGGGCTCGTTTTGTTAGTTATGATTAGACCTTACCCCCGTCACCAAAGTACACCATCAGGTCTGTCCATCAAGCCTGAAGGTTAGGTATCATAATAACTGACAAAACGAGCCCAAACTCGGCACACCTAGTAGTAATCGTCGAGAAGTTCCAGTAGCTGTCACCGAAGTACACCATCAGGTCTGTCCATCAAGCCCGGAGGTTAGGTCTAATCATAACTAACAAAACGAGCCCAAACTCGGCACACCTAGTTCTACTCGTCTATTACTCGTTATTTATATATATAAATCACACTTACTTTCAGCGAAACAAAATATTATAACAAAAATGTGTGATTATAAAAATAATAATATTATTTTGCCTTGTGAAGTACCTATGTATAAAATTCGAATATTTTGTGTATGTACAGCGATCTTTTTCAGCTGCTGCAATCAGGCAGGCGACACAGTGTCCACTCACGACGGCGACCGAGCGCGGACTGTGGTTTCATCGAAATTTTTGTACAACAAATCAAAACAGGCACCAAAAATAAAATAACCCTTATTGCAATCTGTTATGATGATTCATCCATTTTAGCAAAATATGTGAAAAAATAAGCATCAGTTTTTATTTTTTTTACGACTATTTGTGACATTTTGATAAAAAGTAAACACCAGTATTTTTTATTGAATATGTCTGCCTACTTATAGTATTTTTAGAAATCTTAATATTATAATAGAATAGAAATCTTAATATATATTGATAATAGAACAAAAAATGTACCGAAACGTGAGACGGTATCGTTAATTTTGTAGAAAATGACTAGGGAAGATCGTTTTTACAATATAAAAAACTATTATTTTCAACAAAATGTTACCACTATTTGAAGATGAAGAACCATTATATACGTGGTAGCTATTAGCTATGTTTGATTTGGTTTAGTTTTGTCACAAAATGTACCGAAAAACAGCATAATTTTGCCCGATTTGCAAACGCACCTTAAGGCAAGAGTGAACAGGCTTTTGTCAAGCTAAGTCAGTGCGAAGTAAGAAAAATCTTCGAAACCTGGGTTAAAATGATTTTTTAATTATAAAAAATTGGGCACACACAACAACACATTTTTGGTGAGCTTAACTCCCATAGTAAAATGGTCAACCTCTTTTATATGTTTTTAAATCATTTTGGAAAAAGACTAACATGAAAATTTTACCAAGTATAGATAAGAATATTTAAAGGAACTATTTCAGCCACTTCAAATTCAAAACACGTATTTAGGCTGCGGCATTTTAGTTATTTATTTGATTTTAAGCTATGGTTTTATTCAGTGTGATCTTAAATGCCTCAGGAATCTCCATTGTAGATCTATTGAAAGAATGTGCTATGAAATTAATGTAATACTAGTTGTGATATTATAAATATATAAAATCTTATGCGTGGAATATTGGAATTATAAATAATAAGTAAATAAAATTGTTTATTCCGTACAATTAATGTCCATAATAGTGATCAGAAAATAAGTAGTGGCGATCAACTTAGGGAGTGAGTGAGTGAGTTTCTATGATCATTCTACGCACAAAACACTTCCATAGCGACGATGTGTAATCCTTCCACGATGCCCTTAGGATGCTGTTACGACTGTCCCGTGATCTGCAGATGAGGTTAGTAGTTTTTTTTTAGTTTGAAGCTACACAAACTTCGACGCTACATGTGCTATAAAACCGAGACAATCTTAACACCATCCAGAAGTTATTATTTTAATGGATGCGTAAAATATCTAGCGATTTTTTGGTATATTTGACCCACAGATTTCCCGTATATTAAAAATATTATTCTGGAAATAGGCTTTAAAAAGCGAGATATTTACTAGTTCAGTACATCGAAGAAATCTGCGAGCCAACATGTTGCATCAAACCACCAGAGCCCTACGCTCTCTTTCAATATCAGCAAGTCTTTAATGTCGTCCGAAACTCACAAACTCTCAATTTAGAGTTTTAACTCAAACTCAAACTCCGTTACCGTTACCGTTACACCCTATTAAAGTCCACTGCTGAACATAGGCCTCCCCATAGATTGCCTCATAAGGGAATATTTGCTATAGTTGCCACACTTGGCAAGCGGGTTTTCAACGGCAGTTTATTTTTTATTTTTAGTCGTTATTAGGAAGGCACTGCTGCCCATCTCCTGATTTGTTTGTCTTGTATTGTTTGGTAGTGGATATTCTTACACCGCCACTACACGGCATTCTCAATCGTCTCAAATCTCAGTTCGAAAAATGATGACATTGTGAAGTTTGAGTTAAAGCTTGAGATTGAGATCTTTGAATACCGCCAATAACCCCCCTCCCCCCAAAGTCGTGGTGAGCAGCACCATGGCAGTCGCGTAGCTTTTGTTGTTAATACTAACGTAATTTCGACAACAGACGCGCACGCTGCACGGCCCCACGATGAGATCATTCGCATATATTATGTTGTATAGGGAGACGCCAGACCACCTCGTCTTACTGTTATTTTCTAACATATATGCTTCCGGGAGATAGTCAGAGCACCATAGAAAATTAGTTTAGTTGGCGTACCAATCCTTAAACATATTTAACACCTCCACCAGCATACCCCTATGTCCGAACTTAATTGAAAATCGTAACTATATCCGTAACTCAAGAAGGCTTTCTTGAGGTCTTTTTTGGTCAATTCCCGTATTAATCCGGATTGCCAGAAGTATTATCAACGTTGTGATAAACATAATTGTATATTGTTTGCTGTTTTGCTGACGTTATTAAGATTAGAGTTATAAACTAATGAGAGCTAATGATCTTATCATCACCTAATGTCGCCAGTTGGGACTAAGGTGAACTTATTTCCTACGCAGATGGTAACATGAGTGTCATCATCAGTGAAAAGTCGCGTTTTAAATAAAGGTTTTCTAGTGTATGTACATATATACACAAAACTATTCCTCAGTACTGTTTTTTTAATTTTTTACATATTTTAACTTTTTTCATCCTTCTACTTTTAGGAATATCCGTAGTTTGGTTTATCTATTTCTAATCTTATTAATATAAAATATTACTAATATTTCAGGAAGAAACATTTATCTCTATACTTTTCTTCCAAATTAACATCTCGTGCTATGAAATTAATCTGTTAAATATTTCATTATTTTATTCCGCTGCCTTGATGGCAGAAAAATCGTGAATTGTCCTCATTATTTCGATCATTTATTATATTCTAGAATAATAATAATGTTTTATTGTGACACAATAAAATGGGATACAATAACGGGAGTCGGATACACTTTCAACTGGTAACGAGACATTCCATCTTAGTCCTCAGGGGTGACAACGTACATCATCTAAAAATGCTGTCACATTTTCAGATGATGTAAACAACTCTTTAAATAATAAAAACATCGTAGTAGCTCTATTTATAGATTTTAAAAAGGCGTTCGATACTTTGGAACATGAGTGCTTGTTGCAGGCCATGGATGAACGTGGAATAAGAGGTCCAGTGAAAACTTGGTTCAAAAAATATTTAGAAAATAGAAATATTGTTGTTCGTGTAAACGGAGTGGATAGGAAAAGTAAAATTTGGTGTACCGACTGGCTCTGTGTTTGGCCCAATCGGATATATAATGCACGTCAACAGCATAGTAAATGTTATCAAGAATTGTAGAATATACATGTATGCTGACGATACCTGCCTCATGTATAGTGGAAAAAATAGTAGCCAGATACGGTTAAAAGTGCAGCAGGATTTAAATAATTTAATAAAGTGGTCCCACGACAACGGTATTATCATAAACTTGAATAAAACCAAATTTATGGTAATATCATCACCCTATAACCGTTCTATAAAAACTGTAGATATGAGTTAAACTTGCGATTGTCTGTATGCTGATCAGTTGAGCTTTCTCTGCCGCTGCGAAAAGCTACAATGTGTAACGAACTATAAATATTTAGGGTTGGTTATAGATAATCGTTTCTCATGGGACTAGCATGTTGAATTAGTGTGTAACAGGCTTAGGGCAGTTTTAGGTAAACTGAATCATATAAAATATGTTGTGAACCGAGGAATCATGTATATGCTGTATTATGCCCTGGCAGACGCAACGATCGGATATGACTTAGGTGCATATGGACTTACATTCCCAACTTATTTGAACAAAATAAAGTCTATACAGATAAGATTCTTAAAGATATTAGTTGATCCTAAAACGAAAAATGTTCTAGATAAAAATTATGAAATTTTATTTAAAATTTGCAAAATTCTTCCCACAGACAAGAAAGTAAAATCCATCATCATATTAGAAAAGCATGGTATGGTAACATTTAAGAAACCTAAGAAATATATAATGCCGAAGCGCCAAATTACACAAAGGAGGAAATATCTCATACCTAGGGTTGAAAATTACTTTGGACGGCGTACAAGGCAATGGATAACTCCGACCTTGTGTAATGAGGTGGTGGATATTTATGACGAAAGTGTAACTAAGTCGCAGCTCAAAACCATCTTGAGGAAACATTATCTGTCGTTGTGTCCATAGTAGTGAATGTTTCTTTAATTATTTATGTATTAATTTAAGTATTTATAAGTACCAGATATGTTTATTAAGGAGTGTGAAACGATAAACTGTTGCGTTGCCGACAAACTAGCTTACAGGTTGGCAAAATTTAAAATGTAAATAATGTACACTCTTGCTAAGAATAAATTTAAAAAAAATATCTGTGTTTTGATTCTGTCTATAGACTACAACATCCACTTACGATCCAGTTTACTGTGTGCTCGTTTGTCACCCTTATTTCCATAAAAATATTGCTGTAACACGAACACAAAACAAATGGCTCGTTATATCAATGTAGCATTTGGAGAAAGCAGGAATAATGAATGCTACATGCGTTTTTATTTAATGATTTCTGTTGTGGAAATTATGGCTCGGAAAATCGTTTGGAATCATCAGTTACTTTGACCGTCAGCAAAAGATTATATGAATCTATAAAAATGTAAGGAGATATAAAATAATGAAGGAAACTAAACTACTTTATAAAAATAAATAAGTTTTAAAATATTTTAGGACAAAAAATAATAATTTTAAATACTTAAAGCAAGTTTTTGAGGTAAATAAAGTTTTAATTACCATAATATTTGTAGGACAAATAAGGTTTTTATTTTTATTTTTAGACTATAATATTTCATGCTTCATGAGAAATTTAAAGTTTGCACGTGATGACTTTAAAGGTATTCCCTCGAACACTATCAGGAGAATAAATTATTTTCTTCATTATTGCCTAGGGAAAAGTTATCCTTTGCTATCCCGATGTAGTTATGGTTGATTAATTTGCAAAGTTCAACAAATATTACTCGTTTATTTTCTTAACCAAGTTTGCAGACATCGTTTTATAACGTTACATTTATAATAATAATAGTGCATTGTTCAATTTTAATTTATCGTCGTGCTTTCTTTAGCATTCCTATTAAGACGTAATGAACTGATCTAAATATAAAATGCTAAAATTAATAAAAAATAATTCATTAAAAAATAATCTGCTTAGTTGAATAATAATTACACAACACAGTAACATTGCATATATATGACATGTAAAGTTTTACTTTCTATCATTCATTCATTACAGCCTATCAAAAATCCAGTGATGCATAGGCCTCCCACATTAATTGCCTCATAGGAGAAATATTTGTCATAGTTGCTATGCTTGGTAGGCGGGCTGGTAACTGTACATTTTTTTATTTGTTATCAGGAAGATGCTGCTGCCCATCTCCTGTTTCAATATCCATAGTCTCCTCCTCTTACGACACCCACGGGACTAAACCACACGGCACCTTTATTGTCATAAATTTACATACAAAAGTAATTATTTTATACGAGTACTATATATTGTACCGAGAGTCGGCGGACCGAATGCTCAGTCGTTCGCTAGGAGTGCTAAAAAGAATTTCATATAAATAATACGTTTTAAGATTGAATCGTCTATGTGTTATTAATTTTGTTTTAATCTCAGGTTTGAATATTCAAATAATTCAATAGTTTGTCATTCAAATATTATAGACAGTCAAGAGGGGCGTTCAATGTATTCCTAGTATAGACATTGTCCGAAATGTTGTATAAACTAATAAATTATATAAACATAATACATAAACACTTACGCCTGTCACCCAGAGGGGTAGACAGAGACTACGGACTTCCATTTAGTACGATACTGACTTATCTCTCTCGCCTCCTTTACATCCATATACTACGCATATATGCTATTCGGTTAATAAATTAATAAACTGATAAATTAATAAAAAATAATATACACAACAACTTCAAAAAACGTCCGTAACTTTTATTATTACAGGCTTAATTAAAAAAATAAGATTACATTGAAATTTTGAAAAATTGGAGTAGTAAGTGGTCTGTAGGAGCAGGTCTGGGTTGTGAAAGAACATGATTAATGTCATTAAGCCTACAGTTTTACACAGCAACTTTGGAAAAATGCACCATTTGAACCAGTGCATTTTCATTAAGGACACACCTTTTATAAAGAAGAGAGGGCAAACGATCATGATGGTAAGTGATTACTGCCGCCTATGAACATCTGTAACGTCAGAGGATCACTCTTTAGACCTTCAGTGAGCTTTTATCTCCGTTATACTGTTATTAAAGACGCCCTTAAAGAACGTAAAGTACATGAGCTAATGATTTTTTTTTGCTATTATGAGCCAGTCTTTTACTACTATCCCACCTAATAGTAAGTGGTGATGCAGCTGAAGATGGTAATACGCACTGACTTAGGTTAACAAAAGCCTATTAACTCTTGCCTTAAAGACACCCACATTGTAATCGGATGGAATGACAGATGCTGGCAGACTATTTCCTCTTTTGCTGCACGCATGATGAAAGATGAAGCAAACCGTTTGGTTCGAATGCGTGGTAAGTAGATAACAAAGGGCTGGTGACTGGCGGATCGTCTGGTTGTCCGATGGTGGAAGAGAGTGAGAAGAATTAATAATGTTATTAAGTAGTAAGTACTCGATCATTAATATTTCTTTGAATTCTCTGAAAATTCCGCTCATAAATTTTGAAGCACATAGCGTGACTCAAAATTTCTCCATGGTAGTGATCCCTTCATGCAATTGCATCGAAATCTGTTTTTAGAAGTAAAAAAAAGTTGTGTGAGAAACAAGTACATAGTCCATCAGATGTTAAGTAGATTCTGTGGCGCACAGAAACCAACATTTACCCTTAATTAAGAATCAAAATTCAGATGTGTTATCATTTGTAATTGACACCCATGAGTAAGTACTAAGACGAAAGATTTTGTTACCAGTTGAAAAAATGTGTCAGGTTTTTGTCGCCCACTATGCGAAACAGAGCAGCATTATGCTGTTTGTTGCTGTATTTTGTGCAAGATTGGCCCTACTCCAGTCGCATCAATCCATTCGTGGTGCAGCAATAACACAGTTGCAGTCTGGCTCTACCACTTATAAAAAGTTTGGTCTTGTTACTCTCTTTTTTTTTTATAGGATAAGGGTGACAAACGAGCACACAGTCCACCTGATGGTAAGTGGTTGCTGTGGCCCATAGCCATCTACATCTATCCTCGATTACGTATCAAAATGCAGATGCGTTAACACCCATGAGGACTAAGATGGAATGCCTCGTTTCCTGTAAAAAGGGTCTCCGTTTCTCTAAGCTCACCATACGAAACACAGCAGCGTTAGGCTGCTATTTTACGCTAGTATTCTGTGAGAGCGTAATCCTTCCCGAGCCGACCCATACGTGCTATAACTATACTACTAATATAGGTCCAGCATGACTCTACCGCGTAAATTAAATTGATATTGTTTTTTAAAAGACAAGCAAATGATAGATAATATAGTAAAGCTCAAGAGAAACCGATAATTGTATTTGCCATATTCGCCGTATTGAAACCTTCGTAGAACGAAGTAATGTTGCTCCAGTCTTCTAAAAGGAGTTAATAAAATTTTGGAGACAATTTATTTTCCCCGCAAACATCGTCACAAAACGCAATATGGTATGATTTATTGGATACTTACATGTTCGATAGAATATTTAGGGTAATATTTTTATGGAAGACAGAAGAAATGATGGTTTTATCAAACGCTCTTAAAATGCTATAAGTTTTCCAACGTGGTAGAGCCATGCTGCAGCTATATTATGGCTGTAGCTCGAATGGGTCGGCTCGACTGGGGAAAGATCACGCTCTTACAGAATACCAGCGTAAAATAAAAGCTTAATGCTGCTGTGTTTTGTATGATGAGTGTAGAGAACCGGAGACCCTTTTTACTGGAAACGAGGCATTCCATCTTAGTCCTCACGAGTGATAACGAACGAAATTAATCGAAGATAAATGAGGGTGCCAAACCATAACGTTTCAAGTGCCAGAAAGTGGAATTTTCAGGAGATACAAAAATAGTTTTAATGGAAAAGAAAGAGCAAAGCAATAAAAAGAATGTTTAATCAAATTATCATTTATTATTAATAATTTAACACAACTTTTGTCCAGTCAAAACAAAATAATATTATTTTGTTTCTAAAAAAAATTAAAAGAACAAAACGTTGTAAGTACCATTATTTATGCAAGTCATAACGTTGTAAGTATTATATTACTTGCACATAACTCAACTTGAAATATCTTTATTTTAAAAGGTTTTCATAAAATAATTTGCTATCTCCGGCTAAATACGGCAACATGGCACCAATGTCTTTCTTTTTTTCGGCAGATAAAGGTACAGGTGTCTCGATCATGTCAACTTGTAGGTTCTCAAAATTCGCCTTAGTAATTCCAGGTTTAAGCACTGGAGTTGATATCCAAGGAGCAAATTCGCCGTAACTTTTCTTTGTAAAAATGACACCAAACTTTTCAGATGTTAGGCGAAATCATCGTTGCCGAAGATATCTGTAGCTTTTTGGTATTAATCATATTTTTAGCCAGATTCATCCAATTAGAAAAGGTTTTATTATCCACTACCAAGAATGGGTTTTTTTGCCAGCATTTGTAATAAGTTCAATAAGGTCTTTTGGAATCAATGGCTTTGCACACTTTTTCGCTTTTTCAATGATCGCAAAATCACGATCGCAGGCGAGAAATGTATGACCCTTTACAGGAAATTTATGAGTAATTTCTGAAAAGAAACCTTTTGCAATTAAAACGAGGAACATAGCAAGTACAGCTTGGTTCTTGTTTTGTCCACCACAGTTATCTGACCACAAAATTAATTTCTTTTTATCTGTAGTGTATCCTATTTCACTAAAAGTGAAAAACTTGTAAAGACAGGAAGCGATCTCGTTGGAACCCCTTTGCCCAACAGTTTCATTCCAGAGAAACATGATGCCCTTTCCTTCGTCCTCCAAGTGAATTCCCATATTGACAAACGCCAGCTGACGACTGTAGTACATCTGTGTGTGGGTTGATGTTGGGAGGTACATCTGTTGCTGGAGGTCGAACTGAACCACTCGAACATCTGAATTAGGGCATCTAGAGTCTGCTCCATCATTATTCATTAGTTTTCTGGCCATCTCAGCTTGCTTGTGATGAAAGTCCAACTTTTGCTTAGCGAGGTCTTTTACTACTTCAGTTGGAGCAGTATCTATTACGATTTTAGAAGAGTCACACGTCGGGCATGTGTCTACTTGCGGAGGCTTGAAAGAAAGATTAAACTCGGTCAAAAATATTTCATTAAACCATTGCCTAGATACTGGTGGCTTAGTAGATCCATCACGGTTCTTTTCTAAAAACCCTTTATATAGTTTGACCACACTAAGTTCTGTTGGGAGATATTTTCTATTAGGAGCGTCATTTCGACTATAATGACTTTCTTGAGCCGGTATTGACTTTATGTACTCGATAATCTTTTCTTTCCACTGAGGCTCGCGTCTTTGCCTTTTTCCACCACGTCTATCTTTTACAGATACGTCATTACTAAAAATTTTTTCGGAAAGCATCTGCACACGGCGTTGACTGATACCAAAAGTATCGCAAAACGTCTTTTTACACACCTGAAATTAAAAGGAACTTATAACTATTTGTAGAATAGAATTCTTTTGAAAACATTAATTATTGTACTAACTAAGAATATAATTCAAATAACGAATAGTAATTCTTACCTGAACTTCCGACATGCCTCTAATTATGAGGTAGTATTTAAATGTACGTTGTCGCCTGCTTTCGGTTGCATCTTCATAATTGCCATGTCTCCTTCTGTTTATTAAACAAAGCCGTATAAGGTTTTTTAGGTAAATCTGCTGTTCGTTATAATCTCCCAGATTCCAGAAGTCGTGAAATAATTTTTTACGGCATTCCAATGTCAAACAGGTACACGAAAAGTGGCATTTGCAAGAAACCTACAACAAAGTAAATGATTAAATTTACAATTTGCATAAAATGTTGTTTACTGTTTTCATCACCGTTTAGTAATATAAGTGTATAATAACAATGGTAAAGTAATATAAATATATTTAAAGGTAAAATACTATGTTTACGTTTTTTAACAATGGTTTAAAAAAAATTGTCACACATTACCTCACTTGGGTCACTTTTTTCACTCACTTCTTTATTTTTTGTATTCACATACGATAAGCCCTTGTTTCTGCAATATTTCCTTATTGTTTTTCCATGTCTTTTATTAACAATTTTTTTCTCGTTGTAGACGCACCGTCTTGTTCGGACATTTTGAATGCACTGACGTTTGCAGCTCATTTGGCACTTACAACGTTATGGCATGCTGTTTCACAATATTTAAGTTAGATGGCGTTAGAAACCCTTCAACTCATTACTGCAAGTAAACGCCGGCACACAACGTTTTACTGCAATAAAACGCATTTCAGTTCGTGTGGCACTTAAAACGTTATGGTTTGGCACCCCTCAAATGTAGATGTCTATGGGACACAGCATCCACTTACCATCAGGTGGACTGTGTGCTCGTTTGTCACACACACAAAAAAAATCACTACGTTTTATATATTAATGTGCAGTTGAAAGTGCCATACAGTATGCTAAATATACAAATCTAAAAATTTAATGAATTATTATGGCCGTATTTCGACCTCTAGTTATATAAGTTTATGAAATCGATCATTTTAGAAAATCGCTTGTGAATACTTCATAACGAAGTTGAATAAGTGCATTTTAAAGTTTGATTCTCTCGTATAATATGAAGTAAGTAAGGGCTTACTTATCGCGGATAGAACCAGCTCTAAGTGAATGTTCTTTCTTTGGCTAATGGCAAAATTTTAGCGCTTTATTGAATTTCCTAAATGTGATTTTGCAGTGCACTTTCAGAATTGAAGAAAATTTCAAGTTCTTACTTCAAAGAAAACGCAGATAATTATTTTTCGCAAGCAATGAAAACTAAGTATCTTTTTTTTATAGAATAAGGGTAACAAACGAGCACACAGTCCACCTGATGGTAAGTGGGTGCATAGACATCTACATTTATCCTCGATTAAGAATCAAAATTTAGATGCGTTGTCACCCCTGAGGACTAAGATGGAATGCCTCGTTTCCAGTAAAAAGGAATCTCCGGTTCTCTACACTCACCATACGAAACACAGCAGTATTAAGCATGGTCCTTGAGAGCGTGGTCCTTCCCCGGTCAAGCCGACCCATTCTAGCTATAACCATCTATTAATTTTTCTATCTATCTATAATTTATTTAAATCATGTTATATTGCAGTAGAATCATATTTAAAAACATAATGAATGCGTGATGTTATCTATATAATCTTTAGTATAGTAAAATAACAGCCTAATATATGGCCGACTGCTGGGCATATGATGCTTTTAGAGCAGGAACCATACATCGCTGCCGCAACGCGTGTAGCTCACTGAGCGACCTTGAGCGTCCTCATACGGCCAGCAGTGAAGGACCACGTCTTAGATCCATATGTCATCACTGACAACACGCAGTTGTTGTACAATTTCGTTTTCAGGTTTTGAGGTATACCTAACGAGAAGATGTGTCGTAATTTCCCGAACGCTGCCCAACCGAGTTGAATCCGTCGAATGACCGCTCGGTCGAAGTAGGACTTACCTAGTCGGACTATTTGTCCAAGGTAAACATACTCGTCAACAACTTCGAGCTTAGTGCTCCCAACAACTACCGGCATAGGTGTGACGTGGACATTACACATGATCATTGTTTTGTCCATGTTTATCTTAAGACCTATCCGTTGGGAGACACTACTGAGGTCATTGAGCATAGTGCTTTAGGTCCTCCAGCGATTCTGCTATAAAAACTATGTAGTCGGAAAATCGAAGGTGAGTGATGTACTCGCCATTGGTATTAATACCGTATCCTTTCCAGTCCAGTAGCTTGAAAACTTCTTCCAATGCAGCGGTGAAGAGTTTCGGGGATATAACGTCACCCTGTTTTACACCTTTCTGCAGTTGGATAGGTCTCGTACTCTGGTTCTGTACTCGGATAGCCATCGTGGCCCTACTGAACAAACACTTCAGCACTTCAATATACCGACAGTCAACTTGGCACCACTGAAGGGACTGTTGCACCGCCCAAATTTCGACGGAATCAAAGGCTTTCTCATAGTCCACATACGCCAGACGTAGTGGCAAATTATACTCCTCGGACTTCTATGCAATTTGCCGAAGGGTATGTACGTGGTCTATGGTACTAAAGCCTTTTCGGAAACCGGCTTGTACGGAAGGCTGAAAGTCGTCTGCGTGCGAGACGATTCGTAATGACTCTCGAAAACAGCACGTAGACGCGTCTCAGAAGGGAAATCGGTCTGTAGTTCTTTAAGAGAGCGTTGTCGCCTTTCTTGAAGAACAAGACCACCGCACTTCTGCTCCACGCCTCCGGAGTAGTCCCACCATGGAGGACGGAATTAAAGAGCTTCTGAAGGACTTCAAGTACTGGTTTTCCACCCGCTTTCAGAAGCTCCGCTATAATTCCATCCTCGCCGGGGCCTTCCCGTTTTTAAGGTGCTGAAGAGCCATTCTAATCTCACTCAGACTGACGTCCGGGATATCATCGGAATAGTGTCGGATAAGACTTGCTCTTGGATCGTTACTCACACTTGCGTGTGGCTCCAACGATGATGTGTACTGCTGCCCATAGAACCTTCAATCTCACTCAAAATCTCAGGTTTCCCGGAAACGATGCTGCCACACTCAGTCTTCAGCTTTGACAGTTGGCTCTTTCTGGCCGACAGATCGCTGGCAAAGACTTTGGAGCCCTGGTTCCGCTCGATCGCTTCTTCAATACGAGCTCTATTGAAGTTGCGTAGGTCCCGCCGCACGCTTTTTGAGATCTGTCTGTTCAGTTGCCTGTATGCAATCTAATCTACTGAAGACTGCAGCTTCATTTCCCGTCTAACAGCCATGAGATTAAATTGGGATCGGAGAGTTTTTGTGTTCTTCTGCGGTGGGTCTTGCAGTACTTAGCACCGGCCGCTTGGACAAATTTCCACGAGCTTGAAACGCACGAACGAGCACGAACTGAAAACGGTTTTGTAACTCGAGCTGAAAGGTTTCGGGACTTTGGATTAGTGCACGAGGGGGACGGAGCGTTGACTTAATTAGATGAGACCGCTCCAACTTAACGTTTAGGTTCAGTGCGCCTCTAACCATTCGGTGATTGCTACCAGTTTTTACCCTAGCGATCACTTAGACATCACTGAACAATTGGCGTCTAGTCGCCATAATGAAGTCGACTAGGTCCACTTCCTGTGGGGCCGCTTCTGGAAGAAAGAGTTCATCGTAAAGAGTCCCCTTTCTCCATGAAGTCGGCCCTACACCGAATTTCCCTACCTTCAGCACACCGTTCTCTCTTATGCCTAGTTTTGCGTTGAAGTCTCCCATTAGCACCGTATAGTGGGTTTTGGAGGAATGCATGGCTTTAGGGATATCCTCATATATTTCCTCCACCTCCTCATCGGGATGTGCCGAGGTTGGTGCGTAAACCTGTGTGGTCTTCAAAGAATACCGTTTGGTGATTCTGAGTATGAGGTACGCAACCCTAGTCGACACAATCACAATCTTTACTACGTTGTTAACGAGAGACTTGTAGACAATAAATCCGAAACCTCCTTGGGACAGATGGTCGCCCTCCCGGTGATAGAACTTGCCGGATTCGAGGATTACCGTGTCCTCCCCCTCTCTTAGGACCTCAGATAATCCTATAATATCCCAGCGCAACTTGTCTATCTCTT
The DNA here is from genome assembly GCA_029286625.1 of Parnassius orleans. Lineage (NCBI taxonomy): Eukaryota > Metazoa > Arthropoda > Insecta > Lepidoptera > Papilionidae > Parnassius > Parnassius orleans. Next base: position 2,209,742 of record JAGSMP010000092.1, read on the forward strand.
CTTCCAGCTCCAGGATCTTCTCGTCAGTCCTCAGGGTGTGTGCGTTGTATGATGCCAGATCGAGTCGTATAAGGTGGTAACCGAACCTCCACTGGAGATTCTTAGCACCCCCTGCCTCGCCGTTACCATGGTCGCCACCGTAGCCAGGAATAGCGGGGCCGCCGGGGACTGGGGGCAGGCCGTCTCTTCGTAACTTTCGTCATGGGGGGATGTTTGCCATAGTTGTCACGCTGGGCGAGCGGGTTAGCAACCGCAGTTTTTTATTGTAGTATAGTTGTCATCAGGAAGACGCTGCTGCCCATCTCTTGTCCGTTTCCTACTGTCGCCTCTTACGACACCCACGGGAAGATATGGGGTAGTGGAAATTCTTAACCGCCACTACACGGAATGTATTACGAAATAAAAATTAAAAGTTCTTTCGCTATTTTAGCAAACAAATGAGCTCATACGCCTTCTATATCTATTATTCGCTACATGTCTTGGTCGTTCCTTCCAGTACATGCAATATTTTGAAATCACTAATAACTTACATTGGCTTCGACATTCAATAAGAATTATAATATGTACTAATAAAATTAACTTATTATAATATAAACAGCAAACGCTTCATCCTGTATGCTGTTGCTGGCGTGAGACCTTTCCATAGTTTTTTTAATATGGGATTTTTATATAGGCCTTTTTAAATAGGCTTTTTTAAAATATGGTTTACTTAATAGTATATATATGCGTTGAAAAACAAGGCAACAAAGCAAAGAAATTTCGTTAGTTGTTTATTTGCACTTCTTTCCTATACTGACGACTAGTACTTTAAAACTTCAACTGCTAAACCTAAAGATTTAGTTCAAGCATTCTAGATAGCAATGTATGGAAAAATTGGCAAAATTAATGGAGAACTTTTATCTATCGGCATATGTACGTTATAGGGCGAAGTTAAATTTTATCCACTCTCCCTCCCCCTCCCGGATGAGCGTCACCCCCCCGCGTCTCAGAATGATGATACGAAATGATCTTTGATAAATTTGCTATCAACCTCTTATACATACAAAAGCGATATCACTTATAGTTACCGCGCAATCTGCCGTGAAATAGGATTTTTTTTATCATTTATAGATTTTTTTGTTCAATGTATAGTTTTCTCAAAAATTTCCCACTTTACCGCCAAGATAATATGTATGACTATAGTAAAGAATAAAATATACTCCTTAAAAAGAGGTACAATTTATTCCTAAAGTCTTTAAATACACGTTGCTATGCTACTTTTAAAATTTAATTGATTCGCAACTCAGCGAAATATAAATATTTATATTTTTACTTAAAAAATTGGCAAAATAAATGGATTAACCTTTATCTATTGGCATATGTACGTTCTCTGGTTTCTGATGATGTTAATACTGTTAACCTTTTTGGCTTTTACAGCCTCATCGGTCAGAATCATCTTTTTTACAGCTCATGGCCTGAAAGGCCTTTCTATTATTCTGCATCGTTACTTGCGTAACGATGTTCACCTACGACAGTTTAAAGTGCACGTAAATGAGTTATCTAACGGCCGTCCGAACGACTCTGACGGCTAACTCGTATCGTTCGATTTTCTGGGCAGTGAGAACCGCCCTGGGACGCAGGTGTACGGTATGTACGCGGTGTGGAGGGTTGAGCGGCGCGACCGTCTGCGGACTCGCTGCGTCCCATCCGTTGTTGTCCTAACAGTGTTTGTGGCACTAGGTGATTGTGTAGTGTTTGTGTGTAATCCCCCGTGGTTCGATTAGAACGTTACGGGGCCTCCGGAGGCTATCCGTAACGTTCGGAGTCGGAGCGTAGGTGGGTGCGTTTACCACTAGTGGGTTGGGATGTGTCTCGGCCCTCTCGAAATAGCGCCGAGACACTTCCTTGAAATATGCAGAGATCGTCGAAAGTTGACAATCTCTGTGTAAGTCGGAGTTTCGCTGATACTACCGAGCTAGCGCCGAGCGAGCTGGAGGCGACTAGTTACGAATTTGACACGGTTGCGGACATTGCGAATGTGTTTCTGGAATATCTTACCGTGGTCGAATGTGATCTCTAGATATTTGGCCGTTGATTCCCAGGGGATCTGGCGGCCGTACAGGGTAATCGTACCTATCGATTTCTTGAGATTTTTGTTTTTACGATTGAGAGTGGGGTTTATAGTAGGGTAGAGTGTATTGCTACACTTTTCTTAGGATTCACTTCGATTATCTATAAGCGAAATTAATCGCCTAAGCGGTTGACGGCTGTTTGATGAGAATCATTTTATTATGATGGGTGATGTAAAGTGGCGTATCATCGGCGAAGAGAGCAGTATTCATTACTGGGTCCTTCAAGATGTCACTCGTGAAGAGTGTAAAGAGAAGTGGGGAGAGGACGGCGCCCTGTGGGACTCCAGCCTTGAGGGGACGGGAAAGTGGCGATTGGTAAGAAAGGCTCTGATGATGTGGGTGAGCTAATCAGGCACGTTGAGTTTATACAGCTTGTAAAGCAAACTATCGTGCCAGACTTTGTCAAACGCTTTTGAGTCATAGTGGTTCTACGACATCTTCTTGATAGGTTAAATCCTTTCAGAATGTATTCTGTAAGGCGAAGTAACTGATCGGTGCACGAGTGTTCGGATCTGAAGCCGAATTGCTCGTCTAGGAGAAGCTTGTTAGTGAGGACGTATTTACGAAGGCGATTCAATCTGAGTCACTCCTAAACTTTCCCCAGTGTGCTGAGGAGACTCATTGGTCTGTAGCTGGAGGCTAAGTTGCGCGGTTTCCCCGGTTTCGGGATCCCTATTACGTCTGCCTTCTTCCAGGCATCCAGAAAGGAGCAGTTGGAAAGAAGAGCGTTAAATATGCCTACTAGGAGGCGTACTAGCGGCGCTGGGAGTGATTTCAGTACCCTGTTGCTAATACCATCGGGGCCGGGTGCTGATTTATTTTTGAGGCTTTTTATTACTTCTGTGACTTCGTCAACTGTCACAGGATCTAAGGGGTCGCCCGCAGGTGGTAATGCAGACTTACATTGGCACTCTAAACTGTCCGCGAGGCATTCGGCAATTTCACAGTCATCAAAGGCGAGATCAGGGTTTCCTAGCCTAATGAGAGGCGGCATAGGTGAGGATTGTTCTGCTTTAAGAGCTCGGGTCAACTGCCAGATGTTAGTATGAGATGGCTCGATATCTTTCAGCAGATTATCCCACTTATCATGTCTTCGTAAGTCGTAATTCGTAATTCGGTAAGGCGCTGTTTTACCTCGTTTTGGAGGCTGCGCAGTCGGCATTCGTTATCTATTGTACGATAGTGATCGTATTGTCTTAAGGTCGCATTCTTCGCTCTAATCAGCTGTCGAATATCACTTGGAAGCTTCATGTGTCGATTGCTCGACACACGAACCTTAAGAGAGTATTCTTCAACTGTGGAGGTGAGGTGGGCCAATAGGGCGCTAATCGCCTCATTGATCTCCTCTGGCGACTCTATCTTGTCTGGGATTTTGTCTAAGTATTGGGAGGTCGTAGCCTCGAGTTTGACCTCGAGCTTACGCCAGTCCACGATGGTTTAGATCTGAAGGACCTCACCTGCGGGCTGGCCCAGCTGCATTAGGACTGGTCTATTAGGAATGTTCCGAGTTAAGTTGTAAAATAGTTTCGATCGATGCTATCGACAAAAGGACATCTTTGAGTATCGCTACGTCAAGGATGTCCGGTTGTTGACTGGTAGGGAATAGGTAGCGGGTTGGAGTCTCAGGCGCGATACATCGAAGTTTAGTCGATCCGTGAGATCGAACAATACCATTTGGATTGCTTGTAAGCGAGTTCCAGGAGCAATGCTTACTATTAAGATCTCCAGATATGACACTGGAGCCTAGATTAAGTAATTCTACAATGTCTGATTCAATTATACGTTTAAGCGGCGGTTAATACGCCGAAACTATGGTGAGTGGCGGATGGCCAGAGAGGGCTACGTTACATATAGAAACTTCTATGTTAGTTAGCGTGGGTGCGTCGATCGGTACGCAGTGCAAGTACATTTTGTAGTAGATCAAGGTGCCACTTCTACGGCTGGTCAATCTATCACTTCTAACTAATGTGTAATTTGCGATCTTAGGATCGAAATGGCTAGGTTTCAAGAAAGTCTCTTGCACTAGCATAACGTCTACATCGTGGTTACGCAGGAAGAGCGCGATCTCGTCATTTTGGTCTCTGAGGCCGTTCGCGATAAAGAATGCGACAGTCAGAGAGCGTGGTTTTTCCTTCTCCTGGTAGTGTCCCCCCACCCCAGCCCCAGAAATTGCGTACCTCTTTTCATATAGTGTATGGTTTCTGGAAAAAAAAACCGCGCTTCGGCACATTTTCTGGGGCACGCTGGGGGGAGGGGGTAACGCTCACTCGAGAGGGGGAGGGATAGTACATAAAATTTAATTTTGTTCTATAGCATACATATGCCGATGGATAAAATTACTCCATTTATTTTGCCAATTTTTTAGCTAAAGTGATTGAACTAACTCGCCCTCGGACTTTATAGTCCTAGATTCCGCCGTGGGAATACTATACCCATGTGTTTTTAATGTTTTTAATAGAAGAGTAGTAACAAAAATGAGACGAAGACACAAAATATCAGCTGGTTGTAAACTTACTGCGCATGCGTCAGTACGTATTGTTGATAACTTAAGGCACTTTTTTATAGAAGAAGGGGCAAACGAGCATGCGGCTCACACTTGTCTCACCGCCAACGATGAGCGGAAAGCGAGTAGAGCTGGAAACTAGATAAGACTTGGCAAGCAGCGAGAAGTGAGTGTGTAATTTCGATAGTTTTGTCGCTGGGCTATAAGCGAGTGCACTCAGATCCGCACTTTAGAGTAAAATGACCGCTAGTTAGTCCTCGGCGTAAGTTCTGACCGCCAAGCGAGCATCACTGAGCGAGTTTTATCTTCATAGCTGTTGTCGCTGCGACAAACTAGTGGAGAGAGAGTTCCCGCCAGCAGCAGTGTGAACAGTCTGCGCCTACTATTAATATATGTATCTCTTTTATTGACACGGGATCTATATCTAATGTTCATTTCTTGAGCGATAAAATACTCGTCGGCGGTGGGACAAGTGCCTAATGTTTTAGTGATACAAACTACTGAAAAAATACTCAGAAAAACTATAGATAACAAATTTTTGTTGTGCAATGTTCAGATTAATACGAAACAGTTACAATTTATCCTTGTATATATATTTCATACACAAGCAGCCAGAAACACTTATAATGCACTGAAAGAGGACGGAAAAGGATGAAGGTATCGTCTTTAGCGGAGTAGTTTGGTGGCAAGAGTCTGTAACGAAAATATCCACAGTAGAACTAGAGTAATCGATAAAGCCTGACGAATCAGTAAACTGAAGTGACCGTGGGCTGGCTATTTGGTTAAAATAACCAACAACCAATAGGTAAGAAAGGAGTAATCTTCTCTATCACAACAATTTGTTACACAATTTATCATCATAGTTACAAGTTGCGGTTATTATTAATAAGTTACAGATTTCAGACTCAGGAATGATTTTTTATACTTATCGTAACTAGACCCCAGTCTACTGATGGACATAATCCGCTATAATAGGAGTGGGAGTACTTACGATAGTCGGAAAACTTGGCAAGCGGATCGGTGATTGTGGTACACACGGAGAAAAGACCTCTCGCACTATTGACGCTACCTACACTGGTCTGTTACAAAAGTGTGTAACTGTGTACAAAAGTTTTAGCGATAAATAGGGAAGCGTAAAGAAGCGGAGAGTAGAGTAGAGTAGCGTAGAGTACACAGTAACAGAATAAAAAAGAACAAAAAAGAAAAGAAAAATTAATAAACTTGATTATCTCTTTAAGATGTCTTATCAATAAAACCTGCGGTTGCCAACTTGCCTGCCAAACGTGGCAATTATGGTAAATGGAGCTCGTAGAGGCATCCCCTATAGGTTAAGCTGATTATTTTAAACACAATTACTGCATAAAAGAAAACAAAGTTAAAGGAGAAAATTCTTCACGATCAAGTTTTAACATTCAATTTCCACTACAGTCATGTTTACTGGGGTGTGTAAATAACTGACCCATTAGGACATTTAAGTACGTAATTTGTTTCGTATAATACATGTACAATACACATTTTCTAGACATTTAAATATTCACGTTTAGAATTACTATCAAAGATTTAATTCTACGTAGCTTAAGTTGCTCTTATATTAATACTTACTATTTTTAATTTTGTGTTAAGGAAACTGTTAATGGTATTAGCATTTCACTTAAGTAATTTATAACATTTCAAATTCTTAAATATTTATTTAAATGTATGTACTTCGTTAAACCTTAATAAAGTCACTATAAAAACATGTTACAAAATATTTTATCATAAAGTTAAAAAGATTTTGACGAGCTCGTTCTTCGACATTTTCAATTCGAACATCTCACAATTTAAAATATGTAATTGTTACGTAAGGTACATATGTAAATTCACGAATATCATTAAAATGTATGATTTTGGACACCCTTATATAATGTATTCTAAAAAAATTATTAAAAATAATTTCTAATACCTACTTGATGCATACATGTTTTGTTTTGTTGTGCACTCTCTATTGGATTATAGACTAGTTATAACAATAATTATTACTGAAACATTGTTATGTATGCGGATGCGCCCTTTTTGTATGTTTTAATAATAAAAAAAATAGTAAAATAAAAACAGTTATAGACTATATACGCAAGTATTCCGACGAGTTTCTCCAGTGAATATTAGCGGATTTCACAGTCTTTAACATAGGCGTCAATCATAGATTGTCCCATAGGGGGGATAATTGCCATAGTTGCCCCGATTGACTGCCCAAGCCGCCTGGGTTGTCAAGCAAAGTTTTTAGTTGTGATTAGGAAGACGCTGCTGCCCATCTCTTGGTTTGTTTCTTTCCTCTGTCGCCTCATACGATAATATGGCGTAGTGGATATTCTTATACCGTCATGATTTACAATCGTTAACGCTATCGAAAACTATAATTAATGAAATTAACGATAAGTTATTTGAATTTCACGTGACTTAAACTTCAGATTTTTTTATAGAGTATGGTGACAAACTAGCACACAATACACCTTATGGTAAGTGAATGCTGTGACCTATAGACATATATCTACATCTATCCTGGATTAAGAATCAAAATGCACATGCGTTATCAACCCTGAGGACTAAGATGGAATGTCTCGATTTCTGTAAAAAGGGTCTCCGGTTCTCCACATTCACCATACGAAACACAGCAGCACTGAGCTGCTATTTTACGCTGGTATTTTGTGAGAGTTTGGTCCATTCGTGCTACAACCATAATATGACTGCAGCGTGGCTCCACCACGTAAATGTCATTTCAATTTATTTTTAAAGTTCCCTTTAGCGTTAACAATCGCAATGACTTCACTTTGGCTAACCCCGCAGGATAGTTAAGTGATTTTTTTTACAAAAGCTTATTTTTAATGACAGTCACATTAGACACAATACGTTAAAAATACAAGTATTTTTAAGTTTTAACACCAGGGAAGTTACATAGTGTGACCTTGTATCAAAGACTCATTCTTCGAATATGACTATTTTTTCTAACTAGGCGCTGTCTTTTCGTGTTATTTTTCATTTCTATATTCTACATTACATATCGTTGTTTTGAAAGAAGGTACTACTAATGATTTCTTATATTTACGCGAACACTACACATTTATATATATTTTAGTTTTATATAATTTTACATAATTTAAATATTAGTTATTATACGCGATAAAATCCGTAAGAACTGGTTTTATTTAAATTAATTTACAATATATTTCAATAAGTAGTTAAATAAATAAAAGAATAATGTGTCAGGACTTTCTTCTAAGTGAATGATGTCGACAAGGTATGTTGGCAATTTACTTTCCCACTTAGATCTTAAGGTATTACATATTTTTATTTATAATACCATTTCGAAGTAATTCATATAAAATGAAAATGCTAGTGGCTCGTCATAATTTTTGTGCTAACATGGTGATGAGTTTTGCTAAAAATGTTTATGATGATATAAGTATATATTATGTTATAAGTACGTGAAAGCAACCATTTTATTTAACATTGCCTAAATGGGTTATACGGGTTAATAAAGTTGTAGATTATTTTAACATATTATGACATAATATGATATGAACTAGATGGAGTGACGATCTGCAAGCCTTTTCGCTAACTTCGTTGACATCAAAGTGATATTCACTTTGTTGTAAGTACATTGCATAGGTATTCTATAAAGCTTTTCTGTGAGTGCTACAACGGCTCATAAAACATACGACGCAATGTACTACCACTTTGATGATGAGGGATGATCATGAAAAAGAAGACAAGTAAATTGGTTCATGTGATTTTCCCCAGTATGTAAAACCTCCAAAAATTCAACCTCAGTTACACATAGAGCAGTGTCTGCCCTGTGGAGGTACAAGGCTCTAGTGATCAACTGATAGCAGAAAATCTATACAAATCTGAAAAAAAAGTTGATAAGGCGCAGCATTGCGAGTGTATTGGTTTTGTAGCCAGTGTGGTAAGAGACAGCTATGAAAAAAGGGCTTAAAAACTTACAATTGTCTTTTAATTTGGATGCTTATTCCGCCGTCGGTCGGATAGTTTTTTACAGTAATAAAATCCACCGGAAACCACCAAGCTGTGTTATACGTCCAAATAGACATAGTTCTTTTCAAAGTGTGTGCGTCAAGTGAGCCTATTTCTTGAAAGATATGCACCGTGATTATATTGCGGGTTGAACCGCAGGGTCACTTAAAATAACTTACGTAAGCCACTTACAATGAATGAAGGGCTTCATCCGTCAGTCCCTAGTAAATTTCATCGAATGACCTAAACGTTCTCGGTCCCATAAATGATTTTATTAAAGTCACTTAAAGAAATTACTACACTTTATACTTATGGTGAAATACTAAAACTCTACTCAATTTTATGACTGCAGCGTGATAGCGTTAAAGCGATAGAGACAGCACTAGCTTAACGACATCTCAAAAGTGAGCAGCATTAGGATATTTGGGCATTACTTAATTATTTAAGTTTACCGTTACAGTCTATTAAAGTGCACTGCTAAACATAGGCCTCCCCATAGATTGCCTCATAGGGGGGATATTTGCCATAGTTGCCACGCTTGGCAAGCGGGTTGGCAACCGCAGTTTTTTTATTTTTAGTCGTTATTAGGAAAACGCTGCTGCCATCTCCTTATTTGTTTCCCTCTGTCACTCTTACAACACCCACGGGATGATATAGGGTAGTGGATATTCTTACACTGTCACTACTCGGTATTTACTTAAGTAGGTTTACGTAAAGAAAATTATTTATCGCTGTACATGCTTTCATTTTGCACTGTAGATTTTTTATGTCACTTTTGCTTTTCTAGTGGACAGGAGTCTTAGGAGTGTGGGACGCCATATTCGCCTCGCTTGACAGCCGAAACTGCGACCGTAGAACCAGACATTTGGCATCTTTGACACGGTATCGTGTCCCTAGTCTGGGTATTTCACCTGGCTTATAGGATAGGCTTACCGTCTCATTTAATTGTTTTATTTATCATTCAGTCATTCATTACAGCCTAGAAAAAAATCTTCACTGAATATAGACCTCACCAACAAGATTATCCTCATGGCGGGGGTACGTGTCACAGTTGCAACGTTTGGCAGGCGAGTTGGTTGGTTCATTTTTAATTTAATTTTTAGTTGTTAACAGGATGATGCTGCTGTCTAATTACTATTTAATTTGCCTTTTGCGCCTCTAACGACAGCCACGGGATAATTTCGGAATATGGGGTAATTGGTTTTTGTTACGCTATCACTACACGGATTGTTTTTAATTTTCAAATTTATAATAGGAAGACTCTGCTGCCCATCTGCTGGTTTGTTTTCTTTTGTCGCCTCCTATGGCACCCACGGGACGATATGAGGTTCTTACACCGCCACTACATGGTGGTTTTAATCAATGCACAAAACAAGCAACCGTAAACAGGCCACAAACACGGCAGGATACTGTACACAAATGTTATTTCAGTTATACTCCTAAACTCTACCTTCGGGCAGACTTATTATCAAACAATTTAAATTTAAGTGTGAAGTAAGTGTATCCTAATTATTTATATTATACAGACTATGAAACTAAGCGTAGATTCAATTCTTAGTACAGGTGTTATCAGTTTAGTTGGAGTGATTAATATAAACAGGAAGACTTTCAAAAATATCTGGAACGCACGACATTAAAATCATTAAAATACATTCATGTTATCAATATGTATAAGAACGGGTAAGTTTCTCTCACGAATTCTACCCAGAACCTACGTCATAAGCGTAAGTAATCTCACAGTACTTTCTTGCCTATTTTTACTACCAAGTAGTACTGCGTACACTGCTGTTTCCGGAACACTACGAAGATATAGATAGCCAACATTATTTTGGGCTGTGGGACATTTTATTTAAGCCCTCAGAGGAGGAAGCGAGACTGTAGCCTTCTCATTTTGTAGTCATATGCAGGTGTTCATGGGCTGAAATTCATCAGCTGGACTTCGAGCTCGTTTGTCAATTTAAAGTTATAGAAATCCTCACTAGTTTTGAAAGGGCTTGCGTAAAGTAGTGAACAATTGATACAGAAAGAGAAAAATGTTACAATACACAAAAAATAATATCAGAAACAATCGACATTTTATAAACTTTTTGGCAAGCGGTTATTTTTTTTTAAATTATTGACGCACGCTGCAGCAGCTGTATTATGGATAAAGTTGTATTATGGCCTGTTAAACCTAGAAAGGATCACGGTCTTAAAAAAAACTAGCGTTTAAGAGCAGCATTATACAGCTTTGGTATTCACATCGCCTCTCGTTTAGGATTCGACGCGGAAAGTTTTCGAATGTCAGTGGCAGTGCATTAAGTGCAAATATTGAGGTAATTATATGGAAACACGTCCTGTAGATAATTGCAATTAATTTGTGTTACCTACCTTATACTTAAAAAGAGCTTACTTATCTCTTTTAATTATCACTTAGCTCTCGTAAAGTTTCCGATGCGAACTGTCACAATTCCCGAAAACGAATGTCAAATTTATCCGAACGGCGAATGTGAATAGCGTTTATTTTTTTCCGTGCGAGAACTATTCGAATTCCAGTCGATTTCCCTTTACGAAACGATTGTGAATAGACCTGCGGTATTTCGTATGGTCAGTGTACGGAAACGATAACCCCTTTTAACGGGGCATTCTTTTTGAAGTCACAGGGGTGAAATATTCAGCAGTGAACTTTTGATAGGCTTCGTGGAGCAGTGACCTAGCATTGAGTTGCGGCGCCGAGGGCCGCGGATTCGAATCCCGCAGAGAACAAGTGTTTTTGTATGGCTTATAAATAATATAGCCGCGGTAGCTCAGGGGCTAAGCGCTCGCTGTAAATGTCATAGTACGCGAGCAACCAGGGTTCGATCCCCGCCGTCACCAATGATATTGTTAATTGCAATTTTAAGTGCTGATTTACCACGTGCTCAGCGATGAAGGTAAACATCGTGAGAAAACCTGTAAGTGTGAAAAAAAATTGAAGGCATGTGAAGTTCGCCAACATGCATTATGGCAGCGCGGCGGATATTTCCTTGCCCTAAAATCTCTCAGAAATGAGAGGATTCCAGCAGTGGGACGTATATAGGCTTGAACTTTAACTTTAACTGCAAATAATCGTCCCGGTCTGGATTTTTGTCCTTGTGCATTTTATGTATGTACTGCAATGAAACTGCCTTCACGATACAGGAGAAAATCATAGATTAACGTTTAAAAACATAATGATGAACGCGCGAGGATTAAGTCATCTTCATCCTTCGTTTCTTCTTTTATTCCTACAATGGAAAAAAACCAAGTTCAAAATTGGACGGATCTCGTTTCATCAAGAGGAAAAGTGTTATAGTTAACTTGGGTCTTTAACTTCAAATAGTAAAAAACTCCTTAAAATCAATTTAGCATGTTTTGAGTTAAATTCCTATTCAGGTTAATCCCATCCTTTTACGAGATTACAAGTATTTCTGTTTTGAGTCAAAAGCTTTCAAGTAGTGAAACCTTGTTAGAATCGCATCGTCGATTCGTATAAGAGATTAAAAGTATCACAGATGTTAACGTAAGCTTTTAAATTGTAAAAAAAAAGCTTAAGTATATAAATCCTTGCCAGTGTTATTAAAAACAACTGATAGTGACAAATATACAAAAAAAAAATTGAATTCGGATTCAGACTAGTTTTTTACCCTGACAGGTTTTTTGGATTATCTTTAAACAAAGACGTAGGATCTTTTGGTTTTTGCGGTTTTAAATTGAGTAGATCTAACTCTAAAGGTCGTGTCTGCCGTGTTGTCTAGAAGTTTTCCTTATTGTGATTACTGCGTCATTTATTGTTTTTAACAGAGCAACGGTGAATAAGTAATGATCGTTATATTAAATTGGTTTTATGTGGGTAAAACCCAACAGCAGGTTTGTAAGAATGGTGGTTTGATATTTACTGTACTAAACACAACATTCACATAATCTGTTAGAATTGTAAGTGCAGAGAATTTCTTTCAGATATTATCCTCATTTCTGATTATTTGCTTAGGGTCGTAACATTTTACTTTTTTTTTTCGGATTTTTACATTCATGGTGATTGTAAATCAAGTCTGATGCCTTAAAAGCTTTTTAGTAAATTGCCATTTATACGTCGAAACAGGCCTCCTCTGATTTCTGAGAGGTTTTCAAATCAAGTAAATGCCCGCCGCACAGCCTCAATGCGTCTGGACGGACATCACTTGTCTTCGCAATATTTTTCTTTTATTTCTCAGACATGCGTGATTCCTCACGATGTTATCTTTTACCGCCGAGCAAGTGGTGAACCAGCACTTAAAATTGCAAAACCAATAATGTTACTAGTGCTGGCGGGAATTGAATCCGGGTTGCCCACACTCTGTGTAATTCACGATGAGCTAAGACTTTGAGCTACCACAGGTTATTTTTTACTAAATAAGCTATTTTAAAAACCGTTTATTTTATTCTACCTTTTATTTCGTACATTATTTCAAAACAATATACTAAAATAATAATAAATCCCTTAAATACTCTGAATATGAAACAATTTACGGGTAATATTTAATAAGGAAAATTCCAAATACAAGAAAAATAAACTGGTAATTGAGATCACAAATAAATCAAGTCACCGTGTATAAGCCAATATTGTCATGTTTTCTCCGTGAGCAAAACGAAGTCTCTTGGGATAAAAATTACATTTATTTAATTAATATAGCATCATTTCCTGTGTGAAAATTAAATATTCTTTAAATACTAAAGAATATTACACACAGGAAATGATGCAATATTAATTAAATAAATATATATTTTTTTTATTAAACAAATAAGGTTTTTTATTGAATTTTTTAACAGTAAGTAGCAACTGTTTTTCAATAGTAATAAAACACATTAACTTAAAAATGTCTAAAAAAGTGGAACTTTAGTTAACATTGTGTTTAGAATCAATTTAATAAAATAGAACTATTCTTCAGAAAAAAACAACTTTCTTGTACTTACATAACACAAGTTATTTGATGACATTATGGTTCCTAAAGCGTACTTATTGGTCACGAATCATGACCGAAAACTACGTCTAGTTACAGACGCTTACGTTTGCGTGCTTTCCTTTTGTTTTCTACCGACTTTAAAAAGGAGGAGGTACTCAATTCGACTGTATGTTTTTTTATGTGTGTAACCTATTAATTTTTTTCTAGGTGAACCAAATTTGACGACTTTTTTTTTAATGTAAGTTGGTGCTTCTCGTGTGATTTCATATAAATTTGATCAAGATCTGACCAAGTTTTTGAGTTATCCTTAATAATTTATATTGAAGTCGGTTGTACAAAATTTTTAATTCATCCTCGTCTAAAAAAAGATTCGATGGACCAGACGGATTTTTTCTTTCAATGTCATCTTTATTGCACGCAGAGCACCCTCATCGATATGATCATCACCATTAAATTCAATATATTTTCCCGCTACTCCCGCTACGAAATACTATAAAGCAAAGCCTACACACTGAAGTGTTAACTAAGAAATTAGAAATTAGAATAGGTAGTGTTTAAGATTTCTAGAATTTTCTTTTTTTTCTTTTTCACCAGCTTATAAAGGTCCTCTGCTGGACATGGGCCTCTAAGATCTGCCTTAATCGCCATATTTGGCCATATTTGACATGCGGATTATCAATCGCAGTGGCAGACGTCTCGCACTTTAGATCAATCGCAGTGGCAGACGTCTCGCACTTTAGACAATGCTGTCCGAAACCGGTCAGTATTTTATTATTTTCTTTGTATTATTATTATTTACGTAGCCAGGTATAGGTATGGATTAGTAAGCTGAAGTAGCAATGGGCCGGCTATATAGCTCGAAGAACCGACAACCGATGGGGAAAAAAGGTTCTCGAGTGGCAGCCTCGTACCGGTAGGCAAAGTGTAGGGCGACCCCCCACTAGATGAAGTGACGACCTGGTAAGACATGCAGGAAGTCGATGGATGCAGGTGGCTCAGGACCGTGCTTTGTGTCATTCCTTTGGGGAGGCCCATGTTCAGCAGTGGACTTGTGAAGGGCTGTAATGATGATGATGATGATGATTATTATTTCCAGAATAACAAACGAGCACACCGTCCACCCGATCGTAAATGGGTACTGTGACCCATAGACATCAAAATGCAGATGCGTTGTCCCCTGAGAACTAAAAGGGAATGCCTCGTTTCCAGTTACAAGCATCATACGTAGTTCAGCAGCATTAAGCTGTTATTTCACGCTGGTATTCTGTGAGAGCGTGATCCTTCCTCGATCGGGGGAGCCCATTCGTGCTACAACCAAATAATATAGCTGCATCGTGGCTTTACGACGTATAAAATCATCAAAAATCTGGCGTAAATGTGATGGCTATAACACCATTTATTGGAAGCGAAAAAACTTTTCTGGCATTTCCCTTTAGTCACCTCTTTCGACACCTACGGGACTAAATGGAGTGATGGATTCTCTTAAACCGCCAGCATACAGACAATATTCACGGCTTGTATGTATCTAATGTTTCTTTAATTAATTTAAGGATCATACGTAATAAATTAATATTTAATATAACGTAAGTAGTTTAGTATATTACACTAAACATTACCAAATGCTCTTTATATACAGGTTACACTTACTTTATATCTCACTACCACACTTACTCTATATGTACAGACATGGTTTAACCATTTAACATGACCTCGGATTTTGACCTAGTTTTAAAAATAAATTGTGCAAGTATATATAAGGAAGTATGTTGGAAGTAGGCAAAGTGCAGCGTGGATCACCTCCTCCCCCTCTCCCATCTGGCAAGGCGCACCGGAACATGCTTACTTATGGAGGACCTAAGCATAACGTACTTACGATAAAGCTTCATTGTTTATCCAATATCAAGATTAAAACAGGTACCCATGTTTATGTTTCGTGATAGTAAAACCTCAAATTTTATTGCTTAATTAAGTACTTGTTCTGTTGTTCTTTATTACCTTAGCAAAATAAAAATAAATCAAAGGATAGTTGACAAATAAAGGAATTTTTTTCCACCGTAACTAAACATAGGAAATAGCATAGCAAAGAATAGCAGTTTCTTAGTGAAATGCCAGTAAAATAAACATTCATTAAAGAATATCATACAAATTTTGGCTCTAGGATTTTCCAAATATATTTCAATGTCTAGTTATGTTTTCTGTATCTCTGACAATTAATCTTAGTCCTACTTCGATCTTATCGCGTATTATGTCAGACAAGATGTAAAAGTAATGTATATGTTTTAAGAGAGTAAGGGTGACAATAGACCACACAGTCAACATGATGTTACATGAATGCTGCGGCCATAGACAGCTACATTTATCCTCGCTAGTGAAACAAAAAGCAGATACGTTGTCCTCGAGGACTAAGATGTGATGTTTAGTTACTAGCGAAAAGGTTAACCGGTTATTATTACCTATCGTACAAAACACAGTAACGTCATGTTGCTATGTTACTCCGATATTCTGTGAGAGCGTTATCCGTCCCAATCGAGCCGACTCATTCAGGCTGTAGCCTTAATATACCTGCAGTGTGGTTCTACTACGTAAAACGATTGCTTAAGGCATTAAAATTGATACAATAATGTATTTGTCATCTTTTTTTCTAACTAATTACATACTTATAGCAAGCTTGACAAGTGATGTTGGCAAAACACAATCGCTCGTGTAATAATTAATAACGATCTGTTTAATAGATAATTTTAGTGCGATTTACGCAGAACAAGCTTACAGTATCTTAAAGTATTTCAATGGTGTGGTTGTCTTTCGATTTAATATTATTAAATATGGAATTTCAAGCAGATGTTAGCACATAGCCATCGTTGAAATATGGATGTGTTAAATTTCAATAACTTCGAGGATTTGTAGTTTAGTAAAATTATACGTTCTAAATAAACTTATGGCTTACAAAAACATTTTTTTAAATTTATTATTACTTTATCATAATGTTTCTCTCCCAGTCAACCCGGAATACCTTACATGTCATAGTAAGCGAGCAATCTGAGTTACGTCACGCGCATTGATAACTTAGGGCCTAGGTAGATCAGAATTAACAAATATTTTTAGAAATATGTTGCGATGTTCGACATCCTGACTTACGAAAGAGTCTATCGCCCTGGATCAATGTGGTTAACTCCTTTTTGTTACAACAGTCTCTCAGGAATAAAAGAAGAAAGTGAACCGATGTGGGATTATGACAATGTTAATGGTTAACATTTATTGAGACTCAGGCCTCATTGAGACTGCATCACCATTATCATCATAGCCCCATCACAAGTCCACTACTGAACATAGGCCTTCACGGAGGAACCCGACAAAGCACAGTCTTAAGTCACCTACATCCACCGACTTCCTGCGCCTCTTACCAGGTCGCCACTTCATCTAGTGCGGTACCACCCTACATTATTTCTTATCGGTATGAGACTGCTACTCAAGAACCTTTATTCCCGCCTTTATAACGGTTGTCGGTTCTTCTAGCTAAATGCCGGTCTATTGCCACTTCAGCTTACCAATCCGTTAAGATTGAATAGCTACCTACATTAAATTATTTCATACTATCGGAATTTTTAAATCTTTTTCCCAGATTTTTTACTATGGTGCGAAGAAAGAAGAAGATATTTTTTAACACAACTACAACTTATATTCTGTATTCTATTTACGTTTCGTTAGCCTATGTTAGTTAGAAATACGAAACGTTTAGTATGTCACTATTGGCAGTGGATATTATTGAATTTGTTCTAATAAGCAAAGTAAACTATTCGTAAGTAAATATGCGCTGTTAGGCCTGTATAAAAATGTATGTAGTCTTCTCACGTTGTGTAAATAAAAAGTATGGAAACTACTGCTAGATGACAAAAAAACTAAGAATCAGAACATTTACATTCTTCAAGATTATCTTAAACACTTTTAAAAACTATTTTTTTAATATACTGATTCCACATGATGGTAAGTAATGGTATCCTTGAATTAAGATGGAATGCCTCGTTTTCAGTAAAAGGGTATCCGGTTTTCTACACTCACCATACGAAGCACAGCAGCATTAAGCTGCTATTTCACACTGGTATTCTGTGAGAGCGTGGTGCTTCCTGGTCGAGCCGACCCATTCGTGCTACAACCATAATATAGCTGCAGCATGGCTCTATAACGTAAATAGAATTCACTATAGCTTTTCCTAAAATAAAATATTTTTACTGTTTTATAATAAAAAAAAACAATCCAGATATTTGAAATCTCTGATAAAATATATTAATGCAATGATTTACTTACGTGTTGAAACATAATCAATTGTGGTTATGTTGCAGACAGTGAATAATGTACTACTCGTGTAATAAATTTTACAATGCGGACGAAACCGAATTGTGCGAAATTTCCTTATACTCGTACCTTATTCAAAATTATTATTATTATGTAAAACTGTACTTACTCCAAATTAATACTAATGCTTTTGACAGAATTTACGTTAACCACACCAAGCATCTACGTCCTTTTTGCCAGTGCGGCGCCGCTTAGGAATGAGATGAAATATTTGACAGATTTCATAGCGGGGGAAGTTAATTTGTTTGAAAATTGTAGAGATTAATGTTCATTTTTGAAATATAAGTCATATTTTATATGAATTAGATAAGAAATACTTACCGTGTAGTGGCGGTGTAAGACTATCCACTACCCCATATCGACCCGTGAGTGTCGTAAGAAGCGACAGAGAAAAGCTGAAATGGGTAATGGGCAGCAACATCTTCCTGATAACAACCCAAATAATAAAAAAACTGCGATTGCCAACCCACCTACCAAGCGTGGCAAGTATGGCAATTCCCCCCTATGAGTAAATCTATGGAGGAGGCCTATGTTTAGCAGTGGACTTTTATAGGCTGAAATGGAATGGAAATAAGAAATAGATAAACCTATCCACGGATATTCCTAAAAGTAGAAGAGTTAAACAAAAGTTTAAAAAATCAAAGAATACAGCACTGAGGCATTGTTTTGCGTATATAAATACACTGAAACAGAAAAACTATAGTACCATAATCTAAAAATCCTTTTTTCAGGCATACGATTTAAGTTTTTAGGGTTGACAATTCATGTGCATTTTGACTCGAGTGGTGTCTATTGCTAATATTTCTATAATGATAATGATGATGAAAATGATGAAGTCTGACTAACGAGGACGTGTTAGTCAGACTTCATCATTTTCATCATCGTTATCATTATAGGTTATCCAAAATTCACTGATGAAAAAAGGCCTCCCCCGTAGATTGGCTAATAAGGGGGGTATTTTCCATAGTTGCAACGCTCAGCAGGCGGGTCGGCAACTGCAGTTTTGAATTTTATAGATGTTATTAGGAAGACGCTGCTGCTCATCTCCTGGTTAGTTTCTCTCTGTCGCCTCTTACGACACATGTGGGACATTATGAGGTAGTGGATATTCTTACATCGCCACTACACGCTTTACAGCCTTACTTGAATATACCAAATTGTAGGCAATGAATAATTTCTTTTCGTCATATCACAAACCGGTATATAACTAAATTTTATCTCATAGCTCGAGGATCACATTGGAGGTTGCGTTATTAGATTTAATGCCTCGCATATTAAGCGTTGCTCCTTTTAACCCGTCTAAATATTTGAGATAGAATAATTGTGAACGAATTTGTTTCTTTTATATTCCATTTCAGGCAATTTTGAGACTATTTTGAGGCTCCAGTGATCTCTGTGTAGAGGCGGTATAAGAGAATTCACTATCCCATCACACCCTGTGGGTAATGTGAGCGTGATAAAATCCACGAAATTACTTTTATTCAATGTCAAATAAATATGTTGATGCGTCAGGTACATTGCGAAGTTTTTGGAAGAAGACGATCCGTTTTCAAAACGGATCGTCTGAGTCTTAAGATAGCTTGAGGTTAAAATCACCCTCCGAGCGCTTGTTAAGCGTTTTCACTATATATTTATAATATATGTGCAGAACTTTTGACTGCCTCGTTGGTCTAGTGGTAGAAGGCACGACTACTGATTATGTGATCCCGAGTTCGAATTTTAGTTTGGCCTTTAAAGTCAGTCAGGAAGTTGGCGGTGTTTTACCCCCGTGCTCAGGAAAGCACGTAAAGCCGTTGTGTTGCGCCTGATCTCTCTCCGGTTGTGTCAGATTGTCGTCCCATCGGACTATGAGAGTAAGGGAATAGAGGAGTGCACCTGTGCTTGCGTATACATTCGGGCACTATAATTCTCTACTGCGCAGATGTCTAGTATCCATTGGGACTGGCCGCCGAGGCATTAGTCTGGAGAACATTACTGCTATGCACAAAACACCAACGTGTTTTTTTTAGCTGCAGCTATATTATGGTTATAGCACGAATGGGTCAGCTCTACCAGGGAAGGAACAACGCTCACTGAATACCATCGTAAAATAGCAGCTTAATGCTGCTGTGTTTCGTATGGTGAGTGAGACAACGCATAAGCATTTTGAATCTTAATTGAGGATAAATATATTGCTCGTTGGCCACCTTTATACTATAAAAAAGAATAAAATTGAAATGTCTGTCTGTAATATCGAAATAACTGCATTTTATTTAGCCGGGGGTGTTATTTGTATGCCATTAAAACATGATTAACCATTTTTTTAATTTTGTTTGTCTGTCTGTTTGGCTGTCCGGATTCAGTGGGAGGACTGAACCGATTATAATGAAAGTTAATGAACAGATAGTTAGCAATACCAGGAGTGATCTGTCCTATATTATATTCAAAAAAACTTGAAGATTTAAAACAAAATACCCAAAAATTGATCCTTGTACGCAGGCAAAGTCAGGGCGGGTCGCTAGTATAGAAATAAAATAGCCAACGGAAAAAGAACTAGGGTTCACATGAATCTTAAGTATTTTATCGTAATAATATGCAAATCATTTTTTCAAAATAAATAGGCCACGAGACCACAGCTCATAAAAACAAGCGCCACAACCATTGCGCCAAGTCATTCTTTAGGTTTGTTTACATGTCTGGCACTGTGGTATCATGAGCGTGACTAGTTGCGTCACAAATCAGAATGACGAGTATTCCCTCGTGACGTTTGCGATATGCAAGTGGGAATTTACGTTGCATTAAGAAGTTTTGGAACAGTCGCGAAAATTATAATCAAATCAAATTTTGAATAAAAAACAAACATAAGAAGTTGTTTTATTAATATGCAAACGGTTGTCTAATCGACGCCGGTTTTTGCATAAATATCACAGCACAGCTCGCAACCTTGTTGCATGGAGTTATAATAAGCCAAAAGGCTTACTTTACTTAGAAAAAAGAAAATCTGTTCAAATTTAGATATCTTGATTTTGATTCAGTCCTTTTAGAACAAAGAAAAAATGTACCAGAAAAAAATAATTAAATGGGAAAACTTACATGGCAATACGGGTGCCATTGTGTAACAATAGAGCCATATATTTAAAGATAACGTCACCGATGACGGTATTGCCAGATTTTAAAAACAAAAGATTAAAAACAGATTGCAAAACAAGTATTTAAATTAAAACAAATTATATTCATGAATAAAATGATGTTTTAATTTTTTTTAGAAATATCATAACGGCCCATTTCAGATCGAATAGGGGTTTCTTTTAATATTGTAGATGTGTGTGCCTCTTTTCTCGCTCCACCGGAACTACTAATAAATAGATTAAGAACGTATTAGTCGTTTCTCTCTGTGCTCTTCAAGCTATCCAATTCAAGAAAATACAATAGTTGGATATTTCTATATGTTTTTTTTTTGCTTTCAATCAGTAAAAGATAGAATGGGGCTCTGTAGAGACTTTGTGTATAATATATCGTATTAATGATGTTAGACTCGTGTGTCCTTGAAAATCTATTTTGTATAGCAGTTCCGATGACGAGATTAAAGTGGATATACTTGTAAAAGTGCACACAAAACTACGAGCACACAACACACACTACTACGATGGCAAAATCAGGTAAAGAGCGGCCGGAAATGTATTTATATTAACATGATTCATTCAAAAGCAAAGTATTCTCAGTGTCGCTGTAAAGAATAGATGTCGCTATTTACAAAATGAAGAATTTTTACTCATTGGGCGATAAATATAAAAAAGTATTCTTGAATTTTGCTAGCACATTTCAATTACAGCTTTAACTTTTTTTAATGAATTACATTTATATATGTATATATATATATATATATATATATATATATATATATATATATATATATATATTCTGAGAGGGTCTTAGGGCAAGAAGTGTCCGCCGCGCTGCCCCAATGCGTGTCGGCGAAGTTCTCATGTCTTCAAAATATTTTTTTCCTTATTTCTTAGACATGCAGGTTTCCTCACGATGTTTTTCTTCACCGTCAAGCACGTGGTAAAGCAGCACTTGAAATTGTAATTAACAATTTCATTGGTGCCAGCGGGGTTAGAACCCGGCTTGCTCACATACTGTGAAATTTACAGCGAGCGCTAACACCATTTGAGCTACCACAGCTGTATATATATCTATATATATACAACAAGAGCTTAGTTGTAAAGTGTAATAATAAAGAATAAATAAATATATAATAAATACTCATACTTAGATATTTTTTTCCCCTTTTTCCCTGTGGGTTACGTAAGAAATGGCTATACGAAATACCAGAAAAATGTTTGTTACGACACCCACAAGAGAAAATGGGCATATGAGAACAGCAAAGGGCAGCAGCGTCAAAGGCGCAATACGTTGGGTACTATGATCGTGGTGGAAGCCCATTCCCACTCGTATACTTATGTTACGGAATAGTTAAGAAAGAGATATTTCAAAGTAGACAATTACCGTTTTTAACAATGTATAATATTCGTATAATATTAGAACATAAGAAAACTAATATCTCATTTTATTTCAGCCATGACGCCTACATTAAAGATTTTCATCCTTTTGATAGCTGTACTTATTTCCAGCAAAGCACAGAGACCTTTTTATGCTGGCCTTAGGCCAATTGGATTTCCGGAAATAGAGACCAATGATGTGTTACTTAACAGATTCGGCGAAGATGTACCAGGCCCGATTGAAGCTAAAGGAGACGGAGATCTAATTAACAGACTGAATAAAATGCCAATTGATAAGAGACCATTTTGGTTCCTTAACTGGCAGGCATACGATGATTTAAGAAAGACTCCTCAAACTTTGCCCTTAAAGACTAATACATTCATTGATAGAAATTGAACTGAAAGAAAAATTATATCAAGGCAAATTTTATTGAAAGAGACTTTGTTTTTCAATATTAAGAGATTTTTGAGAAATGTTGAACAGTAAATTTTATCTTAATCTGAAATAAACTAATACCAATTTTAAATTAATATGTTTTATTTGTTAATAACTATATAAGCGAAAGTATTATCAAGGTTTGTTTCCAAAGTAATTTAAATATATCTAAATATGTATATAAAAATCAATTGCTGTCCGTTACTCTCGCTAAAATTGGAAAACGGCTGGACCGATTTTGATGTAATTTTTGTGGGTCCCTGGATGGTTTAGATTCACAATTATTGGACTCGGTAGGTGGCGCTGTTGTCGAGATCCAGATCCAGAATCACCCATGCAACCCGGGGCGGATCGCTCGTTATCAATAAATCTGAATATCAATATTTTTTTGAGTTTTACTCTATAATTTTATCTAACAATAAAAAATATATTTTTTAATCAATCACATGAAAAACTAAATTGAAACTTTTTGTACTCAAAATTTTAAAAGTAAGTGGCCACTTACTTTTAAATTTTGAGTACAAAAAAGTGTAAGCTTTTTTTAAACGTATTTTTTTTAAATTGTTTAATTTCACTGGTTTTGAAACTAACGATCGAATTCAGTTTTCTCGCGTAGATGGTAACATTTTAGTTGAACAATTTTGTGGTTTTTTTCTTCATATTTATATATAGGAGCATCCCTGAAATATATCCTATTTAATAAAAAAAGTATCAATAAAATCGGTTACCAAATGATGAAATTATCACGTAACATACATACAAAAAAAACACATACAGTTCAATTGAGAACCTTAGTTTTTTCAAGTCGGCTAAAATAACAAGTTAACAGTCCACCCGATGGTAAGTACCTACTGTAGGCCATGGAACGCTTCAACCACCATCAATAAAAAAAACATGCATTGTTCGATTCATGCCAGCACCAATAAAATTTGTAATTGCAATTTTAATGCTGATTTACCACATGATCGGTGGTGAAGGATAACGTCGTTAGGAAATCTACATGTCTGAGAAATAAGAAATAATATTTCATAGATGCGTGTAGTCTGCCAACACTCTTGATTATATCGATCCCTTTGCAGTTTATATTAAAACAAGGACCTTGAACGCTCACGAACTTTTAACCGCAATATGAATAACAATTTATTTACAAATTGTGACTAAGAATCTTTTCCATTAATCAACTGAGAAAAATTATAAATAATAAAGATTATTTTCATCAATATTATTCAAGCGATATGTATACTAAGCTAAAAATTATTTCGTGTCAATAAGAATAGACGGCCTGGTAATGTATAATCTTAATATATAAAAATTATGTGTCACATTGTTTGTCCGGGATGAACTCCTAAGCTACTGAACTGATTTCAATGAAATTTTGCACACCGTGTGCAGTTTAGTCGAACTTGAGAGATAGGATAGTTTTATCCCGATAAGTGACCCTCAATATTTTTTATTGCGAATTTAAGGATTTTTTATAGGAAGGGTCATCGGAAAGGGCAGAACAACGTCTGCCTGGCCAGCTAGTATATTATATTTCTCGTACATTTTTTTTTAAATTTAATTGTATTTATGTTGCTAGGACGGTCACCACCTTAAACAACTTCGTATGGTATTCTCTTACGATCCATGCATCAATTCTCCACTGGAAGCTTTCTACAAGCTATTTATTCGTGTATTTAAAGGAAAATGTAAAGACTTACTTTTAACTACCTTGCCCGATTAATTTATCTAAACTATTATTTGTTGTAATTATAACTGGATGTGAAGCTTTTTCTTTAATTAGTTTGATTTCTACTTATTTTAGAGATTATAACTACCTTGTTTAGTTTTTTTTATAATGATGTATACACCTGCAAAGACATCTCCTTTGTCTAAAAGAATTTGTATTTTATTTGTAACAATGCATATTGATATCTACCTAAATAAATAAATAAGATCGGAGGGCCAGCCTTTTGGTCTACATAGACACTCCTTATACTCTTTATAGACTATCGCGGTATAGAGGCGATTTACTAGCTTTCTCTGCCCTACATAATTGAGCAGAAGTCTGTGTATACACCAGCTAATTGGAAAACTAGGCGCTTAAAGTATTATTCGAAGCCCCAGTATAGTTATAACTAAATTTTTTTATTAATAAAAATGCATATAAATCTGAAGGACTTTAGCCTTTGCAACAATGCGCCAACTGGCAATACATGAAACTTTTGTCCATTACTGTGCTATGTAGTGCATAGCACTAGTAATGCTGCCTCATTAGTCTGTAACACTTATATTTAACATTTTTGCTTTTTTTATTTTCTGTCATCAGTCCATCGCCAGAGCAATTTCCAGCACTGAGCAGCTGTATGGTTGTACTGTGAGTTAAAATCACTTAAATTAATTATTATTGTAACGCAAACCGTCTCCATGTCTTGGGCCAGAACGGTGAATATATGTGATACGTGGTATTAAAGTTGTCAGTGAATATTTAATAATCATTAAATAGAATTTACGTCAGCTGTCTACAAAATGAGAAATTTCATAATATCTAGAACTATTCACGATATTACCATTTCTAAAGATCCTCATCCTGGCAGTCACTAAAAGCAAATGACGTGTATTTGGAAGAAAGGAGACGAACTTGGCTTCATACCCGTAGCGAAGCCTCCATAGAAGCCGAGAAGCCAGGCTTGCCCTATCAAACTGCTCATCAATAATATCAACTAATAAAATAACTCGTAAACTGTTTCAAACTATTTCAAATTTCGCGCGCTCCTCTGTTATACAATATACACAGGTCGTGACCTCGAATGTCAACACGCGGCAAATCTGATTGCTGTCGATTAGTCGTCTCTCTCGCACGCGTGGGCTTTTTACCGGGCTTTCTAACCTATGGCAAAATGTTCTATAATGAAATATAAATACGATTGTTTATATAGCAATTAATATAGAACGCAAAAGCCAGGCTTTTGTATGAAGTTAGACGAGAGTGGCGTCGGGCGATACATTTGGCATTTGCAGTGCACTTCACATTTCAATGTTTACTGTGTGTGTTTACTTGAGCGAATGAAACTTGCAATATTGAGTTGAAAATTTATACTTTTTTAAAGATTTTTAGTGAACATGGAGAATAATAGTGTTCCTTGTGATGAATTGAAGTGTGTTAAAGTGCTAATCGGCGAGGAAAAGGTAAAATCTTTAAACTTTGTTGAGAAAAAACAGCTCATATCCACGCCGAAACCAACGCCTGATGTGTATATTTCAAACGAGTAAAACCCACAAACGGCAATTTAATAGATCTGTTTATAAAACTCATTGGGTTGTTGGCTGCTCACATATCAATAAGTTGTATTGCTGGTGCTGTATATTTTTTTCCAACGAAAAAACAGCTTGGAATACTACTGGATATGATGATTTAAATAACTTATCTGGAGCTATTAAAAGGCATATGAATTCTCAAAAACACATGAATGCGGTAATTTCGTTCAGTAATTTTGGAAAAAATCGGATTGAAACATCTTTGTCGCGTGAGTTATCCGAGGAAATTACAAAACACAACATGCGTGTTGATCACAACCATAGTATTTTTCAAAGATTAGTCGATATTTTTTACCATTTAGCACAACAAGAACTTCCTTTCAGAGATCACGATGAGTCGAATACTTCATTAAATAGAGGCAATTTTTTAGAACTTGTATCGCTTCTTTCGAAGTACGATCTCGTGTT
Source organism: Parnassius orleans (assembly GCA_029286625.1). NCBI lineage: Eukaryota > Metazoa > Arthropoda > Insecta > Lepidoptera > Papilionidae > Parnassius > Parnassius orleans. The sequence goes on from JAGSMP010000092.1 coordinate 2,236,279, forward strand.
AGAAAAACATATACAGCATCAACAAAGCGACAAACGGTCGAGTTTTTTATCTAATACAATCCAAAATGACATTATTCATTCTGTCGCTGATGTAATGAAAACTCGCATCGAGTACGAAGTAAAATTGTCAAAATTCGTTTCAATTATTATTGACGAAACTCCCGATGTTAGTCACAGAGAGCAAATGTGTCTGATTCTCCGATATTATTATGGAAACGATATTCATGACCGTTTTATGGGGTATGTAGATATGTCTGAAAGTCACACAGCAGACACACTTTGTAATATCATATTGGAATTATTAAACAAACATGACTGCACCACAAAACTAGTTGCGCAAAGCTATGACGGTGCAAGTGCCATGTCCGGTGTCAGAAATGGAGCGCAACAAAAAGTTAAAGATATTTGTCCCCAAGCCATGTATATTTGGTGTAATGCACACATTTTGGCATTAGTTTTATCTAAATCTTGTAACTTGGAATTGGGGAAGTCAGCACTTTTTTTCAGTCCTTCAGGCTTTATTTAATTATTTTAATAACAGCACAAAACGGTCGTCTTTTTATGATGCACATTGCAGCAAAAAATTGCCTAATGCCCTCGCAATTCGTTGGACGTATACGTCACGAATTGTGAATACAGTATTCGAACAAAAAGATAATTTGATTAATTTGTTTTCGGATATGTGCGACAATCCGCAGAACTGGGACGGCGATACGATCTTGGCCGCCGAGAATTTTGAAAACGCATTGCGTTCATTTAATTTCAATATTTTTCTTTCAATTTTCCACCGGGTGTTTGAAAAAACCGACTGCTTGTACAATATTTTACAAAAATCAGAAGTTGATGTCGGTTATTGCAGTAATAAAATAAAGGAGTTTCAGACATGGTTACGTTCTGAATTTCAGTCAGATTTTGATCACATTTATGAAAACACATTGCAAAATAACTCTGCTCCTCGTTTGAGATGCAATGTGCGCTGTGCTCAGACAGAATACAAACGACTTTTTGTTGAAATAATTGATAACATATCTTCAGAAATTAATGGCAGATATTCTGAAATTTTCAAATTAAAATTTTTCCAATTGTTCAACAACAAACTATTCGAAAAATATGGTTCAGATTTTCCTTTAGAGGCATTAGATTCATTATTTGAAAATTAGGCAAACCATTTTGATAACCAAACATTGAAAACCAATTGATTTCATTGTATTCCTCCCCTGAATTAAAAGACCGCAATGTTTTCGAACTCATTGACTTTATAAACGAAAATAGTCTTGATGAGGCCTTTCCCCAGCTTTTAAAGTTAGCTTATCTTGTCGTAACTATTCCAGCTACAAGTTCCTCCGCGGAACGTGCTTTCTCATATCTGAAACGCATCCATACTTATTTGAGAAATACACAAGGTCAAGAGCGTCTTTCAGACTTATCAATTATCGCAATTGAAAAACAGTTATTGGTACAATTAAAACGTTCACCAATATTTTACGCGGACGTAATTAAATCTTTCCTTAAGAAAGAGAGACGATTCGATTTAGAATATAAATAATTTGTTGTTTTAATTTTGTACATAGTTTGTTTGTACTTTGTTCATGCGTTTCTTTTGTTCATGTATTGTATTGTATGTAAATATTTTTTTCTTTCGCTCAAGCAAACCCAAACGGCTTTTTTCAAAGCCACTGAAGGTATGCAATTGCTGATATGTCATACAATCTATCTAGCAGTAGTATGCCTTCTGTGTGCTTTGTTAAACACGTCCTTGACAGCACTGAATATTAAACAGACAGATCAAGATTGGTGTATTTTTATAAAACTGCTAAAAACAACAAAACCATATCTTGGGCTTGCCATAGTTTGGAGCCCTAGCTTCGCCACTGCTCCATACAAGCTTGGGCCCGGCGTGAACAAAGTTCAAATATGTCTTATTTTGAAGATTTAAACATTTGCTACTTATGCCAAAAAACCATATTTTTGCAGGACCTGGGGTTTTATTTTTATTTTATGTTTTATGGTTTGTAGGTTATGTAGTAAAAACACTCGTTCTTGTGATAAGTTGTTTGAATAAATTGAAAAGGACACAATGGAATGCAGTTTTGTAGTTATTATTAAAAAAAGTAAAATAAAACTCAACCTTTTTTAATTGTTTAATTATTTTCTGCAATTAATATTAAAATGTCATTTAAAAAAGCAGCTGGAGGCTGTATATTGTCTGTTCTATTCCTCTCATAACCCAAGTACCACATAATTGTCATTATGTGGGCGCAACAACCTACTGTAATCCGAGAGTAAAGCCCACAGAACACAATTACTCTCTATCGAGAGAAAAACGCCATGTCCAAACTAAAAAACTGAAATGTCTATACGTTTATAATTCTAGCGCCACAGTGGGCGCCCATATGAAAATTTTTTCGCGGGAATTTCAAACCTTTTTGTTCTGTAACAAATCTTTTTATTTAAGGCATATTTGAGTAATTTAGGCTTAAACGTCACAAACCTATGGGGTAAATTCCCATACATTTGAGAGGTTGCACCAAAATTACTCGAATATACTTTAGATTAGTATGTAGGATAAAATAAAACTATAAATGAGTATAGTTATGTTATGTAATTTTATTTTCTGGAAGACAGATTGTTTATAAACTATACATTATTATTGATGTTTTTTATTGCTTTTGCACATAATATTTCCACGCTTGTTACTGATATATAGCACATGTTATTGTCAGAGAGTTATTCTTCACAGAACATTAACGTAAATTTAAATCAGCAAAATTCTCATGGTGAAAACTTAACTCAGCCCAAATACGTGATCTGAAACAGATACAATTCGAGTCAATATAATAATAATCCCTACAAATAACGGTCAATAAATTCAAAATGTTTATAGACTTACCACAATATTGTCATAAGTTTTTCTTTTCCTATTATAGGAAACCTGCAGAAAGTGATCAGATCATTTTGTGCTTTTTATTTGCACAACACTTAACTTACTTTCAATATTGATCACACATCGTGCATAAAATTTTGAAATAATTAATTAATTTATAGACAATATCTTATACAGAGTTAACATCTCACAAAAAAATCTTTACTTTTTAATATGCCTAATAATCACGACAATATTATGACTGTGTATTCGCCTACAAACGAAAATGAAGTATTCTGAGCCCATAATACCTGAATTTAAGCAACAATCATATTAAAATTTAAACCTATGAAATAAATTTGAATAAATTTCAGAAAATATTTTCAATATGAAAGACGTTGACAAACAAATGTCACTTTTTTCTTCTTTAAATTCATAGCTTCTTTTGATAGAATTCTGCTAATATTTACCAATTTAATTTTAATCAATTAATAGGTAAATTAATTGTGCAAATCTCAGAGTAGTATGTATGTAATTATACTTAAAAGAGCAAACCAAAAAAAGTTTAACACAGAATTAGTATTTTTAGTTTCTTCCGATATATTAATATTAATTTAAGTATCTAATTTTTAAAATGGCAATCTAAAACAACATGAAGGAAAGAAACAGCGATATTTTTTTCTCGCTTTATTTTTACAAGCCCAACAACAACACAACCCAACACATTAACAAAATCATGATTGTGTGCATATTTCTCGGCTTTCATACAAAGTTGCATCACCCTGGTAAAGCCAAGGGTTAAGTTAATTAAATCCACAAAAGTAAAAACACAAAATCTATCCACAAACACAACCACAATACCAAATGCGCATGACAAGTTGAAACTCGAAGTTACCAAGTTATAAGTCTCCTTCGGAACAGGCAATGATCAATGACCATACAGCCTATTTAATCATGTCCGATAATATTCAAATGTTTTTTAATTTAATAACATAGTCTATTCAATCGTTTTTCTTAATAGATTTCCTTTATTCGATCTCTACAGATTCGCCACAATATTTCATTATAGTGATTTTTTTGATAAAAAAAGTCTATTTATTATAAAAATAGACTTCATTATCTATTGCCATAGACAAAATACAGAAAAACATTTAAAAACGTTTCGTTTCTGCTATGGTAAAAGCATCAGCTTTCGTTTTTGAGTTTAAAAAAATGTTTTTATGATTGTCCCATATATTACAGAAATAAAAACCATTTATTTATGCCGTATAATTTATCGTTTTATTACCTACATATTTTTGTATAACTGTTACGAACGACGTCAAGTATCCAATTTCATACATCTTCTTTAAGACTTGAGTATTAAAATAAAAAAAAGTAAATTAATAAAGTAGTTAGTTATTAGTAAAGGTTTGAAAGGCTATTAAAAATAAACAGCTGCTTAAATACGAAAAAAACTTAAATTAAGTGTTTATAATAACCTTATGTATAATAAAGCAAAGTTTAAAAACATCACCTTAAAAAAATTACACAACTGATTATGTTTTGCGTTATTTATTGGATTTGCCTCTTGCTTTAAACTTTTCTAAATCCGAGCCGAGGCTCGAGCATCGTTACTCGTCTTTATTATCAATTAATTGCTCTAAAATGTTTAATGAGATAAATAATAACCCGTGATATAATCTTTAGTTTTTACTATCCATAAATATCGAGTTGTAAACTCGTTTTGTACCTAAATATTAAATAATGACCGACGCTGCCGGACGAATGTCAGATGTGATCTGTTATTGAGGCGGTATTTAGGTTTAAAATAATCAAAGAAAATATAAAATTAGATTAATTAATTAATAATAACCCGTGATATAATCTTTAGTTTTTACTATCCATAAATATCTAGTTGTAAACCTTGTTTTGTACCTGAATATTAAATAATGACCGACGCTGCCGAACGAATGTCAGATGTGATCTGTTATTGAGGCGGTATTTAGGCTTAAGATAATCAAAGAAAATATAAAATTAGATTAATTAATTAATTAAATTACACCTCATCTAGTTGCTTTAAACCCTGCTTAGTGTTGGACAATGCTCTAGCGACCGACTGATGATAGAAAATCAAAATCAAAGCCGCTCCCACAGGTGGTGTTTAGTGGGTAAGATACTTCTTCAAAGTGAGTCCCACATAAGCACGCAGCCGGCTGCGTGATATGCTATGAGCATTCACCACCTCCCTCCTCCGCTTCCGGAGGGTTTCCTAGCATTGGGCGCAAAAAAAAAAAATGATGCAGCATTTCCAGTGCTATGTAGTGATTATATATGTAATAATTCTATGGATCAGATGATTTTGTGCTTTTTATTTGCAGAACACTTAACTTACTTTCAATGATGATCACACATCGTGCATAAAATTATGAAATAATGAATTAATTTATAGCCAATATCTTATACAGAGTTATCTCACAAAAAATCTTTACTGTAGGTATATTCACGACGATATTATGACTGTGTATTTGCCTACAAACGAAAATGAAGTATTCTGAGCCCATAATAACTGAATTTAAGCAACAATCAATAATAAATATTAAAATCTAAACCTATCAAATAAATTTGAATAAATTTCTGAAAATATTTTCAATATGAAAGACGTTGACAAACAAATGTCATATTTTTTCTTCTTTAAATTCATAGCTTCTTTTGATAGAATTCTGCTAATATTTACTAATTTAATTTTAATCAATTAATAGGTAAATTAATTGTGCAAATGTCAGAGTAGTATGTATGTAATTATACTTTAAAGAGCAAACCAAAAAAAGTTTAACACAGAATTAACATTTTTAGTTTCCTCCGATATATTAATATGAATTTTAGTATCTAATTTTTAAAATGGCAATCTAAAACAACATGAAGGAAAGAAACAGCGATATTTTTTTCTCGCTTTATTTTTACACACCCAACACAAACATTAACAAAATCATGATTGTGTGCAGATTTCTCGACTTTCATACAAAGTTGCATCACCTTGGTAAAGCCAAGGGTTAAGTTAATTAAATCCACAAAAGTAAAAACACAAAATCTATCCACAAACAAAACGCATGACAAGTTGAAACTCGAAGACCATACAGCCTATTTAATCATGTCAGATAATATTCAAATGTTTTTTTAGTTTAATAACATAGTCTATTCAATTGTTTTTCTTAATAGATTTCCTTTATTCGATCTCTACAGATTCGCCACAATATCTCATTATAGTGATTTTTTAAAAAAAGTCTATTTATTATAAAATTAGACTTCATTATCTATTGCAATAGACAAAATACAGAAAAACATTTAAAAACGTTTCGTTTCTGCTATGGTAAAAGCATCAGCTTTCGTTTTTGAGTTTAAAATTTTTTTTATGATTGTCCCATATATTACAGAAATAAAAATCATTTATTTATGCTTATAAGTTATCGTTTTATTACCTACATATTTTTGTATAATTGTTACGAACAACGTCAAGCATCCAATTTCATACATCTTCTTTAAGACTTGAGTATTAAAATAAAAAAAAAGTAAATTAATAAAATACTCGTAATTAGTTATTAGTAAAGGTTTGAAAGGCTATTAAAAATAAACAGCTGCATAAATAAGAAAAAAAACTTAAATTAAGTGTTTATAATAACCTTATGTATAATAAAGCAAAATTTAAAAATACCATCTTAAAAAACTTACACAACGAATTATGTTTTGCGTTATTTATTGGATTTGCCTCCTGCTTTAAACTTTTCTAAATCCGAGCCGAGGCTCGTGCATCGTTACTCGTCTTTTTTATCAATTAATTGCTCTAAAATGTTTAATGAGAGAAATAATAACCCGTGATATAATCTTTAGTTTTTACTATCCATAAATATCGAGTTGTAAACTCGTTTTGTACCTGAATATTAAATAATGACCGACGCTGCCGAACGAATGTCAGATGTGATCTGTTATTGAGGCGGTATTTAGGTTTAAGATAATCAAAGAAATATAAAATATGATTAATTAATTAATTAAATTACACCTCATCTACTTGCTTTACACCCACCCTGCTTAGTGTTGGACGATGATCTAGCGACCGACTGATGATAGAAAATCAAAGCAAAAATGCTAAATACAAGTGTAACAGACTAGTGATGCAGCTGCGCCCCCTTTCCCTTAAGGGGGTCGCATCCGATTCGGCGGAAAGGCCATACAGGCCAAAGCCGTTCCCACAGGTGGTGTTTAGTGGGTAAGGCACTTCTTCAAAGTGAGTCCCACATAACCACGCAGCCGGCTGCGTGGTATGCTGTGAGGATTTACCACCTCCCTCCCCCGCTTCCGGAGGGTGTCCTTGCATTGGTCGCAAAAAAAAATAGTGATGCAGCATTACCAGTGCTATGTAGTGATTATGGACAAAAATTTCATGTAATACCAGTTAGCGCATTATGGAAAAAGCTAAATTCCATGAGATTTAAATACGTAATGTCTTTTTTATCAAAATGTATAGTTCAAACTATATTAAGGCTTCAAATATCACTTTAAGCGCCTAGTTCTCCGATGAGCTGTTGTATCACAGACTTCTGCTCTATTATGGGAGACATAGGCAGGTAGTAAATCGCCTCTATACGGCAAGAGTATAACCCGTAGGTCTATAAAGAATATTTGAACGAAAAGGTTGGCGTTCTGATGTTTTGTAAAAGCGTCCAGTGGAGAATTAAAACATGGAGCGTAACAGAATACCATACGATATTGCTCAAAGTGGTGACAATCCTGGCAACATAACATAGCACAAAATACTATTAAATACTTAAAAAATAAAAAAGATGTACGAAAAACATAAAATATGCGTCTGCCTGCATCTCTTACCAGGTCTACTCCAACTATTTTATTTCCATTACAGCAGTTCTGCGAAATAAAAAAAATATTTTTAAGACATGTGCAGTCTGCCAATACTCTTGATGATATCAATCCCTTTGTACTTATATTAAAACAATCATCCTTAACGCTCATGAACCTAACCGCAATATGAATACTCCAAATTCTGACTAAGAAATTTTTGCAGTACTCAACTGAGTAACATTATGGGTATAAAAATCCTTTTTAATAATTTTATTCAACTATACATATAAATTATACTAAACAAAAAAAACATGTTGAATAAAATACTACACCATATCGTTCCCTACGGGACGTGCACCCACGTGTCGTAAGAGGCGACAGAGGGAAACTGTACGAGCAGCCGCAGCTTCCGGATATAAACTCAAAAAAAAAACTACGGTTACCAACCGAACCAATCCCTGCAACTATGTGCAAAATTATATGAAGCATCTATATGGGAGGCCTTTGTTCAGCAACGGACTTTTAATAAGCTGTAACGATAACGGTAAACAAGTCTTATTCCATAAAGTTTCATGATCAAATTAATAAAGATATTAAAAAGTTTAAACTAATCTTCGTTATGACTTTAGAAAATAGCGCATTTTATGATTATGAATGAATAGTGAAACGTTCACTTAATCGTTTTTTAATTAGTGAAATAAAACGTTGTTAATAAACTTATAACATACAAAAATATTTATTTTTTATTTATTTATAATTTATTTTTACACCTCACTTAAAAGGATTACAAAGGGCGGACATAATGCCTTTTGCCTTTTTAAATGTAATAGTTTCCGAGCAATCTGAGTTCTGTCACGAGCATTGAAAACCTGGGTACATTAGAATCAAATATTTTTAGAAATATGTTGCGATATCCGACATCCTGACTTACGGAAGAGTCTACCACTACAGCTTTTAACAGCCTCTCAGGAATAAAAGAAGAAATTGGATTGATGTGACAAACAAAAAGAAGATATTTGATAATAAAACTAAATAATTAAAAAACTGATATACTCTATTTTCTAGTAGTATGACACTATTGGCAGTGGATATTATTGAATTTGTTCTAATAAGTTAAGAAAACTAAGGGCATGTAGTAGTCTGCTCACGTTATGTTAATAAAAAGAAGTGTAGAAAGATCTGTTTGATGACAAAAAAACTAAGAATCAGAACGATTACATTATTAAAGATTATCTTAAACCCTTTTAGAAACTTTTTTTAAAATATATATAGAGTCCACGTGATGTTAAATGATAGTATCCTCGATTTCGAGTCAAAATGCAGATGCGTTGTCACCTCTGGGGATTAAGATGGAATGCTTCTTTTCTAGTAAAAAGGGTATCCCGTTCTCTACTCTTACCATACGAAACACAGAAGCATTGAGCTGCTATTTCACACTGGTATTCTGTGAGAGCGTGGTCCTTCCCTGGTCGAGCCTTGCCATTCGTGCTACAACCTTATTATAACTGCAGCATGGCTCCACCATGTAAATAAAATTCACTATAGGCTTTCGTAAAATATTACACTTTTTCTGTTTTATGATAAAATAACAATGCAGATATTTGAAATCTCTGATATAATATATTAATGCAATAATTTACTTACGTGTTGAAACATAATCAATTGTGGTTATACTCGTATTGCAGACGGTGAATAATGCTCTACTCGAGTAATAAATTTTACAATGCGGACGAATCCGAAATGTACGAAATTTCCTTATACTTTATTAAAATTATTTTTACTCATGTAAAACTGGACTAAAGTTATTACTAATGCTTTTAACAAAATTTACGTTAACCACACCATTAAGGGCATCAACGTCTTTTTTGCCACCAGGGCGGCGCCACTTGGGAATGAGGTGAAATATTTGACAGATTTCATAGCGGGGGAAGTTATTTGTGTGTGTAGAGATTAATATTTCTTTCTGAAATATTAGATTATATTCTAAATGAATTAGATTAGAAAACAAATTACGGATATTCCTAAAAGTAGAAAAATCAAACAAAAGTTAGTTAAAGTGTAAAAAGTGACCATCTGCGTAAGAAATAAGTTCACCTTAGTTCCAACTAGTGACATCTGGTGAGCGTAATATTTTAAGACCTCATTTATTTGACATTTTTTGTAGTAGAGGCTCTCTCTGGTGGTAGAGGCATACTACAGCTGTATTGTGGCTTCAGTATAAGTGGATCGGATTGACGGGAGAACGACCACGCTCTCATGTAGTTACAGCGTAAAAAATAATAGCATAATACTGCTAAAACATCGTATTGGTACTCACCAATACGATGTTTTAGCATACATTCGTGTGAACCGGAAATCCTTTTTACATCTAAGTTTTGACGGATAACAGTACAACTGCATTTTGATTTGAGTAGTGTCTATGGGCCATTGCCATAGTTACCACGCTTAATTTTCACAATTTTGAATTTTCTAGATGTTATTAGGAAGGCTGCTGCCCATCTCCTGATTTGTTACCCTTTGTCGCCTCTTACGACACCTATGGTGCGATATGGGGTAGTGGATATTCTTATATCGCCACTACACGGTTTCTAGCCTGTTTTGAATATAACAAATTTTAGACACTGAATAATGTCTTATATTCTTATATCATAAGCCGGTGTATAACTAAATTTTAATAATCTCATAGCTCGAGGATCACATTAGAGGTCGCGTTATTATATCTGATGACTCGCATATTAGGCGCTGCTTCTTTTAACCCGTCTGAATATTTTAGATACAACAATTGTGAACCTATCAAGTCTTAGATCTTATTTCTTTTATATTCCTGCTCAGGCCATTTTGAGACTGTTTTGAGGCTCCAGTGATTTCTGTGTAGAGACAGCGTAAGATAATTCACTATCCCATCACACCCCGTGGGTGATGTGATCGTGATAAAATCCACAAAATTACTTTTATTCAATGTTAAATAAATATGTTGATGAGTCAGGTATATTGCGAAGAAGAAGACGATCAGTTTTCAAAACGGATCCTGTAACTTGAGGTTAAAATCACCCTAAGAGCACTTATTAAGCGTTTTCATTAAAGGTTAAGAAATTTTGACTGCCTTTTTGGTCTAATGGTCGAAGGCGCGACTGATGACCATGTGTTCCCGAGGTCGAATTCCGGTTTGGGTCTTATAATAGTTTATTAGCATTTTCTGTCAAGAAATTCTCAGTGGCAGCCCGGAGTCAGGAAGTTGGCGGTGTTCTACCCCCGTGCCCCGGAAAGCACGTATAGCCCTTATGTTGCCCCTGATCTCTCTCTGGTCTTGTCATGTTGTTGTCGTTTTACTTCAAAAATCAATTCAGTTTCACAAGGGTCGCTCGACAACTGATGCTGGTGTTGAGCTGATTAAATATATTTTAAATGCATGGGAGAATTCACAGGATGCTTTGGGTATATTCTATGACCTATCCAAAGCCTTCGATTGTGTTCACCATGAAACATTAATCAGGAACTACACCACTACGGTGTAAGAAGTAATGCTCTAAAATTAACTGTTTCATATTTAAGTAACGATACTCAAAAAGTTGTCATTAATAGTATGAGCTCTTCCGGGTCGATAGTACAAATGGGCGTGCCTCAAGGCTCAATTTTCGGCCCTTTCTGTTTCTTGTATATATTAATGACTTACTCATAGTAGGGGATAACCATAATATAGTATTATTTGCTGATGACACTTCATTAATTTTCAAATTAAAACGACAATTATTAAAATATGACGAAGCAAATAATGCTATATCTAAATTAGTAAATTGGTTTAATGTTAATAACTTGCATTTAAATAGCACTAAAACGAAATGTATGAAGTTCATGACCCAAATGTCAGACAATTAAATACTAATGTAATTTTAAATGGGAGGAACTGAGTCTTGTCTATACCACCATTTTTCTTGAATAACACTAGACGCGAAGCTCAATGGAGCCCCATATATCAAAGTTAGCAAGCAGACTTAGTTCTGCAGCATATGCTGTAAAAATTAGAAATCTTACCAGTGTACAGCTAGACTTGTTTACTTTAGCTGTTTCCATAGCATAATTTCGTATGGTATTTTGCTATGGGGACACGCAACTGACACTGAAATTATATTTGTTTTACAGAAGAGGCCATAAGAGCAATCTATGATTTAAAACCCAAAGAGTCGCTCAGACAAAATTTAAGGAAATTAATATATTAACTTTGGCCTCTCAATACATTTATGAAAATGTAATGTACGTACACAAAAATAAAATTAGTTATACAAAATAAATGATATTCATTCTGTAAATACTAGGAACAAACACAAGCTAGTAGTACCATTTACTCGACTCCACCGAGTCAGTAATTCATTCTTGGGCGATGTATACGCTTTTACAACAAAATCCCAGAAAATATACAAAATTGACCTGCTCAAAATTCAAAACTTTATTAAACATAGTTTGTATAAAAGGGTTATTATAATATTAAGGAATTTATGGATGATAATAACCCCTGGGAATGAGGTGTTCGCTACCAAGCTATTTCTAATTTGTTTTGTGTGGTTAATTGTAACATACATGATTGTAAGCTGTTATTTAAAAAAGTCCCACTGGGTTTCTTGCTGGTTCTTCCCAGGACAGAGGATTTTTTGAACCAGTGGTAATTAAACAAAAGAGTGACTTTCAATAAGTATTATTTATAATCTATATTGAATAAAAAGTTTCTGTTTCTGTTTCTGTTCCATCGGACTATGAGAGTAAGAGAATAGAGGAGTGCACTTGTGTTTGCGCATACACTTGTGCACTTTAATTCTCTACCTCGCAGATGGCTAGTATGCGTTGGAACTGGCTGCCGAGACTGAAATGCGGTCTGGAGGACATTATTGATAAACGCAAAACACCAAATCTCACCAATTTTATATATCACAAGTGGTAAAATTAAACATTTTGTACAACCGACTTCAATATAAATTATTAAGGATAACTCAAAACTACTAGTCAGACCTTGATCAAAATACGGAACCGCATGAAAACCACCAGCTTTCAAATAAAAAAAGAATCATCAAAATCGGTTCACCTAGAAAAACGTTATGAGGTAACACAAATAAAAAAATAAAAAAAGCAGTCGAACTACTTCCTCCTTTTTGAAGTCGGTTAAAAATTCAATTTAGAATAGGCGATAAGACAAGAGCATTAATCCGCATACGATTAATTCCCCCCCAAAACCTGCATATGCGATGACGTCTCACAGTCTGACGTGGCCGACGTGTCACAGTCGCCAAATTGGCAGATTGGCTTAACGCAAGTCCTCCGTAATACAAACAAGACAATTTTTGACATAATTAATGACAGTCGTTGCTTATGGGGGGTACCCGATATAGCCCAAAGGATTAGTAAGCTGAAGTGGCAATGGGCCAGCCATATAGCACGAAGAATCGACAACCGATGGGGAAGAAAGGTTCTCGAGTGGCAGCCTCGTACCGGCATGCGAAGTGTAGGGCGTCCCCCCACTAGATGGAGTGACGACCTGGTAAGACATGCAGGAAGTCAATGGATGCAGGTGGCTCGGGACCGTGCTTTGTGGCATTCCTTGGGAGGCCTATGTTCAACAATGGACTTGTAAAGGGCTGTAATGATGATAATGATGATTTCGGAGGTCACCATAAAACCATATAACACCTTCAACGATATGTATTTCAAACTACTTTCCAAAGTCACCGTCGTCAATTTTTATTCAATGCGACTCTTTTCAAAACTCAAAATTTCACACATTATGTAATACCAATGACTCACGCCAAGTTTTCTATATTGGATAATCATGTATGCGGATTCTGAAACAGTCTTCAACTATTCGGTACTTTGGTAAATTTATCTCGACAGCTTAACGAAGCGGAAAAAACGTAACTTCTAATTCGATTCGGTTAGCACAGTAAAGTAAATATGTAGGATTTGCATTCGAAAAAGTTTTGTTTGTGAGTGTTTGAAAATGTTATTTAAAGTAATGAACATGTTTTTACCATGTTTTTATTTATTTGTTTTCTTCTCTATTTGTCTGTACGATTTTGGAATCGAGTTTAAGCTAACTTCTCAATGAGGTAGGGAGCTAGAGAATTGAAGCTTTAAACATATTGGATTAGAATTGGACGACGGTGCAACAAAAACTCACTTTTTATTTATTTGTTTGTTTGTCTGTTGTGTGCAAATTGCAAATTGATTTTAAACTAGAGACAAAATTGAAAAGTGGTAAAAATAGTCGAGTATTTTTAAATTGATATATTGTATAACATGTTATGAATGGCGGTGCAAGAATATCCACTACACCGTAGGTGTTGTAAGAGTCGTCAGAGGGAAAATGAAATAGGAGATGGACAGCAGCATCTTTTTAATAACAACTCAAAACTATAAAAAACTACGATTGCCAACTTGCCTGCCAAGCGTGGCAGCTATGGCAATATTCCCTCTATAAGGCAATTTATTCGGGAGGCCTATGTCCACCAGTGGAAATTTTTAGGCTGTATTTTATTAATTAAAAAAAATTACCCCCCACACTAAGGTTTTCTCCTGTATCGTGGAGGCAGTTTACAAACATAAATTGCACAAGGATTAACATCAAGATCCAGAATAATTATTTGTAGGCCATATAATTACTTGTTCCGTGCGGGATTTGAACCCGCGGCTCCTAGCGCTACAGCTCATAGCTAAGCCACTGAGCCGTCTATTGGATGGAATGGATGCATATTCAAAAAAAATTATGACTCGGTTGGGCTCTATCTTGTTTGGCTGTGGCGCTCTAGCGGTGCTGCGCTGAAAGCCGCGGTTTCGATCACGAAACAAATATTTGTTTGGCCTACAATTAAATAATTGTTCCAGGTTTGGATGTGTGATAAGGATGCTGACAATAAGTTTATACTGCTGACTTTATAAAATGAAAAAGAAGCGAGATACGAAAACAAATCATCATCATTTTCATAATTATCGTACTTTTCAGCCCTATTATATGTACAAGTCCACTGCTGAAAATAGACTTCTCCCAAGGAAGGCCAAAAACCACGGCCCTGATAAAAATAAGTTGACTAAGCGAAAATAAAAAAACAACCACGTTTTGTATTCAAATTATGATACGTTATTATTAATTTTACCAACTTACGTTGATAACTAATATAGATGTTTTGTTGGAAGGTCATTTTAAGAGGATAATTTACCAGTTTTTATGTATCGAGAAAAATTTTCAAAACATTTTTTGAAAAAACAGCGCTCCATTTTATTCTCTTTCATTTTCGTAACATTAACATATTTTTTTCTCTGCCATTAACTTTATAGTTTTCGATAAAAATTATTTCAGACAAGCCTAAATCATCGCCGTATTCTTATGTATGTATGTAAAACGCCTCCACAATACAGGCGAAATTCTTTAGTAGATCACGGCGCTTCTGTATCAGCTCATAAAGTCATGATCCTCCTTCGGTTTAGGGGAGAACCGGAAGACACATTTCGTGCAAAACACCTTTTTTATAATGAAAAATGACAAATGACCTAATAGTCCACGCGATACTAAAATCTGTCACTTGTGAAAAATAACGTTAAATACCTCACAACCTTTAATTATATTGATACTTTTGACATTCGATTCGTAACCTAGCAATGGGTGTACTGTTGCTTCAAAGCAACTGCCTCAAGGCAGTAACCGGAAGAACAGTGGGGCAACTCATATTGACAACTAAGCAGAAAAAAGCCCTATCACTCATTAATTAACTTACCAATTTTTAATAATAAGGTGCATGACCTTTGACGCCCGTTCTTATAATCGATTTTATATCTAACGTAACCAGATGTCTGCATTTATCGCATATTGCTTTGTGCGCGAGCAACTTTGTAAGCAAATGTATTTAATGTCAACCTTATGCGAGTCTACGATATAATAACAATAAAGATTTACGTGATAAAAATGTAATTTACTGGTCGAAGGCTTAGAAAAACGGGTGTCGTCTCTTACACAGGTATTTGCAATATGACTACTACCCTTCTCAACATATTTTTCTATTTATTATATTATAGACATTTATTGAACATTTACATTTTCAAATTAAAGTGGTTCGCCGAAAATATGTGTATATATGAACAAACATGTTTATGCCTTTTTGTTCACCGGTTTGTTTCCTTAAAATCTGCTATTCGTATTTGAAGTCTTAATTTTCTTCCAAATACAGTCATTAATTTTCAGGGACAGTCATAATGAAAAAATTTAGATATGGTAATGTCGTAAATAGTTCTTTTATGAAATTTCACATTTTGTAGCCAGCTGACGTAAATTCTACTTAACGATTATTCTCATTGGCAACTTTAATACGAGTACGTCACGTATCACATTATATAT
The DNA here is from genome assembly GCA_029286625.1 of Parnassius orleans. Taxonomy (NCBI): domain Eukaryota; kingdom Metazoa; phylum Arthropoda; class Insecta; order Lepidoptera; family Papilionidae; genus Parnassius; species Parnassius orleans. The sequence continues at coordinate 2,252,346 of JAGSMP010000092.1, forward strand.
TCACCGTTCTAACCATGACGTAGACGGTTTGCGTAACAATAATTTATTTAAGTCATTTCAACTCTCACAGTACAACCACACAGTTAATTCTATGAAGGAAAGGTCGTCAGAGATTCTATTACGTTACTAGATTTTACTTCTCAGTACTATGAAATTGGCTTTTATTGAGTAAGGGACGAGACTTTTGCTTGCTATATTTAAAGTAATTTTATAATGGAAAAAAAAAACAACAATTATTGATTCAAATTAGATTGGTCGTTACAAGTTAGTAATGAACATGTTTTTTTCGCAAATTTTTCATGATATAAAAACCATATCAAAAGTCCATTGAAATAGGCTTAACTTAGGCCTTCCCCAATTATTGTCTCAAAGGTGGGATTTGCCCGAAAATTTCTAATTAACCCGAAATATTTTTAGTTTAGTATACATATAGCTTGAATAAAATAATTAAGATTATCTTTTTTCATTATATGTAATGGTTCTCAGTTGATTACTGGAAAAGATTCTTAGTCAGAATTTGTAAATAAATTGTTATTCATATTGCGGTTAAAAGTTCATGAGAGTTTAAGGTCCTTGTTTTAATATAACTACAAAGGGATCGATATCATCAAGAGTGTTGGCAGACTTCTTAAGTCTTCCAGATATTTTTTTAATTCCTCGGACATGCAGTTTTCTCGTGATATTTTCCTTCACCGCCGACCACGTGGTAAATCAGCACTTATAATTGCAATTAACAATTTCATTTGGGGATCATTACGGGTTGCTCGTGTACAATGAAATTTACAACGAGCGCGTAGCCCCTGAGTTATCACGGCTCATACAATACATAAAATTATAATATATTACCATAAATCTGTGAATTAAAATAGCAAAACAGTAAAATATAAATACATTCATCATCATCATTATTGCAGTTCTTTACTAGTATATTGTTTTACAGAATTTGCAAATCGCGTGCTGTAAATTTCACGATCAACCCAGGTTCAACCCCGCTGGCACGAATATTGCAATTTTATATATATATATATATATATATATATATATATATATATATATATATATACTGTCCGGATCGAGAGTGAACGGCAAAAAGGTTTTACTCTAAGTGGTCGTATCTGTGGTAACGTAGCAACCGTTGTTGTTATATAGGATTTTTGGAATTAATATCATCGAAAAAGCGTACCATATATTTGCAACGAATTGCTAACAATCTGTTAATTGTATTTTCTGATACTTTATGTTGAAACGCACGCATATTTGCGCCATCCATCATGACTGCATTTGGGATGATCCTCTTTCGCCTACATCAGGAGTGGGATAAAGTTATCGCCCACATAATCTTCGAATAATGTGATGAAGACGTGGTGGCCGTGCGGAGTGCGGATCGCTTTTGAATGGAAGTATGCTGTCGGCGTGGGACGCCGCGGGCGGATTATTTAACGCTGCTGCCAGCCGACATTTGATGCGTGAGGGAAGTAAATTTGTCTTAAATATTGCTTTGAAAAAAATATTTTGTAAAAGTGTGAAAAATATTGTGTAGTAACAAATGGTTAACTTTTTAATTGGGGTAAGGTTTGAAAGTAAGTCACCTGAATTGGGGGAGGTGGGGTGGTGGGGGGAAGAAGGGGGAGTTGTAGAATCTCCCCCAACTTCCCCCCCTTGCCGGACGTGCTTAGTTATTTTTTATAAATTTTAAAAAATCTCATTTTGAGGTTATTTTTTCGTAATGTTTTTTACAATATAAACCTGATTTATGGGGGGAGAGAGTTGGGGAGGGTTGCCCAACGCCACTCAACGTGGCGTAGTCGAGGGAAACTCGGTCGACGCGACTTCCCTACCCTTCTAACCTAATCTGTCCGAGTCGGTCGAGTGCCCAAAGTCACGAGCTCGCTTCGCTCGCTCTTGTACTCAATGAAACACCAAAATATTAACTTTTATAATTACTTTGATTTATAAACATAATTTATAGCTGTCACCGTTTATCAAAGAGGATCTTTGCGAAATTAGCGAAACTTAGTGAAACGTTAGGGAGCACATTCACTTAAACTCGGAAGCAACGGAATGACGTAAAGTATATCTGTCACTGTCAACAAAATGGCTGGCCTAGCGAACCATTTTACGCTTTTATCATTTTTCAGATGACTGACAGATTCAACGTCAAAAACGATATAATTTAGTTAAATGTACGTTCCATTTCACCTTTAGTTAGTGATTTACCAATATTTTTAAAAAATAATTAAAAATACTTCGACGCTGCTCCGGCAGCAAAAATCGCATGGGGGTGCTTCAGATACACCCATTTGACCCCCACAGTGACAGAATTCTCAAATTCAGGTGACTTACTTTCAAACCCAACCCTTTAATTGATTGAGAGAAATGCCTGAAAGCCAAGCTTGCTTACTTCATTTTATTTTGTGTTATGACAATGTCAACAGCCATACCGTAGCCGTAGCTCAAAGAGTGGGTGCGGTGCGCGTGTGGTGGTTGGTAGAGGTCTAGTATAGTCGTCGTTGAGATGTAACGGGATGACTGAACATAGATATGAGTGCTTGTAAAAATAAAATGAAGTGTAGTATACATTTTTTGGACATTTTATTTTGTGATGTAAAGTTTCCTTTGACTTGATCTAGTTGAAGTAGAATTAAATATTGAAGAAGTTGCCGGAGCTATTTTCAAGCGTTCATATTCTTAGTCACTTGTTATTACTATTTGGTCACATTGCACGAATTGGTGCGTAGTTGCAACTACAATTTACTTGTAAGTCATTCAGGAGCGATGAACATCTGATGGTGTGGTGGAAGGCCTTTGTCTCGTAGAGACTACCGTTGGTTGACTTGGAACGATCTGATAGTCGTTGTCTCTACAGTAGATCGTATCACAAGAAGTGATTAGGATAGAGTAACAGTTTGTTGCTAGTCATTGCGGCATTGTGATCACTGTGTGTAATCAAATAGATAACTTAAATGATTTTTCTGTGTTTTGGCACACTCTACATCATGATTTTTTCATGAAAACTTGGCGGAAAGAGTGAATAAAAGTGTTATTACTCCGTAATTATTATTATACAAAGTATGTTTTGTTAAGTACCCTTAACCGACGAGCATGTATGCGTAGGTACATATGTGCATGTAAAGGAGGCGTTTTATCACGAGTATTGGTAATGCCGTATATGTCAACCGTAAGTAAAAATTCAACACAATTTTGCATTTTAATCCAGACCATCCAAACTCGGATATAGAGGGATGGTGTAATGTAGTAAAAATTATCGCAAAATAAACGCTAGATAGAAAATGATTTGATTTATTAATGCCATTAACAGCCGCTTTAAAAGATAACGCAGCTAATTGTCTTACCGAGCTTAACTTTACTAAAATGGCATGTCCCTTAGTAAAGAAACCAGAGGTAAAGAAACAGTGTCTGAAACTGTTCTTCGCTTATGATCCCTAACCGAGTAAATTCCTAAAACAATCATGCCTGATGGAGTTATTACTGGATTTGTTATCTCAGTTTTATGTTCATGCGAAATATGTTTCACATGGGGTACATTTTAAAGTTCGAAATGTTTAGCGATGTACCGCGAAAATGTTTAACTTTAACATGCTATGAATGGAGAGAATGAGTGGTCTTTTTATGTTCTAATGTGTTATGAGTGTGGCAATTTTGCTCTGAATATTGTGTCCAGTCAGGTTGGTTAAACAGAGTACAGATAACAGTATCGTCCGGGCCAGATCCGTGCGGTTGGTCGCAGGGACTTACTAGTTTGCAACTGTATATGACGGCTTGAGAGAAAGGTGCCGTCCGGTCTATGCGTGGTCGAAGGGACGCTTTCGATTATTGTGTGATTGAGGATGTTAGTATATTTACAAGAGGGTATGTGTTATTAAAGTGTATATCTTCTATCGATGCTAATAGTGCCGTTCAAGCTGTATAAAGAGCTGTGTGTCTGTGTGTGCTTAGTGGAAAGAGCCAGTTCTCCGGTCCATGTTGTCATATGAGATGATGGGTGGTCATAAGGACACCTTAGCTAGTGTTAGTTTGCATGTGGTCAAACGTAATCGCCTTGCGTATGTGTGAGTGAGTATCCAAATATAGGGACAGTAAACTTATTCAGTCAGGATAGACGAGCGGACGAAGGGGTTTGTTACAGGATTTCATGAAGATACACGCCCGAGGACGGTCGTATGTCAGGATTGGCCGTGTAGGCACGACTATAAAATACTGTTCGGATCGAGAGTGAACGGTAAAAGGTTTTCTAGCAAAGCGTGGTATCTGTGGTAACGTAGCAATCATTGTTGTTATATAGGATTTTTAAAATTAACATCGTCGAAAAAGCGTACCATATATTTGCGACGAATTGCTAACGATCTGTTAATTATATTTTCTGAGACTTTATGTTGAAACGCACGCATATTTGCGCCATCCATCATGAGTACATTTGGGATGATCCTCTTTCGCCTATATTATAGTTGTAATGTTCATTATTCACGTATTTATTTCATTTTAATAAATTATTTTGTGTTCAGTTTAATCAACCGCAAATCGTATAGAAATGTTCGTAACATTTCGGCTTAAGCACGACATTTCAGTTATTTTCCTGTTGTCAAACTCTTTGGATGCATGATACTTTGATATACAAAATTCTGAGTTCGGTCATCTTTATACATATATATAATTATTCTGTACTTGTGTTTGTCACTGAACTTTTTGTGTGTGTTCGAGTGGGTCCCTGGATGGTTTAGATTCAATATTGGATCCGGTAGGCGGAGCTGTTGTCGAGATCCAGAAATCACCCGTGCGAAACCGGGGCGGTTCATTAATGTAAGATAAATAAAAAACTAGCCAAATACGTGTCGGGCCACGTACAATGTAGGGGTAGGGTTCCGTAGTTGCAGGTCACAATACGTGGGCTTTCTTGATAATGAAAATGGGCCCAAATAGGATGATGGTAACTGAAGGACTTATTTTCAAATCAAACATTTATAGATGGGTATTCAAAAAAGATTTAAAAAACTTTTCGATTTTGAAAATAATACAATTTACATCAAATGATTCACATGCCAAGTCCGTACAAAGATGGTCATAGTTGACTATCTACATATAAATATTCTATATATTCCCGGCAGTGCAACCCTTAGATATATATGACCGTAACGAACCTTCCCCTAAACCACCACTAATACTCGTATATTTACAATCCCCTATAAATTATCCTGAGGGTCGCGCGCGTGAACCAAGAGTATAACGAATGAACCTGTGAGAGGCTATATTATTGTATGAATACTTTGAATGAGGCCTACAATAACTACCAACTAAAAAATATAAAACAAGTACATTTTATAAGTTGGTCGACTATTACTCGTTAACTTGTTAGTTCTACTTAGCTGTGATAGTTTTCCTTTTAACTTCATTATACTACTATTGTGTATACTTTTAACATTTCCAAAAGCAGCGGTTTAGTTGGTAGAGGGGGGAGGAGGGACACATGAGTCTTATAAAAAATACCACTTTAAAGCTAATTATTTCATAATATATATTCGATTCAGAAATCGAAAAGATGTTGTTCCACACCCCCAGTGTTTTTAAAAGACCTAACTAACGACACCCCACACAATGGAATATATGTGTAAAAAAAATGTTTTTAAGATTTTATTTCACAGTTTTTAATATCTATAACTATGCCAAACTACGGATTCGTAGGACCTAGGGTCTCTGAGTAAAACCGCGGACGGACGGACGGACGGGCATGGCGAAACTATAAGTGTACGTATACACCAAAACCGATTTTGTCGGCCGATGGCGGACAGAACTACCCGGACGAGTAACTCGGACGTGTATGTGCTTACACTGCAACAGTGTAGCACTTGTGCCGACATTGGACGTTGCCGGTATTCTGTAGTTATCTGTGTTGCTTAACAGAGTGAAGACGCGTTTTTAAAATGGAGGAATTCGAAGAAATGTATCTTTTAGAATACATTGTAAGGATAAACATTTTTGAATGTTTATCCCACAGGGTTGGTCTATTATAAATACAACTAATTAATTTTTCAATATCCATAGTCGTTTAGGTAGATAACAACACTGACAGAAACAACAGAATAAAGACAGAATGATTAAATTAAACTATAAATACACTCAATTTGCACTGTAGACGCCGGCAGTCTGGCGAGAAATCCCAAAAGTTCGGATTCGACGGTTGATGGGCCGTTTTCGTGCGGAACCGGACGATAACGGTCGTGTTTGTGTATGCGCTCTCTTTCTTTTACAAGTGTTTGATTCGATCGTCCGAGTTCGATCGTCGTAGGCCTAGCTAACTTCGGCCGATGACGGAATAGGTAAGGGTAAGGGTTCCCTGTTGCGTAACTATGGAACCCTAAAAAGGTGGTCATGCCACGTCGTCTTGTAGTTAATAAGAAAGTAATAAAGAATAAAAAGAATTGAAAAAGCTGCTCATAGCAGCAATCTATCGTGAAAGTACCTTTCTTTTCTGATTTCAAAAAAAGGAAAACTTTTACAATTCAACTGTATGTTTTTTGCTATGTATGTTTTGTGATATCTTCGTCAATTGTGAACCGAATTTGATGATTATTTTTATTAAATAAATTGTACTTCAGGGTGAGTCAATTTTATACGGGATATAAGTAAAATTTGGAGAATAATCATCCCCATGGATGAAGCTAAAATAGGGGAAAAAGTTACTAATGTAACTTTTTAAGAGACACTGAGATTGTGATATTCCTTAGTTCACTCAAAAGGGCATATTTTTACTTGTAAAAAAATTAAAAGGTGACTTCAAACAACAAAAAACAGGTAAAAACAACCGAAATTTGTATGCAGTGAAGTTCGTTTAAGACACCACATTACGGCCTTGTCTTTAATCTATGTTGTTCAAAATTAGAATCAGAAACAAACAGCGTTTACTTTTTAATTTAATAGCGAGTCGTGCTTACTTGCCAAATGGGTACACGGGGTCGGCTGGCACGCGGTCATGTATTAGCTGTCAACCTCATTGGGTTGACATAACACTTGAGGGGATATAATAATTTCACATTGGTTCTAAAATCGGGGTTTTAATTCTTCTATACGCTAATATATATAAAGACTATCTTATCGTTGGTCTTGTGGTTGTATCCGTGACAGATGATCATGAAGTCTCGGGTTCGAATCCCGGGTCGGGTCACAATTTCAGTTATTGGGTATTTTCTGTTGGAACTGTTATTTCACTGGTAAAAGTAAAAATTACGTTATTAAAAAAAGAGATTAATTATTGCTACTTGCTTTATAACACAAAATGTTTTAATTATTTCAATTTTGGTTTTCATGTGTTTGAAAAAAAAAACTATTATTGATCGTTAGATAAAATTATAGAATAAAACTCAAAAATATTTTAGATAGGTACTTAGATTTATTGGTAATAAACTAACTATTTAACGTACTTAAATTACTTTTAACAAAAGCTTTACAATACTATATCCTAAAAATTATTAACAAATAGAACTATTTAATTTAACTATAATTTGAATTCATAATAATTTATTTTAAATTTCGATAAATTTATTTTTCATCATTTCGCAAAAATCTTCTGAATATTTGAAACAAAATCTCTTTCAATTAAATTGGAAAGCCTTGATATCATTTTTCTTTCAGTTCAATTTCTATCAATAAATGTGTTAGGCTTTAAGGGCCAAGTTTGAGGAGTCTTTCTTAAATCATCGTATGCCCGCCAGTTGAGAAACCAAAATGGTCTCTTATCAATTGGCATTTTATTCAGTCTGTTAACTAGATCCCCGTCTCCTTTAGCTTCAATCGGGCCTGGTACATCTTCACCGAATCTGGTAAGTAACACATCATTGGTCTCTATTTCTGGAAATCCAATTGGCTTAAGACCAGCATAAAAAGGTCTCTGTGCTTTGCTGGAAATAAGTGCGGCCATCAACAGGATAAAAATCCTTAATGCAGGCGCCATGGCTGAAATAAAATAAGATATTATTTTTCTTGTGTTCTTCATATAATATGAATAATATTATACCTTGTTAAAAACGATAATTGTCTTCCTTAAAATATCTCTCTCTTGAGCAGCCAGTAAATCAAGTTCACTGCTGGAAAGGGCCTCTACCGTAAGAAGGATTTGCCTTAATCGTGACGCTTGACAGGCGGATCAACGATTGTTGTACCAGACGTGACGCGCCATGCCCGTTCTTACAGCCTTATTTTCTCCTGTGGGTATTGTGAGTAAGCCATAAGGTTTTTCTGGCATTTCTTACGACACCCGCATCTAAAATGAGGCGATGGATATAAAAATGTCTAATATTTTTTATCAAACATGTTATAATTTTAAAAACCGTCTTATTTCGTAACTTATAAAAAAACAATTTATTAAAAAATATAATGTATGTTATTAAAATGTACTAGCTAATTTAAGTTTATAATACCTTTTTAAATAGTAAAAATCCTTATTTTTGTGAATGGCGACGTCTATTCTTTACAGCGACACTGAGAATACCTACTTTGCTTTTGAATGAACCATGTTAATATAAATACATACATTTCCTGCCTCCCTTTACGAGTTGAAGTTGCCTACGTAGTAACTACAGATGTAAGAACCGAAAGACATGACGAATTTTATTCAATCTGGTAGATGTTCTTGATTTGCAATACGTATTATTTATTTATCCTTCTTACACTATTTTATATAATTTTTATATCAAGTCATTGGATATGATATACAGAATAGTTTTTAAGGACACTCAAGAGTCTAAAACCTTAAATGCTATATTTACACACCAAGTGTCTAATATGTAAATATTTATATTTTTTAAATATTTAATAGTTAACTGTTTTATTTTCTTGAATTGGATATCTAGACGAAAATGGCCAATAAGTTCTTAATCTATTTATTGGTGGTTCAGGTAGAGAGAGAAAATAGACAGACATACGATCTGAAAAGTATAAGTACCGGTATGACATATCTAAAAAATAATTCGAATATCATTATTATAATATTATTGCATAAAAAAATAAATTAACAAAACATGCTTTTTTCCACCACTTGATAAAAATTTTGCTAAATTTTGAAATCCATGGTAACACCGTCGTTGGCGACGGTATCTTTAAACGTGTGGCAGTTTCTCCATTTAATTATTTGTTATGTGAAAATAATTTTTCAGGATGCCCATTTCCAGAATGCGTACCGTTAGCATAATTAACATTGTAGATACAATTATCTTATCTTATGTTTGTGTTTTTGTTTTTTATATAAATTAGTTTCGCGACTGTTCCAATGCTTCTTATTGCAACGTAAATTCCCGCTTGCATGTCGCACACGTCACGAGGGAATACTCGTCATTCCGGTTCGTGACGTAACAATTCTGGCTCATGATACCATTGCCAGACATATAAACAAACCTAAAGAAATACGTGATCTGTGGTCTTGGTCCATTTAATTTGAAAAAATGATTTGCATAATATTATGTTGAGTTACTTACAATTCATATGAGCAATTTTGCGTTTTCCATGTGTATTTTATTTCTTTATAAATAAATTTTAAAAATATCGTTTGTTGCTGTTTGGTTGCGGCTAGAGAAACCATCACCCTATTTCGTCCTGTGAGTGTCGTAAGAGGCGACTATGGAACATGCCAGAAGAATGTTATGGCTTCCGATAGATGGCAGTGTAACCAGATATAGTCATCAGTCATCAGTCAGATATAAAACACCCAATCCGGCGACGAGTAGCAGCGTCGAAGGTGCGAGACATCTGGTGCTGCGATCGTCAATCCGCCTGCCAAGTATGAAGATTAAGGCAAACTCTCCCTATAATGATGCCCACGTCCAGCACTGGAACTTTTACAGGTTGATAAGGAAGATATTGATGGCGTAGTTATAAACAGGATGAGAATAAAAAAAATACTATGATAATTCTAACTATACGCAGAAAAAGGTCTAATCCAGCATTGGGTTAAGACAAACGACTAAGTAGCACAGTGGTTATGCGTTCGATTGCAGCGCTATCATTGCCAGATAATAGCAACATCAAAAACATGAAAACAAATTTGGTCTGCGATCGATGGTTGCAGAATAAATTGAAATCAATGAGTGTGAGCAAAATGGCCACTCGCACGGGTTGGCCCACTACACATGAGGACTCTTTTATTTCGATATATAATATCATAATTTGTTGATTTAGAAACCGATGCGAGATTTTCCTTTACTAAACCCTATTTTGCTATTTAGAGATCCATAAAAATTAAGAATGGCGTTTGTTTTACCAAAAATGAAATTAATTGACATATGATGCTATATATAAGACTATATTTTTGTTATGCATGATGCAGAACAAAAATATAGTCTTATTTCTTGCCAAGATGTCATAAGATAACGTCTATATATATATATATATATATATATATATATATATATATATATATATATATATATATGTGAGACTAGTTCTCTGATGAGCTGGTTCATTCGCAGACTTCTGCTCTATTATGGGAGACAGAGGCAGGTAGTAAATCGCCTCTTTACGGCAATGGTATGATCCGTAGATCTATAAGGAATGGCTATGTAGACGAAAAGGCTGGCTCTCCTATTTTGTAGAAAACGTCCAGTGGAGAATTAATAGATGGATCATAAAAGAATACCATACATTATTGTTTGTGGTGGTGCCATTATGTATAATGCACTAAATACTTTTAAAGTAAAAAATAAAAAAGGTGTACAAAAATATAACATATTCATGCCTCTGCTTGTATCTCTTACCAGGTCCACTCCATCTATTTTATTTCCTTTACACCATATAAAAGGCCTCCCCATAGATTGCCACATATAATTTTGCCATAGTTGCAGGGCTTGGCGGGTATTAACCGCAGTTTTTTATTTTATTTTAGTTGCCATCTGGAAGATGCTGCTGCTCATACAGTTTCCCTCTGTTGCCTCTTACGAGACCCTAGGGACGAAATGGGGTAATGGATATTCTTACACCTCTATTACCCGTTTAATTTATTTAATTTTACATGTTTTTTTTAGTTTAGTATAATATGTATACTTGATTAAAATGATTAAAGAGAAAGTTTAATATGCATAATGTCTCTCAGTTGAGTACTAAAAAGGTTCTTAGTCAGGATTTGTTAATAAGTTGTTATTCATATTGCGGTTAATAGTTCATGAGCGTTTAAGGTCCTTGTTTTAATATTGACATCTGTTTCACCTCCTCCCACTTTGTGTATTTAACTACAAAGGGATAGATGTCATCAAGAGTGTTGGCAGACTACACATGTCTTCAAAATATATGTTTTAATTTTTCAGACATGCAGGTTTCCTAACGATGTTTTCCTTCACCGAGTAAAAGAGCACTTAAAATTGCAATTAACAATTTTACTGGTATCAGCGAGGATCGAACCCGGGTTACTCGCGTACTATGAAATTTTCAGCGACCGCTTAGTCCCTGAATAAAGCAGCTATTTTAACTCTGGTATTTTTACTTTTGTACTTCTGTAAAAAAATTGAATTGTGAAGGAATGTAATAATGATGATAATGAATGTTTAGGACCGTTATGTTCAGCAGTAGAGCCATGCTGCATATATACAGTTGTAGCATCAATGTTTTGGTTCAACCGGGGAAGGATCACGCTGAATACAAGTGCTACATATCTTTTAAAGTGGTTCTATCACGAATATCATTTTAGTTGTGTTCAGTTTACTCTGCGGCAAATCGTATAGGAGTGCTTGTAACATTTTGGCAGCGAGTTTAGTTCACTGCCTGTTGTTGAAAACAGATATTTTTCTTAATAATGCCAAGGAATTGAAGAAGTTGCTCACAGCAGCAATCTATTTTGCAGGTATCTTTTTCTGTATTTCCGCATTATCCGAATAAAAATGGAGGAGGCTTGTAATTCGACCGTATGTTTTTTTATGTATGTGACGCGATATCTTCGCAAACGGTGAATCAATTTTGATGAGTCTTTTTTTATTAAATATGTTATAACTTCAGGTGTGATCCCATACAAGTACAATTTGAGGAAAAAAATCATTCCTAATGGTAGCTAATTAGGGAATGAAGTTGACTAATGTACGTATTTAGAAGACATTAAGAGTGTGATATTCTTTAATCCACTCAAAAAGTATTCTTTCAACTGTGATCTGAAATACAGATATATATTTATCTAGTTCAGACACAGATGTTCATTCATTCATTGTAAACTAAGTAAAGATCATTAATAGTTATTTATAAATGTGATAGTTATGTAAGTGGTGAAAATAATACTTTATTATTATGGAGTATCTATATAGTTTTCTCATCTGGTAGGGCTGTATAAATATATAATTGTAAATTAAAGATACATATATATATATATATATATATATATATATATATACATAAATATCAATAAAATAAAATAAGTACATAAAAATACATAAATAAATAAAAACTCAACCAGATGGAAGCCCTAGGCAGGGGAGACCAAACGGCCGAGGGTTAAGGGGAAAGGGAAAGAAACCGGCGGACGATGCGGGCGGTATCGAGGAGCACCGCCTTCTGCATTTGAGCCGGAAGCGGTCTGTCACGAAGTCCCAGTCGCCTCAGATGACCTGAGAGGCTGACCGGGATTAGCCCGTTCGCAGAAACGACCACAGGAATAATTTCGGTCGGCATACCAGCCCAAATGTCGGTCACCTCGTGAGCCGGGTCCAGATATTTTTTATTTTATTATTATTATTACTATTCTTTCATCTTGTAATATAAGTAAAAGCCAAGTTTAAGGAACTAAAAAAACACATTTCGCATTGGTTCGAAGCTCGTGGCTTTAATTTTTCTATACTTGTGCTATATGTATGCTAAAAGAAGCTCAAGGTCTCTTTGAAGAGGCTATGCTTGGGGTTTCTCTGTGTGACAAACTTATAAATGAGGACTTGCGCAGTAGCACCAGAGAAACCGCAGTAGAATCAGCTCAACGGATTAGTAAGCTGAAGTGGCAATGGGCCGGCCATATAGCTAGAAGAACCGACAAACGACGGAGAAGAAAGGTTCTCGAGTGGCAATCTCATACTGGTAAGCAAAGTGTACGAGCGTAAGTGTAGGAGTGACGGTCTGGTAAGATATAGGTGCAGGTGGCTCAGGATGGTGCTTTGTAGCATTCTTTGGGGGAGGCCAATCGCAACATATAATGCATATCACGGACGAGTGAAGTTTGCCAACAAAAACAGGGGTAGGATAAGAATAGGCCATGTCTAGACGTTTATGGGCTGTCCGTCTGCTTTGGTACTGATCTGGAGTAAAACTCAAGAAAATTATGGGTATTTAGATTTATTGATAATGAACTAAAAATATTTAACAAACTTAAATTAATTACTTTTAACAAAAACTTTATAATACTGTTTATCAAACAAATCATTAACAAATAAAACTTATTTAATAACCATAATTTGAATTGATATTTGTTCCTTTCAGATCTCGATAAAATTTACTTTCCTTTTCACTCAAAATTCTCCTGAATATTTGAAACAAAATCTCTTTGAATTAAAATTGGAAAGCCTTGATATCATTTTTCTTTCAGTTCAATTTCTATCAATGAATGTGTTAGGCTTTAAGGGCCAAGTTTGAGGAGTCTTTCTTAAATCATCGTATGCCTGCCAGTTAAGGAACCAAAATGGTCTCTTATCAATTGGCATTTTATTCAGTCTGTTAATTAGATCTCCGTCTCCTTTAGCTTCAATCGGACCTGGGATATCTTCGCCGAATCTGTTAAGTAACACGTCTGTGGTCTCTATTTCCGGAAATCCAATTGGCTTAAGACCAGCATAAAAAGGTCTCTGTGCTTTGCTGGAAATAAGTGCGGCCATCAACAGGATAAAAATCTTTAATGCAGGCGCCATGGCTGAAATAAAATGACATATTATTTTTCTTGTGTTCTTCATATAATATAAATAATATTATACCTTGTTAAAAACGATAATTGTCTTCCTTAAAATATCTCTCTCTTGAGAAGCCAATAAATCAAGTTCACTGCTGGAAAGGGGCCTCTACCGTAAGAAGGATTTGCCTTAATCGTGACGCTTGACAGGCGGATCAACGATCGTAGTACCAGACGTGACGCGCCATGCCAGTTCTTACAGTCTTATTTTCTCCTGTGGGTATTGTGAGGATGTGCCCTTAAATTAAGTTCACTGCTAGAAATGGGCCGCTACCTTAAGATGGTTTCGTTTGGCAGGCGGATCGACGATCGTAGTACCAGACGTCTTGAACCTTTAACGCTGCTGTCCCCATTTTCTCTTTTGGGTATCGTAGGTAAGCCATAAGATTTCTTATAGCCGTTTCTTACGACACCCGCAGAGGAAAATGGCGCATAGGCTATAGAAATATTTAAGTATTTTTTACATATGTTTTAATTTTATAACCTTAACCGTTATTAATAAAAATGTAATTTATTCAAAATGAAAGCTGTCATTAATATGTTAGTAAAATTAAAGAATACCTTATTATATTTTTCTCCCAATGAGTAAAAATCCTTATTTTTGTCAATAGCGACGTCTGTTCTTTACAGCGACACTGAGAATACTTTGCTTTTGAATGAACCATGTTAATATAAATACATTTCCTGCCTCCTTTTACGAGATAATGTTGCTTTCGTAGCAACAGATGTAAGAACCGAAAGACAAGACGTTTTTTTAAATCTGTTAGATGTTCTTGCTTTGCAATATGTTTTATTTATTTATCCTTGTTCCATAATTTTATATCTTTTTATATCCAGTCATTGGATCTGATATACGGAATAGATTATTTAGGATAGTCAAAAGTCTAATACCATTAATGTGTTATGGACACACCATATCTCTACAAAACTCTATGTTGTTTTTTTACTGCAATATTTTAAAATCTGGTAGCACCGTCGTTTTCGACGGTATCTTTAAACGTGTGGCAGTTTCTCCATTTCATTATTATATTTCTGGGGTATTTTTTATTTGTTCTCTGTAAAGAATTTTTCAGTATGCCCGTTTCCTGTATACGTACAATTAGCATATTAACATTATATATTCTTATGTTTGTTTTCTTCGTCTAAATAAATAAGTTAATTTTAATCAATTATATAAATAAGTTTCGCGACTGTTCCAAAGCTTCTTAATACAACGTAAATTCCCACTTGCATGTCGCAAACGTCACGAGTGAATACTCGTCTTTCCGATTTGTGACGTAACAAGTTTGGCTCATGATACCATTGCCAGACATCTAAACAAACCTAAAGAAAGACTTGACACAATTGTCGTCGTACTTGTTTTTATGATCTGTAGTCGTAGCCCATTTAATTTGAAAAAAATATTTGCATATTATGTTGAGCTACTAACTGATGCCTATGTCCAGTCCTGGAACTTTCATAGGCTGACAAAGAAGATATTGATTATGTTGTTATAAACAGGATAAAAATACTAATCTGCGCAGAAAAAAGTCTAATCCAGCATTGGTTTAAGAGAAACCACTGAGCAGCGCAGGGGCTATGCTTTCGGTTGCAGCGTTGGGGGCGCCAGTTTAATTCTCGCATGGAACAAATTGCTCTTTAAATACAAAACAGACACAAATCAAAAACTGCTTTTTTTACAAGAGACAAAACATGAATTTTTGGATTTTCTTTACATTTTTATGCGATAATAAATTATAGTGTTATATCATTGGTTGCGTTTTTTTGTACTGTATCTATGAGGAATATGAACTGTGTAATAACTAATGACTAATAACTCTTCTCTTGACTCGGTGGTTTCTCTTAACCGAATGCTGGATTAAACTTTTTTCTACACAGTATAGTATTTTTATCCTGTTTATAACTACGCAATCAATATCTTCTTTGACAATCTCTGAAACCAAGGCTGGACATGGGCATCTTTGTAGGGACGATTTGCCTTAATCGTTACATTGTCGGGGCTGCGCCAGGTCCACTTCCTTTGGGGCTTTTTTTGAAAATAAGTATTCATTAGTTGAAGCCTCTCTGTTTCGAGGAAGTTAATCAGCATTTGCCGCCTGTGGTTTCTACTTCCCAAACCTTGCAGTCCCATAATCGATTCAACACCTGTATGCTTCCCAACTTTGGCGTTAAGGTCCCCCATGACGACATTAAAGTGGGCTTTAGTACTGTTGTGTAAAGTCTTCGCTATGTCTTCATACATAGCTTCAACTTCATCGTCCGAGTATGTCGAAGGTGGTGCGTAAACTTGTACAAACTTTACTGTATATTTTTTAGTTATATTTAAAACAAGATGAAGAAGAATGTTGTCACGGTGAACTCTATTGACGAGAAAGCCCACTCCACCCTGGGAAAGATCATGTTCCTCGTGATAGTAGAGTAGGTAACCTAATTCTAGGGTTTAGTGTGTCCTTTCCCTCTCTTCGAACTTCACTCAACCCCAGAACGTGCCATCTTAATTTTTTTAACTCTACTTCTAATTCTGCAATGTTCTCGCGTGCCTCAGAGTTCGTCCATTGTACGTCGCCAGGTCCAGTTTGTGGTAGTATCCTGCCCTCCCCTGGGGATTCTTAGCACCCTCTGTCCCACTGTTGCCATAACCGCCACCACGGTCAGGTACATAGGGACGGCAGGGAACGGGGGGCCGTGTTTTTTGGTGCTTACCATTGGGAGGTTTTGCCCTTAATCGCCACGCTGGGCAAGCTGATTGGCAATCTCAGTGTCAGACACGTCGCACCTGTGAAGCTGCTGCCCATTACAGATCTGAATATTTTTTACTTTGGCCTTTCTCTCTTAGTCGCCTCGTACGATACCCACGGGAAGAGAGGGGGTGGCAGGATTCGTAATTTCTGCTACACTGACCTAAATATTGCGCAAGCCCCGTTAGTCGTGGCATTGTGTATTAAACATCATTAATTAATAGTTCAAGGCCAGTGGCAGCTCAATGGCTAAGTGCTTGTAAACACGTGCTGTGAATTTCACATTCAACGGGTTCAAACCCCGCTGGCACCAATAAATATTTTAATCGCTGATATACCATGTGCTCTGTGAAGAAGGGAACATACTAACAATATTGGGGCTGTTTCAAGATTGGTTTAAAAAGAAAAACGTTAAAATTTGTAGCTCTTCAATAAGGGACTTAATTAATAACAAGGCCTCTCTTCTATAATGGGATAGCCAAACTCTATAGTTTGGTTATCCTATTATAGAAGAGAAGGATTGCTCTTTAAAATGTTAGAATTTTGTTTTATGACGTGGGCTAGTAGGTAGAGATTATCCATACTTGTGCGCTATCATTTAATTTAATTAATTTTCCATTTCATAAAAAATAAGTATATTTACATGTATAATTATTAACGATTAAAAGTAAATATATTCCAAATTATAAAACAATCTATGTTAAAAGTAAATAGATTCAATATAATGATGAGAACATTTGAATGTCGAGCGAGTTAATTCCTCAAAAGTTTTTTTATAGATTAACTTAGAGTCATGTGTTACATAGTAATCGGCTATGTAATATGAATAAAAGTTTTATATTAAATTAGATACTTGTTTTAGTTAAAAATATGTTATGTTTTTATGATAAGAGATAGGTGTAGATGATAGATGTAGATGTCTATGGGCTGCAGCAACCACTTACCATCAGGTGGACTGTGTGCTCGTTTGTCACCCTTATCCTATAAAAAAAGGACATAATGGCTAGATAAGAACAGAATATGTAAATAAATAATGTTTTATAACGAACAGAGATACCTGTAATTTAGACAGAGAAAGCACTAGCCTCCTACTGTGGTGATAAGGGTCGCGCAGAAATTGGTTGTTCATTTTGTATGGGACTTAAATAGTGTCTAAATAATGTACTAAAAAAAAAAATAAAATTGCTTAGCAAGTTTAATCAATTTATGAAAATTTCAGTAATGTGTGTAAAAATAGGCAATAATTGTTTCAGGATTATTGTGTAGAATAATAAGACAAGTGATGTGTTAAAAGTGTTTAATTTTGTGCTTAGAATAGCGAAATAGTAATAAATTTATATAAGAAAATTAAAGTTGAATTAAAGTGTATTAATGCTGTTTAAAGGTTTTAATTTGTGAATTAAACTATTGTATTAGTTAAGATATTCATGTTTATTAATAAAGATTGTTGTTTTGAACATGTGTGATAGATATTAAAGATTTAGAACATTAAAAATGTCTTATAAAATTGGTGTATTTTGTTGAATATCTTAATATGTCTTTATGTGATAGCGATGTAATGTATATCATAATAATAAGACTTTTGTATGTAATTTTTCAAGTGAAATTATGTAATAATATGTTTTTGAGAAATAAAGATATGGGGTTAAATGTGAGAGTGCGAAGATGAAAATTAGTGTCAGATTATGTCGAAATGGCGCGCGGCGCGTGTTCTCTTTCGCGTATCTATCGTACTAGGATAGGAGGCTGTTATTTTGGAAATTCGTTCGGGACAGTTCGCGACCAGCTACCAGTTTCCAGTTTAAATCAAGATAGAAAATAATAGGGAAAAGTGATAGGAAAAAGTAGTGAAAGTTTTCAATGTCGCACTCTTAAGGGGAAATTATGAAGATAAATCGATGTTTTATTTGAGAAGACATAGCAGCTTAAAACCTATTACAGTCCACTTCTGATGGACGTCAAGACCGGGACCATTCCATAGGGACCTGTAATCTTACTTGTCTAACCTATCTTTTGAGAAAGGGCAGACGGACTTTGAGTGCACACCTTCTCAGGGGTCACGCCCACCTCGTTCCCGAACCCAACCTGGTGTGGTATTAGTTTCTGTGGATAGAAGGTCACTAATTGGTTAATATCTGCTGCAGGGAGGGTCACTGGAGCCGCTATACCCTTTCAGGTATATATATAATGAGAAGTAACATCTACTCCCAATCGTACGGAGAACCAATCACTCATTCATTTCATAGTTTATAGTAATAAATATAAGTAAACTTAAAATACTAGTTTTTTTATAGTATAAGGGTGACAAACGAGCACACATTCCAACTGATGGTAAGTGGATGCTGTGGCCCATAAACATCTACATCTATCATCGATTAGGAATCAAAATGCAAAAAAATAATCAAAAAATGTCTTGAATTTGTATATAAAATACGAAGAAACTTTTTCCCCGACCTAATATATATAGCAGTGTATTCATTATCTTCTTAATGCAACGTAAAGTCCCGCATGCATGTCGCAAACGTCACGAGGGAATACACGTCATTTCGATTTGTGACGTAACAAGTCAGGCTCAAGATACCAGTGCCAGACATATAAATAAATCTAAAGAATGACTTGACCCAAGATCATGGCACATGTTTTATGATCTGTGGTGGCGGCCCGCTTATATTGAAAAAATGATTTCATATTATTATGATTAATTACTTATGATTCATATGAACTCTTGCACTTTTTTCGTGTGTAATTTTATTTCTATACTAACACCCCACTCTGGCTTCACCTGAGTAGTAGTAGTGCGTTATTTAGATTTAAAATAATCAAAGACCATTTGTGTTATCAATTTCAGGGTATTTTTAAAATCTTTAAGTTTTTTTTTATATAAAATATCGCCTAGATCACTCCTGGAATTGCTCTCTATCTGTTCATCAAGTTTCATATAATCAGTTCAGCCCACCCTAAGATCAGGCCGAACAGATGGACAGACAGACAAAATTTATAAAAATGGTTATTTGTGTCTTAATGGCATGCAAATAACCTTCAGCGTGATAAAATGCATTATTTCGATATCACAGACAGACACTTCAATTATTTATATGTATAGATAGATCACTACCCTCCTGTTATTTGTATTGTAAACCTATTGTTACGTAATGAATTTTTTTTCGATTTTTGGTTTCATTTAAATATATCTGCTGCCGTGTGGTTGCGGCTTAGAGAAACCATCACCCCATTTCCTCCTGTGAGTGTCCTAAGAGGCGGCTATGGAAACCATCTCACTTACGTCAGACATAAAACACCCAATCCGGCGACGAGCAGCAGCGTCGAAGGTGCGAGACGTCTGGTGCTGCGATCGTCAATCCGCCTGCCAAGCATGAAGATTAAGGCACACCCTCCCTACAATGATGCCCATGTCCAGCACTGGAACTCTCACAGGCTGATAAGGATGATTTTGATTGCGTAGTTATAAACAGGATAAAAATACTATGATAATTCTAATTACACGCATAAAGGTCTAATCCAGCATTGGGTTAAGACAAACGACTAAGTAGCACAGTGGCAATGAGTTCAGAACATCAAAACATGGAAACAATGCAAATTTGCTCTGCGATTGGTGGTAACAGAGTAAAAATACGTGACCGATTTGGCCACTCGCACGGATTGGCCCACTACACATCACGACTTTTAATTCAATACATAATATCATCCTTTGCTGATTTAGAAACCGATGCGAGCTTTTTCATTTACTAAACCCTATTTTAACCGACTTTAAAAAAGGAGGAGGTACTCAATTCGACTGTATTTTTTTATGTGTGTTACCTCAGAACTATTTTCTGGGTGAACCGATTATGATAGTTCTTTTTTTATTTGAAAGCTGGTACTTCTCATGTGGTCCGATATAAATTTCAGACCAGTAGTTTTTTAGTTGTACTTAATAATGCGTGATGATGTTCTCATTTTATTTATATTGAAGTCGGTTGTACAAAATTTTTAATTTTACCACTTGTGCTATTTAGAGATCCTTAAAAATAAAGGATGGCATTTGTTTTATCAAAAATGCATGAAATTAATTGACATCTGTTTCACCTCCAAATGACGTCATGCAGTGTGATAAATAAAGTGAGGCCAATATCTAGTGGTGTAGAACAAAATATGATATGGTCTTATTTCTTGTCAAGTTGTCATAAGTTAACGTCTCATATATAATAATAAAATATGTGTAATCTATGAGTTAACCTCCCGGTTTTGTTTTGAAAATACGATACCATTTTTTGATATCTTGCTTTCCTCGATTTTTAATTTCTTTGATTGACAATAACCAAAAGAATAAATAAAGAATAAGCACTTCTCCTTTGCGCCTTTAGTCGACAACTCCACTAAACATAAAACTATTTCACTTATCTCATCACTTCCCGAAATCGATGCCAACTGCCTTGATTTGTCTCCAATAACTGATGAAGATTTCCGTAAAAATATTTTCTCTATTAAATGTAAAGCAGCTGGTTATGATGACATGAGTAGAAATATGATTATTCTCATACTTATCAAGTATGTATATCGTTCTTATACTTGATAACAATCTCCTAGTCATTACTGATTTTTTTTTATTGAATTAAATTAGATTGGACGTTACAAATTACTAACTAACCATGTTCGTTACTACGTTCTTTTTGGCAAATTTTGCATCAAATACCAACCTCAAAGAAAGTCCACTGAAATAATATGCTAAACACAGGCCCAATGATTGTCCCAACGGTAGGATTTGTCATGTTGACAACCGCAGTTTATTAATTAATATTTTCATTTATGTAAAAAATTATATTAATAAATTAATTTCCACCTCATCAACTCGCCTTAGACTCTACTGAGTGTTGGACGATGCTCTACACATGGACTGATGACAGAACAGACTAATGATGCAGCATTACTTGTAATTTGTAGTGCTCATGGACAAAACTTTCATGTAATGCCAGTTGGCGAATTGTAGAAAAGGCTAAAGTCCACCAGACTTAAATGCGTGACGTATTTTATATGAACCAAAAGTTTTAGTTAAAATTACACTGGAGCTTCAAATAATGCTTTAAGCGCCTAGTTCTTATTAGAGAACTCTGTCTCCCATAATAAAACAGACTTCATCTGCATTATTATGGGAGACAGATGCAGGTAGTAAATCGCCTCTTCACGGCAATAGTATGATCCGTAGATCTATAAGAAACGCCTATGTAGACAAAAAGGCTCTCCCTCCTATCTTGTAGGAAGCGTTCAGTGGAGAATTAATAGATGGATCGTAAGAGAATACCATACAATATTATTCATGGTGGTGCCAGTCCTGGCAACATATGTGTTATGTAATGCACTAAACACTTTTAAAGTAAAAAATAAAAAAGGTGGAAAATATAACATATGAATGCGTCTGCTTCTATCTCTTACCAGGTCTACTCGATCTATTTTATTTCCTTTACAGCCTATAAAAGGCCTCCCCCATACATTACCACATATAATTTTACCATAGTTGCAGGGCTTGGTGGGGTATGTAACCGCAGTTTTTTTTTTGAGTTGTTATCCGGAAGATGCTGGTGCTCATACAGTTTCCCTCTGTCGCCACTTCCGAGGACGATATGAGGTAATGTATATTCATTCTTACACCGCTATCACAAGTTTAATGTATTTAATTAATTTTTTTTTTAGTATAATATGCATACTTGAATAAAAATGAATTAAAGAGAATGTTTAATATCCATAATATCAGTTGAGTACTAAAAAGGATCTTAGTCAGAATTTGTTAATAAGTTGTTATTCATATTGCGGTTAAAATTTCATGAGCGTTTAAGGTCCTTGTTTTAATATTGACATTTATTTGACCTCCTTCCCACTTTGTGTATTTAACTACAAAGGGGTCGATATAATCAAGAGTGTTGACAGACTACACATGTCTTCAAAATATATGTTTTTAATTTCTCAGACATGCAGGTTTCCCAACTATGTGTTCCTTCACAGAGCACGTGGTAAATGAGCATTTGAAATTGCAATTAACAATTTCACTGATATCAGCGAGGAGCGAACCCGGACCTAACCCCTGAATACAATGCAGCTATTTTAACTCTGGTATTTTTTACTTTTTACTTCTGTAAAATAGACTTGTGAAGGACTGTAATAATGATGATGATGAATGTTTAGGACCATTATATTAAGCAGTAGAGCCATGCTGCAGATATACATTTGTAGCACGAATGTTTTGGTTCGACCGGGAGAAGGACCACGGTAAATGTTAGTGCTATTTTTATTGATAATATGGTAAGTGCAGAGAACTGAAGACCACTTATACTGGTAATGAAGTATTCCATCTTAATCCTCAGGGGGCTATAGTATCCACTTTCCATCAGGTGGACTATGTACTCGTTTGTCATCCTTATTCTATATAGAATTTTTTTTGAATATTATAACAAAACTAATGTTAATGTTAGAAAATTTTGTTGAGAAGTCTCTCTTGAATAAAGAATGATTAGCTGGTTCTCCCTGCATGACGTGTCGTAATTTCTACTATACTGACCTAATTAATGCGCAAGCCCCGTTAGTCGTGGCATTGTGTATTAAACGACATTAATTAAAAGTTCAAGACCTGTGGTAGCTCAGTGGCTAAGTGCGTATAAAACACCAATAAATATTTTAATTGCAATATGAAGTGTTGATATCCCATGTGCTCAGCGAAGAAAAAAACCTACTAACAATATTGGGGCTGTTTCAAGATTGGTTTAAATAGAAAAACGTTAACATTTCTAGCTCTTGACTTAACAAGCCATCTCTTCTATAATAGGATAGCCAAGCTATAGCAGTGCAGCACTAAACTTGGATTGGCTATTTAAAATGTCAGACTTTTGTTTTATGACGTGGGCTAAATATGTGGAGATTATTGAATTATCCATACCTATGCGCTATCATTTAACGGTATATATATATATATATATATATATATATATATATATATATATATATATATATATATATATATATATATATATATATAAGTAGCAATGGGCCAGTCATATAGCTAGAAGAACCGACAATCGACGAGGAAGAACCGTTCTCAGTGGCAATCTCGTACTGGTAAGCAAAGTGTACAAGTGTAAGTGTGGGAGTGACGGTATGGTAAGATATAGGTGCAGGTGTTTCATGATGGTGCTTTGTAGCATTCTTTGGGGGAGGCCTATCGCGACATATAAAACATATCGCGGACAGTGAAGTTGCCAACAGAAACAGAAACAGAAACAGAAACTTTTTTATTCAATATAGATTATAAATAATACTTATTGAAAGTCACTCTTTTGTCTAATTACCACTGGTTCGAAAAAAAAAAACTGTCCTGGGAAGAACCAGCAAGAAACCCAGCGGGACTTTTTTTTTAAATAACAGCTTACAATCATGTATATTACACAATTAACCACACAAAACAAATTAGAAACAGCCTGGCAGCGAACACCTCATTCCCAGGGGTTATTATCATCCATAAATTCCTTAACATTATAATAACCCTTTTTATACAAACTATGTTTAATAAAGTTTTTGAATTTTGAGCAGGTCGAATTTTGTATATTTTCTGGGATTTTGTTGTAAAAGCGTATACATCGCCCCAAGAATGAATTACTGACTCGGTGGAGTCAGTAACTAGTACTACTAGCTTGTGTTTGTTCCTAGTATTTACAGAATGCACATCACTTATTTTTGTATAACTACTTTTATTTTTGTGTACGTACATTACATTTTCATAAATGTATTGAGAGGCCAAAGTTAATATATTAATTTCCTTAAATTTTTGTCTGAGCGACTCCTTAGGTTTTAAATCATAGATTGCTCTTATGGCCCTCTTCTGTAAAACAAATATAATTTCAGTGTCAGTTGCGTGTCCCCATAGCAAAATACCATACGACATTATGCTATGGAAATAGCTAAAGTAAACAAGTCTAGCCGTTTCCACACTGGTAAGATTTCTAATCTTTTTTACAGCATATGCTGCAGAACTAAGTCTGCTTGCTAACTTTGATATATGGGGGCTCCATTGAAGCTTCGCGTCTAGTGTTATTCCAAGAAAAATGGTGGTATCGACAAGACTCAGTTCTTCCCCATTTAAAATTACATTAGTATTTAATTGTGTCATGAACTTCATACATTTCATTTTATTGCTATTTAAATGCAAGTTATTAACATTAAACCAATTTACTAATTTAGATATAGCATTATTTACTTCGTCATATTTTAATAATTGTCGTTTTAATTTGAAAATTAATGAAGTGTCATCAGCAAATAATACTATATTATGGTTATCCCCTACTATGTAAGGTAAGTCATTAATATATACAAGAAACAGAAAGGGGCCGAGAACTGAGCCTTGAGGCACGCCCATTTGTACTATCGACCGGAAGAGCTCATACTATTAATGACAACTTTTGAGTTCTGTTACTTAAATATGAAACAATTAATTTAGAGCATTACTTCTTACACCGTAGTGTTGTAGTTTCCTGATTAATGTTTCATGGTGAACACAATCGAAGGCTTTGGATAGGTCACAGAATATACCCAAAGCATCCTGTGAATTCTCCCATGCATTGAAAATATATTTAATCAGCTCAACACTAGCATCAGTTGTCGAGCGACCCTTGTGAAACCGAATTGATTTTATGAAGTAAATTATTAACATTAAAAAATTAACATTTGATCAAGAATAATTTTTCAAAAATTTTACTTAGTGTTGGCAGTACAGAAATGGGTCTAAAATTGGCGGGGTCTAATGTACTACCAGATTTAAATAAAGGTATTACTTTACTATGCTTCATCAAATCAGAAACACCATATTCGATACTAGTATTAAAAATAATAGCTAGTTGAGCGCGATTATATCGATTATAGACGCAATAACTTTAACGAAATGCCCACAGATCCGCAGTTTTCTTAACATCAATAGTTTTAAAATATTTTACAATATCTTTTGATGATATTTTATGAAATGTAAAATTCTTTGTACGCATTTACATTTTGTTTAAGCAATGATTCGGCGACGGCAGGAGAAGAATTCAGTGATATAGTGGTTAACATCGGAATATCCGTAAAATACTTCTCAAAAACCATTGCAACATCCTGATCTGATTCCGTTAATTTGTTGTTAAAACTCAACCGGTAGTTTGAATTGCGAGAGTTGA
Source organism: Parnassius orleans (assembly GCA_029286625.1). Lineage (NCBI taxonomy): Eukaryota > Metazoa > Arthropoda > Insecta > Lepidoptera > Papilionidae > Parnassius > Parnassius orleans. The sequence goes on from JAGSMP010000092.1 coordinate 2,278,184, forward strand.
CCTTACAAAACTGGTGTTGTATAAGAAGAGGTCATGTATAGACGTACATGGGCTGTCCGTCTGCTTTGGTACTGGTCTGGAGTAAAACTCAAGAAAATTATCGATATTTAGATTTACTGATAATGAACTAAAAAATAATTAACAAACTTAAATTAAGTACTTTTAACAAAAACTTTATAAAACTGTTTATCAAACAAATCATTAACAAATAAAACTTATTTAATAACCATAATTTGAATTGATATTTGTTCCTTTCAGATCTCGATAAAATTTACTTTTCACTCAAAATTCCCTAAATATTTGAAAAAAAATCTCTTCGAGTTAAATTGGAAAGCCTTGATATCATTTTTCTTTTAGTTCAATTTCTATCAATGAATGTGTTAGGCTTTAAGGGCCAAGTTTGAGGAGTCTTTCTTAAATCATCGTATGCCCGCCAGTTGAGAAACCAAAATGGTCTCTTATCAATTGGCATTTTATTCAGTCTGTTAATTAGATCTCCGTCTCCTTTAGCTTCAATCGGGCCTGGGATACCTTCACCGAATCTGTTAAGTAACATATCAGTGGTCTCTATTTCCGGAAATCCAATTGGCTTAAGACCAGCATAAAAAGGTCTCTGTGCTTTGCTGGAAATAAGTGCGGCCGTCATCAGAATAAAAATCTTTGATGCAGGCGCCATGGCTGAAATAAAATGAGATATTATATTTCTTGTGTTCTTCATATAATATAAATAATATTATACCTTGTTAAAAACGATAATTGTCTTCCTTAAAATATTTCTCTCTTGATCAACCCGTAAATTACGTAAACTGCTAGAAATGGGCCGCTACCTTAAGATGGTTTGTCTTAATCGTGACGCTTGACAGGCGGATCGACGATCGTAGTACCAGACGTCTCGATTCTTTGACGCTGCTGTCCCCATTTTCTCTTTTGGGTATCGTAGGTATGCCATAAGATTTCGTATAGCCGTTTCTTACGACACCCGCAGAGGAAAATGGCGCGTTGTCTTTAGAAATATCTTTAGTATAAGTATTTTTACATATGTCCTAATTTTATAACCTTAACCGTTATTAATGAAAATGTAATTTAGTCAAAATGAAAGTTGTTATTAATATGTGCTAGCAAAATTAAAGAATACCTTTTTATATTTTTCACACTCAGAATTAAAATTCTTGTTTTTGTAAATAGCGACGTCTACTCTTTACAGCGACACTGAGAATATTTCACTTTTGAATGAACCATGTTAATATAAATACATTTCCTGCCTCCCTTTACGAGCTAAAGTTGCCTTCGTAGTAGCAACAGATATAAGAACCGAAAGACAAGACGTTTTTTTTAAATCTGTTAGATGTTCTTGCTTTGCAATATGTTTTATTTATTTATCCTTTTTTCATAATTTTATATCTTTTTATATCCACTCATTGGATCTGATATACGGAATAGATTTTTAGGATAGTCAAAAGTCTAATACCATTAATGTGTTATGGACACACCATATCTCTACAAAACTCTATGTTGTTTTTTACTGCAAAATTTTAAAATCTGGTAGCACCGTCGTTGTCGGCGGTATCTTTAAATGTGTGGCAGTTTCTCCATTTAATTATTTTATTACTGTGGTATTTTTTATTTGTTCTCTGTAAAGAATTTTTCAGGATGCCCGTTTCCTGAATGCGTACCGTTAGCATATTAACATTGTATCTTCTTATTTTTGTTTTCTTCATCTAAATAAATAAGTTAATTTTATTCGATTATATAAACAAGTTTCGCGACTGTTCCAAAGCTTCTTAATGCAACGTATATTCCCGCTTGCATGTCGCACACGTCACGATTGAATACTCGGCTTTCCGATTTGTGACGTAACAAGTCTGGCTCATGATACCATTGCCAGACATCTAAACAAACCTAATGAAAGTCTTGACACAATTGTCGTCGTACTTGTTTTTATGATCTGTGGTCGTGGCCCATTTTATTTGAAAAAAACATTTGCATATTATGTTGAGTTACTAACTCATATGTTTTTTTTCATTGATAAATTTTAAAAATATCGATTGATGCCGTTTGGTTGCATCTAGAGGAACCATCACCCCATTTCCTCCTGTGAGTGTCGTAAGAGGCAGCTATGGAACATACCAGAAAAATGTTATGGCTTCCGATGCATGGCGGTGTAGCCATAAAACACTTACGTCAGACATAAAACATCCAAACCCGCGACGGGCAGCAGTGTTGAAAGTTCGAGATCTTTAAAAATTTCTCGTTTAAAATTTGATCTTTTAAAATTTATCAATGAAAACAAAAAACATATGAGTTAGTAACTCAACATAATATGCAAATATTGCTGCAACCGTCAATACAATTAAGGCAAATTGTCCCTACAATGATGCCCATGTCCAGCCTTGGTTTCAGAGACTGTCAAAGAAGATATTGATTGCGTAGTTATAAACAGGATAAAAATACTATACTGCGTAGAAAAAAGTCTAATCCAGCATTGGGTTAAGATTAACCACCGAGTAGCGCAGTGATTATGCTTTCGGTTGCAGTGCTGGGGGCGCGAGTTCAATTCTCGTATGGCAAATCGCTCATTAAATACAAAACAGACACAAATCAAAAATTTGTTTTTTTAAAAGACAACAAAACATGAATTTTTGGACTTTCTTTAAATTTTTATGCGATAATAAATTATATTTTAACATCGTTGATTGCGTTTTTTTATGTACTATATCTATGAGAAATATGAACATAAAAATATGAAATCAGTTTTAATGGAATATAATCAATATAGATTACATACAAGAGTACTTATTAAATAAAAATCATTTATGCTTTTACCACTGGTTTGGAAAAATCCTCTGCCCTGAGAAAAACCAGAAAGGACCCAGTGGGACTTTTGAAAATTAATATGTTGTGTACAATTAAATATGAAAACATTTAGAAACAGCATGGTAGCTATCACCTCATTTTCAAGGGTTATTATCAAACACGTATTCTTTAATACCCTTGTAAAGCAACTTTGCTTAATAAATATTTTAAGCTAGTTAATAGATAGGTCCTAAATGTTTTTTATACTTAGAATAAGGATTAGTAGATTAAAAGGTTTACATTAATTTTTTACGTGGTAGAGCCATGCTGCAGCTATGTTAATTGTATATTTGTAGCACGCATGGGTGGGCTCGACCGAAGAAGGACCACGCTCTCACAGAATACCAGCGTAAAATAGCAACCCTGCTGTGTTTTGTATGGTGACAGTAAAGAACCGGAGACCCTTTTTACTGGAAAAGAGGCATTCCATCTTAGTCCTCACGGCTGACAGCACATCTGCATTTTGATTCGTAAACGAGGATAGATGTAGATGTCTATGGGCCACAGCAACCATTTACCATCAGGTGGACTGTGTGCTCGCTTGTCACCCTTATCCTATAAGAAAAGGATAACATACGAGCATACACTCCATCTGATAGTATGTGCATGCTGTGGCCCGTAGACACCTACATCCATACTCGAATAAGAGTCGAAATATAGTTGCGTTGTCACTTCTTAGGGCTAGGATGGAATGCCTCGTTACCAGAAAAAAGGGTCTTCGGTTCTCTACACTCCCCATACGAAACACAAAAGCATTAAGCTGCTATTTTACTCTTGAATTCTGAGAGAGTGTGGTCCTTACCCGGTCGAGCCAACCCATTCGTTTAACAAACATAATATATATCACTGGTAGAGCCACTCAGCAGCTATATATTTTCTGGGACTACACATTATCGTATGAATCCTCTTCATTTGAAACCTTGTAAAAGTACAATTAGCTTAACTTTAGTTCTTATGAAGTTGTGAACATATTCATAAAAAATTACATGTTCTGATGCGTTCATTATTTCGTAGCAAATAATACGCATGATTAATATTAAAATATTACGGGTGCTACCAACACTGATATAAAGGTACTTCAGCAACATTTTTGTTATATGGTAGTTAATATTGCCTCTGAACTTTTAAATCACCCGTTACCACTGTTTCATGGGTTAGCTTACAGTAAGAGATTTGTTAATGTACGAGGGGCTATGTAGGTCTCACAAGACTAGTTTCATTAAATGAAACTAATTTTACGGATTCTATCGCTTTTAATTCAACTTTTCAATTCCCGACGTTTCGGGACCATAAACCATTTTGTTAGTGAGATAAAAGACCTACATCTCGCTGACAATGAAACTATGGTCAGTTTTGATGTTCAGTCACTATTCACATGCTTACCTATTGAAGACTGCATCTCAATTATAATAGGAAGCTGGAAGATAACAACATGTCTACAGAATATGCAGTATAACTCAAACACTGCCTCACATCTGGCTATCTATTGTGGAAGGAAGAGTAAACGGTGTGGCGAGACAAGCAAGTAGACGGTGTGGCGATGGACTCACCTGTATCTCCCGTAGTCGCCGACATATTCATGGTGGACTTTGAGGAGAAAGCCCTTCTTACTGCTCCTGTGAATCCAAGATTCTACAAGCGGTACGTAGACGAAACTTTCACTATTTTACCATCTGACAAAGTAACTGCATTTTTAGACCACCTCAACTCCATAAACTTTAAAATACAATTCACAATGGAGTTAGAAGCAAATAATTCTTTAGATTTTCTAGAGGTTTTAGGCCGTTTTGCACTCAAGTTGGTTAGTAAAATAAGGTACCTGCGGGTAATAAGGCCTAGCTAAGGGAAAATCGAAAATAAAATCAGAAATATCCAATTTGGTCTACAGATTTTAATAAAAATCATTAGTTTAGTACAGTTTCTATAAAGTATGAACGAATAATTGTAACATTTGCCATATAGAAAAACAAAATTAAACATTTCTAAAAACCTTTCTTTTACGTGGTAGAGCCATGCTGCAGCTATATTAATAGTATAGTTGTAGCACGAATGGGTCGGCTCGACCGGGGAAGGACCACGCTCTCACAGAATAATGCTGCTAATAACACAGCTTAATGCTGCTGTGTTTCGTATGGTGAGTGTAGAGAACCGGAGACCCTTTTTACTGAAAAGAGGCATTCTATATTAGTCCTCACGGCTGACAACGCATCTGCATTTAAATTCGCAAACGAAGATAGATGTAGATGTCTATGGGCCACAGCAACCACTTACCATCAGGTAGACAGTGTGCTCGTTTGTCACTCTTATTCTATATTTAAAAAAAACCTTGCTAGTAAGCCTTATTTTACTATGTTAGGGTGATAAGGCCTAGCAGGCCTACTGCTATAACGAACTCAAATAATCAATTTATACGTAATATATTTAATATTTGTGATCAATATTCACACGAATGCAGCAATTAAGACTTAAAATTCTAAAAAAATATATAAATTACCTCGCCTAATAGTACTTAAAGTCATTAGTATAATGATGAACAAACTGACAAACAAACTCACTCTTCGTGTTCATCATCAGTGCGTCGGTTGTATCTCGAGCTGTGTAGTGTTAGGTTGAGTTGAGAATTGGGTTTATTGTTGGGTTGAGTGTCCTCCCAACCAAATTTCTGTCACAGCGGTCACTCCCAACGGAGACTAGCCCATCAGCACAGTACAGAATTATAGTATCCGAATGTATGCGCAAGCACAGGTGCACTCTCTACTCCCTCACAATCATCAAATCGCAATCCGACACGCTCCGAGAGAGCTTAGGCGGAGGACCAATAGTTTACACATAATTTAATAGCTTCTAATGTCAAAGCCTTAATTCTAAGACACACTTTGTCTTTGCACTGTTTGGACAGCTGAAACCAGGCCTTTTTCTGACTACAACATAAGTTTAATAATAAAAGCGTACGATTTATTTGCATTTATAACATTTTAAAAGTGATATAAAATTCATAATAAAACAAAAAACTACACAAGAAAAAGGAGTATAATAAGGCCTATGCTGAAATTTAGTAGGCCTTAATAACCGCCGAAACAAGTATTTAAGAAAAACCAAATTAAGATTCAACATAACATATATTTATAAAGATAAAAATTACGATTTTAGATAGCTAAGTGTAGTTATTACAAAACATACCTACGATTTAATTGGACTGATTTTTATTATTGGTGCAGTGCGGTCGTATCTTATGATAGATAATGCATGCAGCTCTGGTGGCAGGAGGCGGGGTAGCGCGTCTCTGCAAACTTGTAGAGACATTATCGTGCAATAGGAGTCTGTTATTATCTCCTTAAGCGAGTGCGGTTATTATAAATACGATTTTTGTTACTTAGGCCTTATTAGCCGACAGGCCTTATTAACCGCAGGCACCTTAAACAAATTATGTGAAAAGGGCGGTCATGTTTTTTTGGTAATAATTTTAGCTAAAAGGATGGATGTCTTTTTTGCATCATAAATATCATCGAATTAGGTCATACGTAGTTTTACAATAAACGAATTTTGGCCATTTTGGTTTTTGTATTTAATGAGCGAAATATTCGTATGGCCCACTAATATTTGTACCAACTCTGGTTGTTCGTCCATGTGCAATTTTATATAATATGTAAAATACCTCCACGACTGAGGTGAAATTCCTAGTGAATGGGTAATTCTTTTTTTTTTTTGAAGTAAGAAAAACTTATAATTCTGTCTATCTCAAATTAAAGAGGGTTTGCGATATTGACTTACTTGGCCGGCAATTGGCGATGCAGTAGAATGTCTCGCACGTTTGATGCCAGCCATCTATAGGATGTCAATTTTTTTCTGGTATTTTCCATTGTCACCGTTTACTACAGCCACAGGACGAAATGGGTAGACGTTAGATTATACACCACTACCAAAAAGTCTGTATATTTACGAGAAATAAATGTTATATTATTTTAATCATTCTGTGTTTAGTTTAGGGAACTTTACTTCTTGTCAGCTCCCAAAGGTAGACCATAATACGAAAAATACTTAATACAGAAAAAGAGCCATTCTATCTCCTTAATCCATAGCCTTCTCTGTTTTATATATTACTGCACCCCTTGAACTGCGTGTTAATTTATCATCAGGTATATTACGAGCTAGTTTTTACCTTAGTATAAAAAAAGATAAAGTGGCGACCTTCTAGCAATGTGTAAACTGATCTTCTTCAATATTTTTGGAGAATATTTGGTCATTGCAGCCATTTGTCATAGACGGGGTATTATAGAGGCTTAAAGACAATGATGTACTGGCATTTGGGAAGACGGAGATAACATACTGGTTGAAATATTATGTAAAAAAAAAACATAATATTATGACATGATATGACGTGATAAACTTATTCTGCCCTTGATGTTAGGACAGTGACACAAACGTACACAATAATAAAAGATCACAAGTCCTAACCTATCCTTGCCAGATAAAGGCGATATTAAAAACATGAAAACGATGATATGTAATAAATACATGTGGTGCAATTATTTCTGAAGTAATTTTAAATAAAGATGTTTCTTTCTTTCTTTATAAAAAGCAATTTTTTCCTAGACACAGGGATAATCACTTCTATTAATTAAAAACGGCAAGGCAAGGTATTCGGCAAAATATTGGTTCCAACCAGGATTCAATACAAGTTGATAGGCTGTTATACCAGCCCGCTCCTTTCCACACACCGGAGCGCGCGATGTATCTGGGAGGTAAAACAGGGGTTAAAGTTCAATAAATATACACTCACCCATTAAAATATATTTCATTGAAGAAATATATTTCTTTTATCTTATATATTGTATTTATATGTGTATTGAACAAATATATTTCTTTTATTTTAATAATGACATCGCATCGGAAGAATTATAAATGTTTAATTGAGTTCAATTTTTAAAACTTTTTTATAATTCTTGTAAGGGGATAACAAATTCAGACTTTTTATATTTAATTTTTTTAATTAAGTAAAATGCAATAAATAATGAACAGTCTTTTAAATTTAATTAAATTATTAAATAACTGGTTTACGCACTAACCTCGGCACATCCCGATGAGGAGATGGAGAAAATGTATGAGGATATTTCTAGAATGGCTCTAGAGCTATCCTCATACATTTTCTCCAAAACCCACTATACGTTGTTAATGGGAGACTTTAACGCAAAACTAGGCACAAGTACAAGTACTGAAAGTCGGGAAATTCAGGATAGGTCAACGGAATCCAGGGGCTCCTTATGATGAACTCTTCCTTCCAGAAGCGACCCCACAGAAAGTGGACCTAGTCGAGCCCCTTTGTCAAACGACAAAAAATGAGATTGACTTCATTATGACGACAAGACGGCAACTGTTCATTGATGTCTCAGTGATCGCGAGAATGAAAACTGGCAGCGATCACCGAATGGTGAGAGGCACCCTGAACATAAACATTAAGTTGGAGAGGTCACGTCTAATGAAGTTAACACGCCGTCCCCCTCGTGCTCTAATCCAAAGCCCCGATAACTTTCAGCTCGATTTACAAAATCGTTTTCAGTGCCTAGAAGACTGCAATACAGTGACACCGATCACACTCTTGATCTTATGGCTGTTAGACGGGAAATGAAGTGCAGTCTTCAGCAGATTTGACAGCATACAGGCAACTGAACAGACAGATGCATGCGGCGGGACTTACGCAACTTCAATACAGTTCGTATTTAAGAAGCGATCGAGCGGAACCAAGGCTCCAAAGTCTTTGCCAGAGATCTGTCAGCCAGAAAGAGCCAACTGTCGAAGCTGAAGACCGAATGTAGTAGCATCGTTACAGGGACACCTGAGATTTTGAGTGAGATTGAGAGGTTCTATGGGCAGCTGTACACGTCATCATTGAAGCCACACGCAAGTGTGAGTAACTATCCAAGAGCAAGGATTATCCGACACTATTCCGATGATATCCCGGACGTCAGTCTGAGCGAGATTAGAATGGCTCTTCATCACCTTAAAAACGACAAGGCCCCGGGCGAGGATGGAATTATAGTGGAGCTTCTGAAAGCGGGTGGAAAACCGGTACTTGTAGTCCTTCAGAAGCTCTTTAATTCCGTCCTCCATAGTGACATTACTCCACAGGCTTGGAGCAGAAGTGCGGTGTTCTTGTTCTTCAAGAAAGGCGAGGACGCTCTCTTGAAGAACTACAGACTGATTTCCCGTCTGAGCCGCGACTACGTGCTGTGTTCGAGAGTCATTACGAATCGTCACGCACGCAGACTCGACTACTTTCATCATCATCAAACAAGCCGGTTTCCGAAAAGGCTTTAGTACCATAGACCACATACATACCCTTCGGAAAATTGTACAGAAGATCGAAGAGTACAATCTGCCACTTTGCCTTACGTATGTGGACTATGAGAAAGCCTTTGATTCCGTCGAAATTTGGGCCGTGCTACGATGGCTATCCAAGTACAGAACCAGAGTAGGAAACCTATACAACTACAGAGAGGTGTAAGACAGGGTGACGTAATATTCTCGTAACTCTTCACCGCTGCATTGGAAGACGTTTTCAAGCTACTGGACTGGAAAGGATACGGTATTAACGTCAATGGCGAGTACTCACTCACTTTCGATTTTTTGACGATATAGTCCTTATGGCAGAATCGCTGGACGACCTAAGCACTATGCTCAATGACCTCAATAGAGTCTCCTAACGGATAGGTCTTCAGATGAACATGGACAAAACAAAAGTCATGTATAACGTCCATGTCACACCTATGCCGGCAGTTGTTGGGAGCACTAAGTTCGAAGTTGTTTATGAGTATGTTTACCTGGGATAAATAGTCCGACTAGGTAAGTCCAACTTCGACCGAGAGGATTGAACTCTAACGGATTCAACTCGGCTGGACATCGATCGGGAGATTACGACACATGTTCTCGTCAGGCATACCTCAAAACTTCAAAACAAATTTGTAAAACCAGTGCGTGTTGCCAATGATGACCTATGGATCTGACACTTTGTATTTTAGTTAATTCGATGAAACACCAGTGATTAACATAATAAGTATACATTTTTTCTCATAGAAACATTAGTTCTTAAATTCCAGTTAGAATATCTGGCGCAGGGCACGTATCCCGCGAGTAAGGACAAAAACTGCGTAAGAGATAGAGAGTTAATGACAATGAAGAACAAGTTTTTAAGAAATCTTAGTCCACCCAACGGAGCTAGACTACAAGTAAAAGTTCTTCATAAAAATGGAATCCACGGAAACCTTTGAGTGTGGTCGAGGAGAAATATTTTTTATTACGAGGATTCCTTTACTTTCATCAAACTCTGTGTTTGAGTTTGTGCTTTGCCATAATCGGCAATTAATTGCAGCCTTTGAAAATGACCGAAATTGACTTGACGGAAGATTACTTATCTCACGGTTAGCTTTATTTAGCAGGTTTTGTAATGAACTCCACTTAGCCATCATAGCCCCAAAGGGAAATTTCGTAGCAGCGCTGTTCATCGCGCCACAATAACGTAAACAGACCGAGCACAATGGGAGCCTTCAACAGACAAATATTTTATTAACTTCGAAATCCATGTCGACGGAATCGCGGGCAAAAAGTTTGGCAGCGCCGGCCAGTATTTATTATTCACAAAAAAATAACGAGTTTATACTTCGATGATTGGACGGTAAAAACGAAAGGTTATTTAATCATGGGTTATTATTTCTCTCATTACATATTTTTAAGAACAATGATTTGATAAAAAAAGATATATGAGGAAGCTCGAGCCTTGGCTCGATTTCAAAGAAGCTTGAAGTAAGAGGCATATCCAATAAATAACGCAAAACAATTGCAAAAAGAAACAATCTTTAACGTAACTTTTTAATAATAATATGCTAACAAGCCCAATTTATTCAACCAACTTTTTAGCTATTTCCATGTTACACATTTAATTCAAAGCACCAGCAATTCTAGAAGGCCTAAGGCCAACCACACTTTAAAGTTCTGGACGGGGCCATAGTTCCGTGCCAGCCTCCCCGCTCCCCTCTTTTGTGTCCGTTTTTAGTAATTTAAAACATTCGTCCGAACAAAAACGAAGTCTTTTTAACTGCACACCGTGCCTTCGTATAGACTTATAAAAAAAGTAAACATATATACCTTATACCACTACTACCACTTTTTTTGTTGTAAAAATAGCAATTGATCGATTTAAAAAAATACAATAAGTTCAACAATCATTTACCTTACTGACAATGTACTTTTTATATCATATATATGTTCAATATGATTGTTAGATACGATTTCATGCGACAAAACGTTGGAATCTTTTTAGGCGCATGTAGAACATACCTACGCGCTTTGCGCTTAAGGCATGCAATATAATTTTTAAATTAATTTACATTGGAAAATTGGAAAACGTTAAAAAACAAACAAAAACCACCACGTAGGTCGTACTCTTAGGTTACTGATCAAAAACTAAGAAACTTCTGTAAGCACCTCTCCCTATCCTTACAACAATTACTCTAACAAAATCCAGATCTTAACCCCTTAGAAAATATTGAAAAAATATGCTTATAAAGAGTTATAAGAACATTATTGAAGGAGACAAATTAGCATTAGACATTTCTTGGGGCATAAGAATTAAAGTTATTAATAAAAATAAGTCACAATTTGAAACGGAAATGGTTTATTTGAAACAAATTCGAAAACATTTAAAAATACATAAATAAAAAGATGATCACTTAAAAAGTTATTATATAAATGCATTTCTTTAAATTTTTAAATTCTAACTTAACTAAATCGTAAGATTTGTTCTCTTGTGATTTTTCTATTATCCAGTCTTACCCTTATTTCATAACTACTTTGGCAATTGTCATTGTTTTCAAAACATTTTAAACCCAATTAAGTAATTATTTTCAAAACCTGCTAATAAAATTATTCGGTCTTTGAGGCCAAGTCTGTGGTCTATTCCTTAACGTATCGTATGCCTGCCAGTTAAGGAACCAAAAAGGTTGATTATCGATAGGCATTTGATTGAGTCTGTTGATTAAGCTGCCGTCTCCTTGAGCTTCAATCGGAGCTGGCACGTCCTCTCCAAATCTATTCAGTAGGATGTCATTGGATGCCGTTAATGGATATCCAATTGGTCTAGAACCAGCGTAAAACGGTCTCTGAGCTTCACATGAGATAAAAACTGTTGCAATTAGTAGAATAAATTGTATAGCGGCCATCGTCCCTGTAATAGAAAAACATATTTGAATTTGACGGCTATTTGAATTTATATATGTAAACTACCTTCAAGATACATGAGAAAACACTAGTATGACGTTTTAAAACCCTCTCAGAAATGAGAGGAGGCCTGTGCCCAGCAATGAGACTGTAACTTCGGCGTTTTTAAAAAAAGAGATGAAATCTAGTTTTTTTTTGCTTTCTCTGTTATAAATGTTTGTTTTCCGCTCTTTTACTATTAAAAAGTTAAAGTTACAGCCTATATACGTCCCACTGCTGGACACAGGCCTCCTCTCATTTCTGAGAGGGTTTAAGGGCAAGGAAGTGTCCGCTGCGCTGCCCCGATGCGTGTTGGTGAACCTCACATGTCTTTGTATTATTAACCGAATTCCAAAAACGAGAATCGACTATAGTTTAAGTAGTAATATTATTTTTAACCTGTGCTATAATCGACGCGATTTCACCCCTAAGGTTAGAAAAGAAGGGAAAGAAGTTTTAATGTAATTTTATTCTTTTAATTATATTAAATTAAAAGAATTAAACTTAAATAATTACACATCGGAGTTTCTGATGTCGGGACTTTAAATGTGGAAATTATTATATCGTTTTTTGTTTTATAAGTCAGTTTTAATTTTTTTAAGTTTATTTTTTTACTTCTTATAATAGGTCGGGGAAAAAGTTTCTTCGTATTTTGTTTTATAAAATTCAAGAAAAGTCTCCTTGGTTGTACTGTTTGTACCTGGCTGGATTTTAATATCAATACATATAGGACTTTAAGAAAAATAAAACAAAGTAAAACCACTTTCCGTTTTTCTGTCCGCCAAAATGAGTGAATCTAACGAAGAAATTGGATACATTCTGAAGTTTTATTACAAAAAGGGTAGCTCCACAGACTGTATCGAAACCCGGATTAACACGCAATAAGGTGATGCTGTGTGTATGGTGGGATTGGATGGGCATCGTTTATTATGAGCTTTACCGCCCTGCAAAACTATCGATTTGGATCTCTTCTGCCAATAACTAATGAGACTCAAGTAAGAAATTGAGAAAAAACTGCTGGAATTGATCAACAGATAAGGAGTGGTCTTTCATCATTATAATGCCAGATCACACACATCTTTGGCCACTTAGCAAAAATTGAGAGAGCTTGGTTAGGAAGTTTTAAATCCACAATATAGTCCTGACCGTGCACCCTCAGATTTTCACCTGTTTCGGTCTCTTCAGAATTTTTGGATAGTGCTAGGTTAACATCAGAAGAGGACTGTCAAAACTACTTGTCGCATTTTTTTTATCAAAAATCCCAAGATTTTACAGCAACGGGATTATGTCACTACCTACAAGATGGCAACAAGTTATCGAACAAAATGGCACATATGTATTATAATTAAATGTTATTAAACTTTAAAAAAATGTCTTGAAATGTCTTTGTATATAAAATACGAAGAAACTTTTCCCCGCTCTATATTATAATTAAATATAATTAAACTTTTAAAAAAATCTTGAATCTGTATATAAAATATGTGAAGAAACTTTTATTATTATATCACATAACAAGTTTATCAAAAAAAAACACGGAAATAAATATTCATGCATATAGTTCTCTTAGAACACTTTGTTAGCTACCAAAAATATTACATTGATGATGTTCTCTTAGCTTGCTTCTCTTCGGTTAATTGTTTTCATAAAAGTAAGTGTGACACACGAATATACGAGTACAGTAGATACACTCGGTGATAAATGGATACTGTGGCCCATAGTACCATACATATATCCTCATTGAGGAAACGAAATGCATTTGTCACCTTTGAGAATTTCTTTGACATTGAACATTGAAAAACCACACTCATTTTATGAAAAAGCATAATTACATGTTAATCTTACAACAATTTTAGGTAAATGTTATTTTGTCCCCTGCTCAACACCTCCCTATAAATTGCTTCATAGTAGATATATTTCCCATAGTTTCACTCTTTGCAGACGAGTTGGCAAACGCAGTTTTTATTATTATTAAATTGTTATCAGGGAGATGACTGCCTATCTCCTGTTTCAGATTTCCTCTGTCGCCTTTTACGACACCCACGATATGACTAGTGGTAGTGGATTCTCTTACGTCACTACGCGGCAATATAAATAAACACAATTTGAAATATTCACCTTCGTAGTTTTATAATAGTCCGAAAAATCCTAATAAGTACTGTAGGCAGCGTCTTGGTACGTCCGTTCTTAAAACAACATCACTGATTGTGTGTTTATAAATGAACCGCGGTACTATAAATACAAGTATCTGGCACGTTTTATCAGAAGCTGCGCAGTAGTTGACAGAATTATGCTCAAACAGACAGGGTTGCTACATACTTGTATACGTTGAAACATTTCTATGCATTTTCTTCAAGTTAATTCTTACTTATTTGCTTTAAATATTTAGGTATAATATCTTTCTTAATTTCAAGTAAATTTTAATAATTAAATTGTTGATAAAATTATTTCAATTAATTATTATTAATAAAATTATATTAAATTTACACATAACATTTTATGATTGTTATAAACGAATGTAAATTAACTATGGTAATTATTGAGATTACTAGTTACATACTTATCTGAAATAAACTTCAAATCACGTTGACAAAGTGCGCACAAAAATAATGACAGCGTTTTCTTAGTCACATTAAACAAAATCAATGTTAAATTGTCGAAAACAACGTTCACTATTTACAAGACAAAGAGCTAGTCTTCTCGCCCGCTCGCAGTCGACTAAAGGAGTTAGAGAACCGTGACCATCTGCAACATATCCTTAAAATAAAAAGTATACTAATGAGGTTTTTTATACTTACGAGATTCTTTTAATTTAATTAAATGATTTCTTATATTTACTAGCAGTTGAATGTAGCGTGCAGCGTTTCTTTTAACTTATTTTAAATTCCTGACTTTTCGAGTGCTTTATCATATCGTTACGTGGAGAGGGGAGGGGGGCAGTTACTAAATCGTGATGAAATCTATTTAAATAACTTTATTAAAAATAAAATTTGGTAAGGATAGATGTGAATTTATGGCGAGGAAATTCTATAGCTTCTTAAGTCGACGTAAATACCCAGTCGCATCTCGAACACGTCACTTGGGGATACTCGCTGTTCCGCGCCTTGACGTAATAAACAGCTACGTTTACACGAAGTTATATTTTTTCACTTTCACGTTGTACAACAATATTTTTTTCATCGCTGGCTAACACCTTATCGTTAGATGACTCAAATATAAGGCGAGCTTAAAACTTGAAGGTACGCGAGCAAACCAAGATTGTTTCCCGCCAGCACCAAGGAAATTGTTAACCATCTAAATTTTAAGTTCTAATTTACCATGTGATCGGCAGTTAAGAAAAACTGTAAGAAAACCTATAATTTCTGAGACTGAGAAAACAAAAATATTTCGGGGATATTCATATGCCCTTCAAATATTTTTGTTTCTTCTACTTCTTCTTATCCACCAACATATTAAAGCTCTCTTTGAAGCCACGGCAGACTCCTCCTTAACAAAGTCTTGTTAAGTTTCTTGCTGGTTCTTTCCAGGGCCGACATTTATTTCAAGCCAGTGGTATAAGTAAAACAAATTTCAATATGTATTATTAGTAATCTATGTTAATTAATGCTTCCCCAAAATCCTCTAATTATTGACTGCACAATTCATATTCAGGGAGGTATTAAAATGATTGTGACCGACCCATTTTAATTGCCTGCTAGTATTCGCAAATGAACTGGATTTGGAGGGAAAGCATTGTGGCACGGAATATTAAAGAATATAAAGGAATATTAAAAATACCGAACTTTACTTAAAGGAATGTTTAAATTCATCTTGAAGATGAGTTGATTCATGCTTTCTGCACTGATGAAATTTCGTAAGTCACATACCACAGTATTATCATTTGAATCGTATCTAATGTGAAAATATAAAGTTTATATTTATTGTGTGCCAACTAATAAGGTCGATTTTTAAAGCAATACTTTTAGAGATACGGTGTGGCAATTTCGACCCTTATTTCGGAAGAAAGTGAAATAAAATTAATCTTTTTATGACTCCCCACACGATAATCCTTTTATCTGCCCTCTTTCAGTACCTACTGTGAACCTCAAGTCCGTATTTGAGTAACTGAATAATATATCTATATCAAATTTCAATCACCTGCGTAAAACGTTGCGACAGATAGAAAGACAGACACTGAAGTGTATACACACGTGTTCCATTTTGCAAATTATCGCAGGGAATACTGTTGATGTTGTTAAACCTTTGGGTGCTTAACCCACGCGAGAAGCCACGAGAAACAATCGTAATTTAATACAATTATTTCGGCTAATTAAGGTATATAAAAAAACATAACATAAGCCGGATATGCGAAACGTCGGGAGTTGAAAATTAATTAATTAATTTTTATTTTATTCAATGTGTTGTGGTATTCGGGTAAATAATAATAGGAGGGATAATTTAGGAGGAGAAGAATTACGAACACAAACTGTTGCACAGTTTGGCGATGTTTATTATTATTTTTAATGCGTGTATTTTATATGAATAAAGGTATTAAAAAAAAACATACACACTGGGATTTCATATGTATAAAGATAAATATTTGCTGCTAGTTATGGCCACTGTATGCCACTTCGATTTATTCGCTTAGATATTTTTTACCATTATGTATAATGTTCAGCAAAAGCGGTGCCTTTAAACAATAACATGGTAAAAATGATCGAGTGGCTTAGAGGTCAGAGTACCTTAGTCGCGAGCCCAGAGTTCTAACACCAGCTAGGGTATACAAATACACTTATTTTTTCGGAGCTGTTATGCGGTTATTAATATGTACAATGTTATGTATACAAATACAACATTCTGTGGGCTAAGAATGTGACACTATATCTTGCAGAGTTAATAGATTCAGTTATTCATAAAAATCGACCAGGAAGTCATAAATATTGGTACCTAAAAGCAACATTTAGGATTTACCTAAGGTAAATCATTTTCTGATTAATGTGGGATGACGATTGTTTGGTTGCGGTTAGTGTAACTTCCTGTGTTGTCCTCAATCTTGTGTCCAATATTTATTTATAAAACACATTATCGGGTTTTGATGTATTCGTGTTGTAAAACAACGGTTGTTTCGTCATATTGCTCGGCTTTTGCTGTGACTGCATACTCGATGGGTGCTTATTGATTAAAATGTGGGCCTGGTTTGAATTCCAGTTGGAGCTTACGCCACAAAAGCGCATATTTTTGGAACGAAGTTCCTTATCGGACGGTACGAATTTGGCGGATGGGGCTAGGCGAGAAAAAGTGTAAGATTTTTTCGTCACGACTCCTTCTGACGTAGTGTAGACAGCCTTGGCAGCTATAAGGAAGCGAGATGGAATAATATCCATCTCCCTCGCACTTTTACTTATCTTGCCATGAAAGAAATATCATTTTAAATGAAGCTTCATTTTAATAGACGCTAGTAATTCATTTATTTTTATATGTTAATCAATAATATAAAACGTTTATCAATAATAATATACTACGAAAGGAACTTCATTCCAACCGAGTGTTCCACGAAACTCACGCATGTTTTTTTAAAATAATTAACAAACGGGCACTCTCTTTCATTAATTAAAATGCTGATAGATTGTCACCTCTGAGAACTAAGTAGTACTCTGCAGTTGGATAGGTTTCGTACTCTGGTTCTATACTCGGATAGCCACCGAAGACTTACTGTTCAAAAACTTCAGCACTTCGACATACTTACAGTTAACTTAGCACCGCTGTAGGTACTGTAGCACCGCCTAAATGTTGATGGTTCAAAAGTCAACATAACAAGTAGTTAACATATTAATATGTCTCATGTATGTTGACTATAATATCTTTTGACTGCTGAAGGCTGTTGATTGCCTCGTTGGTTGGTTGGTCGTAAACGCGTTTGCTGATCACGAGGTCTCGGGTTCGAACCCGGGTCAGGCCGAAACCAGTTATTGGGTTTTTCTGACAAGTAATTATCAGTAGTAGTCCAGAGTCAGGAAGTTGGCGGTGTTTCACCCCTATGCCTCCGATAGCACGGAAAGCCGTTGGTTCTGCGCCTAATTTCTCTCCGGTCATGTCGTATTACCGTTCCATCGGTCTATGAGAGTGAGGGCACTATAATCCAGTCCTGCAGATGGCTAGCATCCGTTTTGACTCGCCGCCGTGACCGAAATTCGGTCTGGACTCTGGAGTACATTATTATTAGATAGGCAATATTTTTGGTATTTTGTATAATTTACCAAAGGTATGTATGTAGTCTATTGTACTAAAGTCTTTTCAGAAAATGACTTGTTTAAGAGGCTGGAGTCGTCAAGTCTGCGTGCGAGACGATTCCTAATGTCTCTCGAAAATAGGAACAGTAGGTAGTCACGGCTTAGAAGGGAAATCGGTCTATAGCCCTTCAATAAAACGTTGTCCCCGCTGATAAATATAAGTAATAGATACTCATTAAAAGTATTTAGACTGGGTACAGGAAACAGGAAGGAACTAGGAAGATTGCTAATCCACCAAGTATGACAATTACTTAAAATTTTTTTACTCGTGTTCAATAGTAGAATGCTCACGGAGGAGGACATTATTAGTGTTAATTACTTAAATTAAAAAGTTGTATTTAAAATATATTTTACGTACAAAGTATATTACGCAAGTAATTCGTTAAACTGACATCCAATTGTTACTAAAAACCTTTCTACCGTTCACTTTAGATTATTCGTAATTTAACTATAGAAAATTGCTTTAAAGATTTATACAGTCGTAGGCTTTCGTTACTCCTTAAATAAATTATTTCTTAGAATAACATTTTAAATTTTGTTTATACGATAAAGGTATAATGCGTTTCGTTTTAGTCTTAAACCGTTTCAATCTTTAACATTTCATTTAACGTTAATTACCATTACCGTTACCGTTACTGCCTATTAAAGTCCTTGCTAAACATATACCTCACCCATAGATTGCCTCATAGGAGGATATTTGCCGTAGTTGCCACGCTTGGCAAGCGCGTTGGCAACCGCAGTGTTTTATTTTTAGTTGTTATTAGGAAATCGCTGCTATTCATCTCCTGATTAGTTTCCCTCTGTCGCCTCTTACGACACCCACGGGATGATATGGGGTAGTGGATATACTTACACCGCCACTACACGGCCGTTAATTAATAACATTTTAACATAGGTTGAATTCATTTTTATGTGTCTTACTTGTAGTACTTAAAGTGATCTGCCGTGAGGTGGCGATATAAAATAATCCATATCTCCATATCGGTGTATTAGCGCCTGTGAAACGTACCAGAAAGATCTCTTGGGCTCCGATAGATGATGGAATTGTCATGTCGTACCACATGTAAATATCCAGTCTGACTGTGTAGTGGCGGTGTAACAATTTCTACTACCCTAAATCGTCCCGTGGATGTCCTAAGAAGCGACAGAGGGTAACAAACCAGGAAATAGGCAAAAAACAGCGGTTGCCAACCTGCCTGCCATGGGGAGGCCTATGTTCAGTAGTGAGCTTTTATTAGGCTGTAACGGTAAATATTCAGACCAAAGACGTGTAAAAGCGCATAATGTCGCGTTTAATAGGTACTGCGGTCGCCAATTTGCCTGCTGAGCTTGGCCATTATGGCAAACTCTCCATTCTATGGGAGAGGTCTATGCCTGTAGTAAACTGTTAAGTACTAATAAAGAAAGAAGAAAGAAAAGATAATAGAGCCTGCAAGACGCACCTAAGGGCATCTGTGAAAATGAGACAGAAATAAGTTTTATTTGCATGTTATTGTATTTAAAATACTTGGTTACATTATTAGCGTTAAAGAAAAGTATAGATACAGCCTATATATGGCCAATTTTGGGCACAGGTCTCCTCTAATTTGCGTTAGGGTTATGAAGCAATTAGTCTGCCATTGTTGGCGGACTTAACATGTCTTCGAAATATTTTTTCTTCAAACTTGCAGGTTTCCTCACGTCGTTTTCCTTCACTACCGAATATGTGATAAATCCTCTGTGACCCTTTTAACTAGAAAACGAGGCATTTCTTCTTAGTCCTCAGTAGTGACAATACATCTGCATTTTGATTTTTAGTCAAAAATAGATATAGAACATATTATGCCACAGTATCCACTTACCATCACTGGACTGTGTGCTCGTTTATCACCATTTTTCTATAAAAAAAAATCAGCATTTAGCTTTGACACGGCTGCTGATCACGTGGTCTGGGATTCGAATCCCAACCAGTTATATGCTACTCGTTGTGTTGGTCTTCCGAGCGCTTCCAACGCGTATTTTCGAGAAATTGCCGCGAAATCACGTCATTTCGGAGTAAAAGAAAGAATATTAAATACATCCAGGAGGTCATGAAATACTCCACCAGACCACCAGAAGTTTTTCGCACCGACACGACTTAGGGACCTTCAAAAAGAGCCCACTTTTTTTTAAAGGCCGTCAACGCACTTGCAATTCCCATTGTGCTACAGTTATTTATCTGTGAAAATATTCAGTTACCGTAAGGTGAACCGCATGCTCGTTTGCAACCTCATTTATAAGAAAAAAGTAACACAAAAGGCGTAATCATGCGGGGAAAATATTTACTTTCTAAATTATTGGGCTTGACTTTGTACATTCTAAACTTTGTTATCAAATCCAAACAGTCAGACAGAAGACGAACGGTCGTAAATGGTGGCACGAGTTATGACTGAAATCGTAACAACTTGAGACGCGCCGTGTGAGTATACTATGTAGTTATACCGCAGTTGGCTACACAAAGTTGCCAAGCAGCTTAGGTTGCCTTGATTTAGCCCCGTGCGTGAGGGTCTTTAAAGCGTTGTTTTGTTTCACACCGATTTCTAATTGGATCTTATTGCTGTACATATTGATGCAGGCGCTTTTTTAATGTAAAATAATTGTGTTTTTTATTCTTCATAATCATATAAATAGTTTTACAATGAAGTATATTTTTATAGAGTAGGGGTGACAAACAAATGAATGCTGTGACCCATAGACATCTACATTTATCCTCGATTAAGGATGAAAATGCTGATGCGTTGTCACCCTGAGGACTAAGATGAAATGGCTTGTTTTCAGTAAAATGGGTGTCTAATTATCTAGACTCACCATACAAAATACAGCAGCATTAAGCTTCTATTTTACGCTGGTATTCTGGAAGATCGTGATCCAACACCGGTCGATCCGACCTATTCGTGCAACAGCCATAATATAGCTGCAGCGTGGGCTACCATGTAGAAGTATCCAATTTTTGTAATTAAAGTATATCCCATTTAATAAAAAAAGAATCATCGAAATCGGTTCAAAATTGACGAAGATATCCAGTAAGTATGTTTTTTTAAAGAATAAGGGTGGCAAACAAGCTAACAGTCCACCTAATGGTAAGTGGATACTGTGTTCCACAGACATCTTCATTTATCCTGGACTAACTGTGCCCCGCGGTTTCACCCGCATATATCACGCGTCTGAGCTGCGCGACATAACATGACACCTCGCTCATTTAGTTCAATCATTTTAGCTAAAAAATTGGCAAAATTAATGGAGTACTTTTACTTATCGGCATATATACGTTATAGAGCAAAGTTAAATGTAATAAATTATCCACTCTCCCACCGCTCCCGGATGAGCGTAACACCCTCCCCCCCTCCAGAAATTGCCCTTCGTTGAATGAAGTAACTTTCGTTCGTAAGGGTTAATATGCCATGCCTAATAATAACGCTCATAAATCATTTTTTAATTTTCAATATTTTTTTTCACAAAATATCTTATTGTGGCTTATGTATAAGAAATATGCTTATGGTATCGGGGACTTTTTTCAGATGGAGTAAAGATCTATATTTTTGTAGATCATTGTATTTACGTATCACAATCCATTACGCCAGTGCACGCGGATAAATCATTTAGGGAGCGCTGTTTTTTCTGACTTGCTTAACAAAAATCAATATTTAAGGCTAGCTGAGAGGTATAGCCTAATGTTAGATGATAGCCTATACTATTTGTTATGAATTTGGCTACAATATATGAAAATAATTTTTCAAATTGGACTCTTAGTTCAGAGATTAGCGTGTTTAAACAAAGAAAAAACAAAAAAAACTCTTCCGCTTTATTATATTAGTATAGAAGAAACAAAATGCAGATGTGTTGTCACCCCTTTGGACTAAGATGGAATATCTAGTAAAAAGTGTATCCGGTTCTCGACACTCACCATACATATTTAATTAAACATGCAGAATTAAGTTGCATTTTTACCCTGGTATTCTGTGCGTGTTGTTATGGAGCGTGGTCCTTTCCTGGTCGAGCCGACCTATTCGTGCTACAACCATAATATGTAGCTACAGCATGTCTCTATCACGTAAAAACGTATATTACGTACATAAAAACATACAGTCTAATTGTAAGCCTCCTCCTTTTCAAAGTCGACTAAAAAGAAAGAATCACAATAATCTTCATCTTGTTTTGACCTATAAATAAAAATATTTGATTGTGACCTATAAATGTTAATATCAAAGACGTTTAAGTAATATAGTTTACCTATATATTTAAATCTCTTTGGTTAATACCATGTTTTATTAACGTTTAAATAAAACATAGGTATCAACATTTATAGGTCACAATCTACATGTTATGTATGACAATCATCTTACTGTCTTTGTTTTTGTATTTTAAATTGTTTATTCGGAATAGCAAGTAGATGCAATAGAATAGAATAGAACAGAATAGAATATTTTTTTATTCAATATAGATTATATTTGTAACTCTTATTGAAAGTCATTTTTTACTTTACCACTGGTTCGAAAAAAAAACCTCTGTCCTGGGAAGAACCAGCAAGAAACCCAGCGGAACTTTTTTTTTAAAGTAAATTTTACATTAATGGTTGTACAAACTATTTAAGTACAAAATTTATTTTAGAAACTGCTTGAAGCGACCACCACATTCCAGGGTTATTATCAATCATGTATTCATTTATACTATAATAACCCTTTTATACAGTTTCAGCTTAACAAAACATTTAAACTTGGTAATAGAGAGCCTGTACACTTTCCGGGACCTTGTTGTAATAGCGTATACATTGCCCCAAGAATGAATTACTGACTCTGTGGAGTCGATAAACTGGTATCACTAGTTTGTGTTTGTTCCTAGTGTTTACAGAATGTATATCACTTTTTTACTAAAACTACCTTTGTTTTGTGAACATACATTAAATTTTCGTAAATATACTGAGAGGCCAAAGTTAATATATTTATTTCTTTAAATTTATCTCTAAGAGACTCTCTCGGTTTTAGGTTGTAAATAGCTCTAATGGCCCACTTCTGTAAAACAAAAATAGTTTCTGAATCAGCCGCATTTCCCCATAACAAAATCCCATAAAACATTATGCTATGGAAATAACTGAAATAAACTAGTCTAGCTGTCTCGACACTAGTGAGACCTCTAATCTTTTTTACAGCATAGGCTGCAGAACTCAGTCTGCTTGCTAGTTTGGATATATGGGGGCCCCACTGAAGCTTTACGTCGAGAGTGATGCCAAGAAAAACAGTGGATTCAACAGGGCCCAGTTCTTCCCCATTTAAAAACACATTGGTACCCAGATTTTTAACATTCATTGTTGTAAATTTAATACATTTAGTTTTAGTTTTCGTCTTATATCCTTACTTCATAGTTAATAGTTATATCCGTGTGTCAAGATTAAGCGGATATTACTTGTGGCTTTTCGATTCAATGCGGTGAGTATGACCGCAAATTCGGTTGAAATATAAAACCCATACATGGATGCTTATAATTATTAATGTTCAGAATTTCTTCAATTTAATACTTAGATTGGACTGAAAATGTAACATAGTTTTACGCTTGCCTTGTAAATATTTTTTACAAAATATCGATTTAAATAAATAGTTAATAATCTGCCGATATTTCTGTAAAAGAGTAGGCCTTCCATTCAGTTAAAATTATTTAGGCGTGCTGCCGTCCCTTTAACCGCTAAAGGTTATTAGGTATATCGAAGTGCTGAAAGTGCTAAAACATTAAGTCTTTGATGGCTATCTGAGTACTGAATCAGAGCACGAAATATAATATAAACGCAAAGAGGTTAAAGACAGAGTAATACTGTGGCGCGATTTTGGTCGAGGAATAAAATGCGAATATCTTTTCCCGGGCAAGAAATTCAGTCCGGGGAGCGGCCAATGCTCTGTCTGGTAGTAATTCGAAACTTTAATAGCGTGATTTAGGCTTCGGTGCATTTTCGCTTTGGGCGCGACGACAGTGTCGCCACATCACACCTGCTCAGACTCTGCTCAGACCGAAGGTCGGTAGTGCAGTCTAGGTGTCGACGAATGTGCAAGTGCCAGAAATTGCCTTGTAGTCTGCGGTGAGTCGAGAAGAAGGCAAGTAATCTGCGAGAGTGCCGTAAAGCAGAGGCGAGCAGTAAGGCTCAGAGCTGTGACGAACACTGTAGAGACGACTGACGAACACAGAGAGTAGATTGAAGAAACAGGAAGCGTTATTCCAATGCTGGGATGAACCAAAAAAGCTAGATGGCTTGCAGGAAGAGGTACTTGAGAACAAAGACGAAAGTGTTGCGTGTGTTCACATCACGTCGGGGTCATCACTTTGGCCGAGGAAGGTAATGCGGTAATCTCCCCATTACCTTCCCGGGAGCTCCTAACCCGGGAGCGGCCAATGTTCCGTGTGATTTTTTTTCGGAAAGTGTATGCTGTTGGCTCTGCGACCTTTACAGCTTCATCGGATTAGACTCGTAAGCGAGAACTTCGAGCTATCAAGTGCAACGATTCTGCCGGCGGTGACTGCAGTCCCGAGTCCCTCGGTCCCTGCTTTTGGAGTGAGGCTCGAGCTAGGCGGATGGCGGAGGCCCCTCAGAAGGATGTATGAACCTCGGCTTGTACCACTATCCGAATGATGGAAACGGGTCGATAAACTAAAAACGCACGGTATTGAACCTCGTATACGGAGTGCGTCTGAGACCTCGCGTTCGCGTGCAAACGCGGTGTGCCCTACTGGTTTGTACTAGTGTTGTGTTTAAACGTGTGTGTATGTCGGATCAGATTCCCTCTCCTGTGGAGGGGGGTCGGTGGGATCAACCTATTCTAGAAAGTGATCTCATCATCGGGATCAAGAAAAACGCTCTTGGGACGTCTCCTCAGGGGGGGGGGGGCAGCATCCCTCTCTAGGGAATACGAACCCGCCTATACCACATTTATATGTTCTTTAATCTGATCGAAGTATCTTACGGAAAATTACGAATGGATTGTGGGCATGTCGAGATTGCAGTGAAAATCCGCGTTTCTCACATAAAAAAGAGGTCCTGTGATTTGTCGCAGGAATTTTCTGTACAGCTTGAAGTTAACGAAGACACTTTTGAGGGATGTGGGCAAAGAATACACCCGCGTATGTCACAATGGGACGTACGCAGGTTTTATAAAGATTCAGGTTGTAACTTAAGGACAGCTTACTGCGTTTATGGGTAAGAGCGAAAAGGCGATATATTATAAATTTCGCCTTATTTTTAACAGAATTAATATAATTAGTGAAGCTCATCGCATAATCTAACGTCACCTCGAAAACTTGGGGTATTTCACCTCTCTAACCCAAGGGATTGAGTTATTGTAATGGGAGAGCTCAGTACTAGTACAGAGTTATTCTATATATACCGCAGTACTTCATAACTTTAATAGTGTGATCTAGGCTTCAGTGCGTTTTCGATTGTGGCGCGGCGGCAATGCCGCCATAATGCTATATCTCCAAAATTCTTCACCCCAGCATTTAATTTGTTTCTCGAGAGGTAGCCTTTAACGGGCAAGCGCAGAATTGGGCGCCCCCGCTAGATGAAGTGACAACCTAGTAGACATGCATATCTATATATATAAACGAAATACCACTGACTGACTGAGTCGTCACGCGATCTCTAAAACTATACACCCGATAGACTTGAAATTTAGTACCTATAGTTACTCATTTCGCAATGTAGACGCTCACTAAGAACGGATTTTACGATAGTCCCTCAAACAAAAATTTAATAGGTTCCGCAATAAAATATTATCGTGCGCTCAGCGAAGCGAGCGGGTATCAGCTAGTAATCAATAAATGCAGGTAGCTTAGGATTACCAGGTGTGTTGCTGAAAAATCCTGACAAAAAGCCTGATTTCTATAAAAATATCCGATATAATGATAATGATATAACTGATATCGTTCGCGCCACTTTGCACTACCGCCGCTAATGCTTATGAGTTTCGTTAATTATTATCCAATAAGAACACTGCAAAGTCCATTTCCGGGTTTCCATCTACCGTCTTTTATGCCTAGCATGTGCACTCTTATGAGAACCCCGTAAACGTTTCCCCGTTCAGAAGACACGCAACCAACCGCATCGCCTGTATCTCGCGTAATCGCTCCCGCCTTTGTATAATTTAGATATTAAACTATACAAAAATATAGTGAAGTGTTTTGATTAAATTTAGTTGTATATGTATGTAAATGTCACCACTTAATTTTGATCAAAATTAAGTGGTGACATTTACAATAACGCTATATTTCGCGATTATCTGTGAAGTTTATATGTGTCAAGACAGCCGGCATCCAATCATCGTGGCCGCAACCCTTGTGACACGAGGCAGATTAGTAGAAGTCCAGGTGCGCATGAATTCCTTCACATCCTTCCTGTAGCCCGAATTTAGAGGCATTTGCAGTATTGCGAAATATTAAATTAGCACCGCATCCTACAGTATATATTCATCGGTTGACAGTAAGCATGTCTCATTTATAAGCACGCGCAAGCGTAAACAACCGGACTGCTACGACATGGCCAGCCTTGAAGATAAATTCAATAAGCAATTGTTAATTTGGGATGCTAAAATCACTGAAAGTATTGCGATTGCGGTTAGTTCATCTGTCTCTAAGGAGTTGACAAAAATATCAGGTGTACTGAGTGAAATTAATTCGAGCATGATGAAGCTTAGCGCAGACAACGTAAACATCAACAAACCCTTAAAGTAGACTAACACAAGGCTTAGTGAACTGGAAAAATCGCTTAATTACTCAGCGGAGCATCAAAATTCTTTTGACAACCGCCTCAAGACGATAAAAGATAAAATGACGTGCTTTGCTGAGCAGGTGTCGCAAATAAAATCGCTGGAACACAAAATATCCGCCATGGAACAAAACGCCAGGCAGTGCAATATCGAAATCTGCAACTTGCTCGAAAGGCGCAATGAAAATCTTGTGACTATAGTAGTCAATAAGTACCTAAGGCTTTAAGAAGCCTGAATAACCTTGATGAAACGGCGACCGCAGAGATTTTAGCCGACATCAACACCGCCTAGTGACTACTTTCTGTATTACTTAGAAAAGTGCAAAGATTTATAGACTGCAGAGGTGACAAGTATATAAGTGATATATTGCCTATTATGCTTGCGTGTTACTGACAGTTATGTCGCGGTTAAACATCTTCAATTACATTGCACGATGTGGTGCTGTAGCTTCGTCCAGTGGGCATCACGAGCTATCGTGTTTAAGTTTTAAGTACGTAAGAGTTTTTATTATTTTCGTTGAATCGTACTTATTTGTGTTGTATTATTAGCTCTGGGTCTAAGGGCTCGATGTAAATTTCGCCCGGGTTTGATCCGCGGCAGCAGCAATGAAATTTTTAATTGCAATTTTAAGTGCTGATTTAGCACGTGCTCGGCGGTGAAGGAAAACATCGTGAGAAAACCTGCATATGTCTGAGGAATAAGAAAAAAAAATCGAAGACATGTGAAGTTCGCCAACACGCATTGGGGCAGCGCGGCGGACATTTCCTTGTCCTAAAACCCTCTCAGAAGTAAGAGGCCTGTGCCTAGCATAGCGACTTATATAGCCTGTTACTTTACTTTTGTATCGTATACATATGCAATATTCTTATTCGTTTCAGATACAGAAGGGTACCTAATGCTGACAAAAATATCATGTGGAGGCCACGAAAACGTAAAACATCTTTGTACCTAGACAAAATTTTCTAGTGATTGTCAGTCATGTCATACGCCACATTTTATATAGAGTTTAGCACGTTTCAGATAGGGCAAAACAAAAAATGATACAAAATATTATGGGAATGAGTTATTAAAAATATATATATTTATAGGTATTTATAATAAAAATAATGAACAAGCTGCAAGGTTCAACTGATAGTGTTTCTTGTAAACACAATTGTAAATTTGCTGTTCTCATTTTACCTATGGTGAATTGATGAAACATAGTCAAGATCACTTCATATAAAATATATTTAATTAAATTGGCACATGGCGTATTTGGCCTTTTACTTAAAACTCGGCGGAAATTTGAAAGGAAAGATTTTGTCTGTTCTTAATTCTCTTGTGTACACCACTTTTCACAGAAGTATTGTTTACAACTGGCGTGGTTTCCAAAATCATGATTAAGTGTCAGCTCTATATCGTCAATCAGATCCTGAACTTTTTTGATATTTATTTTTGTGTCTTTTTGTTATATCTTGTAACCTTTTTAAAAACTGACACAAACTCATTAGTTTATTATTTGTTATATTTTTTCTGTAACATATTAGGTATCTTGGATATGTTTGTATTTTTTTTATTTTATCACAAAATTTTTGCGATAAATTATTACTTTTTGTACAGTGATTCTCTTCTCTTAGTTTTGGCGTGACCGCAGGATGTTATATAGGTACTGAGTAACCGTCAGTTACTAAGCAGCTATAAATCAATATATATATGTATAGACATACAGATCTACATTTTTTGATTTTATTATTTTTGATTTTTTGAATTTTGATTGATTTTTTGTAACCTGCTAAAATTACATTTTTTTCATACCATTTGATGGGCCTGAGTATAATGCCAGCTGTGCTCTTTGGCTGAAGTTATTTTTTATTTTATGCACAATTGCAGACAAAGCAATCTCTAAAACAAAATTTTACCTCTTCTCCTTCTAATAATAGCTCCTGCACCTGACACGGTGGTATAATTTTTTCTATTAGACCATTTACAATAACAATTTTTGTTAACAGTTATGAGTGTAACATTTTTATCAGCTGCTTTATTCATAGTGCCATGAGCAACACTTCTGTCTTACCGGGTTCTATAAAGGAAATAATAGTTTAAAAAAAACTAAAAGAACAGGTGTTTGTAGATAACCGCGTGGGTGCTTTTTCAGATATTTTTATGATGACGCTAATTTTATAAATATCCACAAACATATTTACAACAAATGACATCAAGCACCCCACGCTTTTTTTACAATAAAATGATTTTTTATGTTAATCATTATTTTCTTATTTTAAGCTTATTGAAAATTATTTTCTATTTTTAATTCGGTTATCTACAAAAGCGTGTTTTTTTTGTACCGAAGTTCTTTTACGCAGCTTACAGTAGATTGAACTGGCAGAAATCGTAGTTGTTTTGTGAATTAATCGCAAATCCTGAGGATCCTGGCAAGGATAATGGGACAAACTATTTAAATTATTGCATTGTAATCGGTTCTTGATAAGTGTGCGAAGTTTCAAATCAATGTGACGTTTTGAAGGGGATGAAAATAACATTCAAAAATTCCGTTACATAGATACATATCAAGGTAATAAAAGCGTGTTATGAATGATGCTGGCTTTGGCATTTCTTATTTGAAATAATTCGTAGGCGTAGTGCTGCAGAAAACTGTCCCAAATACGAATGGCCACTACCGATGAATATAATACCTGCTATGTTACACCTATTAACATAGAAACTTTAATTATCTTATTATATTAAATTCTAAATAGCACTTTTTACACAAGAAAGTCAATTTTGTTTGTCTTGTTTTTCGCTAATTAAGTAAATAGTAAAACAAACCAAGAGGTCCGTGATTTAAAATTTCTTGCTGCTTTTTACGGAAAAGGATGACCTTATCATAAAATGTTAGTTAATATGTAGCGATCTGATCTGAATACTTTAAGTGTGCCAGTCATACATTAATGATGATATTTGGGTCATTATACTGGAAATAGTCTATTAAATATTTTATTATACAATTAATCATCTTCAGTATGATTGACTGTGTGTATGAATTTTATAAGTCTATGTTATTTTTGATGAAAAATATTATTGCAGATAAAATACCGTTCACATTTATTTTAGTCTCGAATTTAAGTAAATAAAATAAAAATTTGAACTATTTAAGAAGTCTTATCGGTAGCCTTCCTTTTACATAGAAATCTTGTAATGACGTGCATTTCTTTTAATATGAACTTAGTCGTGTTTCTTTGAAACTGACAAGGTTTGTTTTACCCAAAACTAAGAATGACGCTGATGAAACGACGTAAAAATTAGGTAGGATAGGTTTCGTTTTTGCAAAATTTCCCGTTAATGGCTCTTTATAACCCATCTTCAAATGTAAAGCACCGACTGAAAATCAAATAATTATTGGTAGTTAATTTTTTTTAATTCATTGAACATTTTTAAGACTGTGTTGAAGAAACAAATATATATGTTATAGTTGTTGACGAAAATAAGGTACCTATTTATACATCGCATCCCACCAAGAATTTCTAATGTAAGCTAAACTGTGATAATAACTGTAAACAATTGAATAACAAAATAATGAAAACCTTTGTAAATACTTGCTTTACAACATTTAACCGTAATAAAATAGAACAAGATAGTCTTCGGCATGAAAGTAAAAATAAATATTTTCGATTATTTTTGCAATACCTTAACAGCCGGGTTAGCGCGCGATTCAGATCCGTTTCGCCGTCCGAGACGCTAAATTTCAGCGAGCACTGTCAAATTCAATAGGAGTGACAGAAAAAACGCTACTTGGTATAGAAGGGCAAAATAAATTATTTAAATTAAAGTAAAATCACTTTATTAAAAATCAAAATAGCCCAATAGCCTTATTAACACGTGACACATAATTGTACTTATTATACTCAACATTATTTAATGGAAATCTGAGAAAATTAAAATATTTAAGTATTTTCAGAAGCTACTTTGCAATCATTCTATTGAGTGAATTTTGTGGAATCGTGTTTTGAAAACCGCCACCTGGAATACGCTCAATTGTAAGTACAATTTTTTTTTCGATTACGATGTGAAATCACAACACAATCCTTATGCAGATAAATTTAGCTCTATTCAGCCTCTTAATATGGACATATCTCAAGATTCAGAGATTTTAGAAGTTTTTATGCTTAGATACTGAAAAATATAATATAATATTATTACTGTCCTGTGTGAGATAACCTTTATTCTCATATACATATTCCCATCACACGTAATACATTTTTATGGTTGGTTAGAAAAATAATATTTACGTGAAAACTGTCACAGGATAAATTTCTTTTTTTTTCTATTCTTAGACAGCGCTAACTACAATTAAACCTGATGGTAAGTGGTATGTAGCCTAAGATGGTGAAGCGCACTGACTTAACAAAAGCGTATTCACTCTTGCCTAATAGTAGTAGGTAAGTATTATTTGCGACCTATTTGTGTGTGTGTGTGTGTGTGTGAGTGAGGAAAGCGAATGACAATACGTGAAGAGGAATAAAGATTGAGTATTCGTCGTAAGTACATTTGGCTTCATTATCATCATCATTACAGCCCTTCACAAGGCCTTTATATATATATATTCCTCTTCTGTCACCTTGTATTTTATTTGCAGGTTAAATGAACAGTTGTGTGATTTTTTTTAACTTAAATATCCAAGAATTTAGGCATTTCAACACCGCACTTAAGGCCTATTTACACATAGAAACTTCTCAAAATAAATAAAAGCATGTTATCTGTTTACTATCAAAACTGTCGAGGCCTAAGACCAAAACTACACACACTTTACATGAATGTCTTGGCTAATACCTACGATATTATTATCCTAACAGAGAGCATGCACGGCTGCACGGTGATGTATCCGACAGCGAATTTATAGATATGCGGTATCGAGTATTTCGTTGTGACAGGGACCGGGCGGGCAGCGGTAAGTGCGATGGCGGGGGCGTGCTGGTTGTGATTCGCCGTGAGATCGCCGCCGCACCGTGCGCGCGCGCCGCCGCCGCATCCTCCTCGCGCTCACCGCACGTTGATCATATTATTGTCGAGTTGAGATCGCAGGATTATTGCTGCGTGGTAAGCGCGGCATATATTCCACCAAACTTAGGATTAGTTGTCTATATTCCATATTTTGATGTTATCACAAGCGTAATGCTAGATACAGATGTCAATGATTTTATAATCGTTGGCGATTACAACTTACTAACTTTAGAATGGCGAGACTGTGGGACTTATTTGGAACCCATAATCAACAGTTCATACTTTTCATCTAATAAATATCTTATTAATCTAATATCTTCCTTGAATGGGTACCAGATAAATACACACAGGAACTTAAAAATAGAATATTAGATCCATTTATTACCAATATTGTAGATTCCACAACAGCTATTGTATCACCACCGCTGGTGCCACCGGATGAAAACCATCCTCCTTTTTATGGATTACTACCAATAAATAAAACTAATCTCTCACACATTCCCAAAAAACCCAGTATACAATTTAATTATTTTAAAGCTGACTATGAAAACATAAATATAGATGTGTTCAAAATAAACTGGGATGATTTATTCTCAAATATTTATGCCGAAGGTGCAGTCTCATTGTTCTATGAAAAAATATATAGCATTATAAAAATAATATTCCAACTAAAACTATAAAGTCTTCTCGCTTTCCCATTTGGTTTACCACATCTTTAGTACATATTTTTTAAAATAAGAACAGCGCCTGGATCAAATAGAAAAAATACCGCAACTTATCTGACTACACTTTCTCTCTTTACAGAACTAGGTTCAAAAAGGAGTCACATATATGTTACAGTTACTATATTAAATCAGGGGAGTATAGTATTCAGGATAATGTAAAACATTTCTGGAGGTATGTAAAAAACAGACAAATGAGTGCTGATATTCCAGGCAGAATGACGTATGGTGACCTGACTATTGACAGCGCAGAGGATGTATGTCGGCTCTTTTCCACTTTTTTCCAGTCGGTTTTCGAGCCATCAAGTGTCAGTGACACAAACGACTACCAATATCAAAATAATAATCACACATCTGTCCTGATTATCAGTTATATATCGATCACAGATAAGCAACTGCTGGAGGAACTACGCACTTTAGATATCTCAAAGGGCGCTGGAGTAGATAACACACCACTGATTTTCTCTAGGTCCACTGCAGCGACAATCTACCAACCTATATGCCTTTTATATAACCTGTGCTTAAGAGAGGGTACCTTTCCCACCATCTGGAAGACCGGACGTGTTGTTCCTATCTTTAAAAGCGGAAATAGATCAAACGTGGAAAATTATCGCCCTATACTATCTTACCTACCCTGTTGAAGCTTTTCGAAAGGTTGATAAACAACACGGTTTTGTAAAACGTCGATCTACCACAACCAGTTTACTGATATATACATCGTACATCTTTGAAGATATGGATAGTAACAAGCAAATTGATAGTGTCTACACGGACTTTCGAAAAGCTTTTGACAGGGTGGACCAAAAAATATTATTAGGAAAAATCGCATACAA
Organism: Parnassius orleans; assembly: GCA_029286625.1. NCBI lineage: Eukaryota > Metazoa > Arthropoda > Insecta > Lepidoptera > Papilionidae > Parnassius > Parnassius orleans. The sequence continues at coordinate 2,311,843 of JAGSMP010000092.1, forward strand.
TGGCATTCGCAAAAACCTCTGGCGTTGGTTCAAATCAAACATAACTAACTGTACACAGAAAGATGTTTTAAATGGCTACGAATCAGATTTTGTACCAATAAGCTCTGGTGTCCCACAAGGCTCAATATTAGGCCCACTTTTGTTTATTCTATTTATCAATGATATATCTAGCTGCTTTCACTTTTGTGATTTTTTATTGTACGCAGATGACCTAAAATCTTCCATATAATAGACAACAGTGATGATCACATTCAATTTCAGGCTGACCTCGATCGCTTCTCTGCCTATTATGCTGCAAATAAACTTAGTCTTAGCATAAATATGTGCAAATCAATAACTTTCACTAATAAGCGGCTAATTAGTAATTGTACTTACAAACTCACTGGTGCCAATCTTGAAAATGTGCAATACATTAGAATAGAATAGAATAGAATAGAATAATTTTTTATTCAATATAGATTACATGTGTAATTCTTATTGAAAGTCATTTTTTTACTTTACCACTGGTTCGAAAAAAAAACCTCTGTCCTGGGAAGAACCAGCAAGAAACCCAGCGGGACTTTTTTTTTAAAGTAAGTTTTACATTAATGGTTGTACAAACTATTTAAGTACAAAATTTATTTTAGAAACTGCTTGGTAGCGACCACTCATTCCCAGGGTTATTATCAATCATATATTCATTTATACTATAATAACCCTTTTATACAGTTTCAGCTTAACAAAACATTTAAACTTGGTAATAGAGAGAGCCTGTACACTTTCCGGGACCTTGTTGTAATAGCGTATACATTGCCCCAAGAATGAATTACTGACTCTGTGGAGTCGAGAAACTGGTATCACTAGCTTGTGTTTGTTCCTAGTGTTTACAGAATGTATATCACTTTTTACTAAAACTACCTTTGTTTTTGTGAACATACATTAAATTTTCGTAAATATACTGAGAGGCCAAAGTTAATATATTTATTTCTTTAAATTTATCTCTAAGAGACTCTCTCGGTTTTAGGTTGTAAATAGCTCTAATGGCCTCTTCTGTAAAACAAAAATAGTTTCTGAATCAGTTGCATTTCCCCATAGCAAAATCCCATAAGACATTATGCTATGGAAATAACTGAAATAAACTAGTCTAGCTGTCTCGACACTAGTGAGACCTCTAATCTTTTTTACAGCATAGGCTGCAGAACTTAGTCTGCTTGCTAGTTTGGATATATGGGGGCCCCACTGAAGCTTTGCGTCGAAAGTGATGCCAAGAAAAACAGTGGATTCAACAGGGCTCAGTTCTTCCCATTTAAAACACATTGGTACCCAGATTTTTAACATTCGTTGTTGTAAATTTAATACATTTAGTTTTATTTCCGTTTAAATGTAGATTATTAACGTTAAACCAATGCACTAATTTTGATATAGCATTATTCACTTCGTCACATTTAAATGATTGACGTTTAAGTTTAAAAATCAAGGAAGTATCATCAGCAAATAATACTATATCATGATTATCCCCTACAAGGGAAGGTAAGTCATTAATATATACCAGAAATAGGAATGGGCCGAGAATCGAGCCCTGAGGGACACCCATTAGTACAGGTGATCCGGAAGAACTTTTACCATTGATAATAACTTTCTGCATTCTATTACTTAAATATGAAATAATAAGTTTAAGCGCTGTGTTCTTGACACCACCACCTAGAGACCTAGGTATAACGTTAGACAGTAAACTACATCTTGATTTACACATGGATAATATAATAAATAAAGCTTTTAAAATGTACAGATTTGTTATGAGATCCAGAAAAAAATTCATACAACCCTATATATTTTTATGCCTCTATAACGCCCTAGTCAGATCTCAACTAGAATATGCCGTGCCCATTTGGAACCCTTTTTATATTAAATATATTGAAAGTCTGGAAATGGTACAAAAGAAATTTCTACGTACAATGCACTACAGATATTTTCACAATCGTTTGCCCTATATACAACTATTAAATAAATATAAAACTGTTAAACTTGAGGACAGACGTAAGCAACTCAAGGCAATAATTTTATACGACATATGCCATAACCGATACGATTGCATCCCAATTTTGAATTGATTGTGTTACAGTGTTCCTACCAGAACTCATAGCCGAAATATTTGCCGATTATTTGCCACTTCTCGATGTCGAACAAATGCGGGTAAACGGTCGCCAATGCATCCTCTAGTATACTCATATAATACATACTTTAACAAAATTGACATTTTGGCGACGACGCCTTTTACCTATAAAAAAATATTGTTGGAAACATTACGCAGTAATTATTCTTAGTGTTAGTTATGTTTTATTTAATTAATTAAGTAGTTTTTAAAAGTCCATGATTTTTTTTTCTATTTTTTTTACATGTTAAAGTATAGGTACTCTTCAAACTACCAGTGCACTATCGTAATTTTTTTTTTCAGTGTATTTTCATTTGAATAGTTTAATTTTTTTCGTAAAATATAATATACGTGGTAGAGCCATGCTGCAGCTATATTAATAGTATAGTTGTAGCACGAATGGGTCGGCTCGATCGGGGAAGGACCACGCTAAATATATATATATATATATATATATATATATATATATATATAAACACTCACGCTTGTCACGCAGAAGGGTAGGCAGAGACTATGGACTTCCATTTGGCACGATCCTCACACATCTCTCTCGCCTCCTCCACATCCATATACCTACGCATACACGCTCGTCGGTTAAGGTTACTCTAAATTGGGCCTTTTTTCAATATATCGCCAATTTGGTCGATAAAATTTCGCCTAGGGCGTCCCTTCCCGACTCTGCCGTTCACCTCTGCAACATAAATTTGCTTTGTCACTCTTTCCTCATTCATTCTTTCTATATGACTAAACCACCGAAGCATTCCTTTCTTAATCCTGGTCACAACGTCATCTTGCAAACCACACTCTTCTCTTATCACACAATTTCTCACTCTGTCATTCAGATTCAGTCCTAACATACTCCTTAATGACCACATTTCTACAGCATTTATTCACTCTCGTACTTTTTCTGCCACACCCAACTTTCACTACCATACATTAAAGTAGGGACTAACATAGCGTTGTGAATTGCCATACGTGCCTTTTTGGACACATTCTCACTTTCCACAATAGAGTGTAGAGCCCCATTTACTCTATTGCGGTACATATATATATATATATATATATATATATATATATATATATATATATATATATATATAGGTATATTTATGATATAGCTGATAATGAAATAATATCAGTTATATGAATTTATAGATGTCCTGAGTAACTGACTCATCTATCAACACACAGCTCAAACCGCTAGAAGACACTAAGAAAGGATTTTGAAAAATTCAACACCTGAAGACACGACTGAACTTACTGAAAGTAGTCTGTAAATAAAATAAATGAATACTTACACAATTTATAAAATAAATACTGCTGAACGCCTTCCCAATAGATTGAATCATAGGGAAGATTTGCCATGATTGCTACGCTTGGCGGACGGCAAAACCGCAGTTTTTATTTTAGTCTTTATTAGGAGCAGCGCTCCCATCTCTGATTTGTTTCCTGTGTCGTCTTTTACGACACCCATGAGGATAATATGGGGTAGTGGATATTCTTACCACCGCCACTACACTGTACACTGCGTTAATGTTTTACTGCGATCAACAAAATAACTTGAACAAAATATTACATGCAAGGTTGATGTCCAGCGATACACGACATTTGATTGGTCCATCATCCATCTATCCATTTTTCTCGTCGTTGACATAAGAACCGACTATAAATACAATAAATCTTATTGTTTCCGATTTAAGGCAGTAAAATAAAGACCTCGGACGGGCAGCGACGTGTTTAGTGCGAGACATCTGATAAATGTGATCTTTCTTTCTCTTGCGAAGTACGCAAGTTTTTATAGAAAACAGGTGACAATCGAACACACGGTCACCTGATGGTAATTAGTGTTGTGGCTCATAGACATCTACGTCTATCCTCAATTAAAGAAGCCTGATGCATCCCTGAAGACAAAGATGGAATGCCTCGTTTCTAGTGAAAGGTTCAGTTCTCTACACTCACCACACGAAACAAAGCAGTATTAATGCTATTTTGCTGGTATTCTGTGAGCGTGGTCCTTCCCCAGTGAAACCGACCCATTCGTGTTGACCATAGTGTAGCTAATAACATGGCTCTATCACGTTTAATGTCAACTCTAAAAAGGGTGGATATCAGCATGGGACTCTTGAGAAGGAATGTAGGCTTTTGATGAGAAGAAAGTCAATGATAGAAATATTAGTATATAATATAGTTATTATTACCCATATGTAATTAATTTTGTGTTGTGTTCAAGATTAGAAGATCTTTATATGGCAGATGTAAAATAGACGGGTGACGGGCAGCGTCAGAGACATAAGATATTAGAGCACGATCATCAATCCGCTTACCAAACATGGATACTTTCTATAGAAGAGGCCCATATCAAGAAGTGGACTAGTACGAGCAGATAAGGAGACAAGTGCAATATTTTATGACAATCATTTTATATCATATCACCAACTATCACTACAACCTATCACAAGTTCTCTACTGAACATAGGCCTCCCATATATTGCAACTAGTATACCGAACGTCAGGATTTTTGAAGCATTGTTTAGGATTCCGGGGATTTTTGGAAATGTTGCGATTTTGGTGATTTATTAAAATACTTAATAAGTTAGCATTGTTTCATCTGTGAAAATAAAACTAAATTAAGTCAACAGAATTTACATAACTATAATTGTAAATTCTTTTAATAGAATAGATTAGACATAAAATGAACTTAAATTGCACTATACAACTATGTGCAAAGTGAATCGAATATTAATAAAATATTGACCATTTGTTTTTGACTTCTGAGCTCCCATTGGAGAAAACAACATTCGCGTTCTGGGCTTTAATAGCAAAACCGCTCACAATACTAATTTTAATAATAAAACTATTGTCCAATTTCACACTTCTATATCAATGGTTTGGGCTGTGCATCTAAATAATATTTTCATCAAACTGCACCCTCGTTTTAAAGATTTCGAAAACATAAAATGGATGGAGGTATTATATTATCTTAAATAAAGAATATTTGTACCTCAAATAAAAAATAAATACAATTTTCTCCGCCAAATTTGAACAACCTCTGGCTCCCCTTACTCACCCTCTTATGAGGCTGTTTTAAAAAATTGAAAAATAAGTATTATAAATATTATAATAAGCCTATTATATATAAAAGTAGTAAAAAATTAGTCCATTATGCACTTCCATCTTAAAATTCTGTCTTTCGTCCCAAAATTTACGTATGTGCTCCGTTGCTGTCCTTTTGGAATCACCCAGATCTCTTGACAGGGTGAGCAACAATCAAAATTAGTTGGAATCGATTCTAATATGCGTGAACGAGCAATCTTGGACCCAAACATCCCTACCATCCGTTATGGTGGTTTAAGGATTCATAAAATTCAATGTCTCTTACCAGCCTTCTATCTCTTCTGTCATAGTTCAGTAAATCTCATAAGTAAAATGAACCTTCAAACTTTGATTGCTGGCCTGGAAGAAGCTGAAACCTTTCTTAATTGCCAGGTCAAAATTACTACTGTTTCTCCAAATTCACAAAGGAGCTGGGACGACATAAACTGCAAATTGACTTATGACAATCTTTTGAGCTGTAGTACGGCGCGTGCTAGCTTTTGGCCGTGAAATACGCATGAGGCTGGCTACTGGCTTCACGTGTACCCTTCGTCAAATACATCAACATTTCTTGAGCCTATTTTGCTCGAATCGCAACCTGTCTGCGGCTTGGGGTTCCGGTGCGTTCCTCATAAATCCGTGTGGCAGTGACGTCGACAAGCTAGGACATCTGGACTGTCATGCAAAAAGTGCAGGCCGCTTCTCGAGACATGCAGCACCCAACGATATCATACGCCGGTCTCATACCGTCAACGTGCCAAGTCTGTTGACCGTCTGGTATTGCAAGAGACGATGGCAAACCGGACGGTTGTAGGTTTGATTCCATGGAGATGGGCCGGGTGCTGGTATGGGATGCAACTGTTCAGACACACGCACTTCCCATCTACATGGAACCAACAACAAGGCGTGCAGCGGCAGCTGAAAAGCTAAAGCAGCTACGTACAGGGGTCTAGGCTCCGAATATGTTTTGTCCCATTCGGTGTCAGAGACCGCGGTCCCATCAGGTCCTAGCGCTATAAGGCTTTAAGAGAAGAAAGGTTAGTCGACGTCACAGGACCGAAGGCTAACAGCTACCTCGGACAAGGGTGGTATAGCTATTCAGGGGAACGCTGTAGTATCTTCGGAACCTTGCCTAAGGACTATTTTTAATAATATTTTAGTTATTACAATATATATATTTTTTTAAGTTTTTTAGTTTTAGGTTCATTATCCAATTATATATTTATTTTATAAATTGTGTAAGTATTCATTTATTTTATTACAGACTACTTTCCAGTAGGTTCAGTCATGTCTTCAGGGTGTTGGTGCAAAATCCTTTCTTAGTGTCTTCTAGCGGTTTTAATTGTGTGTTGATAGATGGTCAGTTACTCAGGACATCTATAAATTCATATGCTGATATTATTTCATTATCAGCTATATCACAATAAATGTACCTGTATATATATATATGTATATATATATATATATGTATGTATATATATATATATATATGTAGGTATATTTATGATATATTCAATAATGAAATAATATCGATTATATGAGAATTGCTCAGGTGTCTGAGCAACTGTCAGCACATCAGCTCTTAGGGATTTGGCTCAACACATAATTTTGAAACACTGATGATCTGTAAATAAAACAAATGATGAAATAAATATGCGAATAATGAACCTAAAACAAAACAAATGTAATGGCTAAAATGTGTGTAAAATAGTCCCTTTGAGTGGAGTTCAGGCTGCTGGAGCGTTCTGGCTGGCTATCGGTGCTTCGCATGTGGGCGACGGCAGCAAAAGCTGCTTTAACGCAGGGACCCCACCGGTTCGGATCCGACGCGAATGGAAACAGCGCAGTCGACCTGCTGTGTTGCGTGGCGCACCGCTGCAAGCCGCGCCAGCTGTTGATTTCATGTAGTGGGAAGAGACAGTATTGAACGGGTCCTTGCCCGTATCCGTAGGTCAACTCATGCCGTCGGTCTGCCGTCGTGCGCAATGCCAGATCAGGCAACGCGATGGCTGCGTGAAGTGCTGCGTGTCGAGCGACCACGGCGTGACGGTCCATGATGCTGTCTCGTTTGTCACCACCGCAATTTATGAGGAACAGGAAAATTTTGACCTGGGTATGCAATTAAGAAAGGTTTAGTTTTTCCAGGCCAGCAATCTCAAAGTTTCAAGGGTTGCCCTAAAATTTTACTTATGATTTACTGAACTATGGACAGAAGATAGGAAGCTGGTAAAGACACTGAAATTTTATGAATCCCCAAACCACCATAACGGATGGGTAGGGATGTTTGGGTCCAGATTGCTCGTTCACGTATATTAAGAACGATTCTAAACTAATTTTGATTGTTGTTCACTTGTGTCAAGAGATCTGGTGATTCCAAAAGGATAGCAACGGAGCACATACGTAAATTTTGGGACGAAAAGGTGAATTTTAAGATGCATAATGTGGACTAATTTTTTATTTATTTCTTTATATAATAGGTTTAATTATAATATTTATAATACTTATTTTCATAATTTTCAAAACAGCCTCTACAAGAGGGTGAGGGGAGCCAGAGGTTGTTCAAATTTGTTGGAGAAAAATTGTATTTATTTTTATTTGAGGTACAAATATTCTTTATTTAAGATAATATACCTCCATCCATTTTATGTTTTTCGAAAATCTTTAAAACGAGGGTGCAGTTTAAAGGAAAATATTGTATTTAGATGCACAGCCCAAACCATTGATATAGAAGCGTGAAATTGGGATGTAGTTTTATTATTAAAATTAGTATTGTGAGCTGGTTTTTGCATAAAGCCCAGAACGCGAATGTTGTTTTCTCCGTAATGGGAGCCTAGAAGTCAAAAAACAAATGGTCAATATTTTATTAATATTCGATTCAATTTTGCACATAGTTGTATAGCAATTTAAGTTCATTTTATGTCTAATCTACTCCTATTAAAAGAATTTACAATTATAGTTATGTAAATTCTGTTGACTTAATTTAGTTTTATTTTTTTCTACAGATGAAAAACAATGCTAACTTATTAAGTATTTTATTAAATCACCAAAATCGCAACATTTCCAAAAATCCCTGGAATCCAAACAATGCCTAAAAAATCCTGACGTCTGCATTTAGCTGTAATATATGGGGGAGGCCTATGTTCAGTAGAGAACTTGATAGTTGTAGTGATAGTTGTGATAGTGATATAAAATGATTGTCATTGTGCACTTGTCTCTCTTTATCTGCTCGTACTAGTCCACTTTGATATATCTCTATAGAAAGTATTTGCCAAGCTTGGTGTTTTGGATTGATGACGTAGTCTCTAATATCTTGTGTCTCTGACGCTGCTCCCCGTCACCCGTCTATTTTACATCTGCTATATAAAAAGATCTTTCTAATCTTGAACACAACACAAAATTAATTACATGGGTAATAATAACTATATTATTATACTCATTATTTCTTATCATTGACTTCTTCTTCCTTAACAAAAAGTTCTTTAAATACATTCTTCTAAGAGTCCCATGCTGATATCCACCCTCCGTTTTAGAGTTGATATTAAACGTGATAGAGCCATGCTACAGCTACATCATGGTCAACACGAATGTGGGTCTGGTTTGACTGGGAAGGACCATTGCCCACAGAACACCAGCAAAATAGCAGCTTAATACTGCTTGTTTCGTGTGGTGAAGAACTGAGACCCTTTTCACTAGAAACGAGCATCCATCTTTGTCTTCAGGATGCATCAGGTTTCTTAATTGAGGATAGACGTGAGATGCCTATGAGTCACAACACTAATTACCATCAGGTGGACCGTGTGTCTGATTGTCACCCGTTTATATAAAAACTTTGCGTACTTCGCAAGAGAAAGAAAGATCACATTATCAGATGTCTCGCACTAATGACGTCGCTGCCTGTCTGAGGTCTTTATTTTACTGCTCAAATGGAAACAATAAGATTTATTGGTATTTTCCATATCGTTCTTATGTCAACGACGAGAAAATGGGATAGATGATGGATGGACCAATCAAATGTCGTAATGCTGCATGTCTCGAGAAGCGGCCTGCACTTTTTGGCGTGACAGTCCATGATGTCCTAGCTTGTCGACGTCACTGCCACACGGACATTTATGAGGAACGCAGACCGGAACCCCAAGCCGTAGACAGGTTGCGATTCGGAGCGTGTCAGGCTCAAGAAATGTTGATGTATTTGACGAAGGGTACACGTGAAGCCAGTAGCCAGCCTCATGCGTACCCACGGCCAAAAGCCTAGCACGCGCCGTACTACAGCTCAAAAGATTGTCATAAGTCAATTTGCAGTTTATGTCGTCCCAGCTCCTTTGTGAATTTGGAGAAACAGGAAAATTTTGACCTGGGCATGCAATTAAGAAAGCGTTTCTAGCTTCTTCCAGGCCAGCAATCTCAAAGTTTGAAGGGTTGCCCTTAAAATTTTACTTATGAGATTTACTGAACTATGGACAGAAGATAGGAAGGCTGGTAAAGAGACACTGAAATTTTGCGAATCCCTAAACCACCATAACGGATGGGTAGGGATGCTTGGTCAAGATTGCTCGTTCACGCATATTAAGAATCGATTCTAAACTAATTTTGATTAAGTTGTCTACTTGTGTCAAGAGATCTGGGTGATTCCAAAAGGAGCAGCAACGGAGCACATACGTAAATTTTGGGACGAAAAGACAGAATTTTAAGATGCAAAGTGCATAATGTGGACTAATTTTTTACTTACTTTTATATATAATAGGCTTAATTATAATATTTATAATACTTATTTTTCAATTTTTCAAAACAGCCCCCTCATAAGAGGGTGAGTAAGGGGAGCCAGAGGTTGTTCAAATTTGTATGGAGAAAAAAATTGTATTTATTTTTATTTGAGGTACAAATATTCTTTATTTAAGATAATATAATACCTCCATCCATTTTTATGTTTTTCGAAAATCTTTTTAAAACGAGGGTGCAGTTTGTATGAAAAATATTGTATTTAGATGCACAGCCCAAACCATTGGATTCTTATTATTAAAAATTAGTATTGTGAGCCGGTTTTGCTATTAAAGCCCAGAACGCGAATGTTGTTTTCTCCGTAATGGGAGCTCAGAAGTCAAAAAAACAAATGGTCAATATTTTATTAATATTCGATTCAATTTTGCACATAGTTGTATAGTGCAATTTAAGTTCATTTTTATGTCTAATCTACCCTATTAAAAGAATTTACAATTATAGTTATGTAAATTCTGTTGACTTAATTTAGTTTTATTTTTTCTACAGATGAAACAATGCTAACTTATTAAGTATTTTATTAAATCACCAAAAATCGCAACATTTCCAAAAAATCCCCGGAATCCTAAACAATGCCTAAAAATCCTGACGTCTGGTATACTTAGTTGCAATATATGGGGAGGCCCATGTTCAGTAGAGAACTTGTGATAGGCTGTAGTGATAGTTGTGATAGTGATATAAAATGATTGTCATAAAATATTGCACTTGTCTCCTTCTTTATCTGCTCGTACTAGTCCACTTCTTGATATGGGCCTCTTCTATAGAAAGTATTTGCCAAGCTTGGTAAGCGGATTGATGATCGCAGTCTCTAATATCTTGCGTCTCTGACGCTGCTCCCCGTCACCGGTCTATTTTACATCTGCCATATAAAAGATCTTTCTAATCTTGAACATAACACAATATTAATTACATGGGTAATAATAACTATATTATTATACTAATATTTCTCATCATTGACTTCTTCTTCCTCATCAAAAAAGTTCTTTAAATACATTCCTTCTCTAAGAGTCCCATGCTGGATATTCAGCCTCTTCCGTTTTAGAGTTGACATTAAACGTGATAGAGCCATGCTACAGCTACACTATGGTCAACACGAATGGGTCGGTTTGACCGGGGAAGGACCACGCTCTCACAGAACACCAGCGTAAAATAGCAGCTTAATACTGCTTTGTTTCGTGTGGTGAGTGTAGAGAACTGGAGAACCTTTTCACTAGAAACGAGGCATTCCATCTTTGTCTTCAGGGATGCATCAGGCTTCTTAATTGAGGATAGACGTAGATGTCTATGAGCCACAACACTAATTACCATCAGGTGGACCGTGTGTTCGATTGTCACCCGTTTTCTATAAAAAAAACTTGCGTACTTCGCAAGAGAAACAAAGATCACATTTATCAGATGTCTCGCACTAATGACGTCGCTGCCCGTCCAAGGTCTTTATTTTACTGCCTAAATCGGAAACAATAAGATTTATTGGTATTTTCCATAGTCAGTTCTTACGTCAACGACGAGAAAAAATGGGATGGATGGATGGATCGACCAATCAAATGTCGTGAACATATCGCTGCTGGGACATCAAACTCTTGCATGTATTATTTTGTTCAAGTTATTTTGTTGATCGCAGTGTAAACATTAACGCAGTGTACAGTGTAGTGGCGGTGTAAGAATATCCACTACCCCATATCATCCCATGGGTGTCGTAAAAGACGACACAGGGAAACAAATCAGGAGATGGGGAGCAGCGTCTTCCTAATAAAGACTAAAAATAAAAAACTGCGGTTGCTGTCCCGCTTGCCAAGCGTAGCAACTATGGCAAATCTTCCCCCTATGATTCAATCTATTGGGAAGGCCTATGTTCAGCAGTGTATCTTAATAGGCTGTAACGGTAACGGTAGTGTAAACATTTTGGTGCTGGCATACTTTGGATATCTCTTCCATTATGTATAAAAATTAAACATTTTTTAACATAACTCATTAACCAATTTTTACCTAAATACTTTAGATAAGCTCAAGTTGGTGTTAAAATAACGTTTGCATGACTAAAAATTTTCAAATTGTTGAATTGGCATCATCATAATTATTCATGGAAGGCAATTAATAAAATTGAGTGTTTTACTTGATGCTATCGCTCTTGTAAGGAAATTACTTAAAGTAGTGCTTACGTATTACTGTGTTATTACGTATTCGTGTGAAGTTTTAACATGAACTTAATGTATATGTTTATGAAGTTGTAGTATATATAGTGCATACTACCCAAAATATATCCCCTTTACTTTTACTACTGCTAATACAGCCCATCACAAGTCCACTACTGAGCATGGGCCTCACCCATAGATTACCAAAAAGTACGTTCCTAAGCGACTTGCAGCTTGTCACTTCATCTAGTGGGGGGGGGGTCACCAAACACTTCTTTTATTTTTGAGGGGGTTATGGAACGTTTAGTACGCTTCTCCATTGAGTGTTTGCGGACTTTACATGTACTAGAAATATTTTATTTATCGGACATGCTGGTTTCCCCACGATGTTTTATTTACCGCCAAACACCTTATAAAATCAGCACTTAAAATTGCAATTAACAATTTCATTGGTGCCAGCGGCATCAAACCCAGAACTACCACGGCTGTTTGGTAGATACAAAATCAAAGTCACGAGATAAGGTAAGCCGTCTTGCACGTTTCTCCACCCAGTTCAAAGCTATTAGTTGATAGATAGAAGCATTTGCCCATATTTTGTGACAGCAGTACCCCACAGCTTACCAGACATGGCTTTTATAGAGTTATAGTCTGTTTCAGTATGAAGTTCCCCCGCACTAGCGAGCGCCCTCAGTTTTTTTGCAACTACTTTCAACCTAGACTTAATTCACCGCCAATAAATTAAATGTTTTTAAACGAGAAACTGGAGGCGTTCAATGCATTTATTCCAAAGAAACAATCTGAAGGATAAGAAAAAAAAGAAGGAGGACAGTGTGAGCGGGGGCTCATTTAAGTGTTGAGTAATTATGTGACATTCCCATAAGGTTGACATTGCCAAAGTGCAACGCAATGGCATTCCGAAGAAAAGACGGCATCTCGTTCTAGTGACAGGACTACGTTAACAGTTTCCTTGTCCGCGAAAAAACACAATAGTTAAACAATCGAAATGCTCATATATGACTCACGGGACAGTGAAATGGTTAAGGTTACCTTGATTTAGTTTTTTACTTCTTGTATAATATTCATATTAAGATATAAGAAGTAATATTTAGAAAGTCATGCCGTGTCGTATGGCTACCACGCTGTGACGGCCTAAAATAATCCTCAGATAAATTGATGAATGAATGAAAGAATGTGTCTCTAAGATCGAGTCCCATTTTTCTCTTAGTAATATTTTATCGCTTTGCAATCGGTTTCTTTGTTCTTCACGTTTAAATGAGAATTATATACATATTACAGCCTATAAAAGCCCACTGCTGAGCATAGCCTACTATAGAACCTGCCTTGCCTCATAGGGAGAATTTTGCCATAATTGCCACGCTTGGCAGGCGGGTTGTCAACTGCAGTTTTTCATAATTTTATGTTGTCATCAGTGTAGTTTCGGTTTAAGAACTTTCACTACCCCATATCTTCCAGTGGGTGTCATAAGAAACGACAAAGGGAAACTGAAACAAAAAATAGGCAGCATCATCTTTCTGATTACGTGGTTTAATCCTATGATAATTCTTTCAGTTGCGTGAACTAATAGTTGCGTAAATTAATAGTTACTGAATCACATAAATATTGGTGTCCAATGAATTCGAAGCTAGGTCTGAGGGGTAATAACTGCGTAAAAGTCAGCAATAACGATCAAATCCATGGTCGTCTATACAGATACTTTACTGACCCATTTAAAACGATTTATTCATCTGTATGGATTAAAGTAGTACAATTTAAGATTGCATAAATCTCATTCGACCAATATTTATTTTACGACTCACCACATAAAACGAAGGTAGCTTAGTTGTATAGTCCTAAAATGCTATTTATTTCGAACCGCTCCGTTTCAAGTTTATCGTACATATTCTGGAAATGAGTAATTTACGGCTAATTCATTACATAAACTAGAGCTAGAGCTAGCCAAACTTTCAAATCATTACGTGGAAATTTGCTCACCTCATCCTGTTTCCAGAAGGATAACAGTGAGTATAAGTGTTATCAGTGAGTATTTCACTAGAAAGTTTTTACGTAGGTAATTTGCTAGTGAAAATTTACATACCAACGTATAAAGTCGGGAAAAAGTTTCTTCGTATTTTATTTGTAAAAAATTGAAGAAAAATCTCTTTGGTTGTACTGTTTGTATCTGGCTGGTTTTAATATCAAAATAAAAAAACATGCGTGAGTGTCGTGGAACACTCGGTTGGAACGAAGTTCCTTTCGTAGTATATTATTATTGATAAACGTTTTATATTATTGATTAACAAGTACAAATAAATGAATTACTAGCGTCTATTAAAATGAAGCGTAATTTAAAATAAAATAATATTTCTTTCATGGCAAGATAAGAAAAAGTGCGAGGGAGATGTATATATTCCATCTCGCTTCCTTATAGCCGCCAAGGCCGTCTAAAAATCTTACACTTTTTTTCGCCTAACCCCCATCCACCAAATTCGTACCGTCCGATAAGGAACTTCGTTCCAAAAGTAAAAAACACTTTCAATACATTCTGAAGTCTTATTACAAAAAAGGGAAAAATGCGACTCAATCCGAGAAAAAAAATTGTACCGTTTGTGGACCGGACCTAATGCAGTGTCAGTAAGAGTAGCACAAAGTTGGTTCAAGCGTTTTTAGTCCGGGAATTTTGTTATCAAAGATACAGCCCGCTCTGGTCGCCCTCATACGTATAAAGTCGATACAATTTTTGAAAAAGTGGAGCAAGATCGGCTCCGCGGCGCAGTGGCTTAGCAATGAGTTGCTGCGCTAAGGGCCGCGGGTTCGAATCCCGCACGGAACAAGAATTTGTATGGCCTACAAATAATTGTTCCGGGTCTGGATATTTGTCCTTGTGAAATTTATGAATGTAAACTGCCCGCACGATACAGGAGAAAATCCTAGTCTGGAGGTAACGTTTAAAAAAAAGAAATATTAGTAGTTACGAAATAGCCGAGGAATTGAGGATTGACCACAAAACAGTTTTGAGTCATTTGAAAAAGTCTGGCAAAAAAGCTCAATATTTGAGTACAACACGAGCTTACTGAAAGAAACCTAATGAATCGTGAACTCATTTGCGATACTCTATTGAAACGTAACGAAACCGAACCATTTTTGAAAAGATTGATCACTGGTGATGAAAAGTGGATACGACAAGAACGTGCGAAAAAGATCATGGTCAAAGGATGGTCAAGCTCCAAAGACTGTAGCGAAACCCGGATTAACTCGCAATGAGGTAGTGATGTGTATATGGTGGGATTGGAAGGACATTGTTTCGTTCATGATTCGGATCTCTACTGCCAACAACTAATGAGACTCAAGCAAGAAATTGAGAAAAAACGGCCGGAATTGATCAACAGAAAAGGAGTGGTCTTTCATCATGATACGGTAGGCCACACACATCTTTGGCCACTCGGCAAAAATTGAGAGAGCTTGGTAACAGATTTTCACCTGTTTCGGTCTCTTCAGAATTTTTTGGGTAGTGTTAGGTTAACATCAAGAGAGGACTGTCAAAACTACTTGTCGCATTTTTTTGATTAAAAAATCCCAAGATTTCTACAGCAACGGGATTATGTCACTACCTACAAGATGGCAACAATTTATCGAACAAAGTGACACATATATATTTTATAATTAAATGTTTTTAAACTTTAAAAAAATGTCTTGAAATGTCTTTGTATATAAAATAAGAAGAAACTTTTTCCCCGACCTTAAATAAAATACGAAGAAACTTTTCCTCAATCTTTTATGAATCTAATATACTATTTTTACTTATTATGTGCATATTAGTCAGTCTCATCTGTTACTTTCTTATCTATTTCTGTCTCAAAATAGCAATAAACCAATAGATGGCAGAAAAAAAAGCTCCAGTAAATTCAATATTATATTTTTATATTCAATTAGCGATCCGCACGGGTGATTTTTGGATCTCGACTACATACGCATGTATTATATACGAGTATATAAACCTTTCTCTTGAATCATTCTGTCTATTGATGAAAACCGCATCAAAATCCGTTGCGTAGTTTAAAAGGTCTAAGCGTGCAGACGGCGGGAATCGACTTTGTTTTATACTATGTAGAAAAGATACCAGTTGGAAGTTATTTTTTAAAAATAGTTCACCTGGTTTGGAAAATACCTCTGTCCTTGGTAGAACCAGCGAGAAATCCAGCGGGACTTTTTAAAAAAAATACTAATAGATGTTCAAAATACAATTTAAAACCCACAATGCTCTTTTTTGAAAGATTATTTAATTTCTCTGTTTATATGCAATAGACAAACGTTTTGGTAATTGGTTTTAACAACTAATTTAACTTCTGTTTGTGATTGTGATATTAGTAAAATAAGAGGACATCAAAATACAAAAATTTTGACTTCCATACATAGTTTTTTAAAGTGACTGCTTATTATTGATTTTATTGATTGTAAAGTAAAGGCCTGTTTATTTATTAATTTAAACTTTTTTGCACAAAAAGTATAAAGGCGAACTAAACGCAGTAAGGCGATCTCTACCAGTCAACCTATATAAACAAAGTGCAATACTTTGGAAGTGCGATATATAAAAAAATAGTAGATCAACAGAATAAATATATGACAATTAACTAACTTATTATATTTATTACTTCTTTAAATAAACATGACAGAAATTCTGCTACTAAAAATATTTAAAAATATAAAGGAAAATGTATTTTACAAAATTATACTGTATGACTACAAAGTTTACTTCAGTAAAAAAAAATACTAGTTAAATTGCCGCTGGTGCATACCTAGAAGACTGGTTGAGTTGCCTCGTTTTATTATTTATTACAACCGCACTTGTCGTGTATTGTTGCCGGAAGATGTGATGGTGTCAATACAAGTCGCATCTCATACTAAGGAGCGCTCAGTTTCCATTCGTTATTCCATCAGACCTCTTGCCATCGTCCCGCACTATACCATTTGGCTCTAAAATTGCAGGTACGTTGGCATTGGTTTAGGCCCGTTAAATGACGTCATTAATAGCAGCATGGCGAGGGATGCGGCCTCCTGGCATGCCAGGTCGTGATGACCGAGAATGTCAACCTCTGTACCACAGCGGCAGTGATGAAGCTCACTTGTTTTACATATTCTCAGGCTGATAGCAAGAGAGAAAAAAGTCCTGTCCAAGAGTGTTCCGATATTCGATTAGGGCAGTGATTTCAACCAGTAGCTCGACTTCCTCTCCACAGATGCCAGGTGACGAGCTTGCTCTGTAGGGTTCCTGCGGTTTTCTAGTAGGTTTTTCTGAATCTGAATATAAAGCGGCTCATCTCAATGCCTCTGCGAAGCTGGGTTTATCGAAGTAATCTCTCTCAAGATACTAGCGTAATTATACACAGCAGTATTAAGATGCTATTCTTAATACTGCTGTGTTTTATATGATGAGTGTAGAGAACCGGAGACACTTTTTACTGGAAACGAGGCATTCTAAGTTAGTCCTCAGAGGTGACAATGAATCTGTATTTTATTCTTAATCGAGGATAGATACAGACGTCTATGGGTCACAGAAACCTCTTACTATCATGTAAATTGTGTGGTCGTTATTCGATAAAAAATTGTAGAATATATTACACAAGTAAAAGTGATTACAAATGCGTGAGAAGTTACCTGGTGCTATCGCCGTATTTCGCTCAACCCACTCAAGTGCACACTCAAGATTAGACATTGCATAAATTACGGAAAAGGAACGGGTGATGGGTAGTAACGACAATTTGCCGCCTATTCATTTATTACTTCATTTAACCGAGTAATGGTATTGCTTTTTAACCGACTTCAAAAAGGAGGAGGTACTCAATTCGACTGTATTTTTTACGTGTACTACCTCATAAATTTTGTTCTAGGTGAACCGATTTTGATGATTCTTTTTTTATTTGAAATGTGGCGCTTCTCATGTGTTCCCAACCAAAGTTTGACCAGTAGTTTTTGAGTTATCCATAATAATTTATTTTGAAGTCGGTTGTACAATGTTTTTAATTTTACCACTTGTTTGGTTTAAGATTTCAATTGTATACTCGTCAACAACTTCACTCTTAGTGCTCCCAACAACTACCGGAATAGGTGTGACATGGACGTTACATGATCTTTGTTTTGTCCATGTTCATTTTAAGACCTGTCCGTTGGAAGGCACTATTGAGGTCATTACGAATAGTGCTTAAGTCCTCCAGCGATTCTGCCATCGTCGGCAAATCGAAGGTGAGTGATGTACTCTCCATTGATGTTAATACCGTACCATTTCCAGTCCAGTAGCTTAAAAACGTCTTCCAATGCAGCAGTAAAGAGTTTCGAGTTTATGACGTCACCCTGGCTTACACCTCTCTGCAGTTGGATGGGTTTCGTATTCTGGTTCTGTACTCGGATAGCCATCGTAGCCCTACTGTACAAACACTTCAGCACTTCGATATACCGACGGTCAACTTGGCACTGTAATTGGGCTGAGGGACTGAAAGGACTGTACTGCTGAAGGGACTGTAGCACCAGCCAATTTCGACGGAATCAATATAGTCCACATTACGCAAGGCAAAGTGGCAGATTGTACTCTTCGGTCTTCTGTACAATTTGCGGAAGGGTATGTATGTGGTCTATGGTACTAAAATCTTTTCGGAAACCTGCTTGTTCGGCAGGCTAGAAGTCGTCGAGTCTGCGTGCGAGACGATTCGTAATGACTGTTGAAAACAGCACGTAAACGCGGCTCAGAAGGGAAATCAGTCTCTAGTTCTTCAAGAGAGCGTTGTCGCCTTTCTCGAAAAACAAGACCACCGCACTTCTGCTTCACGCCTCTAGAGTAGTTCCACCATGGAGGACGGAATTAAAGAGCTTTTGAAGGACTTCAAGTGACAGTTTTCTACCCGCTTTCAGAAGCTCCGCTGTAATATCATCCTCGCCTGGGGCCTTGCCGTTTATAAGGTGCTGAAGAGCCATTCTAATCTCGCGCAGACTGACGTCCGGGATATCATCGGAATAGTGTCAGATAAGAATTGCTCTTGGATCGTTACTCACTCTGGCTGGAACCTCTCAATCTCACTCAAAATCTCAGGTGTCCTGGAAACGATGCTGCCACATTCGGTCTTCAGCTTCGAGAGTTGGCTCTTCCTGGCAGACAGATCTCTGGCAAAGACTTTGGGGTCCTGATTTCGCTCGATCGCTTCTTCAATACGAGCAGTATGCGTTACGTAAGTCCCGCCGCATGCATTTGGAGATCTGTCTATTCAGTTGCCTGTATGCTGCCAAATCTGCTGAAGACTGCAGCTTCATTTCAGGTCTAACAGCCATAAGATTAAAGGTGTGATCGGAGAGTTATTGTGTTCTTCTGCGACGGGTCATGCAGAACTTAGCTCCAACAGCATGGACAGTTTCCACGAGCTTGTCATTCATATCGTCCACTGCATTGCAGTCTACTAAGCACTCTTGTAACTCGAGCTGAACGTTTTCGGGACTTTGGATAAGAGCTCGAGGTGGAAGGAGCGTTGACTTCATTAGACGTGACCTCTCCAACTTAACGTTTAGGTTCAGTGTGCCTCTAACCATTCGGTGATCGCTGGCAGTTTTCACCCTCACGAAGAATTCAAATATGTGAAGTAAATGAAAAAGCGAGTTTTTTCCAACTTGTTTTTATTCAAAAGGATATTTTTTTATTGAGACATAAACAATTTAATAACTAACATTCGCGTTGGTAGGTATTTCCTTTAAAAATATTGAGGATAAAAACTATATTACATATATCATAATATTTACCATTTATTCCTTAATAAAAAAGCTCTTTGAACATTTACATAAGAATTTTTAAGAATTATTGTATAATTTAAGAAGTTATAGAAAAAATTTGTGAAATCTAATACCTAATTATATTTTTTTTATATATACACATATTTTTATAATCTCGAACCCATCGCATGACACATTGAAGATAGACATGAAATTAAACGTGTTTAATATAATATCAATGGATCCCAAAATACCTTAAAAGTAAAACCGATTGCAAGAAGAGTTTCAAAACCTTCTTCTTCATCAGTGGTTACTATTTAGAGGTGAAAGAATATGTAAATTTTTAAATGTATATGACGTTATACTCCCTATAAATTTACATCCATAATAATTGTATAATAATTACCTAAGCTTGCATTTCTTTAGTAGAAAGTTTCCATTGACCATGACATGATTCCTCCTCAGCTTCATTCTGCACTTTAATGATAAAAGCCCATATTATTGTTAGAGTTATTTAATCGTAAATTTATGAGCGATTAACAAAATATCGTACTTAATCAAATTATTATAGTCGCGAGCATTTTACGTCCTTGTAATATGAATTTTTGGCCTAAAGATCACTTGACGAAGTCCGGCCTCAATATTTTATTTGCAAAGGATTTATCATTAGTAATTTTAGTTTATTATTTATTCAGATTTACTCAATGTTTCACTTCAGTGAGTGATTGTATTACGCTGTCACATATTCAATAAAACATTTTAATGTTCAAATGTAGTTATGATTTGTTCATATATTTGTGACTTTTCAAAAAATAAATAAAAATGTCTTTTTTATTTGTTAACCTACGAAATTAGTTTTTCTTAAAATTATATAATATACTTAATTTATCTTAAAATTAAGGCCGAGTAAATTTAATCACAGTATTATTTCGCTTAATACTAATTTAGCCCAAACTAACAGTGCAATATTCTATACAAAAAATTGACGAAAATATCTGAGCAAGATATGGATTCTTGATTGATATTTAGGATGATAAAAATACTGGAATCATGCCCATTTAATTCCAAACGAATATCTGCGTGTTGCGAAAATGGTTTTGAGTTAGCTGGTATTTGAAGTCAGTACGACAGAGCAGACACGTATGCTGCGCACGTTAAAAGCTGAATATAGGATGAAGTAAACTTTTCAGAATTAGCATGTGCATATTCAGCTATCGACAATACCGATCACTTACCTCAAACAGAATCCTATTATCCTCAATGCGTGCGTCCAATCGTTGTAGTCAGTTTGAGCAGTCGGCGATAAATGAAACCACAATTCAAAAGCGTGATATGGCAGGAAACATATAAAGAATACTGAAAGAATTTAACAACATTTGTAAAAAGTGGCTTTACGACATGAAATTTGAAAGGTCAAAGATGTTATTCGTATTATTTAATATAATTATGATTAGATCGGAATATTTTTTATTCAATATAGATAACAACAACATATATTGAAAGTAATTTATACTTTTACCACTGGTTTGACTTTTTATAGACTATAGTGAATGAAATAATGTGTTCGTTGAGAGCAGGGTGCCACTGAGTTTCAGTTCTTACACTGAGTGCCATTCAACTCAGAATAATGATGTTAATGAGAAAACGTTTAACATCATTATTTAATATTTATACAAAAGACACAAATATTTCCCTTAATGAAGAGGAAGTATTGAAACATTGCTCGTCCTCTAAGATGTATATAATTTTAAAGAAGTTTTTTATTTTACTTTCTGTGTAACATTTAAATTAATTATCTAAAAAAATTAAAATATATGAAGGAAATGAAAAAGCGCGTTTTTTCAATCTATTCAAAAGGATATTTTTTATTGAAACAAACAATTTAATTTGTAACATTCACGTTGGTAGGTATTTCCAATCCAAATATTATTTCCATCCAAAATATTGAGGATAAAAATTGCTGTAAAGCACCCGAAACGTCGGGAATCAAAAATAAGTAAACGGCGTTAAAATCCTTAAAATAGTCGGCAGCTATTTGTTTTTAGCTATCAACCGAAAAATGTTACTGTCCATCCCTGTTACAGATTCTTTCCATCGCGTCTTATGACACGAACGGGATGATATGTGGTGGTGCATTCTCTTACATCGCCTCTACACGGCGGTAAAGGTAAATAAATAAGTAAATATTTTTTATTATTTAAGACATTAAAAATATTTTATTGAATATTACAAAAAAAAATCGGTGGTAAATAAGTAATAACAAAATCATATCGGTAGTAAATATAACGAAACGAATAAACTTATATTTTATTTTTTATTTGTTAATTGTGCAAAGCCGTAAGTAAATAATTAAATATCACCAGAAAAAAAATCTAGTTGTTCCATCCTCTGGCCAGTATCTAAAATGGTGATTTTTACAATTTACGAATTTTATTCCGATATCTCAGTATATTGGAACAAAATTTATTAATAATATGAGTTTGAATTACACATTCAACCAGAATATGATGATGTTCTCCTTAGCATCTGTTTTAAGACATTCCAGGTTACGCAGTATATAATATTTTTATATAGAAATATTAAAATATTGTAATAAAATTAAAGCTTAAAATTAAGGCCGAGTAAATTTAATCACAGTATTATTTCGCTTAATACTAATTTAGCCCAAACTAACAGTGCAATATTCTGTACAAAAAATTGACGAAAATATCTGAGCAAGATATGGATTCTTGATTGATATTTAGGATAAAAATACTGGAATCATGCCCATTTAATTCCAAACGAATATCTGCGTGTTGCGAAAATGGTTTTGAGTTAGCTGGTATTTGAAGTCAGTACGACAGAGCAGACACGTATGCTGCGCACGTTAAAAGCTGAATATAGGATGAAATAAACAGAATTAGCATGTGCATATTCAGCTATCGACAATACACTTACCTCAAACAGAATCCTATTATCCTCAATGCGTGCGTCCAATCATTGTAGTCAGTTTGAGCAGTCGGCGATAAATGAAACCACAATTCAAAAGCGTGATATGGCAGGAAACATATAAAGAATACTGAAAGAATTTAACAACATCTGTAAAAAGTGGCTTTACGACATGAAATTTGAAAGGTCAAAGATGTTATTCGTATTATTTAATGTAATTATGATTAGATCGGAATATTTTTTTATTCAATATAGATAACAACAATATATATTAAAAGTAATTTATACTTTTACCACTGGTTTGATTTTTTATAGACTATAGTGAATGAAATAATGTGTTCGTTGAGAGCAGGGTGCCACTGAGTTTCAGTTGTTACACTGAGTGCCATTCAACTCAGAATAATGATGTTAATGAGAAAACGTTTAACATCATTATTTAATATTTATACAAAAGACACAAATATTTACCTTAATGAAGAGGAAGTATTGAAACATTGCTCGACTTTGAAGATGTATATAATTTTAATGAAAGTTTTTTATTTTACTTTCTGTGTAACAGTTAAATTAATTATCTCAAAATACTAATATATGAAGGAAATGAAAAAGCGCGTTTATTCAATTTATTCAAAAGGATATTTTTTTATTGAGACACACAATTTAATTTGTAACATTCACGTTGGTGAGTATTTCCAATCCAAATATTATTTCCATCCAAAATATTGAGGATAAAAATTATAAAAGGTATAGGTAAAGCACCCGAAACGTCGGGAATCAAAAATAAGTAAACGGCGTTAAAATCCGTAAAAATAATTTTATTCAATGTGTAGTATTCTCGTAAATAAAAGAAATCATTATAGAAATTTTTTATTACGTAAAAGTAATTTTATTTAATTTATTTATTATATTAAATTTTATTTCATTAATTTTCATCTATTACAGTCTATCAAAAGGCCTATCATAAGCCATCCCACATATTTCATCATAAGGTGGATTTGGCATATTTGCTACGCTTGGCAGTCGGCAGCTTTTTGTTTTTTAGCTATCAACCGAAAAATGTAACTGCCCATCCCTGTTACAGATTCTTTCCATCGCCTCTTATGACACGAACGGGATGATATGTGGTGGTGCATTCTCTTACATCGCCTCTACACGGCGGTAAAGGTAAATAAATAAGTAAATATTTTTTATTATTTAAGACATTTAAAATATTTTATTGAATATTACAAAAAAAAATCGGTGGTAAATAAGTAATAATAAAATCATATCGGTAGTAAATATAACGAAACGAATACAGTAATCAAGGAAAATCCTTAGAGAGTGTGAAAGATAACGCCTCCAAGAATTAGATATTTCAAGTAAATTATAAATTATTGTCTCAAATTTCTTATCTCTTATAAAAAAAACTTAATGCTCCTCATTGAAATATTCCTGATTAAAAAAACAAAACATAAACACTTAAAAATTACAAGACTCACCTATAACAAAGATTAATACCATTAGAGCAACAGACTTTCTTGCCTTAGCTTGTGCTTCTCCTTGTCCGCCATGCAAAGCACCAGGCATTTCTCTGGTACTTGCTAATAAACGCTGAGCCATTAGTGAGTAAAAAATTGCAATGATGAGTAGCGGTAAGCCGTAGTATATAATTGCTTTTGCCAGAGTCATACATCTACATAGAAAGTATAAAGAAAGTTATATATTTATATTATAGACATAATATATATGTGTGTAATCGAATTCAACAAGTATTTTTATTAATATAAGTAGTTTTAAATTTGGAAGAGTTATATTGTTTAATTAGGAATGGTACATTAAAGCTGAACGCATATTTGTCAGTACAGTACGCACAGTACGTGCCATATGCGCCGCATTTTAGAATTCGTTGTATGAAATCATATGAAACCTCGCACATTACACCCGCACCGTACGTGCCGAATTTCTAAAATGCGGTAGATATCCGAATATTGAAGGAGGCATGCTGATGACATCATATAATGCGGCGCGTTCGGCGCGTGCTGATACTCAGTGTTGCCTAATGTGCCAACTTAGTGGATTTTCCATTAAAACTGGTGGTTTCGACTACCCTTCTGTGGAGTGGAGAAATATTGTTTACAGTGGCTAATGTTTTTTTCTAGTGGTTCATTTGAATTAAGTTTCAATTAGTGGCAAGATGATCACCCCACCATTAACCCTCTTACACGTTTCGTATGTTTTACTTCATTTCAGGAGTATTTACTTTTACTGTGTAGGCAACAAAGAATCGTCTGACAAGACAAGCGTAAGACGATCCATGCATCAAATGCAAATATCTGAAAAATCGTTCATCATCGTCTAATAAGTCTTTATATAATGTATGATATTCTCCATACAACTGCCTTTTAAATTAATATTGTGAATCCAAAATCTTCTTTTTCTTCGAATTTTATTATCTTCTTCCTTTGCCAATAAGCAGGCTATTACAACAATTTTTTCCATAGTGATCCGAGCGATTCTGAGCGATCAATGTCACTGTACCGTTTCTCACCAGTGGTTAGAAAAATACATTCCACTGGCTCTTTTCATCGGTCTACTGGAAGTGGACGTCCAAGCACAGTCGACGCCAGGCAGGCTGAATTAGTGTTAGAGCATTTTGAAGAAGAGCCGACCACAAGTACGAGGCGAGCTGGAACAAGATTCGGTATAAACCATGTTGCAGTTTGGCGAATTATTCGTGACGACAATCGTCACCCTTATCACTATCACCGTACACAGGAGCTGATACCCTCCGATTTTGCACCCAGGAGGAACTTCTGCGAGTGGTACCTCAGGCAGTTAGAGGAAAACCCTAATTACGTAAACTATGTTCTTTAGACGGACGAGGCAACATTCAAGAGGTCAAGACTTTCAAATATGCATAACGATCACGTTTGGGCTCGCGTGAATCCACATGATTCACGGCAGGGCAGATTTCAACACCAGTGGCGGCTGAATGTGTGGGCTGGCCTTTATGACGAGCATGTCATCGGTCCCGTCATTATGCCATCACGTCTGAACAGTAGCAACTATCTAACGTTTTTACAAACGGAATTCGAAGAGGCGATTGACGACTTTCCTGTGGCTGACTGGGATTACTTTGAGAACCAAAGAAACTTGCAACGTACGAGAACATCTTAACATTCGCTTTCCGCGAGGATGGATTGGCCGCGGGGGATTGGTGCTATGGCCTGCTCGTCCTCCGGACCTCACACCCTTGGACTTCTTTTTGTGGGGTTATGTGAAGGACAGAGTGGATTTCTCCGATTGCCCAACGGTTGCCGAGATGGAACAGCGTGTTAGATCGGTTTTCCCATCAATAACACCGACGATGGTGCGAAATGCTACACAAGCCATATCCCGATGAGCGAGGTTGTGTATTGAGCAAGGCGGAGCACACTTTGAGCCGTTTCTGTAAATTTGACGTTTATTATGAAAAAGTAAGTTTTCGTTTAGGTTGTTTCGTTAGGTTAGGTCTTTTAAAATTTTTGTCGTCGTTCCGTGAATTAGGTAGAAATGTAGGTACATTCTGCGTAGTTTACTCTTTAATTTTACTGAAATAGGGTTTGCACATCAGTGAAAATAATAATATTTTTTTATTTTTTTGGGGTATGTTATACAGCGTTACTACGGTTCTTAAATATTGTGAATGGACTCGTTATAAGGCCCCATTTAACCTCCTTTCGGCTTTACGGGTAGTTTGTAACACCCAGTAGTTTTAAATTTGAAACAGTTATATTGTTTAATTAGGAATGGTACATTAAAGCTGAACGCACATTTGTCAGTACAGTACGCACAGCACGTGCCATATGCGCCGCATTTTAGAATTCGTTGTATGAAATCATATGAAACCTCGCACATTACACCCACAGCTTACGCGCCGAATTTCTAAAATGCGGTAGATATCCAAATATTGAAGGAGGCATGCTGATGATATATCATCATATAATGCGGCGCGTTCGGTGCGTGCTGATACTCAGTGTTGCCTAATGTGCCAACATAGTGGATTTTCCATTAAAACTGGTGGTTTCGACTACCCTCCTAATGGAGAAATATTGTTTACAGTGGCTAGTGTTTTTTCTAATGGTTCATTTGAATTAAGTTTCAATTAGTGGCAAGATGATCACCCCACCATTAACCCTCTTACACGTTTCGTATGTTTTACTTCATTTCAGGGGTATTTACTTTTACTGTGTAGGCAACAAAGAGTCGTCAGACAAGACAAGCGTAAGACGATCCATGCATCAAATGTAAATATCTGAAAAATCTTGAATATTCATAATATGGTACCAAAATGAGCGTTGTTTACTTCTCACTTTATTATTCATTTATTTTGACAAGATAGTATTGTATTCCATAGGTTAGCCGTCACATCGAGCCCTCTCCCTACCTAGCACTGGGGTGCTTCGGGATTGCAGCCGGCAGAACAGCGCACTCAATAGCTCGTAAGTCTTCGCTTATAAGTCTATTCCGGCAAAGTTGTTAAGGGCGCAGAGCCAACAACATACACTTTCAGAAAAAAAAAATGAAAAGGTTTTGGATGTATATAACAGAATAATTTTTATTCAACATTAATTATAAGTAATACTTATAAAAGAGATTATAAATAAAACCCAGCATGATATTGAAAAGGAATAGTCTACCAAGCGTCATCTCTTTTTACTGAACACGGTGTATCACCGAATTGTATGTCATTTGGATTTACTTTAATTAACGAAACGAAAAACTTATATGTATAAAATATGTATAAATACATTAGATTTTATTAATACATTAGATTTAATATATACATTAGATTTTATTTTAAAATTTAATATATTCTATTCAGTTTGTTTTTTAAGAAATGTGTGAGCGCATGAATGAGGAAGATATTTATCTAACATGGATGCATCAAAACTTGATAGATGGTGCTGTTATCAAATGAATAAATAATAAAAGTCAAAACTCTAAAAGTATGTATTTAAAATTATTTATTCTTTATTGCATTCCTTAATATAAAAGAATACAAAGGGCGGACTTAATGCGGAGTGGTGAGAATTTGACGTATGTAGGTGTAGCAATATAGAATAAAAACAAAATAAAAATGATAATTAACTACGTAATATATACATTTTACTAATTTACATATACATACATATATACATATCAACATACATATTATATAAATAGTACATATAAATAACTAAGAATATATACGTTTCTTAACAATAAGTGACATGGATGATTCATGCAAGAAGCGTTGTTTTTAAAAGCAACTATGTTTTAAATTAAAAGAAAAATTATATTGCATCCTTTTTATAGTCTCCTGGACTGTTTATTTCCACGAAATGTTGGAATTACAGCCACAAATTTCTTTAACATTTAATATAAAGATTAGATAGTTTGGTGAATACAACCTTTTACCAGCTAAAACTATTAGACAAGGAAATGGTTTATACTGCATCCTTTTTTTCCTAATCCTGGTTTACGGCTCCGTGGCGCAGTGGCTTAGCAATGAGTTGTTGCGCTGGGGGCCGCGGATTCGAATTCCGCACGGAACAAGTATTTGTATGGCCTACAAATAATTGTTCCGGGTCTGGATGTTTGTCCTCGTGCAATTTATGTTTGTAAACTGCCTCCACGATACAGGAGAAAATCCTAGTGTGGGTGTAACCTTTTTAAAAAAGAAAAAAAAATAGTCTCCTGGACTGGCCATTTCCACAAATGTTAGAATTACAGCAACGAAAGAAATTCATATTTAATATAAAGATTAGGTAGGTCGATGAATACAGCCTTTTACAGATTAAAACTATTAGACAAGAAAATGGTAATTTATGACAAATAAAATAGAGACAATGTCGCCGTTTGGTGAAGACAACATGAAACTAAACATCTAATCTCAGTTACATAGTGCCGTAAACGACAATTAGGGGGGAATAAATAAATATATCCGTAAAAAATATACATATTAGTCGATGTTAACGCGTCTGCCAAAAGTGGCAATTATGGAATCAGTCCGCGATACTTATGAGAAAGACCTCCGGATGCTGGTGTGAATATCTAAAATGTATTATTATACTATATTTAATACATACATACATAATACATAAACACTCACGCCTGTCACCCAGAGGGGTAGGCAGAGACTACGGACTTCCATTTGGCACGATCCTGACACACTTCTCTTGCCTCCTTTACATCCATATATCTACGCATACACGCTCACACTATATTTAATATTATTAATAATATAAAATTTAAATAAAAAATATGTTTGTTGTAAGTTTGAAAGTTTTTTTTTGTTAATAAATATTGATTATCTATATTTGACGAATTTACTTCTGATTAACACAAATCAGTTTCTTTTTTTTTTATTGACTCGTTCCACCATTGTAAAAAGTGAACATTAATATGATAAATAATATTTAAAATATGTATATACATTTTTATTTACTTCATCGATTAGACAGAACATGAATTCACTGACAATAATACTCCTAACTTTTAAATGATTAAAAAATGCTTTATTTCAGTTTTTATTTATTAGCCTGTATCAGAAATTGAATACATTTCAAAAATTAACGGCGATTAGAAAGGGTTACCAATGTGAATTTTTGTGTGAAATAATACTCCATCCTTAATTCCATCCAATATCCTTAGGATTTTTAAATTGTGTAACATATACATAGGTATTACAGATCCCATGCAACTTAGAAAAATAGTAAAACTTAAGTTATCACAATTATGAACATTGTGATAATTTCTTAGTAAAGATTTTATAAGATAAAAGAAAAAAACGATATACTTACTTGAAGTTTTCTAAATGGATTTACTATCGCACAGTATCGCTCGGCGGATAAAGCAGTTAACGTAAAGACTGACACCCCTATGCTTACATCCTTCCCCGCTTCAGATATCCTGCAGATTGCTTCACCCCAAGGCCATGATTCCAGTGTGTAAATTATGGATACAAATGGCACACAAATAAGAATAACTAGCAAGTCAGCCAATGCCAGGGAAAATATGTACCTATTGGAAAAAGGAATTCAATTTTAGTGATAATATCATCTACACTTATTAAACAATACACACTGTAAGCGGATTTTTAAACAAAATAAATTCGTTTTGTCCCCCTTTTTATTAAAAAAAAACTTTAAGCGATAACGTATACCTACTATACGAAATGATAGTAATATTAAAAATATTGGTTAAATTTTTTTACATAAAATAAGGGTGACAAACGAGCATACAGTCCACCTGATAAGTAGATGCTGTGGCCCATAGACATCTACATCTATCCTCGATTATTAATCAAAACGCAGATGCGTTGTTACCCTTAAGGACTACGTTGGAATGCCTCATTTCCAGTAAAAAAGGTCTCCAATTCTCTTCGCTCGCCATAGCATTAAGCTGCTATTTTACGCTAGTATTCTGTGAGAGTGTGATTCTTTCTCACGAGCCGATCTATTCGTGCAACAGCCATAATATAGCTGCAGCGGGGCTTTACCACGTATAAACACTTGCACTCGCTATACAAAACATAATAGCATTAAGCTACACTTTTACGCTAGTATATCTACTATTTCTTAGGGAAATCAATAAAGATTATTTCAATTCATTTAATTTCATTTCAACTTTTACAATTTTGCCCTAACTCAGAAATAATAAATTTTCATTTCTTATATATTTCGGTATAGATATCGACGTATTTAATTTAAATTCACATTCACATGTGACAGGACTCTATTTTTGCATAAGCTCCTCTGGTCAGTCGAATAAAGCTGCAGTCTTTAACAGATATGATAGGTGACAGTACACATGCAGCTCAACAGACATATCTTCACTTACGCAACTTCAATACAGATAATATTATGAAGCAATTAAGCAGAACCAAGGCTCCCAAGTCTTTGCTAGATAATAATATTATAATTTTCCGAAAAGAGTGAACTATTTATATTGAAGATCATTTCCGAGCGATCTGAGATTTTCAGTGAGGTTAAGAGGGTTCTTAAGACAGCTGTATATCTTACTTTGCCATCATTCAGTTTTGCTGACAAGCGGTAATGTTGTAACCACTGCTATATTCCGATTTCAAGGATGTAGAAAAAGACTAAGATGGAATGCCTTGTTTTCAGTAAAAAGGGTCTCCAGATCTCTAGATTCACCAAAGGAAACACAGCAGATTTAAACTGCTATTTTATGCTGTTCTTCTGGGAGAGCGTGGACCTTCCCCCGCATAGCCGACCTATTTGTGCTATAACCATAATGTAGCTGCAGTATGGCTCTACCACGTAAAAACCTAGTACTGCAACTGTGAGATAATCTGGAGCGTCAAAGACTAATGACACGGTTTCATCGTAGTCCTAATGACTGTTCTAAAGTTGCTTTTAAGTCATATCTTTTTGTTAAAGTAATTTAAAAAAAAACTTTAAAAATTAAATAGCTAGACTAACGTAAGTGTTGGTTGTAATATTATTACAAAATATTCATGATATCTTACGTGTTTGGGGCATTCCTCATGCCCCTGTGTCTGATATAGACAATGACAAGGGTTCCGTTGCCGAGGACGCCCACGATGAAAATGATTGCGAAGATAACTGGCACTATGTACGTCTCAAGTCGATCTTCATAAGGCGTGTACTCACTATCAGTTGAATTATCTTCGTACGTCAAGGCGGACATGTTGGATTCTTGCACTATCATCTTTGAGTTCTAAAAAATAAAAAAACACTAAATTTATTGTAAATAAAAATATCATCAGAAGGAAACAACGCAGTTTTAGAAGATTATTATTTTGAAAAATATAAGGATGTACTCATTTTAATTAGTATTTAGTAAAAGCATTCATAAATTTTTAAAGTTTACAAATTTCATGGCAAATTTTTTAGAATTTAATTTATTCTTACGACGTAAGTTAATATGATTTATCAAAACGCACACAACTAACTCAGTCATTCATTAGAGGCTAAACAAAATTTTATTGTGTCAATAGTCATTTTTTATCGCAATAATTGTATATATGATAGCAAATACTGGTAAACGGCTCAAACGCCACGCCAGACACGCTTTGACCGGATGCAGTTTGATCAATGATGATAGATGCGTCTCTTTAGAGCAAGTTTAACGACCCTTATTAAATAATATTTAGTGACAGACAGACTGCTAAAATAGCTTTGGCGTTGTTTCACAAGTAAAAGTAAAGTAAACCAAACAAGTGTCCCGCTTCTAAACACAAGCTTTCTTTGATTTCTAAAAGGGTTTTTGGAGTAATGAAGAGTGAGGAGAGTTCAGCACACTGCCTTAATGCATGTTGGCCGACTTCACAGGTCCATGATATTTTATTTACTTATTTTAGCCAGTGCTTGACTGCAATTCCAACTGGTGGTAAGCGATGACGAAGCCCTAGAAGGTAAATTGAACTCTTAGCGTGATGTTACGCCCTATTCACTCATGCTTTGAATACCTCAAGATTGTAATCGGATAGAAAAAACGTCAGCAAATTATTACACACTTGATGTACACATCACAAACGATGGGGTTGCTTCATCAAACATTATTCATAGTTGATTCGAATGCGAGGAATATCGACTACAAAAGGGATTGAGATTCGGTGAACGTCTATCCAATTATGGAATGAGGAAAGACGAATTAAATAATGTAGTTCCTGCCCATATTCTTCGTAATGTATCTTATAGAACAGCGAGAAAATGGCAAGTTATATAAATTAACTTATTATAATATTATAATAATATTTATTTCTCAGACAAGTTTCCTTACAATGTTTTCCTTTACTGTTTTTTTTTTATAGGATAGGGTGACAAACGAGCACACAGTCCACCTGATGGTAAGTGTTTGCTGTGACCCATAGACATCTACATCTATCCTTAGTAAAGAATCAAAATTCAGATGCGTTGTCACCCGTGAGGACTAAGATGGAATGTTTCTTTTCCAGTAAACAGGGTCTCCGGTTCTCTACACTCACCATACGAAACGCAGCAGTGTTAAGCTGCTAATTAAGGCTGGTATTTTGTGAGAGCGTGGTCTTTCCCCGGTCGAGCCGACCCATTCGTGCTACAACTATACTACTAATATAGCTGCAGTATGGCTCTACCACGTAATGTTCGCGCGCTATGGAATTTTAAGGAGAGCACTTATCATGAGCCTCTATAAAAGTGTCTAGTGGTCGCAACTGCTAAGCATGTGGCCCCAGAGAGTGCAACTGTGTGCTGTGTAGTACACACAATCCTGCCCTGCGCAGATAGTCTCCTTTGGGATTGGGCGCCTTGACCGAAATTTGATCTGATAGACAATATTAATGTATTTTATTTGTTATTTTGTAAACCATTTGACTACTCTATAGTACAAAAACAGTAAGTTTATTTTTAAGACTTACTCATTGCTCGTTAGTTTATGTGACTCTTTGTATATTTAATGACCAAAACCAATTAAAAATAGTTACAGTTCTCATGGCCGATTTCGGCCACGCCGGTAAACTTCCGCGTACTCGATTTCTCTACAAATTTTAGAATGTTGTTATTTGACGTGCAAAAATAGAGACGCTTACTCGTTATAGCCTCTCACACTTTTTAAGAAAATGTTTGTGGTAGGATGGGTACATTGTCATAGATTAAAAATTTTTGGGTGGTGATTTAAATCGAAACTTAGGTACAACTCATTATTTTGTTCTGACCGCTAAATTATGATGAATTATGTTAAATTGCCGTGGTAGCTCAGATGGTTAGCGCTCGCTGCAAATTTCACTGGACTGGAAAGGATACGGTATTAACATCAATGGCTACATCACCACTTTCCATCATGTGTGATTGTAGTTAAGCGCTGGCTTAACTACAATCACACCTGATGATATAAAAAAACCCTCTCAGAAATGAGGGGAGGCCTGTGCCCAGCAGTGGGACGTATATAGGCTGTAAATTTAACTTTAACTTTCTTTTATATTAAATTGCTATGATGTAGCGGTGTAATAGAATGCACCATTCCATATCGTCCCACGGGTGTCGAAAAAGGTCCAAAAAGTGAAAAAGTTAAATTACAGCCTATATACTACCCGCGTTTGGGCACAGGCCTCCCCTCATTTCTGAGAGGATTTTTTTATTGCATTAAGCCAGCGCTTAACTACAATCCCACCTGATGGAAAGTGGTGATGTAGCCATTGATGTTAATACCGTATCCTTTCCAGTCCATTAGCTTGAAAACGTCTTCCAATCCAGTCCCGCGCCCATACTAAATCTCCCATCTCCCAATGTCGAATCTTCAACCAAGTCGTACTTTAACAAATCAAAGCGTAATCTGAGTGGACGTCCGAACTTAAGTCAAGCTGGTGTTTCTACCGTCGTACAATGAATACTATTTCGATAGTCTAATCAAAATCGCTGTAAAAAACAGGAGGCATTATTTTCTCAAAGTTTGCTTTTTTAATGCTTTTTTACAGAGCGGACGGCATTTTCAGCTTCGCCATTGGAAGTTGGGTGGTAGGATGCCGCAGTTACATGCTTGATGCCATTTTTACGTAGAAACCGTAGGGTCCGTTATCCGAAACTAATTTCTTGTTGTTTCAGTGAAGATTGTCGGGGATATAACGTTACCCTGTCTTACACCTCTCTGCAGTTTGAAAGGTTTCGTACTCTGGTTCTGTACTCGGATAGCCATCGTAGCCCTACTGTACAAACTATTCAGCACTTCGATAAACCGACAGTCAACTTGGCACCGCTGAAGGGACTGCAGCACCAACAAAATTTCGACGGAATAAAAGGCTTTCTCATAGTCCACATACGCAAGACATAGTGTTAAATTGTACTCCTCGATCTTCTGTACAATTTGCCGAAGGGTATGTATGTGGTCTATGGTGCTAAAGCCTTTTCAGAAACCGGTTTGTTCGGGAGGCTGGAAGTCGTCAAGTCTGCGTGCGAGACGATTCATAATGACTCTCGAAAACAGCACGTAGACGCGGCTCAGAAGGGAAATCGGTCTATAGTACTTCAAGAGGGCGTTGTCGCCTTTCTTGAAGAACAAGACCACCGCATTTCTGCTCCACGCCTCCGGAGTAGTGCCACCATGGAGGACGGAATTAAAGAGCTTCTGAAGGACTTTAAGTACCGGTTTTCCACCCGCTTTCAGAAGCTCCGCTATAATTCCATCCTCGCCCGGGAACTTGCCGTTTTTAAGGTACTGAACAGCCATTTTAATCTCGCTCAGATTAACGTCAGGGATAATTTCGGAATAGTGTCGGATAAGACTTGCTCTCGGATCATTACTCACACTTGCGTGAGGCTCCAACGATGATGTGTACAGCTGCCCATAGAACCTCTCAATCTCACTCAAAATCTCAGGTGTTCTGGAAACGATGCTGCCACATTCGGTCTTCAGCTTCGACAGTTGGCTCCTTATAGCAGACAGATCTCTGGCAAAGATTTTGTAACCCTGGTTCCGCTCCGTCACTTCTTCAATACGAGCTGTATTAAAGTTGCGTAAGTCCCGCCGCATGCATTGGGAGAGCTGTCTGTTCAGTTGCCTGTATTCTGTCAAATTTGCTGAAGACTGCAGCTTATCTCTCAATTAACAGCCATGAGATTAAGAGTGTGATCGGAGAGTTTTTGTGTTCTTCTGCGGCGGGTCTTACAAAACTTAGCTCCGACCGCATGGACAGTTTCCACGAGCTTGTCATTCATATCATCCACTGCATTGCAATCTTCTAGGCGCTGAAAACTATTTTGTAACTCTTGCTGAAAGTTTTCGGGACTTTGGATAAGAGCACGAGGGGGACGGAGCGTTGACTTCATTAAACGAGACCTCTCCAACTTAACGTTTAGGTTCAGTGTGCCTCTCACCATTCGGTGATCGCCGCCAGTTTTCACCCTTGTGATCACTGAGACATCACTGAACAGTTGTCGTCCGGTCGTCATAATGAAGTCAATCTCATTTTTGTCGAACCGTCGGGGCTCGACCAGGTCCACTTTCTGTGGGGCCGCTTCTGGAAGAAAGAGTTCATCATAAAGAGTCCCTTTTTCTCGATGAAGTCGGCCAGCTGCTGGCCCCTTGAGTTCCGTTGCCCTATTCCAAATTTCCCTACCTTCAGCTCACCGTTCTCTCTTGTGCCTAGTTTTGCGCTGAAGTCTCCCATTAACACCGTATAGTGGGTTTTGGAGGAATGCATGCCTCTAGATATATCCTCATACATTTCCTCCACCTCTTCGTTGGGATGTGCCGAGGTTGGTGCGAAAACCTGTATGACGCGAATGTTATGGTGCGAATACCGTTTGGTGATTCTGAGTATAAGGTACGCAACCCTCATCGACAAACTCACAATCTTTACTACGTTGTTAACAAGAGACTTGTGGACGATAAATCTGACAACTCCTTGGGACAGATGGGCTCCCTCCCGGTGATAGAACAAGTTGCCGGATTCGAGGATTACCGTGTCCTCCCCCTCTCCTCTGACCTCAGATAATCCTATAATATTCCAGCGCAACTTATCTATCTCTTCTTCCAGCTCCAGGATCTACTCGTCACTCCCCAGGGTGCGGGCGTTATATGTTGCCGGGTCGAGTCGTCTTAGGTGACAACCGAACCTCCACCGGAGATTCTTAGTACCTCCTGCCCTGCCGTTACCATGGTCGCCAGGAATAGCGGGGTCGCCGGTGACTGGAGGCCGTCTCTTCGTAAATTTGTTCTTGTGTGGTATATTGCCATAGTTGCCACTCTTGGCGAGTGGGTTGGCAACCGCAATTTCTTTATTGTTATTTTTCTGTTATCAGTAAGATGCTGCCGCCCATCTTCTGCCTCAGTTTGTCCTACTAGATGGAGTGACGACCTGGTAAGACATGCAGGAAGTCAATGGATGCAGGTGGCTCGGGACCGTGCTTTGTGGCATTCCTTGGGTGAGGCCTATGTTCAGCAGTGGACTTGTGAGTGGCTGTAATGATGACGAATGATGATTATTACGTACTACTATTATTTATTCTGTGGTATTATGCAATGTCTGTATTTTTTTTTATTTTACTTTATAATATATGTTTTTTTTTAAGTGTGAAAAACGAGCACACAGCCCACCTGATGGTAAGTGGTTTCTGTGGCCCATAGACATCTACATCTATCCTCGATTACGAATCAAAATGCAAATGCGTTGTCATCCGTGAGTACTAAGATGGAATGCCTCGTTTCCAGTAAAAAGGGTTTCCGGTTCTCTACACTCACCATACGAAACACAGCAGCGTTAAGCTGCTATTTAACGCTGGTATTATGTGAGAGCGTGGTCCTTCCCAGGTCGAGCCGACCCATTCTTGCTACAACTTTACCAGTAATATAGCTGCAGCATGGCCCTACCACGTATGTACTTAGTAATACTTAATATTTTTAATATTCAATAAGTTTGTACGCCAGAACTGGTTAATGTGTTGTAATATATTTTTATTACAGCTGTAAAACACGCACATTATGCAAAATAAATAAACATTTAAAAAATCAAAATAAATAGTAATTCATCTGCCATACATAATATGAAAATTCACTACTGGACATGGAGGTTTCCTCATAGAAAAGGTCTAGAACTCCCTATAAGAAGTGGGTTTGTTGTAAATACCACACCTATGTGAAGTGGGTGGGTAATCACCGAGCTGATTATTTCAAATTCAACTTTTATTTTTATTTAGAGTATTCTGTTTCCCATAACCTGGATTTGATATTTAGGCATTAATCTGGAATAATCAAAGAGAGACAAGAAAAGATATGGTGAAACACTCGACCACCTTTTTGGTTTAGTGGTCGTAAGCTTGAATAATCATGTGGTGGTGGTGGTGGTGTGGTGGAATTTGAATCTCGGGTTGGGCGAAATCAATTATAAGGTTTTTTATGTGAAGATATTCTCAGTAGTAGCCCAATATATTATATTTATTTGTTCGATTTAGGAAGATGGATGGATGAGGAAACAGTAATTGTATTAAGTAACAATATAATAACATGTATAAGTTAAGAGATATGATTGATATTGGAAACATTAAATATAATAACACAACTGAATTCAGGCGTAATTGGGGCAAAATACCTATAATTTATTATATCATGTGGCTTACGTTCATTCTGGTTTCAGGTAGATAATGCTTTATAACACGATCACTCCATTCCGTTCGAGTAGACATGTCGAAAACACTACCGCTGCTGGCGACTGTACCGGACTGATACGCAGATTATCTTTGGGATGTAGGGAAAGAAGGGTTTGTTTATAATTGATAGGTATGCGCACATAAAAAGGCCGTTTACTGAAGTCTTTTCGAATAGAAGCTTGTAAAAATGGCATAACAAGTTTTTATTTGTATAAAACAAATTATATGGTAGTCAATTTTTAATTGATATATATTTATAGGTTAATTGTTGTACTGCAAAATATATAATATACATTTATTCCTTTCAGCTTAAATCTAATAGATTCAATTAATTATTGATTTTACCAAAAATACGGTAACTCTACATAAGGGTTTTTTGCCTATATCGTAGAGGCATTTTAAATGCATTAATTGCATGAGGACACATCCACACATCCAGACCCGGAACAATTATTTGTACCATACGAGCCTTTTGAATTTAGGTGCATAGAGATACGTACTATATAGCATGACTCTAAAAGCTATTATATATAAATTATTTTATTATTTTTAATTCTTTGAACTTGGTTTTTACTTCTTATAAAAGTATTTTTTTTATATTTGGATTGGGTAGGTTATATTTAGATAGAGTAAATATTAATTGATTGTATTGTTTCCCTAATACTAGTAAAAAAAGAAAACGAAATAATGGTTTAGCTTTTACTATTCAATCACTATATATTTTCACAACTTTGCCACATTTTAGCCGATTAAAAAAAAGAGGCAATTTGCAATTAAATTGTATGTTTTTTTTTGTAAATTCCACCTTGAGAATGGAAAAATAGGGAATGATTTTTTAGTGTAACTATTTAGATGACCTTGAAAGGGTAAAAATTATAAAATAAAGATATTCAACGAGTTGTAATAGTAATAGTACTAATAGTGCTACATACACAAACAATAATACCGATAGATGGATATTTTTGCGGCGTAGTAACCCTATTGTTATAATTCAGTCCATATATTTGCAGTGTTCTATTTGATGGGAGTATATTATTATATCTAAAAGTTTTGAACCAACGAATTATTAAAAAATATATAAATAAAGTCCCTAGTTATGATATCTAAGTATAACGCTTAACAATTGAACTTCGCCATAATTGTTTCATTATGAGAATTATTAATTGCTTAATTTTCTTTAAAGTAGATAGAGCTTAATTCCCAGACATAAGAAATTTTAGGTGTTATAATTATTTTATACAAAACTTCAGATTTGGAAATTATTGTAATTTTTAAAATTTAAAATTTTATTAGCTCTTCAAGTTTGAAGGCCCTTGTGTCCGCATTTAATGTTTTAAAAGGATTTTGAGTGTGTTGAAACAATGAAATTTTGGAAACGATGTAATTGAAATTATATGTCTCACATTTGTACAAACTCATCGATATATATGTACTACGCACTGGATTTCGCATTCCGAACACTCACTATGTTCAATTGAATTGTTCTGCAATTCGTACACCTTACTTTAGTGTCATTTAGTGTGGCTTCGATATTCATGCAGTGTGGAGCGGCGCTAATAATACGAGAATTAAAATCAAAGTTTGCTTCAATGGGGCCCCCATAAAATGATGATTCGTGAGCCTATTAAAATTAAAAAAAACATCCTAATTTCAATAGAGAAGGCGGCTGGGTACAACCATTTGCTTGGGATCCTGTAACTAATAAACTCAAGCATACCACTGCAAGACTTCAAGATACACTTTCACTTCGCGTAGATCGGATCAAAATTCAAACGTCGGGATTTAAAAAGTGAAAATTAAACGTCATAAAATCCGTAAAGTAAATTTTTTAACGTATAGTATTGGCGTAAATTTAACAAATCATTATTTTGTCTCATTTAGGTTTGGGACTTATAGGTCCCATGTTTATGTGGAACATTTTAAAAAAAAAAACTTATTACAAAATGAGCCAACTGTTACTTGCCTAACATACTAGTCGGATAAGGCGACTAATAGGATATTGGTTTAGGACTATGTAGATGATGGGCTAGCCAGCTATCACTTCGTTCACATTTTCCTTCTAAGTCCATATTTTTGGGGCCAAAACTAAAGTGGTTGGGAAATTAATGACACGTTTGATAAATGTTATTCACGTTATCTTACCTCGGTGTCATTTTGAAAGCTTCGTCACTTATGTACGATAACAGCACGGTAGCTATAACACGAAATTGTTGTGTTTAACTTTGTACATCCAGAGTATATTCAACGAAAGCAAAGTTCAAATTGCAGATCATATTTACATCGTTTAGTGTTTAGTATTTACTATGGGTGACGTTATTACTTTGTAGCATGTTTTAAAATAAAAGCACTCGCACTAATAAAACAAATAAAACCTCAGAGATAGTTCTCATAGTATATGGCCAATATATGTATAAATGGTAAACTTTTTTCATTTTTATAAAAGCCATCTGCGCAATGTAATGTCACAGGTGTTGCGTTTGAAAAAAAACACAACAATTTAACGAAAATTAATTAGTTTTTTAAAATAAAAACTTGTTGAGATCGTTTCATGAAAGGCTTATAGTATTTTCTAGGAAATTTTAAACAAGGTGCCAATTACATTTCTCTGAAATAACTTCTTCTATGCATAATGGGTATGCAATTTACGTTTTTATTATTATATAATAGTAAAAATGTAAATTGCATACGTATATACATTTTATATTTTTGTATCAAAAGTGATTGAGATGGACTAAAAATAAGGAGTTAAATACATTTCAATTATTTTTAGAATTGTCTGCTGTCTGTCGGTTTGTCTGTCTGTTTGTTTTTGAACGTATCACGTATAAAGTACTGATTTATGTCAAAAGAGTCGTAAATAAAGTCATAAAGCGTAACTTTGAGTTACATTTAGTCTTTGTATTATTAAAATCGGTTCATTCTATCAAAAGTTATAGTTAATAATATTTTGAAGTATGGTTACGAAATGTAGGTAGAATTTGTTCAGTGGTGGCGCTGAGTCATCAAGTGTATTTTAATCTAATCTCAGAAATCTTAATTAAATGGTGTAAAATAATGTTCTATAATAATTTACATTACATAGAATACAGTTAACAAAAAAAAGAATATGTTTTCTTACAAAGATTAACGTAATCTCAATTAGAAAAGTACAATAGTTAACCGTTGTCATCGATAGATGGTGCTGTGCAAATGTAATGCAAAAACGTGGGTTGTGTTTTTCTTCCCTGTTTGAGTTTCTTCATAATTACTGCTGATCTTTTTATTACTCCTAGAGGGAATAAATAAACCGATATAAACTGTAGTTCTTAAAATATAATATATTGAAAATAAAAACGTTGTGATGTAGGACTAGAATGTTAATCAAATTAAAATTTTAGGTTGTGCTAACTGCTGGGCTAGGCATCCTCACATTTTTGAGAGGATTTTTCGGAACAGGAATGAATTCATCGTGCTGCATTTATGCTTCTTCATTAATTTAATTAAAATTTTGAAAATTTAGATTTGCTTACAGTGTTTTTCTTCATCACTAAGTGCGTAGTAAATCAAACTTTAAACGTAATATTTTCATTGGTTCCGGCGAGAATCGAACTTATGTTTCTCGCATACTATGCGCGGGCACTTATTTTCTGAGCTACCACTGTACTCCTTACGTTAACAATGTACTTATAATGCCTATACCATTGATTATTGAAAATCTATTATAATCGCGTCAAAATTTTTATCTCTTATTTTTAAGAACTGGTGAAAATATCTCTCATACTTCTTTAAATACAAAATAATGTATTTATTTCTTCTAATTATTAATTATCTATTTTTACAACGGTTGTGTACTTTTTTATAAATCATTCTGTTCCCGAATATAAAACCTGACCCGTGTGCCTAGTGCGAGTTCCACAAAATCATTCGAATGACTTCACCATCGCGTTAACCGTAAACCGAGTTAACGTCATAGGTATCGACAAGCGAAGACAAGCGAGTGTGAATTACAATCGAAGCTAACCCTTCGATCCGCGTTTACTCACTGTGAATGGCGTTCGATCATTCTCTTACGTTGGCAGCGCGTTCCCGTCGTAAGATAAACTAACCAAATTGAGAACGACATTTTTATTTAGTGGTCTTAATATTAGCATCTGTCTATCAAAGTTGTGGTTATTATAGCGATCTTTATTACCTATTTGTTTATGTTTCGTTTCGTTGTTTAGGCTTCGACAGTTTGTGTAAGTATTATAAGATTGTAAATTAGCCATTTAATTGTTAATTATTGAAAGTATTAAATTAAAAGCAAAAAACATGAAGATGTTTTCATTTAATAATATCACTTATAAAATTTCGTTTATATGGGACAGACAGAGACAGAGATCTATAAAAGTATCGATAATTAACCATCGCTGTATTAAATTTAGTTAGTTTATAATGGTACTTGGCTCAAATTAGTTGTTTCCTAAAAGAAAGCGGTAGACGCGGATATTGTCCAATGATAAGATGTTGGTGAGAGGGTGTTTTATCCCACGAATTCGCTTAAAGTGAAATACCTACAACTTTGTAATGAAAATAAAAACCGCAACTTGCAGGAGCGAATCTAAAGCTTGGAAGCAGGAGCAGAGACTGAAGACTTTTGTCGCATTATTTATGACCCAAAAAAGTCAAAATAATATTTTTTTTCTTTTTCTTAATCATCAGTCTTAATCATCAGTTTACTGCAAGACATAGGCTTCTCCCATTGTAGGGTGATCCCACTGAGGGTATCCCAAAGATTTGCCATGATTGTCACGGTAGGCAGGCAGATTTACGAGCGCAATGCTAGACGTCTCACAGCTTAGACGTTGCTGTATATAGGTGGTCTGGGTATTTTATATCTGGATTTTACGTAACCGATATATTATATTCCGCCGTATATCGTAAGCCATTAGATTTTTCTCGCTCTTCCTATGGTCTTTTACTACACCCCCAGGATTACGGGGTGATTGATTAATTTACGCCGCCACTAAACAGCAAACGAATTATCGCTCCTTCCCTAAGAAGTTTGCAATGATAGAAACCTTTAGTTTTAATA
This sequence comes from Parnassius orleans, assembly GCA_029286625.1. Lineage (NCBI taxonomy): Eukaryota > Metazoa > Arthropoda > Insecta > Lepidoptera > Papilionidae > Parnassius > Parnassius orleans. Next base: position 2,354,806 of record JAGSMP010000092.1, read on the forward strand.
AATTAGCGAAATTTTTAATCTCTTTCTTAGTTTCTTTTTCATATTTTCTTTGTGTATATTGTTACTTATTTTTGTTTTAAATATGACATTTAACGGATACGGCACCTTCAGTGTTTAAATCATCCATGCACTAGATCAGTTTTATGATGATATTACTCTTTATAATTATACTCTTTATAAATATACTATTACTGTTTCAGTTGAAACAGTATTGTAGTTTATAAAATATAGTAATAGCCCAAAGTAGTAAAACTTCAAAACAAATAAATTACTAATCAAGATTCTATGCTCAATAAGTCGCGGGCACAGCTAGTTTAAAATATAATGTTAAATTTTAAACTACAAACAACAGAAAGGCGCTAGTTATTTTTGGAATGACTACCACTGGACTTAGCATTTACAGTATCTAACTATCAAATTACGGATTCTGTATTTGAATACCATTGGCATTGCCATTTAGCATTTATCTAAACTTTTTTCATTTTAATCAAAGCTATGTGATGCTACGTAATTTTAATTTTTTTTTAAATACACGCTCTGCGCTTAAATTCATATTAACACGAATACGTTTGAAGTTTTAGAAAATGCTTATAGTATTTGTTACGGCTAGAATGTTTCGGGACTGTCAAATATCGGGACTGTTCCGAAGCCACATACGTACGTATCTCTTAGGAAATTTGTCGACCGCCGCACTTACTAGCGTATCTTACTACCAAATTACAGATTCTGGATTAAAATCCCAGCCAAAGTCAACATTTACACATAAATAAAAAAATTGGCGTTTGCGTCGGGTTTTTTGTAGATGTCCCCGTGTGTATCGTACTACATTTTTACATGAATGTAAGAATGCAGTGATGTTAACCTCTGATCTTACTGGATAACTGATATATCCAATTAGTAAGTCACTTGTAGTTAATGGCCTCCGACTAGTTTATAAGTTACTAATGCTTTTATATAACCTTCAATATTTTAAGGTTTTTGGTGACATTTTAAAAATAATCGTATTTTTTGTGACAAATATTGTTAATATTAATTAATTAATTAATAATAATTAAATGTTTTTCGTGTGATCGGAATCAACCATTACGATATCATCAAAACTACTTTAATTTAAAAAAAAGAGTAATTTTTTTTCGCTTTATGTAGTGTAAATTCCTGTGTATTATCACAATGATTCAAATTGTTCTTTCAAAAGTAAATACAGCCAAAGCAGGAGCACCAAAGACAAAGGTGGTTAAACTATAACAAATGCGTGCGAGTGAAGTTTCCAGACCGTTTGCTTTGAGCACTAATTATTTCGGTTACTTCACACACATTACATGTGGAACCCAGGCGGTGTAACATCGTTATATAGTTTCATATAATGCAACTGTTACCGCATTTGGTTTCGTTCTTTGACGGCAAATTCTCTAATATGTGAACTGTAGTTAAGATTCTTCAAATTCAAACATCGGGGCAATTGGAAGAGAATTTACAATGAAGGATACACAAAGCAGAACATTATTTGTTTATTAGCGCTCATCACTTCAGCTGATTCTATTTTGGAGCTTATTACATTTTCAGAAACTGGCCATATGTTTTACTTTAAAAATAAACATAATTGTACACTTCGATTATTACTGACGGCTGACAGTGTACATAATTATTATTTTACTAGCTGGCCCGGCAGACGTTGTTCTGCCCTTTCTACTTGGTGGCCCTATAAGTTTCATTTTCTCGCAGACACTTTTCAATAGACTTATTAATCGTATAGCAAAATTTTCTTTGATGGCTAATAAAACAATCAGCAGCCATAATGACAATAAACTTAAAAATATGAAAATCATAACCCTTCTTTTTATTCTTCCGTAAGCGGATAAAAAAGTTAATATTTGTTATACACGGTCGTTTACTGCCTATATGCAAAATACACGATTTATGCAAATCCGTCCAGTAGTGTTTGCGTAAATCGTGAACACACAATTTTTGTACAGATTTTTACATGTACTCGTATAGATGAGGTAGAGCCATATTTAATACAGTACAGCCCATATTTAACAGTAGACTTTGACTTGCTGATGACAACAAAAATAATGAATTCATGCTGCAGCTTAATTATGGCTGCAGCACGCATTGAGTAACCTTCACTCCTGAAGACCACTCTCTCACAGAACACCAGCATAAAACAGCATATTGCTATTGTGTTCGTATGCTCGTTTGTCACCCTCACATAATTTTATAAAAATATCATATTGTTATTGTTTTGAAATTATTTTTGAACCTCTTTGAAGTGGCTTGCGCTCATTTTATTTATATTACACTAGCGATCCGCCCCGGCTACGCAAAGGTGATTTCTGGATCTTGACAACAGTGCCACTTACCTGGTCCAACTATAGCTAAGAACCATCCAGATAACCCCATAAGTAACCCATGAACGTTTCATTAAAATCGGTCAAGCCGTTTAAGAGGAGAAGGATTACGAACGAAATTTTATATATAAAGATAAATAAGAAATATAGATAATATAAAGACGATCAATCCGATCCAATCAAAGCTTGATACTCAGCATCATATCCTTGAAATAATGTTTATGAACTTTTATTTTGGTTTTAAAGTATAAATTAAGAAAATAACCTGAATTAAATATCAAAATCATTTCTTATAAAGAACCACACATGGTATATTAACATACACATATATGTAAAAAATGAAGGTATATGTAACTAACTCAATGAAGTGGTATATTGATCGGTTTGCTCTGGAGTAAAATAGTCCTATTTGAGCACTATTAGATACGGCATAAAAGAAACTTCTGTGCTATCTAAACTAGAACTTTAACTCTGTAAACACATGTCGGGAAGCGAGCGAATATTTACACATCTTAATTGAAAACTTGATTTGTTACGATGCTCATGTAATGATTGGTTTGATTTTGGTTGTTTTTTTTGAATTGGTTGAATTTTAAATGTTTCTTAAGTTGTAAATTTTTAATTCTGTATTTTTACAGCTTTCAAACAACTCAAACGGTAGTTATGATACGATTTAAATATACAGTAACAGCGTGCCCTCACTAAACATTCTTTTTTAATTTTTATATCTAAATATTAGATACAGTTAGATAACAATAAATTTGGACTAACCACATTAAGAATAATATTTAAATGTAAGGAATTTTAATATTATCATCATTATAGCCCTTCTCAAATGCACTGCATGGGCCTAAATCACTTGCATCCATCGACTTCCTTTATGTTTTAACAGATCATCAGGTCATCAAATCATGTATTGAGGAGCCGTCTTGCCGGTGCGATGCTGCCAGTCTACCTTTATTCTCCATAAATGAATGAAAGTAATAAAATTAAATGAATGAAATCTCTTTATTTTTCGACATAAGAAATTAAAATTTTGCTTGTCATCCGACAATTTTTTTTTAATTTACTGTCGTTTCAAAGAAGAAAAGGCGAAAGAAAATCCATTTTATAATTTTTTAAAAGCCAATAATATAATAGGTTTGCTTAATCAAAATGAATAGGAAGTGACCCATAGATAACATGTAATATAATATATAGGTTGTTGGGCGTGGTTAGTAACTATAAATCAACTTCGAATATTATCGTTACGGATGAAATCACGCAAAGAAACTTTGATCATAGCTCGCTGATCAATTACAAGCTTTCTCATACGGCCAGCAGTGAAAGACCATGTCTTAGTTCCATATTATGTCACACACCTCTCTGCAGTGGGAAAGGTTTCATACTCTACTCCTGTACTCCGATAGACCCGTAACGACAGTCAATCTGGAACAACTTAAGGGGACTGTTGAACTGCCCAAATTTTGACGGAATGAAAGGCTTTCTCATAGTCCACGCAATACAAAGTGGCGGATTGTACTCTTCGGTCTTCTGTGAAATTTGCCGAAGGGTATGTATGTAGTCTATGGTACTAAAGCCTTTTATAACGAAATTAAATGTTTACTTGAAACAACAAAAATGTTAACAAAAATAAATATAACGAAGTAATGTTAAAATCCTCTCTAAAAAGTTGTTTAAAATTAATTTGCTGAGATCCGCGTAATATGAAGTGTCTTACCTAGTCTTTTCTAGTGTAGTGGTGTTGGAAGTAGTGGTGCTGGGATTAGTGGTGACGGGGAGAGTACACGCAATTGATACGCCACTGGAATATCGCAATTACGAAAGACGAAATAGAACAACTTCGAAAGGACTTTAAATATCTTTTTTCTTAATATAAGATGGGGCAATAATCATGATGGTAAGAGTTGACCGCCGCTCATGAACAACTACAATACTAGGGAAATCACAGGTGAGATCTCGGCCTTTTAAAAATTATTAAGCTTGTTTCTTATAGGTATACGACTTAGGGTCGTAACAAAACATTTAAAATACTATTCCTGTATATTGAGTGCACGTGGTAGAAAATTCTACATAGGAGAGGCCCATGTCAGCAGTGGATTGTCAGGTGGTGGTAAATAAGAAGTTGGTAAATTAAATTATCGTCGATTATATGGGTAGTTGCTGCGCAAGAATATTTACTACCACATATCATTCCCTTGGTGTTATATGAGGCAACAGAGGGAAATGAAAAGGAGATGGGTAGCAACAGCTTTCCGACAGCAACTCCAAATAATTTAAATTCTGAGCGCGCCGATTGTGGAAACTATCACTCCTATTAGCCAATCTACGGAGGAGGCCTATGTTTAGTAGTGGACTTTTAGGCTGTAATGATAATGATTGTCAGCGTGGGTTCCGTCGAAATCGAAGTACGATTGACCGAATATTTATTTTAACCATTGATGGAGAAGAATATAAAATTCGCAAATAGCATTCATGATAACATGATTCTTAGAAATACATCCCTAAGATATTGAAGACGTGGCTCAATATGACATTAGAGAAAGTAAAGGTTAGGGTGGGAATGAGAACTGATATGGGACGATGCCCTGTCAGTTATGCTTTTCATTTTGTTTATTTACATGACTTTTGAAGACATGATGACGCTTCTAGATAAGAGAAGCTGCTTTATAGAGCAATTCGAAAAATTATTGTAGGCTGTGGCAAAGAAGAATAGAACAATGGAATGCTACCAAAAACACATGCACGCGTGAATCATAAAGCTTTACATGTTTGATGGCCAAATACTCAAACGCTACTCAATTTGAAGATGTCGTTAAGTTTCGTGGTGTCACAGTCACTTTGGAACTAGCACGAGACTCAACGGCATCTAAAAATTGAGTAGCGTTTCAAAATTTGGCCATGAGATTGCTATTTATAAAGAGTTTACTTAGTTTGAACACTACATTGAGTTAGAAATTGAAATATCATGCATGTAAAAACACTTTACGATGACGTGGAAAACACATTATTTATATCTACAACTCAAAACTTTATGCGAGTCCCTCAAAAAATATAATATTAATATTTTGAGCTAGCAGGGCCAAATTCATCCCCATAAAGCCATAGATTAAAGATGCCACTTTTAATAAAATAGTTTTAAATTAGTCACTTAGACTTTGATACATAATTAACACATAAGTTTTGTTACTCTGTTTGTACTCTAATAAAATTGGATACAGTAATAATCAATCACTATTTAGTTTACTATTTTTCTTTCTATTTTATAACTAACATAAATGTTGCCTTCACTATCATTACCAATACCCCATCACAAGTCCACTACTGAACATAGGCCTCCCATTACATTGCCACAAAGTACGTCCTGAACTCCTGAGCCTCGTGCATTGTCATTCTATCTAGTGGAGGTTCACCCAACACTGCACTTTCCAGTACGAGGCTGCCACTCGAAAACTTTCTTTCTCATCGGCTGTCGGTCCTTTAAGTTTTACGTCCGGCTCATTGGCACTTCAGCTTGTTACTCGTTGCTCTGGTCCTTATGTCAGCTTTATACACACAAAATGTACAAACTCAGTTTGATAATAAACAGTTTTAATTTAATATATCACACGCACATCAAAGAACATAAAATAAGAGTTTTATTAACCATTCATCTTTTACAGACGGCTTACGTAATATAGCGACCGCTTTCAAACTACTCTTGTCGATGTTCACCGGATATAAACTCCAGCTGTGGGTAAACTTTCATTCATAAATGCCAGTTACAATCCTGCGGGTGCTCAAATGTTGAATTTTTATACTGTAAGATACTGCTCAGAATTTATTGATTTCTAAACAATTCTTTCAAACGAAAATAACTTTTAGCCGACTTCAAAAAAGGAGCAGGTTCTCAATTCGACCGTACCTTTTTTGTACGTGTGTTTTACGTATGTTTTTTTATTAAATGGGAAACATACTTAAAAGGTGGGTTAACAGGGACTTTAATGCACTATGACTTAGCATTGACACTCGGATGAAAATATAATTATGTAAAATTACGAATCAAACAAGGTTAATTTAATTTAAAAAAACTAGTTGTCAAGCAGCCATGCTCCGTATTCCGCATTATAATCGATCGTGTCTTCATTCTTTAGAATTTATCGTATTAGCCTACGCCAGATATGGGATTTAAGATAGACCTTTATCTTACGGGATACACAACATTCCTTACACAAATATACATTAAATTCCACATGCGATACATAAACGTGTCAAGTACAGTGAAGCATTATAGCGACTATTCAATTTACAATCATTGATGCAACTGATTAAAGTGAAACCTCGAAGAGGTTTTTAGAATATAGAACTTTTGTATGGGTGCTACTTTAACGGAATATGAACATAAATAAATTAAATGCAAAAAAATCCAGAGTCGCGGAGGATAGAGTGCGTAGTAAATCACCATAATGACACTGATCTACCTCAACTCCACCTTGGTTGCAGCAGGCAGAGGGAAAAAACATCCTCTCACCGCAGTGCACCAATATGCAATGCGCATTCGAAGTGGGCCAGCAAACCTACTCTTAGCGAGCAACTCGGACCAGCCATGTGGGTTCTATTCTATTCACCATTGGGGACCAAGCTACGACTCCTAGTTCTTTTCGTTAAACTTGCTCATATTAGTGATTATATTCTGATGGAGCGTATTATAATATAATTTCCTTTGCGCAGTGTTTATTAGAACGAGCAAGAAGCAGACTACTTGGTAATTAGGTCATTGCACACATAAATATATAATATAAAAACTGTCAGTCAGATCTGAGCGTGATGGTCACGCGAGTTTAGTGCTTTTTTTCCCAGTCCCAAAAGAGCTATATATTACCTATGTATACATGTATATATATGTATCTGAGCGTGACGGTCACGCGAGCTCAGTGCTTATTCCCCATCCTAAAAGTGCCCAACGTGCCTAAAGAAGTTTTCACTGCAATTAAAATGGATGCAAAGCAAATAACCAATATATTCATTTACTAGCAGGAAAAGATATGTATCTTTAATCCATAGAAAAAAAAGACACTATGAATTGTAGTCAAAATAAAATAAGGAATCATCATATTTGCACTTACGAGTATCTATTGCTGCTAAAAAATAGCAGTTCTTGTACTGCTGTGTGCCTGTCCAAAGGGTATAGAGAGCCAGTATAATATGACGGCTCCGTGGCGCAGTAGCTTAACAATGAGTTGCAGCGCTGGGAGCCGCGGGTTCGAATCCCGCACGGAACAAGTATTTGTATGACCTACAAATTATTGTTCCGGGTCTGGATGTTTGTCAACTGCCTCCACGATACAGGAGAAGATCCTAGTGTGGGGGTAACGTTTTTTTACGGACAAAAAAAAAAAATATCGTGCTCTGAGGCATTCCATCTTGATCCTCAGAGGTGATAAAGCATTTTTTTGTATCTTAGTATTCTTTTTTTTGAAATCGACTTTCATTTTGATTGTCAAAGGAACTACCGCAGTCCATGAACGTCAATCAGGTGAACTGTAAGTTCCTTTGTCATATCAGTTTTATAAAAAAATACTTAAATTCCTTTTGTTCCATTTCATTGAGCACTAGTTGTTTAAATCAAATAGTAAATCTATTATATAATACTATTAGCGTCGAAACCTGTGTAAATATATAAATAAATAAATGCTGTATAAACCGCATTCATTTATTAACTATCATCCCTTAACATAGCAAAACGTAACATTATTTATAAAGTATATTTTATGCAATAGATTATAATACATTATATTAGGACGTATGTAACGTATGAATATGCAACAACATAATATTATGAATATGCAGTATCATAGTATGTGTCAGTGAAAACATTAATTTAATTTGCAGTACTTTTATTATTTATAGGTTTGTTTATGCACTCAAGGTAAAATTTGGCTTTAATAGAAGCATGAAATAAGCTGAAATATCTTAAGTTTATATATTATTTACAATTTTAGCAGAATATCTAGAATATGAGAATGATAATTAAAATAATGTACGTATAATGTATACGTTCATTGCGTTTTATTTTACGCACTCTTAACTTTATTAAAAATGCAATACAATCAACTAAGTATCATTTTGTACTAGAAATTAATTCAAGCTAATTCAATTTTGTTTGACATAAACGAGTTCACACGACGCTTCTAAACTAAACTCATCTATGGACAAACTAATTAAACAGCTCGGAACAAATTTCAGAATTACATTTTTCATAAACTTTCTTAAAGAGCAACACAATATTTATTAAAAAGTAACTTTTTTAATGAATTACAATGACTTTATGTCGCGTATAAGAACATACGCGATATAAAGTTTTTTATGGTAATTAAAATATAATATTAATTATAAATTTTTTAATATATATTATTTATATAATATGTGAAATTTAAGTCTCTTAGGGGTAACTTGTAAGGAAAAAGGGCTAAAAATAAAAATTATTGGACACATTGGACAATAACAAAAGGTTGTTATGTATAACATAAGCCGTATGAATTGTTTCTCAACGTATGACTGCCATAGTAAAATTATTTATCTCATTCTATTTGTGTTTTCCTATGACATGTTCGTGTTCGGAGAATGAGTCGCTCGCGTCCGTAGGCTTCGACCACCTAATCCTAGACCCACCCTACACGTGTCCCCCGGGTGGTGCTAAACAAGCGACAAAGCTGAAAAAACAGACTTGGCTCCTCGCCGTGTGGTAGCGGCGTAAAAAATACCACCAACTACTTTCGCACCATGAGGCACAAAAGAAAAGAAAGGGGTGCGAAGAATCTCCGGGAGGAAAACCGGCGATGAGGTTCGCCACCCGTCACGTTCTGTCTCCCGGAGGGCCGAAAAGTGGATTACGGAAGCCCGTCTGGCTACGCTGAATGTATATGGAGCAATGAATGATAAGATGGATGAAGTATGCGATATGATGTATGATAGAGCAATAGATGTGTTATGTGTAAATGAGACGAAATGGAAGGGAAAGGATGCCACTACACATGGCATGTATACCGCGTACTGATCTGGTGTAGACGAGACAGAGCGGGCATGTCAGGGAGTCGGTATCATCCTTTCAGAAAGAATGGGTCATTGTGTGAAAGAGTATGAATGTGTAAGCCCGAGACTGCTATGGATACGAATGAAAGTGGGCTTAAAGAAGTTGTTTGTTCTAGGGGCCTACGCCCCAGACATGTCTAAGCCCACTTATATCCGAGAGCAGTTTTGGGAGATGGTAAGAATAGTGCTAATGAAATGCAAGGGTAATGAAAATATTGTTATATTAGGAGATTTTTATGGAAGGGTTGGCGTGAAGAGGCTTGGTTATGAAAGGATATTGGAAATGTTTGGTGATGAAAGCATAAATCAGAATGGTGAAAGCGTCCTCACCGTATGTGTGGAAAATAATATTTTTGTGACGAACACTTTCTTTCGTCATAAGAAGATTCACATGTATACATGAGAAAGAGGTGGTGATAGAAGCATGATAGATTTCATAATTGTGGATGAAAGAATGAGAAGCGCAGTGGTAGATACGAGGGTTTACCGGGGGTCCAACGTAGGGACGAATGATTACTTGGTCTTATGCCGAATTAATGGTCTATTCAGACGTTGGCGGCATCGGACATCTGTGTCTACCACTGCGTTACAGCGTATAAGAACAGAGAGGTTACAAGATGAAGATGTGAAAGAGAAGTTCAAATGTAGACTGAGAGAAAATATAAGTGGTATGGATGAATTATGTATGAATGATTTAGACTTGGAGACTGTGTGGTATAATGTCAAGAAAGGTTTGGTGGATGCAGCTACCGAAGTATGTGGTGTAACTAAGAGAACGAGTGAAAGGAAAAATAACACTTTATGGTGGGATAATGAGGTACGGATGGAAGTTAAAGCAAAGAAGAGAGCATGGCCAGATTTACTAGCAACCAAGGCTAGTCATTCTAGCGGTATGAATGATGATATTGAAAGAAAAAAGGCAGTCTTTAGACATCTAAATAAGAGAGTAAAAGAAGTAGTTGAAAGAAAAAAGCAAGAAAGAACGGATAATAATGATAGAAGAATATCGGATAACTTCCAGGCAAATATTAAAATGTTCTGGAAACTCGTAAGAACTGCCAGGGGAAATTCAAAACAGTCTAGATTGGATGCTATACAAGCCGAGAATGGCTGTATTCTGAATGACGAAATTTCGAGTTTAAGGAGATGGAAGGAATGCTTTGAAAGCGTGTTTATTAGCGATGAGACGTTTGAATTAAATGAAATAGAAATTGCGAAAGAAGAGGAAAGAGATAGAGAGATAGGTACAGATGAAATAATGAAAGCAATGAAAAGTATGAAAGCAGGTAAGGCAGCCGGATTTGATAGAGTATCACTCGAAATGCCAAGGGCTGGATAGAGAGTGGTGGCAGACCTGCTGTACACCTTGTTTAATTTGTGTTGGGAACTTAAGCGGGTACCGGGAGACTGGTGCAAAGCCGTGATAGACCCAATATATAAGGGAAAAGGATCGTAGCAGGACTGTAAAAACTATCGTGGTATCAGCCTTCTTAGCATTGTGGGAAAACTGTATGCCAAGGTACTAATTGAAAGAGTTATGAAAGTTACTGATGGAAAAATTTGGGATGTGCAAGCGGGATTTAGAAAGGGAATGGGATGTACGGATCAGGTCTTTTCCATGCGCATGATCGCGGAGAAATTTTTGGCCAAAAACCAAAAGGTTTTTTGTGCGTTCGTGGACTTGGAAAAGCCTTATGACAGAGTGGACAGGGATGTGTTATGGCAAACACTGAACCCGTATGGGTTTAGCGCTGGGTTGAAGTCTCTATATAGGGACTCCAGTGCTTGTGTTAGGATCAACGGGACCTGTTCGGACTGGTTTGGCATCCATGAAGGTGACACACAGTGCTGTGTGGCTTCCCCGTGGATGTTCAACCTATTTATGGACAGTTGTTTGGAAAATTTGAGTGTTGAAGAATGCGGGTTAAGAATGGGTGAGTTAACCGTCAAATGCCTTTTGTACGCCGATGATCAAGTCATACTTGCGTCGTCGGCGGCCGAGTTGCAAATGATGGTTACATTAATGAACAGGTCATTAAAAGAAAGGGGAATAAAAGTGAACGCAAGTAAGACGAAAGTTATGGTTTTTTAAAGAGAAGAAAGTAAAACGATATGTGAAATAAGAATAGAAGGGGAATTGGTCGAGCAAGTAGATGAGTTTGTGTATTTGGTATGTGTATTTAGCAGGGATGGTAGATATGATAAGAATATAAAACGACGAGTGAACGCAGGAAATAGAGTAAATGGGGCTCTACACTCTATTGTGGAAAGTCAGAATGTGTCCAAAAAGGCACGTATGGCAATTCACAATGCTGTGTTAGTCCCTACTTTAATGTATGGTAGTGAAAGTTGGGTGTGGCAGAAGAAGCACGAGAGTAGAATAAATGCTGTAGAAATGCGGTCATTAAGGAGCATGTTAGGGCTGAATCTAAATGACAGAGTGAGAAATTGTGTGATAAGAGAAGAGTGTGGTTTGCAAGATGATGTTGTGACCAGGATTAAGAAAGGAATGCTTCGGTGGTTTGGTCATGTAGAAAGAATGAATGAGGAAAGAGTGACAAAGCAAATTTATGTGGCAGAGGTGAACGGCAAAGTCTGAAAGGGACGCCCTAGGCGAAAATTTATCGACCAAATTGGCGATATATTGAAATAGGCCAAATTAATAGTAGCCTTAACCGACGAGCGTGTATGCGTAGGTATATGAATGTGGAGGAGGCGAGAGAGGTGTGTCAGGGTCGTGCCAAATGGAAGTCCATAGTCTCTGCCTACCCCTCTGGGTGACAGGCGTGAGTGTTAATATGTAATTTATATATTTATATATATATATGTTCGTGTTTAACTATAGTTTTGAATTTCTGCACAGTAAGAGAATTAATATTATTACTTTGATAGTAACCATAGAGCATTATTTTTTATTCCAAAAATAAAATTAAATGCATGAGTTCTAGTATGTTTCGGCATTTGTTGCCGTATTATAATAATGTATCTGAAGTGACTGAGGAGACGAGTACAGTATGTTTCTGAGTAATGTTTGATTAGTAGTTATTAAAATGTTACAGTTGTCAATACAGCCAAATTAACAACCGTGCAGTGGCAGTGTAAGAATATCTACTACCCCATATCGTTCCGTGGGTGTAGTAAGAGGCGACAGAGGGTAACTGAATCAGGGGAAGAGCAGCAGCATCTTCCTAATAACGACTAAAAATAAATAACCGCGGCTGCCAACTCGCCTGCTAAGCATGGCAACTATGTCAAAATCCCTTATGAGGAAATCTTTGTTTCAGAGAGCACGAGGGATCTGTGACAGAAAACATCTGGCCGCCGAGCTTCAGCACGTCGAGCAAGTATTGCAAGACAACAAGCTTACGTCACAGTGACCGAGTGAAGCCGGCCACAGTTGAGCGTGTGCCTGCTGTACTACCCTATGTCAGAGGAGTCACAGACAAGGTTGGCTACATTTTGAAGCGAGCTTCTATTAAAACATACTTCAAGCCGCCGAAGAAGATTAGTCAATTTTTACCTTCCGTCAAGTGTAATATCCCTCTACAAGATGCAGGAGTGTACAAGCTTGATTGTGAATGTGGTCTCTCATATATAGGGCAAACAAAACGATCTATTAAAACCCGCGTAAAAGAACACATAGCTGACGTGAAGCACCAACGTTCCGGGAAGTCTGCAGTCTATGAACATGTTCAAGATCGTCCCCGCCATTATATCAGATTTGATAGACCACAAATCCTCGCAAAAGAACACCGATTCCTACCAAGGATGATACGCGAGGCTATTGAAATTAAAAACATCCTAATTTCAATAGAGAAGATGGAAGGGTGCTGCCATCTGCTTGGGATCCTATAATTAACAAAATTAAATCCAAACCCAAGCATACCACTGCACGACTTCAAGATACTGTAAGCTCATTCTGCGTAGATCGAACCAAAAATTTATATTAAAAATCTGAAGGTAGCCGGGCTAACTATGACATCGGGACGTCAAACATCTCAGTCCCCCCCGTGACCATGGGTTGCTGTAAAGCACCCGAAACGTCGGGAATCAAAATAGTAAAATTAAAGGCGATAAAATCCGTAAAATAGTTTTATTTAATAAATAGCTTGTAACGTATTTGTGATAACTCGTATAGAGTTTAAGTATACAGTTTTATAAATCTTTTTGTTTTTGAAAATAAATGCCTTATTTTTTCCATCACGTTTAATATTATAAACCAACAAACTAGTTATACTATGTGAAACTAATCTGCAACTTTATGCTATAACACTACAACGCTAAGATATTTTGATGTGCTATATATTAGCTGCACGTGTAAATAATAGCGTTAAGGCTTAAGCAATTTCGAGACGATAAGCTGAAGTTAAGGTAATACATAATAGAACGTTTAAGATTTATTAAATATAAGATCGGAGAAAAAGTTTCTTCGTATTTTATATACAAGTTCAAGACATTTTTTTTTCAAAGTTTAATGACATTTAATTATAATATATATGTGCCATTTTGTTCGATAACTTGTTGCCATCTTGTAGGTAGTGACATAATCCGTTGCTGTAAGAATTGTGGGATTTTTGATCAAAAAAATGCGGCAAGTAGTTTTGACAGTCCTCTCTTGATATTTTTTTATAGGATAAGGGTGACAAACGAACACACGGTCCACCTGATGGTAAGTGGTTGCTGTGGCCCATAGACAGCTGCATCTATCCTCGATTACGAATCAAAATGCAGATGCGTTGTCACCCGTGAGGATTAAGATGGAATGCCTCGTTATCAGTAAAAAGGGTCTCCGGTTCTCTACACTCACCATACGAAACACAGCAGCGTTAAGCTGCTATTTTACGCTGGTATTCTGTGAGAGCCTGTCCTTCCCCGGTCGAGCCGACGCATTCGTGTTACAACTACCACGTAAACCTAACACTACCCAAAGAATTCTGAAGAGACCGAAACAGGTAAAAATCTGAGGGTGCAAGGTCAGGACTATATGGTGGATGTATCAAAACTTCCCAACCAAGGTCTCTCAATTTTTGCTGAGTGGCCAAAGATGTGTGTGGTCTGGCGTTATTATGATGATAGACCACTCCTTTTCTGTTGATCGATTCCGGACGTTTTTTCTCAATTTCTTGCTTGAGTCTCATTAGTTGCTGGCAGTAGAGATCCGAATCGACCTAGGGGTAAAAGCTCATAATAAATGATGCCCTTCCCATTCCACCATACACACAGCATCACCTTATTGCGTGTTAATCCGGGTTTCGCTACAGTCTGTGGAGCTTGACTACCCTTTGACCATGATCGTTCTTGTCGTAGGTGATCCCCTGTTTATTACCAGTGATCAATCTTTTCAAAAAGGGTACGATTTCATTACGTTTTAATAGAGAATCGCAAATGGGTACACGATTCATTAGGTTTCTTTCAGTGAGCTCGTGTGTTACCCAAATATCGAGCTTTTTTGTAAAGCCAGACCTATTCAAATAGGTCAAAACTGTTTTGTGGTCAAACCCCAACTCCTCGGCTATGTCGTAACTACTAATATGTCGATCTTGCTCCACTTTTTCAAAAATGGCATCGACTTTATCCGTATGAGGGCGATCAGAGCGAGCTGCACCTTTGACATCAAAATTCCGGGACTGAAAACGCTTGAACGAATTTTATGCTACTTTTATTGACCCTGCATTAGGTCCATAAACGTCCCCCCCCCGAACTGGTTCCCGCCTTGTTGTGCGGGGGGGGGGGGCTTAGTAGCCGTGGTTTGGTCACCCGCGGTGAACAAAGAGGAACCCCTTGGCTGGCCCGTGGTGTAGGGCCGGCCCGAGGTGGCCACTCCGAGTGGGCTTGGCGAGCCCATTTCGGATCTGTGTCGGTGGGCTGCGGCGAGAGAGGTGTCCTCTCCCCCTACCACTGCAGCCTAGGTGGAGTCGCGGAGGAAGAGGCGTGTTGGTATGGCGATACGCCACTCGCCCTATCCTCCGCGACTCTGACGGGGCCGCACCGTTAATTGATGCGGTGGTGGTGGGGCTGCGGGGGAAGCGAAGTGTTGGTATTGCGAGGAGCTGCTCTCCCTTCCCTCCGCAGCCAAATCTTGGTTGAAGTCATAGACGAGATCCGCCGCTGGGGTCGGATCTGGTCTATGGCTCCTGGTGGTGGTCCTGGCTGGTGCTTCTGAGTGCTAGTTTTTCCTGGCCCCATGGCCTTCGCGCATTGGACATGGGGGTGTCCGTTGCGCATGTGAAGTTGGAGGCCGTGGAGGAGGGCACGCCATGTGTTCTGGTGCGCCTTACCTGAGGAGGAGATGGGGAGGAGTAGTCCTCTCCCGAGGAGGGGCCGCCATGGTGCGGCCAGCGCTGGTGGGGCCGCGGATGTGTGCGAAAGCGTTCCCGTGGCCCTACCAATATGCGACGAAGGTGGAACACCATGGGGTTATAGTCGGTGCGAGTCCGACATAACCCGTCCTTGCCGCCGCAATGCGGGTATGCGTAGGCATTTCCTCATTTAAAAAAAAGAAAAGTTCCATAAACGTCACAAATTTTTTTCGCGGCTTGAGTCGCATTTTTCCCTTTTTTGTAATAAAACTGCAGAATGCGTCGAGTTTCTTCGTTAGATTCACTCATTTTGGCGGCCAGAAAACTTGAAAATGGCGGTAAAGTGTTTTTTACTTCTTATTTTTCTTTTTCTTAATGTCCTATATGTATTGATATTAAAACCAGCTAGATACAAACAGTACAACCAAAGAGATTTTTCTTCAATTTTATACAAAAAAAAAATACGAATAAACTTTTTTACCGACCTATTAGTACATTTCAATAACATGTGATTCTTGATGTCTCTATTTTTATTCTCAACGTTAATTATTATTTCCTTCTTTAATATCAACTTTTTTAATTATGGATATATTAGGTATATTATATCCGTGAATACGTCAAATGGCGATGGTGCACTTAACTACTAGTCTGTGGGATTTAGATTCAGCATATTAGTAAGGTTGACTAGATCGTTAGTTGTCAGGATGGATATTTACAGAATAAGTTAGTAAAATCTACACAATATATATCATCGGTTAATGTAATAAATTAAAGAAATATTGTATTTTAAGACGACTTCAATATTTGAATAATTATTTATTAAATCATAATAATTGTTTTTATTTTGTTGTAAATAAATGGATTAGATAACAAATTACTGATTTTACTGCGCACGCACACATTCGTAAGGGTCGATCGATAGGTAAAAACGTTGTTACCCATAAATCACATTCAATTTGGGATAATTTCAAATAAAAGTAGAAGCCTTATTTACTCATATTTTCAAAAACTGCAATAGCGTATATCATTATTTATATATTTCAACTTAATTTTAAAATATCCTGTACACAGACACACACACACACACACACACACACACACACACACACACACACACACACACACATTATATATATATATATATATATATAAAAGTGTGTATATTTAGTATTTTTATCACTGCCCTAAGGTTGACTGGCAGAGAATGCTAATACATTTCTTTTCTTTTTCGTCATCATAATAGTCACCACGTACTTGCTTGATATGCAGGTCAAGAATTAGTTTTTTTTTGTAGAATAAGGGTGCTAAACGAGCACAAAGTCCACTTGATGGTAATTGAATGCTTTGGACCATAGACATAGTATTTATTTGCTGAAGCTAGTAGCTTGTAAAACGATGATGATTGAAATTATGATGATGATGCTGAACTTTAAATTCTTATTAAGTGTCTCTGATTTTATATTTCAGACTTAGAATTTTATGGCAAAATTTTTCGTCCAATCGGGAAGACGAAGAATTGTAAGTGCTTCTGTCCTTATACACAAATTAAAACGTCAAAAATTCAATGGTGATCTTTTTGCTTTTTCTTCTTTTCACTTCACTGTTACACCCTACGTGCACCTCCTTAACTATGTATTCGTTTTTTGTAACTTCCTGTAATTTAGTCATCCATCTGCGACCTATGGTTGTAATAAAAACACTAGATCAACTACTGCAAGTGCAGTTGTTCTTAAGTAAAAATGTGTCTCACCAGTGGCGTAGCATGGCTTGCTGTCAGCCCTAGCGGCTTGAGCTGAAAATCTCATCAAATCAGTAAATGTCTTTATATCGTATTATATATAATTTGTTATAAAAATATTAATTTAACATTTTCTATTACGATTACTTTGTCAGGTAGAAATCGCTTAAAGCGATATGACTACCGTTTGTAGTTCATAAGTTTTCCGGTATAGTAACTAACTTAGGTTTAAAATGCAATCAAGAGATATGTATCTATCTATATATTTGAAAAGCCATAAAACAAAATAATGAATTTTATAAGTATCAATTCTTAAATGGACACATAAGTCAAGATTTTTCTTATTATAAACTGTTCATGCAACAGCTTTCATTTAGGTTTAGTAAGAGCAATGAATGTTTCGTTGTTTTTTTAATTCACTGTGGTAACTGACTTTTCTTTTCCAAAATGTTGTTGATGGAGGTTTTTTACCCTTAACTACATACTACATTTCATAGACCTTTCCAAAAATGCGAAAGCTGATATTTCTAGGTAGTTTTGCCATACGCTGGGGATTGTAATAAGAGATTGTAATAATTTCTTAATAAACTTTTCCATGAAATAGGGATGTAAAAGAATTCGTCAACCTATCTTGTCCAGTGGTTGTTATATAAGTCTTCCGTATACACCAGTTAACCTCTGCCGTAGGTAGCAATATTAGCAAATCTTTCTTGTTCATTATGTTAACCCTGCTATTTTAGTTTTTTTTTAGTTTGAAAAGATGTGACAATGTATGTTATAATGTGCCACATTCGAAAAAAATATTTTATTTTTTCCAATAAATGGGTCCTTTAATTCAAAAAGTGAAAAATAAAATAAAAAACGGGGCCACCGTTTTCTTACTCGCTTGGAAAATACAAATATTTTGCTGTGATGTGCCAATATTGTGCTAATAATATGTGCTATCAGTAGGGGAAGCACGCCTCGCTATCTCGGATTATCACTTTGGAAAAAAAATGCCAAAATGTGCCCAATATGTGACAATACTATTACATATTTTATACATTGTAGAGCCACGCTGAGCAATATTATGGTAGTAGCACGAATAGGTCGGCTCGACCGGGGTAGGCCCACGCTCTCACTGAGTACCAGCGTAAAATAGTAGCTTAATGCTGACGTGTTTCGTATTGTGAGTGTAGAGAACCAGAGACCCTTTTTACTGGAAACGAGGCATTCCACCTTAGTTTTCAGGTGTGACAACGCATTGCAAATGATTGATTCCTAATGGAGGATAAATGTAGATATCTATGGGCCACAGCATCCACTTAACATCAGGTGGACTGTATGCTCGTTTGAAACCCATATTCTATAAAAAAACGTGCCACATTGAAAAGAAAAATTTATAGGATTTTTAGAGGAGGTTCTTTCTTGTCAGTGAGTAGTTCCGTACTTTCTTTTCGTCTTTCTTACATATTATGTATGAAATTCACGAAATAGATATTCGATTTAGATGCCAACTACGCTTATTTATAAAAACAAACAGCAAATATTTCCAAGATTTCAATAACCCTCGTTTTACATCTTAGTACGGTACTATAATTTAATTTAAATATTTACGAATTTGTAGAACGATAAAACTATTATTTGCAGAACTTCTGATTTTTTTTGTAAAATCCAATTTTCTCGTATTCTTTTTGCATGATGTTTATATAATTAAGAGCAAAATTAATCGTTTGTTTGCGAATTTTAAAAACAACAAATTGTTTAAAAAAACGGGTCGTAGGATTATGTGCAAGTTGAAAAAAGAAAATTTATTTATACGGGGCTATTTATTTCCATATAACTTTATTTGAATATGAAACTCCTCGTAAAAATTACCCTAAAATTTTTTCCCCGAGAGTACTTTGGGCACATTCGGCAAACATATTTTAACCCAAAATCCAACATAGCAGGACTATAGCATAAGCATTTTATCTATTCTTTCAATATGTCGTCGAATGACGTCGTGCATCTTGGAATTAGTTTAACTTGCGATCATTTAATTACACATACACCGCTTAAAAATTCTGCATGTTTGGATTTCTTTCATTCCGTGTTTAAACGTTTCATTTCCAGTGAAAGTTGCCGAATGAAAGACGCAAATGAACGAAAAATGAACCATCTGATTCCACCATAATAGTCAAAAAATCTTTTATATTAAGTATAATGTCCTCCAGACAGATTTCTTTTTTCGGCTACGGCGGCCAGTCTCAATGGAGACTAGCCATCTGCGCAGGACAGGACAGTGCCCAAGTGTATGCGCACGTACAGGTGCACTCTATATTACCTCACTCTCATAGTCCTGGGACGGTGGGACGGTAGTTCAACCCGACCGGAGAGGGATCAGGCGCAAGACTAACGGCTTTACGTGCTTTCCGAGGCACAAGGTGAAACACCGCCAACTTTCTTACTCCGGGCTGCTACTGAGAATTTTTTGACAGAAAACCCAATAACTGATGTTCGGCCCGACCCGGGATTCGAACCCGGACCGTTATGATCAGCAATCGCGTTTACGATCACTAGACCAACGAGACATTCAAGTATAATATAATAAGTTTATTGTAATGTGTCTTAATCAATCACGTTAGAGCTATATTTATCCAGCATAATACATTTCATTTGGAAACTTGATTAATGGTCGTATTTTATTTTTATTTTCTACAGACGGTTTATTCCTTATTTTCATAAAAGAGTCATATTACAATAACATCCAAAGCTTGATATATTACGTACCTACTGTTATTTCATGTTAAGAAAAAGCACCTAAGACATTTTACCTTAAATACATGAAGTGTACGCAGGACAAGATCTTAGATTTGTTATATATTAAAATGATTGATTATTATGCCTACTTTGTAACACCTGCATAACCCATCTTTTACCAAATTTAAGGTAACAATTTTCCTCCAATCATCCTCGATGCAGGTCTCTGATCAGAACTCTTCTTGACTTTCCCATTTACAATTCAGATCTGTTCTGATCATGCATATAGGCTCTGGAACTCGCTTCCACCCAATATGTAATTTACCACCATGGGTGTAGGACCATTAATACGTTTTTTTAATAATAAGTATTCTGCCAAGCCGCTGCATCTAAAACTAATTTGTACAAAAATTTTGTAGCTAGGTAATCCGCTAGATGGTGCCGCCGACTTCAAGAATAGTGAGGAATAAAATACTCTTAATCATTTTTATTTACTTCACCTGATGATAAGCGAATTCTCTGTGCTGCAGCCATAATACAACTGCAGCGTGGCTTATCTTGACGTCGCCTATCGGCCATATTATAAAATGGCAGCGTATCATAAAATGACCAGGCAGATCACGATCTGCCCAATTCTACTAGAAGACTACGACATATGAGGCACTCTACAATTTGTCTTCGGCATTTCACAAACTAGCGAGCGTTTCCAAACAGACGACGTCGTTTGTACTTGTATAGTGACGAAGCATACATTCTGCGATTGGCATACAAATTCTTATTTGTGAATGTCTGGAGCTGTAGAGGTAATAAATACGTAAGGACGCAACGTAAATTTTATATATTCATATATACATATGAATAAAATTGAAGTAACTGTGTGTTATATTAAAATTACTGACTTTAATTAAGGTCAGGAGGTTATTTGCATGCTATTAAGACATGAATTATCATCTTTAAAATTTTTGTATGTCGTTCTGTCCAGGCTAATATTCGAAATGCCTAAACCGATTGTAATGAAACTTTACGAACAGATAGAGAGCAATGCGAGGAAGGATCTAGGCTATATTTTGTCCGAAAAAACTTGAAGTTTTTATAACATAACATAAACACTCACGCCTGTCACTTCCATTTGGCACGATCCTGACACACCTCTCTCGCCTCCTCCACATCCATATACCTACGCATACACGCTCGTCGGTTAAGGCTACTATTAATTTGGCCTATTTCAATATATCGCCAATTTGGTCGATAAACCTTCGTCTAGGGCGTCCCTTCCCGACTCTGCCGTTCACCTCTGCCACATAAATTTGCTTTGTCACTCTTTCCTCATTCATTCTTTCTACATGACCAAACCACCGAAGCATTCCTTTCTTAATCCTGGTCACAACATCATCTTGCAAACCACACTCTTCTCTTATCACACAATTTCTCACTCTGTCATTCAGATTCAGCCCTAACATACTCCCTTAATGACCGCATTTCTACAGAATTTATTCTACTCTCGTGCTTCATCTGCCACACCCAACTTTCACTACCATACATTAAAGTAGGGACCAACACAGCATTGTGAATTGGCATACGTGCCTTTTTGGACACATTCTGACTTTCCACAACAGAGTGTAGAGCCCCATTTACTCTATTTCCTGCGTTCACTCGTCGTTCTATATCCTTATCATACCTGCCATCCCTGCTAAATACACATCTCAAATACACAAACTCATCTACTTGCTCGGCCAATTCCCCTTCTATTCTTATTTCACATATTGTTTTACTTTCTTCTCTTTCAAAGACCATAACTTTCGTGTTACTTGCGTTCACTTTCATTCCCCTTTTTTTTAATGAAATGTTCATTAATGTAACCATCATTAGCAACTCGGCCGCCGACGACGCGAGTATGACTTGATCATCGGCGAACAAAAGACATTTGACGGTTAACTCACCCATTCTTAACCCGCATTTTTCAACTTTCAAATTTTCCAAACAACTGTCCATAAATAGGTTGAACAGCCACGGGGAAGCCACACAGCCCTGTCTGACCCCTTTATGGATGCCAAACCAGTCCGAGTAGGCCCCGTTGATCCTGATACAAGCACTGGAGTCCCTATACAGAGACTTCAATGCCTGTATCAACCCAGCACTCAACCCAAATGAGTTCAGTGTTTGCCATAATACATCCCTGTCCACTCTATCATAAGCCTTTTCCAAGTCCACGAACGCACAAAAAACCTTTTCGTTTTTGGCCAATATCTTTTCCGCGATCATGCGCATGGAAAAGACCTGATCCGTACATCCCATTCCCTTTCTAAATCCCGCTTGCACATCCCAAATTTTTCCATCAGTATCTTTTATAACTCTTTCAATTAGTACCTTAGCATACAGTTTTCCCACAATGCTAAGAAGACTGATACCACGATAGTTTTTACAGTCCTGCTGCGATCCTTTTCCTTTATATAGTGGGACTATCACGGCTTTGCACCAGTCTCCCGGTACCCGCTTAAGTTCCCAACATAAATTAAACAAGGTGTACAGCAGGTCTGCCACCACTTCCTCTCCATCCCTTAGCATTTCGAGTGATACTCTATCATATCCGGCTGCCTTACCTGCTTTCATACTTTTCATTGATTTCATTATTTCATCTATACTTATCTCTCTATCTCTTTCCTCTTCTTTCGGAATTTCTATTTCATTTAAACGTCTCATCACTCATAAACACGCTTTCAAAGTATTCCTTCCATCTCCTTAAGCTCGACACTTCATCATTCAGAATACAGCCATTCTGGTCTCGTATAGCATCCATTCTAGGCTGTTTTGAATGTCCCCTGGCAGTTCTTATGAGTTTCCAGAACATTTTAATATTTGCCTGTAAGTTATCCGATATTCTTCTATCATTCTTATCCATTCTTTCTTGCTTTTTGGTTTCAACTACTTCTTTTACTCTCTTATTTAGATGTCTAAAGACTGCCTTTTTTCTTTCAATATCATCATTCATACCGCTAGAATAACTAACCTTGGTTGATAGTAAATCTAACCATGTTCTCTTCTTTGCTTCTACTTCCATCCGTACCTCAGCATCCCACCATAAAGTGTTATTTTTCTTTTCATTCGTTCTCTTACTTACACCACATACTTCGGTAGCTGCATCAACCAAACCTTTCTTGACATTATACCACACAGTCTCCAAGTCTAAATCATTTTTTTTTTATAGAATAGGGTGACAAACGAGCACACAGTCCACCTGGTGGTAAGTGGATGCAGTGGCCCATAGACATCTACATTTATCTTCGATTAAGAATCAAAATGCAAATGCGTTGTCACCCTTGAGGACTACGATGGAATGCCTCGTTTCCAGTAAAAAGGGTCTCCGGTTCTCTACACTCACCATACGAAACACAGCAGCATTAAGCTGCTATTTTACGCTGGTATTCTGTGAGAGCGTGGTCCTTCCCCGGTCGAGCCGACCCATTCGTGCTACA
The DNA here is from genome assembly GCA_029286625.1 of Parnassius orleans. Classification (NCBI taxonomy): domain Eukaryota; kingdom Metazoa; phylum Arthropoda; class Insecta; order Lepidoptera; family Papilionidae; genus Parnassius; species Parnassius orleans. The sequence goes on from JAGSMP010000092.1 coordinate 2,378,456, forward strand.
ACCATAATATAGCTGCAGCATAGCTCTACCACGTAAATAAATTCATACACACTTCATCCATACCACTTATATTTTCTCTCAGTCTACATTTGTACTTCTCTTTTGCACCTTCATCTTGTAACCTCTCTGTTCTTATACGCTGTAACGCAGTGGTAGACACAGATGTCCGATGCCGCCAACGTCTGAATAGACCATTAATTCGGCATAAGACCAAGTAATGATCCGTCCCACGTTGGACCCCGGTAAACCCTTGTATCTACCACTGCGCTCCTCATTCTGTCATCCACAATTATGAAATCTATCATGCTTCTATCCTCACCTCTTTCCCATGTATACATGTGAATCTTCTTATGACGAAAGAAAGTGTTCGTCACAAAAACCGTACCGACTCCCTGGCATGCCCGCTCGGTCTCGTCTACCCCAGACCAGTACGCGGTATACATGCCATGTGTAGTGGCATCCTTTCCCTTCCGTTTTGTCTCATTTACACATAACACATCTATTCCTCTATCATACATCATGTCGCATACTTCATCCATCTTATCATTCATTGCTCCACATACATTCAGCGTAGCCAGACGGGCTTCCGCAATCCACTTTTCGCCCCTCCGGGAGACAGGACGTGACGGGTGGCGAACCTCGTCGCCGGTTTTCCTCCCGGTGATTCTTCGCACCCCTGCCTCATTAAAGGGGCGCCGGGAACTCGGGGCCATTTCTTTTATTTTGTGCCTCATGGTGCGAAAGTAGGGGGTGGTATTTTTTACGCCGTTACCACAGGGCGAGGAGCCAATTCTGTACTTTCGGCTTTGTCGCTTGTTTAGCACCACCCGGGGGACACGTGTAGGGTGGGCCTAGGGTTAGGTAGTTGAAGCCTACGGACGCGAGCGACTCATTCCCCAAGTTTTTGTTTTGGAAAAACCGAAAATTCATAAATTAAATAAATGGTCTTTGATTATTTAACAGGCAAAGCCGGGGTGGGTCGTTAGTTTTTAAATATTTACGAAGCTTGGTACTAAAATTTGCCAAGTTTTATTAAAGAAATCTTGGATTGTACTCGGTGACATTCACAATAATAATCTACTTCTCTCTTGTACAATAAAACGGCTATGAAAATAACAAAATGAAACGATTCCCCTTTCCTTTAAGTCCTATCGGCTTTTTATTGTACTCATGAATTTAATTTCAGCTTACCCTTTTCTTTATGAAATCAAGGCTGTTAGATTACCTTAGAATATTGATGATTATTTTAATAAACAAGTTTAGTATTTTTCTTCTTAAAACAAAGATAAACTTTATTATTACGACTAAAACAGATTTTAATATTTTAAGAATTCCTGATAATATTAATGTAATTTTTCAAAGGGTAAAAATATTCTAAAAATAATTTATTCCCAAGAAATGCGCTCACATATACAGATATCCTAGATTCTAGGGATATCAAGACGAGGATATGTAATGTAACTTAGACCAAAAAATAAACTTGAATATAAGTAATAACCGAATTCAAAAATTAAAAATAATAAAATACTTTTCACATAATAGTTTCTGAAGTTGGGGTCTATAATTCTTAGAATCCGAAGCGCCAACTTTAGAAGCTGTTAATATGAATTTTTTTAAAGTAATTTTTTTCATGGTAACAACAAGAATGTCGTCTAAATAGTTATATTACATTTTTTTAGAAATCTAAAACACGTTTTCCTGTAGCGTGGTGGCAGTTTACATATATAAATTGCACAAGGACAAACATCGAGACCAGGAACATTCATTTGTAGGCTCAGCACTGTAACTCATTACCAAGCCACTACGTCACGGAGTCCCCAACATAAACTCTTTTAAAAACTTTATCCCTATTTTCCCCAACTTAAAGGATGATTTTTATTTATTTATATGAGTGGTTCAATCGTTCAATCTCAGAAGTACAACCTATTAAATAAAAGAAGAATCATTAAAATCGATCAACAAATAAACAACTTATGCCCTTCCCTGTTAAATACGCATAAAAAATTAAAATATAAACAGATGAATTGAGAACCTCCTCCTTTTTTGAAGTCGATTAAAACTCTGAGCCACGAAAATCATCAAATTAATATAAATCAATCAAATTATAAGACGACTTAGTTTTTATAGTTAAATTACCATTTTATTTTTAAATATTAAAAGTCAAATTTTTCTTAAAATGGAAAATTGGTCAAATTTTAAAACATTACTAAAAGTAGCAAATATGTGGTAGTTACTTAATATTAGTGTTGTCAATTACTTACTTAATGCCTGTGGAAAATTCTAGAAAATGCGTCTCTCCAGCAGCTTCGTCCCATAACAAAACCAAGTAGGTAAGGATTTAAAATTAAATTTGATTGATGAAGGCACTACCATAAATATATTACTTAAATCAAAATCTGGATAGAGAATACTATAATATATTTAATTCATAATATCATAAATACTCGTGTTATAAAATTATAATAAATTATACGTAGTCCATATGTACTAAATTAGTTCAAATTTCTCCATAACCGTTTCGGAAATAAGAAAATGCCAAAGCCTAGCTGTAGGCATATGTAAGATCCTGGTCGAAGCCATGGTCCGGAGCGAGACGGAATGGGATGCCGTCACCACCTTCTGCGAAGCAGTGATGTTAGCGAAGGAGGTGGCGGAGCGGGAGAAGGAAAGAGCAACAGCTTTCTTCCCGGCCGCCGCGGAGACGCCCCGGGCGTCGGGGCTACGTCGTGGCCCCTGACCACCGTAGGCGCGGACCTGTGGACGGCGAGCAATGGTAGCTCGCCGTCCGTCCGTCTAACGACGACAGGCCGTGTCGACGGCGCGTTTTGTTCCACGCGCGCCTCAAAGAGCTGTCAGCAGCGTGAAGGGGCCCGCAAGGGCCGACACCTGCCGGGGCTGCGGGCTGTTCGAAAGAGATACCGCGGCTCCGGAACGTAAGGCACTGAAGGAACACGGATGGTTTTAGTCAGTAAAGTCTGACACTCCTTCCGCTCCACCCACAGCGAAAGGCGTCATTAGATGATTTTCCATCCGCAAAAAAAAAAAGGCATATGTAAGATGTATAAACGAATATAGGATGTAACTCAACGTTATTATATATTTTATGATACGCATTACACAATCGTATTAGGATATAAGACATTAAAACCTCTGACCTACATTATAAACAATTATCACATTCATCTCAAAGAATTTTATTTATGTGTTTCATCTTTTTGTAGCTACTTTATACATAATGTAAAAAATGACGACTTTAAAAAAAATATTATTGTTCTGTGTTGTTATTATGTAGTATATTGTTAGCCTACGAGTATATATTTTTGTCAATCGTTCTACTGTTGCAGCCTGTGAACCCACAGCTATACCCAGCGAGCAGGCAGCGGTCTACGTGTCCAATACAACAATGCCTTGAGGGTACTGCTGGGGCTGCCATGGCGATGCAGCGTCTCAGGCATGTTCGCTGAGAGCCGTATAGACGGAGGCGGTGTGCCTCTGCTCTGACCCGTTTGTGGAACAGTACCAACAGTATCCTTGGGGTATTTGATCGGTGGGACTTGCCTCTTCTACAAGCGTGGCGAGCAGCGTAGCATATCTTGTTGTCTGGATCTATCTCACCATTGTTTGAAATTTTCTGTTGATTTTATAGCTTTTTTTTAATAACCCTAGCTATATTCTTAATTTGTTACAAACTCATATGGGCTCTGCCTGAAATAAATAAATAAAAAATAAGTCCCACCACAAGGGTTTGAGGAATAGTACATTACTATGCTTCAACAGTGCGTGTTGCTGGACTTTATACGCGGTAGAGCCACGCTGCAGCTGTATTATGGTTGTAGCATGAACGGGTCGGCTCGATCGGGGAAGGACCACGCTACCACAAATAATCAGCGTAAAATAGCAGCTTAATGCTGCTATTTTACGCTGTGTGTGTGTTTCCTATGGTGAGTGTAGACCGGAGATCCTTTTTACTGGAAACGAGGCATTCCATCTTAGTCCTCAGGGGTGGCAACGCATCTGCATTTTGATTTTTAATTGAGGATTAATGTAGTTGTCTATGGCCCATTCCTATTATGGCATTCCTATGTTCAGCAGTAACTTTCAATGGGCTATAATGATTAGGATGATGATAGATTATCTTATGGCGCTGTTGCTTGGGGTATTCAGTACCAGCTATAAATTAAGTTTACTATTTTAATTTTACATGCATTTAGTTATTTTGGAATCTTTAATAATTAATTCTTATCTTTAATAAAACATATAAGTAGATAATATTGAAATATATTTAGAAACAAAACTTTATTGCTGAAACGCTGGAAGTTTAGAAATATAAATAAAGTTTTCTTATGTACATTTCCTGCAGATGAATAAACTGCACAAAAGTATGGAACACTGATTGTGCGACAACAACTTGCACGTGTCCGGTTTTATTTTAAAACTTTCGAATGCCTCAAATGTTTGCGCATCCTTTTCTTAAAACTTTATATAAGCAATAAGTAAATTCAGTAATCTTCATTAGGTTATGATTTCTAGTTATGGTACAAAAATATGTGAACTAAATAAAGTAGAAAATATATTTGAGTACACATTCCAATCAAGAAAATTTCCTGATATGAATTCGAGTAACCGAAGTTGAGGTTTTTAAGTTTAATATTTTCGCAAGGTCAAAATTTGTCTTCAATAGTCTTTCGCATGCGTCGCAATAGAGTTGGCCAGCCGGATTGAATGTGTACGCGTGGGAGAGCTTAGGTCTCATTTTGCGCAATTAGTGTTTCACGTGTACAGTTTTGAGGCACTAACTTTTTAAGGCGTTTAAAAATATTTTTTTAAAGATGACCTTTTCCAGCAAGATTCTCTCAACTCGCAGGCTCGAACACTTGAACGGTTTCGCCATTAGGTGTCTTTTGAATACATTTATATAGCGCATATGCTGACCACCGTACTTTTACTTAGCTTCTGCTACCTCTAAGTGCCAGTTCTATTTAAACGACGATTATACATACATACGAAGGACAAGCCTGTACCAAGCTTACCTTAAAATAATACTGATAATGACTTTATCGCCTTTTACAATATAGCTTATATTTTTTATTTAAAATCTAGAATATTTTTACTTATTAGAAGCTTAGGTATAACTGCACATAGAAACTATACGAATCTTTTTATTTTGGCAACAAACAGTCTTATTTCAATCATATAGTTTACATTTTACGTTTATAAATCTCATAAATCTACGGGACAACATAGTCGGGCAAAAATTTTACTCTAAAATCTATTTTAAATTTATTTTAAGAAGATTAGAACTAGTGCTAAAAAGATCTATATCTGAAAAATATTTAATATACATGTTGATGGAACGACATATAAAAGAGTTACGATTAAGAGAAATATCTTATACGATTCGTGCTCTACGTTTCTATCTTCTAAACTAGAACAAGTGAGTGAACCTTTATTAATTTTGATTTTAAAACAAAAAAAAAATATATCGAGTAAAAAAGTATAACAATGACAAACTCACTTCAATAATAATATACAGTCAAGTCTGGCAACTTTACCAATGGAAGGTAACTTTGCCATCAGGGGAGTACTGGTACAAAATTACGATTAACACGGAAAACGTAACGTTTTTCATGATTTGCCATTTTTTGGATGAAAATACAATAAGTAATTGACAGCATTGCTTTCGATATAGCAACATGAGGGTTAATTTTGGCATTTTATTTTAACGCGGAATTCTGCCGGCGAAATAACCTCTTTGTTCAGTGCTCCAGAACTTTTGTTAATTTTCGTTTGAATTATTGAATGTAGGTATCTATATCTTTGTATTAACGTAATATTAGTAGTTATCAAATGTAATATATCGTTTTTAACATGTTGGTCTTAATATTTATCTATAAAATTAACTTGGCAAAGTTACCATACTAGTGATGTAACGATGTGACGGTTACTTTGCCATATTTTGCTATAACCAACGGTTGTTCAACCTATATTTTTAACCGATTACGACTATTTAAAGAAAGGGTTCTGTACTTGCCATTCTATGTATGTATGTTTGTATCGCAATAACCATAATATAGCTGCAGCATGGCTCTACTACGTCAAAAACTTGTAACTTTAGATCAATATTACGAAATTGCGACACCTTTAAGTCACATTAATTGCCACACAGCCGTAATATAATGCTTTAAATTAAAAAAAATGCTATCAAATTTCAAGATGGAATATAACAAAATAACGAAGTGTTTGATAGTTACTTTGTGATTAACTTTCTCTCATAAATTATACAAAACAAGCGACATTTTTACTGCCCACTTGCCATCTGACGCAAGCAATTTATTTGCGTTACCATTTACATTTTAACTGCGCATCGATTGAAGGATGGATTGAAAAAGAGATTTAGGTACTCAAATATCAATCGAGTACACAATTAAATACCCAAATATATTTGCAATGTATTGCGTGTAATGTGTAATGTTTTCTATGCATTGATACAAACAAAAAATAGACCTAATATTGTTTGAATCATTTTATCTATTCTCTTAGACATAATTTACCAATACACTTTCAGTAGTCTGTAAAGAGAAGGAGAAATAAATGATAATTTAAGTGTTAAGTTTTGTTTGATGTTTTATTTATAAAGAAGTTACTGAGGTGTGTTTACCTTAATAGTCAGTTACTACTTAGTCCACATATTGACATAACTACAGCCAAATCCTTTAAAACGTTGGATTTACTGTGTCTTTCGAGCTCTAATCCAAAGCCTCGAATACTTTCAGCTCGAGTAACAAAATCGTTTTCAGTGCCTAGAAGATTGTAATACGGTGGACGATACGATAGGAAACTGTCAATACGGTCAGAGCTAAGTAATGCAAGACTCATCGCAGAAGAATCCAAAAACTCTGAGATACCACTCTTAATCTCATGGCTGTCAGACGGTTAATGAAGCTGCAGTCTTCAGCAGATATGACAGCATACAGGCAACTGAACAATCAGACCTCCAAATGCATGCGGCAAGACTTACGCAACTTCAATACAGCTGGTATTAAAGAAGCGATTGAGGGGAACCAAGGCTCCAAAGTATTTGCCAGAAAAGCCAACTGTTGAAGACCGATTGTAGTAGCATTGTTTTCGGGCACCTGAGATTTTGAGTGAGTTTGAGAGGTTCTACGAACAGCTGCACCCGCCGTTGGAGCCTCACGCAAGTGTGAGTAGCGATCCAAGAGCAAGTCTCATCCGATAGAGTCAGTCAGTCTGAGCGAGAGAGAAGACTGGTACTTAAAATCATGCAGAAGCTTTTTAATTCCATCATCCGTGGTGGCACAACTCCGTAAGCGTGGAGCGGAAGTGCAGTGGCCTTATTTAAAAAAAATGCTTTTCAACAGCGCACTACTGAAGAACTACAGGCCGATATCCTTTATGAGCTACGTCTACGTGCTGTTTTCAAGTCATTACGAATCATTACGTAACGAAACAAGCTAGTTTCCGCAAAGACTTTAGTACCATAGACCACATACATAGCTTTCGCAAAATTTTACAGAAGACCAAAGAGTACAATCTGCCTTTTTGTCTTGCGTAAGAAGACTATAAAAAGCTTTTCATTTCGTAGAAATTTGGGCGGTAATACAGTCCCTTCAGCGGTGCCAACTCAAGCAGCACACAAGCGTTATGAACATCAATATACCAGTCAGTACACATAGAACTTTAGTTCATTTAGAAGCGTATAGAGTGTTGAAAAGAGGTTGTATCCTTATAAGAGTGGTTTATGAGTTATTATACAGCTCAAGCTGTATAAAGTCTGTATTATGGAATCTAAGTAAGCTTAGGGTCTTTAATCAGAATATGAAAACTCTAGCATACAACTTCATGTATTTTGTAACACTTCTTTTTATCATTAAAGCTGTATAGAAGCTGTTTTTTGCATGCATTGCTTATTACAGCTATCACTCAAATCTTATTTCTGAAACAATCGTGTATGCAAACTCCCTTCTAAAACTTTTATTTATGGCGTAATTGTACACTTTTGCAAATCCAGTAGTTTTATGACTTCTGTTTATGAAGGTGATATAAAACTATAAAAATAAATAACAGCTATAGTAAAATTTAAATCTGTATAAGTGGTAGAATATCGCCATTTTGCATGCGTTGCGTGTTTATATTGTGTTAGTAAACAAAATTAATTTGCTATCAATATGTGGAAAAAAATAAAAAGCTTTGGTGCAGTGAAAAAATAAATGAACAAACAATGTTAAAATGAGATAGAGTGATAGAGATAAAGGTTATCCAACACTGTTTCCAATACAAAGTTTTTCATCTTTTCTACGTATCTCTAAAGAAAATTATATGTTATATTCAAAAAACTGCTATAAATTACAGTTTCAGAAAAAAGTTTCTTTTTTAATAGACATTGACCAGTTATTAATTATAAAATTAATTTATTTTGAAAAAAAAACGATTATTTACAAGTAAATATACGCATGTTCCCAATTCAAATTTCTCGTCATATTCTACGAGCGAAATTTAAATTATCGTATTTCCTTGGAAAAAGAATCTGAGTCGAACATTTTCGAGAGATTTTTTTACGATTTAAAATGTCGTCAAATCTAGACGAACCGTTTGATAGACTTCAAATAGCGTTTATGAAACCAATTGAAGAGAATAGGTGAATTACGTAAGAAAGAAATCAGCACACATTGCAGTTTGGATCGGAAAGCATTCACGAGATTTTACACGAGCATCTTCACGTGACAAAACAGTTTCGCGTGGGGTGTAGCAGGATCATGTAGAATGGTGCCGTGACATGAATAACTAATTAAAAACAGGGTTGTCTCGGGGTATTCCCGACATAATCACAGGTAATGAATCTAGGTTTATCAATATGATCCAGAAACGAAGTGCCAATCGGCAGTTCGGCTGTTTCAAAATGTATTAACGCCTACCAAAGAAAAGCGATCGAGAAGCGCAGAGAAGATTTTGATCGCTAGTTTTTTCACTTTGTGTAAAAGTATTTGGTGTCAATATCATTTTAAAATCAAAGTAGTATCAATGCAACGAAATATTTGCCTGAAATGTTCACTACTGATAGCAAGAAACGGCCAAACACGGGGCTCTGCAGGGATTTCGAGGGATTTCCTGGACACAAAGCACACTGGTTAAAATTTGGTTCACCGTCCTTGCAGCTTTGTACTGGCACCAAATAACTTTTTTTTGTTTCTTAAATTAAAAATCCGATGGAAGGAATACAGTTTTCATCGCCGGAAAATGGCTAGCAGCTTTCGATCAGGCTGTGTTTGTCAAAAGTAAAATGGACTGAAAAAGTGTTTCGAAAATTGGTTCGAACGCATGAAACTTTGTATAGATGCTGTGATGATATAATGCTGTATGATGATAAAATAAAAGATTTTTAGGATCATCACAGCATGATCTATGCGTGTTAATTTTTTTTAAACTCATATATTATAATTAATTAATGTTATTTATAATGAATTTAATTAATTAATTTAAATTTGATGTCGTAGTGTAGGTTACAAAATATCAAAGCTTATGTCGCTATACCATTGTATAAGCGCGGAAAGCTGTTCTCGACGGACAATATATTATTGCACGAGCATTTCTGCAATCACATTCCGATTACAATAGCTTCCTAACTATCATAGTGCAAAGTAATATAATTATGGCACCATTATTGTAGTTGTATTACATTTCTATTGTACGCGTTAAATTTCATTTTTCACTTGTATTGGAGAATTATTTGTATTCTGGTGTACTATACAAAGCCCAATATTTATAAAACTGGTCTTGTGATTGCAGTGAGGGAAAACCCATCTCGTCTTGTGCTGCTGCTAGTACAGTAATAAATACCAACAATAAATGTCTCGGTATTTATTGTTGGTATTTATTACTGTACTAGCAATTGTTTGACGCATACATTTTTAAATTTTCTCATTGTGATAGAAAGGAATAGGTTGATACACACACATATTTGTGTACATAGTTCGAACGCGACCTGATTAAAAAATTAATTTATATGACAGAAAACTGTGTATATTATAAGGTAAGGATTCGTACTTTGTTAAAAAAACGACCCATATAAACTGAATTTTTGCTACGTGCATTTTAAAATTTTTCCTTTTTTTATTGCGTGTCAATCTTAGTAGATAGGCATATAGCGTCGCGAACTTTTAGAACTCTTTGAGAAAAACAATTACTTCATACATTATATTGATATAACTTCATTATTTTTGCAGCGTGTGCCACGGCAGTTGTTCAGGTGCACGATATTTTTTTCAAATTTAATCGACTATAATCATACTAAATATTATCATACCATTAGCTAATTTGCGCAAAATTTTCACAAATATATAATATGCCCCATATGCAACCTTCCTCGTAAATTAGTCTGTTGGTAAAAACTGAATTAAAATCCTCATAGTAGCTTCCGAAATTATTGCGAATATACATACAGACTGAAGCGGCGGGGAACTTTATGATATCATACTTTGCTCGTATGTATTTATTATAATAAAATAAAATAACGATATTTTTTTATAGGAGAGGGGGCAAACGAGCATGCGGCTCACCTGATGGTAAGTGACTACCGCCGCCCATGAACAACTGCAACACCAGGGGAACCAGAGGAATTGCAGATGCGTTAAGGAGTAGGCTCTTTTCTTGAAGGTCCCTAAGTCGTATCGGTCCGGAAAAATCGCTGGTGGTAAACTATTCCACAAGGAAGTTGTGCGAGGAAGAAAACATCTTCTAAATCGTATAGTGGTGGACCGCCAATCATCCAGATGGTGTGGATGGTATCGGGAGTTCTGCCGCGATGTGCGTTCGTGAAATTTGGTGGCTGGGATTAATCCGAACAATTCCTCAGAGCACTCCCCGTGGTAAATGCGAAAGAAAATGCAAAGAGATGCAACATCTCTTCGCAGGGCCAATGAATCGAGCCGATCGGAAAGGACTCGGTCGTCGACGATTCGAGCCGCTCTGCGCTGGATACGGTCAAGTGGAAGGAGCTGGCACTGGAGAGCCCCAGCCCAGAGATGGGAACAGTATTCCATGTGAGGCCGAACTTGTGAAGTTGCAGGCGTTGTGCCGGCATGAAATACTGTCCCGCTCTGCTGAGCACGCCAAGGTTTTTTAGAGCCCCCTTTAATTTTTAATTTATTTTTATTTTTATTATTTGTTGTTATAGCGGCAACAGAAATACACATTCATTTTTTCCCTCTGTTGCCCTTTACGACACCCACAGGATAATATGGGGTAGTGGATATTCTTACACCGGCACTACACGGTAAATTTGAACATAAGTAAAATGTGAAACATCTAAGTACGAGTATGTGCTGTGTCACTACGTATTAATAGAAGACGTGATTTTGCGGATATCGATTTTATTAAAGATTTTGAAAATTAATTAGCTAAGATCGGATCTTATATTAAATATTTTTTAACATCTAAATAATTTTTAACATCTTTAATAATGTGTCGTTAGATTGTTATTAGTTGTGGAAGTGACATTGGGTATACAATTTTTCTCTTTTCAGTAAACTTTTTTACGCAGTCGGGTTTTTTATTACTATTTAACTATTTGGCTATTCACGTTAAAATTTAATTTACACATTATGTGGTATGTCTTCTTTTGCGTTTAGTTGTCCGTGTGGTTTGGTTGGTACCTGCTTCTCTGCTGTATTCCAGTTTAAAGGATAAGATATCTAGTATAATAAAATTACAGGTTGAAGGACTGGTATTTCAAGACCATTTTCAGTTTAAATTGAAACTTTAATTGAACATTGTAATGTCAAAATTTGGGTTTTGACCATTCTATAAATTTTGACATTGTGAATTTCGAGTATTAACTCAACATTGTTTCGGGCTGCCGGACTAATACATTACAGCTTGTTCTCAAGGGTAACAACGCATCTGAGGTTTCCATTATTTCCAAATATCAGCAGTAGCTAATTATCATCAGTTGAAATTATAGTCCGATTTTTATAATGCAGCCCGTTTGCACTATAACACTAAAAATGGGTGTAAGTGTGATTGCAGACAAGGAACTCGTAAAAAAAATGGAAAATTATGTATCTTAAAGCAACCTACAGCAAATACATGTTTTATATATATTGTCTTTTTTTATATGATGGAACCATTTTTGATTATTTATTTTAAATTGAGCACATTTATCACCAAAAAGTTGATGCCTACTTTAAAATACGATACTATTATATTTTATAATATTAAAATGTTCAAATATAGCTTCATAGTAAACAAAATGAAAACTGTAGTAAATCAATCTTATTTCTATATTTATATTGTCATAAAATTTATTTGAACAATATTTAAAAAAGGTATTCAAACATATATCAAGCATATACATGATAAATTAAAAAATATATTAAGTTATTGATGTTATTATTTTTATAATTTAAAAGATTCGAAGCTAAATAAATTAAAAGTAATTATGTTTCGTACTCAACTTACCAAAAATCGCAATATGGCAGAAGCATTAAAATTTTCCACATCGACGCCTCGCTGTCATCAATCATTAGCGATTTAATGAGCGAATCTATCACCTCGTTTGCGCTAATTTAAACTCTAATGCAAACAAAAACTGCCGGTAGCATTTATAAAAATAGTCAAATATATAATTAGTTTCCACAACACGATCCAAACTTTCTCACAAAACATGTAAAACACATTCGAAACTTTGGATGAAACCCAAAAACTTTAAAATAATAAATAAAAACTTTACAAAGGATGTGTATCAAGATCGAATTTTATATTAATATTCACGCCTATAATAGTTTAAAAATTCTACACGTTGAAAGTTACAAGCATAATAGAGCGTTCCTTTCGAAGCGGCCTCACGATTGTGTCTCACAAAATAGACTGGAGTCGAACGGCAAGTCCCGAACGGGACGTAATGGGAATAACTAGACTGCGCATGGTTCAGGGTGAATTATCTGCAAGTTAAGTGAACTGAAAAGCTTCTATTGTGAATGAAATTCTTTTAACAATGTAAAAGAGACGGAGTGTTAATTTTCTTTCTGCGACCAAATATTTACAATTACGAGTAATATAACACTCTATTACTGAACGCAACAATGGACATTGGACACACTGCGTCTTAATCCTTGAAATACTTATGAGATTGAGTGCCTCTGAAAGGTTCTTAAGGTTTTTGAGAAATAATTATCTATCACACACGACCACATTGAGAAATTTACTGTCGCCAGCGGTTTTCCGAGGCCGGCCGCACTTTGGTGTTGCAAATGTTCATGGGTGACGACGATAATTTACCATTAGGTGAGCTAGTTGGACTCCTCTTCTTTAAAAAAGGAAACCTACTACTTCTAGTATAGTTATAATATTTTTTAATTAATATTATCTCTATCAAATTAATATATGATATAGATATTACTTAAATGACGAGAACAAACAAAAAATTAGATTTTTCGACATTAAACCCCAAAATTAAAACACACAAAAGGGTGAAAATTGCGTTTAACTACCTAAAACTTTGTTTAATTCCTACTACCTAACACTTTACCTAAAACTTTATGGTCAATAATCTATCCAATAAATAAAACACGAAATTTATTGATTTTCATAATCAACACTTAATAAAGAGGAACAAAAGACAATTCCAATGTTAGTATAGAAGAAATATATTTAAACATATTTTTAAAGCTAACTGTATAATAGCACAAACCGTTGTGTGAGGAATGTATACAATAAATAATTAGATACCTATTTAATAAATTTTTAAACCAACCTGGAAGAATCGAAAATGGATGCCAAAAATATTTAGACTGAATCTATACTTTTTGGGCACAATACATTTTAAAACACTACGTTTCAAGCTGCTATTTTAGGTTGATTTCTGTGAGCGTGCAACCTTCTTTGATCAAGCGGACTATGATATAGCTGCAGTGTGGTTAAAGTTGCCCAGAAAATCAAAGCAACACTGTAAAGTAAGAAGGGATGGATGAAAATATTGTAAATTTCTTAACAAAACGAATGCTAGCGTTTTGAAATAGGTACAAAGGGAAACAATGTGGTATTTATCAGTACAGTCACATTCTTGGAAATATAATAAAGCATTTCATATCCTGTGTTCTTGCATTCTCTATAGTTGTTAGGTGCGCTCCCACAAGCACATCAATTACAATCAGGTGTTCCGGTAATGTTAATGTAAAATTTAGATGCTACAAGCGAGTAGCGGGGCATTCAGTTCAGCGTAAATGACAAGCACATGCACTTGTGCTCTAAGTGATAGTAACTCAAAATGTATGCCGAACCTTGTGAGTAGAAGCGGCAAGACATTAACAAACAGACATAATATACAAAAACCTTAATTAACATAGGCATTTTTTTATCGGTCATTGATAAACAACCTTTATTATTATATCTTTTCATGACAATTGAATTGTGACAATTTTTTTTATTTATTAATCTTCCCATGTTTTTAAATAACTACTGAAAAAACAAGGGCTCAAAATAAGTCAGTTGGCGTATACTAGACGATACTTTTGCGATCATTTGAAGTGCGTGTAAATTTTGGGGATTTTCCTATACTAAATTCCTACGATATATGTCTATGGGCCACAGCAACCACTTACCATCAGGTGGACTGTCTGCTCGTTTGTCAACCTTATTGTATAAAAAAACATTTATGCTCAATTAAGAATCTAAATGCAGATGCGTTATCATCCCTGAGGACTAAGATGGAATACCTCATTTCCAGTAAAAAGGGTCTCCGGTTCTCTACACTCACCATACGAAACACAGCAGCATTAAGCTGCTATTTTACGCTGGTATTCTGTGAGAGCGTGGTCCTCCCCGGTCGAGTCGGTATATTCGTGTTGTAATCATAATATAGCTGCAGCGTGGCTCTACCACGTATAAATAAATAAAATAACTCTAAGTAAGCTCATTATGTTCACGTCTTCCTATCTTTTAAATAATAATCTTATTTATAATATACTTATTTGAAATTTGCATATGCAAATTCAAATCTTTAATAAAGTAAGTAAGTTCAAATCTTTAGTAAAGTAAAGTTAGTCGATGCTAAGACATATTAAAAATAAATTAAGCCCTTTTTTTTTTTTTTTTGCGGATGGAAAATCATCTAATGACGCCTTTCGCTGTGGGTGGAGCGGAAGGGAGTGTCAGACTTTTACTGACTAAAAACCATCCGTGTTCCTTCAGTGCCCTTACGTTCCGGAGCCGCGGTATCTCTTTCGAACAGCCCGCAGCCCCGGCAGGCGTCGGCCCTTGCGGGCCCCTTCACGCTGCTGACAGCTCTTTGAGGCGCGCGTGGAACAAAACGCGCCGTCGACACGGCCTGTCGTCGTTAGACGGACGGACGGCGAGCTACCCATTGCTCGCCGTCCACAGGTCACGCCTACGGTGGTCAGGGGCCACGACGTAGCCCCCGACGCCCGGGGCGTCTCCCGCGGCGGCCGGGAAGGAAAGCTGTTGCTCTTTCCTTCTCCCGCTCCGCCACCTCCTTCGCTAGCATCACTGCTTCGCAGAAGGTGGTGACGGCATCCCATTCCGTCTCGCTCCGGACCATGGCTTCGACCAGGGCCGGACGCGAGAGGTCGCCGCCTATCGCCGCTACGAGTACACGGCGGTGCTCCGCCCAAGCAGGGCACACCTCCACGGTGTGCTCCACCGTGTCCTCCAGTCGATCCTCGCAGTGGGAGCACCTGGCGTTTCCTCCCGCCCGATTCGGTGCAGGAACCTCCCGAACACACCGTGTCCGGTGAGGACCTGCGTCAGGCGGAAGGTGAGGACACCGTGGCGTCTCTCAAGCCACTCCTCAAAGAGGGGTCTTATCGCCGCTATAGTGGCGTGCCCAGCACGGGTTGCGACAGTCGCTCTCTCCATGTCGCCATGAGATCATGCCGGAAGTCTGTCCGCTGCGCGACAACTTGCCGCGGCAGCGGGGTTTCCCCCCGGCATAGTGCCTCCGCGCGCCATTCGTGCAGGCGCGCGAGGACTATCGCCTCCAGATCCCATGGCGGCAATCCAGCAAGGAGGCTCGCCGCCTCGAGGGAGATCGTGCGGTAGCCGCGAACCATCTTTACGGCAACCACCCTTTGGGGCGCGTTTAGGTGGTGGACGGCAAGCCGCGCCAAACCACGCGCCCACCGGGGCCCCGTAAAGGCCATGGACCTCACGACCCCGCGTAGAGCCTCCGGCAGAAGCGTTTAGCCCCAGGTTCGGCAGGAGCCGCCTGAAGGCAGCCCCGGTCCGTTCCAGTTTGGGAGCCAAGCGTCGGAAGTGCTCAACGAAGTTCCATCGGCCGTCGAGGATGAGTCCTAGGTGCTTCAGCGTCGACTCGACGCCGATGGATACCCTCCCACCATCACTGAGGATCCCAGTGGTGGCCTGTTCCGAGGACCATGGGTGCATGGCCTCGGACTTGTGCAGAGCCACCTCGAGACCCAGTTGCCGGATCCTCTCAACGACTATCGCAGCCCCGCGTGTCATAGTTTCCGCCGCCTCGTACGACCCCCTGTGCCAGTACCAGCGTGTCGTCAGCGTAGCAAACTACGCTGACGCCGGTAAGGAGGTCGGCGCGCAGCACCCAGTCGTAACCGATGTTCCACAGGGCGGCCCCAGAACCGAACCCTGTGGGACACCGCACGACATCTCTCGCCGGTTCCACTCACCGTTTCGACCGGGGTAGATGACGGCCCTGTCCGTCAGATAGTCCCCGACTATACGACGGAGATAGGTCGGCACCCGGTGATACCGGAGTGCCTCCCTAATGCAGCTCAGGGCATGGAGTTGAAGGCGTTGGCGATGTCGAGAGACACCGCCAATACAACCCCTGGCCACTGCATCCCCGTCGTGAGGGCTCTCACGCATGATGGCGTCCACCGTAGAGCGCCTCTTGCGGAAACCAAACTGGTGTTCCGCAAGATCCGGCCCTGTCCCGCAAGGTGCTCGGCGAGGCGGTTTGCAATTACTCTTTCAAAGAGCTTGCCCACCTCGTCGAGCAGCACCACGGGCCGGTATGCGGACGGAGAGTCCGCAGGGCGCCGGCTTCAAATGAGGACCAGCTTCCCGTCTTCAACGAAGCGGGAATTGGCTTCTCCAAGCATGCGCTTAGGAGCCCCTCCAGTCGGGGCCGAGAGCCTCCGAGGCCAGAACCCAGGCTTTGCCAGGCAAGCCATCGGGTCCTGGGGCGGTATTCCTGGCCTTGAGCCTACGTACCGCCACTCTCAGGTCTACCCCGGTCCCTTCCAAAATAAATTAAGCCCTGACTCCAAATATGAAATTATTAAATTATTTTTAGTTCTTTGAAGTCAGTATTTACATTTTAAAGTTAATTTAAGACCTTGAACTTGTAAACTAATAATAATTTAATAAATTCACCATTAAACTAGGTACCAGTAACTATTATAACATTACAGTTTTGAAAAAACGAAAAATGGGCAAATAAATAAATAATGTAAATTTATTTACAGAGTTAAGGTTAAGAAAATGCTATTTCGTGGTTAAAATAAATTTTGAAATTTGTCATTTACAAATAAAAGCGTTTGACCTTTATTCAAATTATCATTTGCAATCTTAAGTGGAATATTTAAGTTTACTCCTCAGGGGTGACAACACATTTGTATTTTGGTTCTTAATCGAGGCTAGATGTGACTATCTATAAGCCACAGCATCCACTTACCATTAGGTAGACGTCCAAGGTTCTCGAGTGGCAGCCTCGTACCGGTAGGCGAAGTGTGGGGCGGCCCCCCACTAGATGAACTGACGACCTAGTAAGTCATGCAGGAAGTCGATAATTACTTACTTTCAACAAAATAAATTATGGGGGATGAGTTGCTCGCGTCCGTAGGCTTCGACCACCTAATCCTAGGCCCACCCTAAACGTGTCCCCCGGGTGGTGCTAAACAAGCGACAAAGCTGAAAGAACAGACTTGGCTCCTCGTCGTGTGGTAGCGGCGTAAAAAATACCACCAACTACTTTCGCACCATGAGGCACAAAAGAAAAGAAATGGCCCCGAGTTCCCGGTGCCCCTTTAATAGGGCAGGGGTGCGAAGAATCTCCCGGAGGAAAACCGGCGACGAGGTTCGCCACCCGTCACGTTCTGTCTCCCGGAGGGGTGAAAAGAGGATTGCGGAAGCCCGTCTGGCTACACTGAATGTATGTGGAGCAATGAATGATAAGATGGATGAAGTACGCGATATGATGTATGATAGAGGAATAGATGTGTTATGTGTAAATGAGACGAAACGGAAGGGAAAGGATGCCACTACACATGGCACGTATACCGCGTACCGGTCTGGTGTAGACGAGACAGAGTGGGCATGCCAGGGAGTCGGTATCATCGTTTCAGAAAGAATGGGTCATTGTGTGAAAGAGTATGAATGTGTAAGCCCGAGACTGCTATGGATACGAATGAAAGTGGGCTTAAAGAAGTTGTTTGTTCTAGGGGTCTACGCCCCAGACATGTCTAAGCCCACTTATATCCGAGAGCAGTTTTGGGAGATGGTAAGGATGGTGCTAATGAAATACAAGAGTAATGAAAATATTGTTATATTAGGAGATTTTAATGGAAGGGTTGGCGTGAAGAGGCTTAGTTATGAAAGGATATTGGGAACGTTTGGTGATGAAAGCATAAATGAGAATGGTGAAAGCATCCTCACCGTATGTGTGGAAAATAATCTTTTTGTGACGAACACTTTCCTTCGTCATAAGAAGATTCACATGTATACATGGGAAAGAGGTGGTGATAGAAGCATGATAGATTTCATAATTGTGGATGAAAGAATGAGAAGTGCAGTGGTAGATACAAGGGTTTACCGGGGGTCCAACGTAGGGACGGATCATTACTTGGTCTTATGCCGAATTATTGGTCTATTCAGACGTTGGCGGCATCGGACATCTGTGTCTACTACTGCGTTACAGCGTAAAAGAACAGAGAGGTTACAAGATGAAGGTGTGAAAGAGAAGTTCAAATGTAGAGTGAGAGAAAATATAAGGTGTATGGATGAATTGTGTATGAATGATTTAGACTTGGAGACTGTGTGGTATAATGTCAAGAAAGGTTTGATGGGTGCAGTTACCGAATATGTGGTGTAACTTAGAGAACGAATGAAAGCAAAAATTACACTTTATGGTGGGATGATGAGTTACGGATGGAAGTTGAAGCAAATAAGAGAGCATGGCTAGATTTACTAGCAACCAAGGCTAGTCATTCTAGTGGTATGAATGGTGATATTGAAAAAAAAAGGCAGTCTTTAGACATCTAAATAAGAGAGTAAAAGGAGTAGTTGAAAGGAGAAAACAAGAAAGAACTGATAAGAATGATAGAAGAATATCGGATAACTTCGATATGAAAAAATGAATGAGGAAAGAGTGACAAAGCAAATTTATGTGGCAGAGGTGAACGGCAGAGTATGAAAGGGATGCCCTAGGCGAAAATTAATCGACCAAATTGGCGATATATTGAAAATGGGCCAAATTAAGGGTACTCCCTTAACCTTGGATGTGGAGGAGGCGAGAGAGGTGTGTCAGGATCGTGCCAAATGGAAGTCCATAGTCTCTGCCTACCCCTCTGGGTGACAGGCGTGAGTGTTTATGTATGTATATGTATGTAAATTATGAATGAATGAATGAATATACTTTATTGTATACAACAAACAAATATACAAATAATATAACAAAAAGCAGATTATATGTACAATTTGGCGGCCTTATCAATACATAATCACATAATTTATCCTAACGGTGTCCGAACGATTGACACAACTAATGCTATTAAAGTTTAAATTACTTACTGAAACTCATTAATTATAGGTAAGTAAGCACGGAACATTGCTTTATCGAAAAAGTATTTCGAATTGAAGGACAAACTACCTTTGCAGCGGAAAAACGTTCCCTCATACATTGATTTACATCACGGTCGAAGCTCCAACTGCAAACGTAACATTGACAATTTTTTTTTTTGCAATACAACTTCAAATTACCCTTTGTCGGTTTTTAGCTCTACTTATGATAAGATACCTTGTTTATTGTCAAATTTCTTGATTCTAGTCAGAAATGCTGGTCGTCTCACCAAATTTTCCTTTACCATCAACTATAAAATTTTAAGGCGAGCTCTTACCGTCCGACCTATCACGGCATTTCCATTCATCTTGAGCAAAACTTCCATTATTAGTTAGGCAAATTTTTACTATTTTATCTTGTATCTATATCACTTTAATTAATGTTCGAAATGAACTAATGACAAAGATTAAGCTGAGCTTTACTTATCTGTGCAAGATCACTTAAAATATTACACGTTCTATTATAATTTGGATTGTTGATAATTGAATTTCATATCGGATATAGGTGTTTGATAATACCACAACCAATATAGTAGCTCATTTTTTCAAAGAAGGGCAAGTTACACTAAATTCCATAAGACAATACTCATCTTGTGATGTAACTGGCAACTTAGGATCAAGGCTCGAACATTTTGTAGCATCTGCCAGGTTTTTCTTAATAAAAATGGAGTGAAAAACGAACTAACACTTCACCGAATGGTAAGTTGATACTGCAGTCCATGGACCCCTGCGGCCAACTTCAAACAAAGAAGGCTACAGATGCGTTGTCACCTCTGAAGACATATTTCACAGCCTGCAATTATACTGGGTCTCTATATCCTTCAGTCAGGAAACCAGTAGTACAAGCACTGCTATTTGGTGACAGAAATATGTAAGAGTAGGTACCACCCCTACACAAATGGACTTTTGGGCAGAAAAAAGTCTAGAGTAGAGTAGGTAATAATAATGTCCTCCAGACCCAATTTCAGTCACGGCAGCCAGCCTCAACGGAGACTAGCCATCGGCGCAGGACAGGATTATAGTGCCCAAGTATATGCGCAAGCACAGGTGCACTCGCTATTCCCTCGCTCTCATAGTCCGATGGGACGGTAAACCGACACGACCGGAGAGAGATCAGGCGCAGGACCAACGGCTTTACGTGCTTTCCGAGGCACGGGGGTGAGGCACCGCCAGCTTCCTGACTCCGGGCATCTACTGAGAGTTTCTTGATGGAAAAGCTCAATAACTGATTTTTTTGGCCCAACCCGGGATTCGAACCCGGGACCTCATGATCAGCAGTCGCACTACTACAACCACTAGACCAACGAGGCAGTCAAGATTAGGTAGTAAGTAAATATAGTTACACTTGGTGGCGTAACCATCTTTTACTTTTTTATTTGATTGTAACTCTCTAATTTTTAAAATAATTCGTCGTAATCGCCATGCTTAGCAGGCGGAATGGCAGTTGCAGTATCATACGGACGGCTTCGTAGTGCAGCAGGTTCGAATCCAGCACGAAACAAGTATTTGTATGGACTACAAATAATTATTCTGGGTCTGGAGCAGCAAACGTAATGTTTTTTTTTAATTATACGTTAATCGGTGTACTCAAAAGGTAGAGAGAAACCCTTATAACGGAACTGGACAACACCAAAGTTGCATGTTATGAAAAAATAAACTTAGGTTGATTGTATTTTTGTCAAATTAAATAAATAAATATACAAGGTACATTAATTAAATTTCTTTATCGGTTGCCAATGAAATTTGATGTAGTACAAGTACATAATGTTATGGCGCTTAGGCTTAAAACAAAACTTTTTAAAATGTTTCAATTTCAAGACTTTCTTATTTATTGATAAACAAAATGTTTAGTAGGTAGTTAAGTTTCGGGAGCGGTGCTGAAGCTTTTTAACAACTACAAATATGTCTCGATGACATTTGTTACTATTACATTACAATAATGTATTAAAACTAATCCAGTGCGATACTGACTTCCTTAACTAAGTGATTACATGACTACGATGAATTCTATAATGAATCTTATTCTAATACCAAGGCCTTTTATAGGATGGTCAAAACAAGTCTGTTGACTGAAAGTATGACGCCTTGGTTTGACCAGCAATAACAATTATACAGTGGAGTCAGCGTCTTCTGTAACATTACACTTCATAACATGTTTTCAGTAATCAATAATTAGCAATAATTGGCACAATTCGTGGTCAACACGTTATTGTAAAATTATGGCTACTTGCAATTATCATGTTTACGAGTAATCTAATATCAAAAGCTTAGTCAGGACAATTTGGGACCAACAGGTATTAAGGCTATTTCCAGACTGCATAACTAGGTATATTTTTTGTAGATAGCCAGTATTTATTGGATAAGGATCTGCGTGTCTACCCTTGACTACTATTTATTGTTCTCCGTACTTTGCAACCTATTTACATGTCAAATAATATTTTATTGCCGAACTTATATTGCTTTTAGTAAAAGATTAAATGTTTTAAAGTTTAGCTTATACCTCCCAAAGTTATTTTTCCGAAAAATACTGTTTACGTGTCCATTAAATTAAAAATAAATTTCGAGAACATATTAAGTCTGCCAACATGCATTAAGGCAGCGCGAAGAATTATATATAAAAACCTATACAGATATTAAAGGAGACATATTCCATAAATGGACATAATATTATATAGGACTGTTTCTTTACTTTTTACATCCGCAAGTTTTCAAGTCAACTGCTGTACGTAGGCCTTTCCAAAAATGCGCCACATGACTTGGAACATTGCATATACGAACATCATATAAGTTTTAATGAATATTAGAACGAATATGATATATCCTTACACTGTCAAGCATGTGCTAAATAAAAACTTAAACTGAAATTGATAAACTTAGTAGAGGCATCGAATATCGAACTCCTACTGCTCTTATCCTATGTATTAAGGCATGTTCCTCTGTGCAATAACAGTCCTAAAATATAAAAATATTTGACTAATATATTTAGGGACAAAGTTATTATTAGTAGAAGAGACCTTGACCCAACAAACATTACCTTTTCATTGCTTCAGAGAGTTATGTGTCATGTCATAATGTCATAATCAATATTAATCATAATAACCGAACCGAATCCTTTCGTGGCTTTTTAGTTAATAATAAATAATTTTCTGTGCTTTTGTAACTTCCGACAGGTTACTACGGGGAATTATGTAATATAAAAGTCAATAATAGTGTTTATAGTTTGTTTCTTCGTTAGATGTGTATGTAGGTTAGCTTCTTTGACTCGCGATCTGAATACTGAACTTATATTAAACTGAAAATATTATTTTAATGAATATGTCGGCGTGTCTATAAAACACCGATTGGATCAAGAGTGAGTAAGAGGTTGCGTCACTCTAGCGGAGCGTCATATCGATGATAGCAAGGTGGAATTAAGTAGTATATAGAGAAACCCCCACTCGTTTATGCAATATAAAGTTCCCTGTAGGCGCCGTGTGCGAGAGATTCCGCCTAAGTCATTCTACGAGTGAAGTCATGCTACGAGTGCTAAGATAGTATCGTGCTTCTGTCCATGGTATTAATACTTCTAGTGTAGGCAAGTAAGATCGTGTTAATTAATAGAATCAGGCGTTACTTTGCGGAAATCCATTATATTAAAGTTGGTAAAAATTACCTTGCGTAGCGGATGTACGCAAGGTAATTTTTACCAACTTTAATAAGATCGTGTTGCTGAGAGGCTGCTCTGTGTTACACTGTGATGTGTAGTGTTGTTGTATCATACTTTGGTGTTACCATGCAATTACGTGCCTCACGTTGCACTAATGTGTATTTGTAACAAGGACATATTACGGTATGATAGAACTGTATACTGTATTACTCTGTACTGAATGTATAGTGCGTTACGTTGTACTCACTTGTCTACCACAAGAACACATTTTCTATGTACTTAAGTCACCAAGTTAAGCCAGACACACTACAAAAGCAAACCCGAAAATCATCATTGGTGCTTTTGCACAAATGTTAATTCCGACCGTCATGAGGAAGAATCAAGGACCCAAAACTAAAGAGTCATCCTTTTGTAGTCAGAGAGTAGATTCTCTGACAAAAAAAGGATGACGTTAATAATATCACCAGGGGCAGTGTAAATTTTGGGACGCCTAAAAAGCCGGGCTAGACAATAACGTGACTAGTAACCAATCAATGTCACTAACACTATATTACAAAATATTTGTTATTTAATAACAATAAAGATTCCAATACACGTTTAATCTCTTGGGATTTATACTTTACTTATTTTTATTTGTTTATCCTTTATTGCAAACATTAACATGTAAAGATTACAAAGGGCATTGATGCCTATTGGCAATCTTCTATCAGTCAATCTCAGATGTGTTGAAAATTTATGGTAGAGTGCAATTAAATACATATTTCACTACAAGCAACTACCAAGGCGAGTGTTCCGAGGAATTTTCGGATTATTTCGTTGTCAAGTTTCACCATCACACGTTGCGATTTAGCTCTCAATATCAATCACACGATCTGGATGTTTGGCAGTCTACTACTATACAATTTAACTTCTAGAATTTAACTTCATCTTTTTTTTATAGGAGAGGAGGCAAACGAGCAAACGGCTCACCTGATGGTAAGTGACTACCGCCACCCATGAAAAACTGTAACACCAGGGGAATTGCAGGTGCGTTACCGGCTTTTAGAAAGGAGTAAGCTTTTTAAGTAAGCTCATCGAACGACTACTTTGTTTAATCTACTATCACCAGTGAATTTTTCCGGACCGATGTGACCACTAGTATTGCACAAATTCATGGGCGGCGGTGATCATTTATCATTAAAGTAGCATGTTGGTTTGCACCATTTACTAAAAAAAATCAATGGTGAAAATATTGTTTGTCTTTTGTTTCTATCGTTTAATAAATAAATAATAAAATAATAATAATCATCATCATTCCAGCTCATCACAAATCCACCGCTTTTCCACATAATTATATATCAAAGTAAATAAGAGATCGCCTTATAATTTCATAATATGCAAGCAAATCAAGTAAAGTCATAGCCAGCAAAAATTAAATAGTTATTTGCATTTTTAAGCGCTGATTCACCAAGTGTTTACCGGTGAGAGACACGGTCACAAAATACGGTCTTGAGCCACATTAATCCATGGATATTTTTACCAGGTCGTTACTTCGTCTATCGGTTACAGGTTTTTTGCCCTTAAAATTCCATACATTTTGTTTGTGGTAGAGCCATGCTGTAGCTATATTAGTAGTATAGTTGTAGCAGGAATGGGTCGGCTCGGCCGGGGAAACACTCTCACAGAATACCAGCGTAAAATAGCAGCTTAATTATGCTGTGTTTCGTATGGTGAGTGTAGAGAACCGGAGACCCTTTTTAGTAGAAACGAGGCATTCCATCTTAGTCCTCTCGGGTAACAACGCATCTGCATTTTGATTCATACTCGGGGATAAATGTAGATGTCTATGGGCCACAGCATCCATTTACCATCAGGTGGACTGTGTGCTCGTTTGTCACCCTTAAATCCTATAAAAAAAGCAATAATTTTCTATTAAATCATACGATATAAATCGTATGTTTTAATCACAATTATATTATATTTTTTATTATTTTGAGCTGTTATCAGGAAGATGCTGCTGCCCATCTCCTGTTTCAGTTTCCCTTTGTCGCCTCTTACCACACTCACGGGACGATATGGGGTAGTGGATATTCTTACACCGCCACTACACGGTTTTCATATTTGCGTCTTTTTACTAATTCATAACTAGTGCAAATTTAAAAGTTAGTTTAATAATTATAACTTTTAACATTATGTAAAAGCCGACTTCAAAGAACTAAAAAGAAGTATTTTTTTGCAATCCTCTTAGGGGTGGAATTTTTCTTCATATTTTTATGGAATCACCTTTGAAGTATATCTCTATTCTATTTATTTATGTCTAATATAATAAAAAAAGAATCTTCAAAACCAGGTCTCAATTGGCGAAGATATCGCATAAAATACCTACAAAAAAAACGTATATTCGAATTCTGAACCTCCTCCTTTTTGAAGACGGCTAAAAAGGAAATCATGCCTGTTGGTATAATATACAAAAACACTAGTCAACATAAAGTCTCTTTAATAACGGATGTAGTCAAAACAATTCTATTAATTCTTTCTTTGTAAAACGATAAACTTTGTGTTAGCATTCTAATACAGAATTTTGTACAGTCCACACCGACTTTCTTTTACCCCATAACCATATTCCAACAGGTTATGGGCCCAGGTCTCTTTGCTCAAAGTGAAGTCCTTTATTGAACTACTAGTGAAGAGTTTTAAAATAATATTAAAGATAGATTTACGTAATAAAAGAAACATCCATCAGTTTAACGGTGAGTGATATAGTACGTGGAAATTTCGCATAAGATCACTTTTAAAAGAATTACAAGTATTAAACGTAATTGACGAGGTTGTACCAACTACCCGAAATCAAGAGTGGAGTAAGAAAAATTTATTTGCAAAAGGTACAATTGTTAAATATTTAAGTCATTCATTTTTGAATTTTGCAAGAGTATCTTTAACTGCAAAATACATATTTAGTGAACTCGATAAAATATACGGAAGATGTACGAAGTTTAGCGACATGATTAGTACTTCGTAAGCAAGTACTTATTCTAAAGCTGCAACCTGATACAACCTTATTGCAACATTTCACCAATTTTGACAGCATAGTATCGGAAATAATCTCGGTTAGTGCCAGGTTAGACAAAATGGATAAAATATCGCATTTATTATTAACACTATCTACTTCATATGATAGTGCCATCACGGCTTTAGAAACTCTCGGAGAAAAACCCCTTAATCTAGTAGTTGTGACAACACGTCTGTTAGACCATCAAGTTAAAAGGCTGAAATAACAACAGATCTCAAGGTTTGACAGGCTACATGTAACAATTATTCGACGTCCAGAATACCCACAAAATTTGATAAAAATAGAAGTTTTATTCCCGGTCGAAGAAAAAAAACCAACCTAGTAATACGACGTATAAAATAAATAAAATATATTGTGAGCTTTGTGGATGAAAAAAATCACATTAAAAAGGATTGTCGTTTCTTTAAGATGCAACAAAAAGGAATTAATACTAATTATTCATCTACCGCCAATACAATTGAATCCAACAAAAATGATTAGGATAGTTTCGCTTTATGCTTTCAAATTGTAAGTTTATTAATCGTTACCAAAATTCATCAAATGTTATTTGTTTTCTTTTAGATTCAGGTGCAACAGACCATATTATAAGCACACGGAATTATTTTACACAGAACTTTCCGATCCGATAAAAATCCGGTGTGGCTAACAATAGCACTAATATTTTTGCGATCGGAAAGGGGTAACCTATATCCTATATCCGTATAATTTATTATCCGTTTATCGCATCCAATAAGCGGGTATGGTTGTTATTTTTGGTAATAGTACAGTTAAAATACATAAAAACGATAAATGTATAATGTCATGTATTAATAGCAACAATCTTTTTAAAATATATTTTTATATCAATTAGCCTGTGTCATCTAAATATTAATAAAAAATCATATTATGATTTATGGCATAGATATTTAGGTCATGTTAATAAACAGAAATTAATTTTGTTGAAAAATATGATTGACGATTATCACGTTAAAGAAGATATTATTCCGAATGATGTTTTATGTGAACCTTGTATAGTAGGCAAGCAAATGTACCTTTCGCAAAATCAAAAGAAAAATCAGTTAAAAATAGACCAATTCTTATTATTCATTCCGAAGTTTGTAGGCCGGTAACGCCTGCGACTATCGATGATTACAATTATTTCGCTACATTTATAGACTATTACACACATTATATGGCAACATACCTAATGGATGCCATACACGATCCAGTTTACCGTCAAGTTTGCAGTGCGTTTGAAACGGCGTCCGGTAAACTTGACGGTGTCTGACAAGTCTACTATCAGTGTGTATGACAAGTCTACTTGAAGCAAAATTGAATTTCGATTCTGCCGACTTGATCAAGCGTCATGTAAACTTGAACGTGTGCATGAGTGGTCAAGTATGCATGACGTTAGTTGAAGTAATAAGCGAGAGATGCTATGGTTTCAACTCTTACGGCATCGTGCAAACTTGACAGCGAATTTGAACGTGAGGGGTCTATATGGATGCACTGCAAACTGGACGCCACTTCAAACGCGCTGCAAACTTGACGGTTAACTGGATCGTGTATAGCATCCATTATGCGTAATAAATCGAAAACATTGAAATATTTTAAGGACTACGTTGCATAGGCCGAGAATGTGTTTAATTTAAACGTTGTAAATTTAGGTATATTGTGATAATGGTCAAAAATATATTTGTAACGACTTTAAAGAATTTTGTGTTTGTAAGGAATAATATATCATTTGACGGTACTATATCATAGCAAAATGGTGTATCAGAGCGCATGATTAGTACATTAACCGAAATGGCAAAGTACGAATTTAGAAAAGATATTTTGGGGTGAAGGTGTTTTAACATCTACATACTTAATTAGTATATTAGCCACAAAATAGGTAATGGTAAATGGTAGGTAAATTTGATAAGAAATGCTTTAAACCCATATTAGTAGGGTGTAACCCAAATAGATATAAATTGTTTAATGTTGAAAATGATCAATTCTTTATAGCCTGAGATATTATGTTTGATGAATTAGATTTTCAAATACCTAGGCAACACACTAACACGTAGAAGAAATGATAATTATGAAATTTCCATCAAACTCAATAAGCCTGACAATGATTTGGCAAAATTAATGGGCAACAAACACAATTATTATCTGAAAGATACAACTAAAATAGAATCGCAATATAATAAGTAGTAGTAAAGTAGTAGTAGTAGCAGTAGTAGTAGTAAATTACTAGAGGTTTTTGAGAATTTATATATGTGGTAGAGCCCTGCTGCAGCTATATATATGGTATAGTTGTAACACGAATGGGACGGCTCGACCAGGGAAGGACCATGCTTTCACAGAATACCAGCGATAAATAGCAGCTTAATTATGCTGTTTCGTATGGTGAGTGTAGAGAACCGGAGACCCTTTTTACTGGAAACGATTCTAAAGAATGACATGATTTTAAGGAATGGTTAAAAACCGTACTATGTGAAATCGAATCATAACGTATAAACAAAACTTGGAAATATTTTTGAGAAGCTCAAAGATTTTAATATTATAAGTTTTAAATGGGTTTTTACAATAAGGAATAATGAGTCAGGTGAACCATATGAAGCTCGATTAAGTTGGTCGTGGTTTTTCTTAACAATATCTACAAGATTATGACAAAAAGTTTGCACCTGTGGCATGAATAAATACTTTTAGAATTATTTTGGCATTCGATAATCAATTTAATTTGCATGTTCACCATATGGACGTAAAAACCGCGTTCTTGAACGTCATACTTAAAGATGACATATATATGGAAGTTCCAGAATGGATTCCAGTTAAAGATAATCAAGTGTGTAAATTAAATAAAACTCTATATTGTTTAAAACAGTCCTCAAGATGTTGGTTTGAACGTTTCGACCATACTCTTAAAGATAAGTTTTAATAATTCCGGAGTTGACCCATATTTATATTTATTAAAAAAAAATCTTAAGATGAAAACATATATATATACGTATATGACCTAGTCGTTGTTTCTAAAAATACTCATACTTTAAAGTTTTATAAAAAATATTAAATGCAAAAATTTGAAGTGACTGATCTAAATGAAATAAGAATGTTTCTAGGAATAAGTATTGAGAGAACTGAGCATACAATAACTTTAGATCAAACTATGTATCTTCAAAATATTTTAAACAAATGCTCCATGAGCGACTGTAAAGTCGACTTTACCATCAAAACTTAACTATTCGGATCTGAGCTCTGATACTGATTGTGATGCACCCTGCAGAAATGTTATTGCGTGTCTAATGTACGCGATGCTTTGCACGCGACCAGATATTTAGACCAGCTATAAGCATATAGTAGTGGCGGGTAAGAATACCCACTACCCCATATATTCCCGTGGGTGTCGTAAGAGGCGACAAAGGGAAACTGATACAGAAGATGGGCAGCAGCATCTTTCTGATAAAAGCCAAAAAACAATAAAAAACTGCGGTTGCCAACCCGCTCGCCAAGCGTGGCAACTATGGCAATATACCCCCCATGAGCGACGATACAAAGAAACGGCCCCCAGTCCCCGGCGGCCCCGCTATTCCTGGTTACGGTGGCGACCATGGTAACGGCGGGGCAGGGGGTGCTAAGAATCTCCGGTGGAGGTTCGGTTGCCACCTACGACGACTCGACCTGGCAACATATAACGCACGCACCCTGAGGACTGACGAGAAGATCCTGGAGCTGGAAGAAGAGATAGATAAGTTACGCTGGAATATAATAGGACTATCCGAGGTCCGAAGAGAGGGGGAGGACACGGTAATCCTCGAATCCGGCAACTTATTCTATCACCGGGAGGGCGACCATCTGTCCCAAGGAGGTGTCAGATTTATCGTCCACAAGTCTCTCGTTAACAACGTTGTAAAGATCGGGAGTGTGTCTACGAGGGTTGCGTACCTTATACTCAGAATCACCAAACGGTATTCGCTGAAGGTCATACAGGTTTACGCACCAACCTCGGCACACCCGATGAGGAGGTGGAGGAAATGTATGAGGATATCTCTAGAGCCATGCATTCCTCCAAAACCCACTATACGGTGTTAATGGAGACTTCAACGCAAAATTAGGCACAAGAGAGAGCGGTGAGCTGAAAGTAGGGAAATTCGGAATAGGCAACGGAACCCAAGGGGCCAGCAGCTGGCTGACTTTATGGAGAAAGAGGGACTCTTTATGACGAACTCTTTCATCCAAAAGCGGCCCCACAGAAAGTGGACCTGGTCGAGCCCCGACGGTTCGACAAAATGAGATTGACTTCATTATGACGACCAGACGACAACTGTTCAGTGATGTCTCAGTGATCGCGAGGTGAAAACTGGCAGCGATCACCGAATGGTGAGAGGCACACTGAACCTAAACGTTAAGTTGGAGAGGTCACGTCTAATGAAGTCAACGCTCCGTCCCCCTCGTGCTCTAATCCAAAGTCCCGAAAACTTTCAGCTCGAGTTACAAAATCGTTTTCAGTGCCTAGAATTTTGCAATGAAGTGGACGATATGAATGACAAGCTTGTGGAAACTGTCCATGCGGTCGGAGCTAAGTTCTGTAAGATCCGTCGCAGAAGAACACAAGAACTCTCCGATCACACTTTAATCTCATGGTTGGACGACGGGAGATGAAGCTGCAGTCTTCAGCAGATTTGACAGCATACAGGCAACTGAACAGACAGATCTCCAAATGCATGCGGCGGGACTTGCGCAACTTCAATACAGCTCGTATTGAAGAAGCGATCGAGCGGAACCAGGGCTCCAAAGTCTTTGCCAGAGATCTGTCTGCCAGAAAGAGCCAACTGTCGAAGCTGAAGACCGATTGTGGCAGCATCGTTTCCGGACACCTGAGATTTTGAGTGAGATTGAGAGGTTCTATGGGCAGCTGTACGTCATCGTTGGAGCCACGCGCAAGTGTGAGTAACGATCCAAGAGCAAGTCTTATCCGACACTATTCCGATGATATCCCGGACGTCAGTCTGAGCGAGATTAGAATGGCTCTCCAGCACCTTAAAAACGGCAAGGCCCCAGGCGAGGATGGAATTACAGCGGAGCTTTGAAAGCGGTGGAAAACCGGTACTTGAAGTCCTTCAGAAGCTCTTTAATTCCGTTCTCCATGGTGGTATTACACCGGAGGCGTGGAGCAGAAGTGCGGTGGTCTTGTTCTTCAAGAAAGCCGACAACGCTCTCTTGAAGAACTACAGACCGATTTCCCTTCTGAGCCGCGTCTACGTGCTGTTTTCGAGAGTCATTACGAATCGTCTCGCATGCAGACTCGACGACTTCCAGCCTCCCGAACGAGCTGGTTTCCGAAAAGGCTTTAGCACCATAGACCACATACATACTCTTCGGCAAATTGTACAGAAGACCGACGAGTACAATCTGCCACTTTGCCTTGCGTATGTGGACTATGAGAAAGCCTTTGATTCCGTCGAAATTTGGCGGTGCTGCAGTCCTTCAGCGGTGCCAAGTGGACTGTCGGTATATCGAGGTGCTGAAGTGTTTGTACAGTAGGGCTACGATGGCTATCCGAGTACAGAACCAGAGTACGAAACCTATCCAACTGCAGAGAGGTGTAAGACAGGGTGACGTAATATCCCCGAAACTCTTCACCGCTGCATTGGAAGACGTTTTCAAGCTACTGGACTGGAAAGGATACGGTATTAACATCAATGGCGAGTACATCACTGACCTTCGATTTGCCGACGATATAGTCCTTATGGCAGAATCGCTGGAGGATCTAAGCACTATGCTCAATGACCTCAATAGTGTCTCCCAACGGATGGTCTCAAGATGAACATGGACAAAACAAAAATCATGTTTAATGTCCATGTCACACCTATGCCGGTAGTTGTTGGGAGCACTAAGCTCGAAGTTGTTGACGAATATGTTTACCTGGGACAAATAGTCCGACTAGGTAAGTCCAACTTCGAGAGAGGTCAATCGACGGATTCAACTCGGCTGGGCAGCGTTCGGGAGATTACGACCCATCTTCTCGTCAGGCATACCTCAAAACCTCAAAACTAAATTGTACAACCAGTGCGTGTTGCCAGTGATGACATACGGAACTGAGACGTGGTCCTTCACTGCTGGCCGTATGAGGAAGCTCAAGGTCGCTCAGCGAGCTATGGAGAGGCTATGCTCGGGGTTTCTCTGCGTGATAAACTTAGAAATGAGGAGATCCGCAGTAGAACCAGAGTAACCGACATAGCCCAAAGGATTAGTAAGCTGAAGTGGCAATGGGCCGGCCATATAGCTCGAAGAACCGACAACCGATGGGGAAGAAAGGTTCTCGAGTGCCAGCCTCGTACCGGCAGGCGAAGTGTAGGGCGTCCCCCCACTAGATGGAGTGACGACCTGGTAAGACATGCAGGAAGTCAATGGATGCTGGTGGCTCGGGACCGTGCTTTGTGGCATTCCGTGGGGGAGGCCTATGTTCAGCAGTGGACTTGTGAAGGGCTGTAATGAATGAATGAATGAATAAGCATATTAAGTAGATATCAAAGTAAAAATAATGAGGTTTTATGAAAACGTCTTTTAAGATACATTAAAGGAACTTTAAATTTAAAAGCTAACATATAAAAGATGTAAGTTTAATCTTATGGTTACTGGATATGCAGACTCTGATTGGGGAGGCGATGAAACAGATTGAAAAAGTACAACCGGATATTTGTTTAAAGAATTTTAATAAAAGTACTGTTTCATGGAACACGGGAAAACAAAACACTGTTGCCGTCTCGTCAACAGGAGATGAGTATATGGCTTTATTTGAAGCTGTGAAAGAATCAGTGTGAATAAAGTCATTGTATAGTACAGTCAACCTATAGTTATCTATTAAGATAATAATTTTCATGGCTAATAATCCCTCTAACCATAAGAAATTCTAACATATAGGCATTAATTATCACTTCACAAGGGAAGAAATAACTAACAAGATATATTTCCACTGGAAATCAACTGATATATTTACAAAAGTTGTACCAGCTACTAAGTTCCTAGAAATAAGACAAAAATTAAATTTGTTTTAATTATGATCACGTTTTGTATATGATATGTGATTGAACATAAATGCAAATACTAAACGAATTGCATTGTTCATAAAATAGACTCGCATTTTGAGGGGGACTGTTGGCATATACAAAAATACTAGTCAGCATCAAGTCTCTTTAATAACGGATGTAGTCAAAACAAGTCTATTAATTCTTTTTTTGAAAAACGATAAACTTTGTATTGGCATTCTAATACAGAACTTCGTACAGTACACGCCGACTTTTTTACCCTATAACCATATTCCAACAATGCCTAGCAAAGGAAAAATTGTAGATCGATATTTATTGCTGAAATCATCGTTAATAAAATAACAACACAATTTCATTATTAATTTTTACTTCAATGTACAAGATAAATATATTTCTCAATAAAAAAGGGATTTTGAACTAGTATTTGGACACTCATGGGCTGTTATTTTACTTACTTTAACTTATAAAATTATAACGTGTAGACAAAAGTAAGCTAAAGAGGAAAAGTTTCTCCTACATCATCTTCTACTGAGGGTAAAAAGCAAGGAAAATTGCTATCCGCGTGTTATGGTTCTATATCTTATTTAAATTGCTTACGGAAGTTTGTCGGTTCTTTGCAGATAGTGTTCGGTAGGGAGAATTGGAAAAGTTTTGAATTAATATCTCTTATCAGAATAACGTTATACCACATCAAAAAGTTCATTACTCCCGTTTTCAGCTTAGTTATTAGTTTATGAATATAGTATTAAACTTTTTATTTATAATATAGTATTACTTTGTCTATTTGGTATTAATACTGACTGTAGTAACGAGACCTGCTGCAATATTCACAGCTAGGATTTTACAGATTCGTTTATGAGCTTTGCCTCTGCATCGGCTTCCACGATCAAAGATGATAGATCACATTTTGATAAGAATTAATTCTAATTTGATTTTGAGTTATTTACTTCTTACATTTGCTATTTTTACTCTTTTGTGATAATTTTGTTTATGTGCCTATCTATAAGTGCATGTTAATTTTTAGTCTTCTGTTGTGAACTGAAAATCAACATTGTGGTTTCCATAACTTATTTGCAAACTAGTCACCATATTTGTTTTTTATAGTATCTATATCTATCTATCTATCTATACTATAATACAACTCTAACACGACGATTTCTGTACATTGAATTATTTTTTTTGAAATTTGAATTGGGGTACACTATGTTATCGATACAGATGCCGAAACAATTTTTTTGGAAACTTTGTCTGTCTGTCTAGACACGCATCACGCAAAAACCTATAAACGGATTTGGATGAGACTTTCACTATAGTGTAGGGATTGAACCGTTGGAATAAGTATATACCATCACGCTATCTATCATAGAAGCTGGGCAGTAGGCATAATCTTCCCTTTTGCAGCTACAAAAAGTCTTAAAATTTACATCGTCGTGAGATTGAAAAATTACGCTATCCGATTTTGAGTTGTTCTTATATACCTAATTCCTACCCGTTAATTTCTAAATATCAGTTTTTATTTTAGTGTAATGATCAACTAATTACGATACTTTCATCCTAGATATCGCTATAGGTATTTATAAAGCACGGTGTGGTTTCATTGTATAGAAGTCATAGTTCTTAGTAGATCAGTGAATTCAGTTTTCTTACCTTCATATGATTAGAAAACTGAATTCACTGAACTACTAAGAACAAAAAAATGTAAAACCTTAATTAATCACCCGCACGCTATCACGCTATTTTCCCCAAAGGGTTGGGCGGAGCTTCGGATTATATTCCCAAGTCACAATGATAAAACTTTTAGTGTAGTTAGATATAGATATTTAGTAATGCTCCTGAAGCGCCACTAGACGCCGCACATGAGACGTGTGGTTCAGTGTGCTAGGATAGTATATATTCCATAGTATTTGATACTCGCAACGCTTGATGCCTGATTCGTGCTTGATGCCTGACGACGGTATGCCGAGGGCTTGATAGCGTGGTTCATCGCCTACAGCGTTAGTCGTAGAGAAGAGGAACTCGTGGTTAATTAACAGCTGCGCGGATCAATAGATCTGGGAGATTAAGCTGCACTTGCCGAGGTAAGTTCATGACTGTTTTCTTAACATACCGAGATTGAGAGAAAAGAGATTGCATCTGTATCCTCAGACACATGGTACACATTAATATCTTCTGCGTATTTGGCTGGTCTCTGTTGAGATCATAATGTTTTTAAAATTCATGCAGCAAAAATGATAATAAGTTTAATATTACTTTATATTTTTCAGGGACAGATGAAAGTAGTCCACCAAGTATCACAACACTTTTGTCACAGCAAACGTGTACATAGTCCACCTGTGGGTAAGTGAAGGTTGCGGCCCATAGACATAATGTATGTTACTAAATTGTTTTGTTTATTAATAAAAGATATATATTTTAGTAACCAAATAAAAACATAATACTATTATTAGGAAATCCTATCCTATCCTATAACTTGGTGAAAATTGAGCCATGGTCGGCCACTTATACGGCACCAAGCTCCTACCGGTAACATTGTAAGTAAAAATAACTTATACGGCACCAAGCTCCTACCGGTAACATTGTAAGAAAAAATAACTAAGTGGAGTTAACGTAAAAGCCAAGCTAAAAAGTAGAGTTCGGTATTAAATTAAATGAAATAAATCCATGTATTTCATTGACGTAAGAATAAAATTTCGTTAGTCAGATATCATTTTTATTAAATCTGCTACCATTTTGCAATAGTTCCTCTTGACGGAGAAGAAACGGAAAGAAACTCCGGAGGTATCGCCTTAAGTTAATAGAATGGAAAACGATTACAGACCTATCGGTAACTGAAGAATGATCGATTGTGTACTAAAAAAGGACAATAAAAAATTAGAGCTTACCAACGCGGTAGCCAGTACTACACACCGGTATAGTACTGGCTCCTAATATTAAAACATAAACCAAGTAGACTAAACCAAAAAGTGGCCAAAGCGGCAAATTATCTTTATATTTTATTATCTTTTTACGTGGTAGAGCCATGCTGCAGCTATAGTTGTAGCACGAATGGGTCGGCTCGACCGGGAAAGGACCACGCTTTCACAGAATATCAGCGTAAAATAGCAGCTTAATGCTGCTGTGTTTCGTATGGTGAGTGTAGAGAACCGGAGACCCTGTTTACAGGAAAAGAGGAATTCTATCTTAGTCCTCACGGCTGACAACGCATCTGCATTTAAATTCGCAAACGAAGATAGATGTAGATGTCTATGGGCCACAACAACCACTTACCATCAGGTGGACTGTGTGCTCGTTTGTCACCCTAATTCTATAAAAAAAAATATTAGTTCCAGCTTTTCGTTGTTAATTTTTTAATATTAATTTATACATTTATTATGAATTTGATATTCTTAGATAAAATAATCCATGACTATAAAATTTTATTGTTTGTCTCAAGTCCAGGGTCTAATTTGTGAGGAACTACTTGCTTGAATTTCCTTGGCTCAAGCTCAGGAAAATTGCAGACCATCATTACATATATTTGTTTTGGTTAACCGCAAACCAACGTTTTATTACGTGTTATTAGGGTGAAATGAATGAGAAAGCTGGTATTTTATGACGTTAATTTTCTTAACAATTTAGAAAAAAATACGTATCACGTATTAACCAAAAACAAACTTATTTGGCAAACAA
The DNA here is from genome assembly GCA_029286625.1 of Parnassius orleans. NCBI lineage: Eukaryota > Metazoa > Arthropoda > Insecta > Lepidoptera > Papilionidae > Parnassius > Parnassius orleans. The sequence continues at coordinate 2,415,681 of JAGSMP010000092.1, forward strand.
ATGAATGTCGTACACTTATTTTTTCATTTTCTACTGGTTGTAATCGGAGAGTCCTACAGAATATATGATCATTTATCTCGACATACATAGCGTACATTTAAATACAAAACGAGTACCCGTTTAAGAATTCTATCGTGACAAGATGGTCGTGATTCTTAGCACCCCCTGCCCCGCGGTTACCATGGTCGCCACCGTAGCCAGGAATAGCGGGGCCGCCGGGGACTGGGGGCCGTCTCTTCGTAACTCTCATCATGGGGGGGGTAATATTGCCATAGTTCACGCTTGGCGAGCGGGTTGGCAACCGCAGTTTTTTTATTGTTGTTTTGCTGTTATCAAAAAGATGCTGCTGCCCATCTTCTGCCTCAGTTTCCCTCTGTCGCCTCTTACGACACCCACGGGAAGATATGGGGTAGTGGGTATTCTTACCCGCCACTAGAAGATGGTCGTAGAGGTTCGGTTGCCACCTAAGACGACTCGACCTGGCAACATATAACGCACGCACCCTGAGGACTGACGAGAAGATCCTGGAGCTGGAAGAAGAGATAAACAAGTTGCGCTGGAATATTATAGGATTATCCGAGGTGCGAAGAGAGGGGGAGGACATGGTAATCCTAGAATCCGGCAACTTGTTCTATCAGCGGGAGGGCGACCATCTGTCCCAATGGTGTCGGATTTATTGTCCACAAGTCTCTCTCGTTAACAACGTTGTAAAGATTGAGAGTGTGTCGGCGAGGGTTGCGTACCTTATACTCAGAATCAACAAATGGTATTCGCTGAAGGTTATACAGGCTTATGCACCAACCTCGGCCCATCCCGATGAGGAGGTGGAGGAAATGTATGAGGATATATCTAGAGCCTTGCATTCCCTCCAAAACCCACTATACGGTGTTAATGGGAGACTTTAATGCAAAACTAGGCACAAGAGAGAACGGTGAGCTGAAGGTAGGGCAATTTGGAATAGGGCAACGGAACCCAAGGGGCCAGCAGCTGGCCGACTTCATGGAGAAAAAGGGATTCTTTATGATGAACTCTCTCTTCAAGAAGCGGCCCCACAGGAAGTGGACCTGGTCGAGCCCCGACGGTTCGACAAAAAATGAGATTGACTTCATTATGACGACCAGACGACAACTGTTCAGTGATCGCAAGGGTTAAAACTGGTAGCGATCACCGAATGGTTAGAGCCACACTGAACCTAAACGTTAAGTTGGAGAGGTGTTGTCTAATGAAGTCAACGCTCCGTCCCCCTCGTGCTCTAATCCAGAGTCCCGAAACCTTTCAGCTCGAGCTACAAAACCGTTTTCAGTGCCTAGAAGATTGCAATACAGTGGACGATATGAATGACAAGCTCGTGGAAACTGTCCATGCGGTCGGAGCTAAGTTCTACAAGACCCACCGCAGAAGAACACAAAAACACTCCGATCACACTCTTAATCTCATGGCTTTTAAACGGGAAATGAAACTGCACTCTTCAGCAGTTTCGACAGCGTACAGGCAACTGAACAGACAGATCTCCAAATGCATGCGGCGGGACTTACGCTACTTCAATACAGCTCGTATTGAAGAAGCGATGGAGCGGAACCAGGGCTCCAAAGTCTTCGCTAGAGATTTGTCTGCCAGACAGAGCCAACTGTCGAAGCTGAAGACCGAGTTTGGCAGCGTCGTTTCCGGGACGCCTGAGATTTTGAGTGAGATTAAGAGGTTCTACGGGCAGCTGTACACATCATCGTCGGAGCCACATGCAAGTGTGAGTAACGATCCAAGAGCAAGTCTTATCCGATACTATTGATGACGTCAATCTGAGCGACATTAGAATGGCTCTCCAACATCTTAAAAATGGCAAGGCCCCAGGCGAGCGGAGCTTCTGAAAGCGGGTGGAAAATCGGTACTTGAGGTCCTTCAGAAGCTCTTTAATTCCGTCCTCTATGGTGGCACTACATCGGAGGCGTGGAGCAGAAGTGCGGTGGTCTTATTCTTCAAGAAAGGCGACAATGCTCTCTTGAAGAACTACAAACCGATTTTCCTTCTGAGCCACGTCTACATGATGTTTTCTAGAGTCATTACTAATCGTCTCGCACGCAGACTCGACGACTTACAGCCTCCCGAACAAGCCGGTTTCCGAAAAGGCTTTAGCACCATAGACCACATACATACCCTTCGGAAAATTGTACAGAAGTCCGAGGCATATAATTTGCCTCTATGTCTGGAGTATGTGGACTATGAGAAAGCCTTTGATTCCGTCGAAATTTGGGTGGTGCTGCAGTCCCTTCAGCGGTGCCAAGTTGACTGTTGGTTTATAAAAGTGCTGAAGTGTTTGCACAGTAGGGCTACGATGGCTATCCGAGTACAGAGCCAGAGTACGAAACCTATCCAACTGCAGAGAGGTGTAAGACAGGGTGACGTTATATCCCCGAAACTTTTCACCGCTGCATTGGAAGACGTTTTCAAGCTACTGGACTGGAAAGGATACGGTATTAACGTCAATGGCGAGTACATTACTCACCTTCGGTTTGCCGACGATATAGTCCTCATGGTAGAATCGCTGGAAGACCTAAGCACTATGCTCAATGACCTCAATAGTGTCTCCCAAGGGATCTTAAGATGAACATGGACAAAACAAAAGTCATGTGTAGCGTCCATGTCATACCTATGCCAGTAGTTGTTGGGGACACTAAGCTCGAAGTTGTTGACGAGTATGTTTACCTGGGACAAGTAGTCCGACTAGGTAAGTCCAACTTCGACCGAGAGGTCAATCAACGGATTCAACTCGGCTGGGCAGCGTTCGGAAAATTACGGCGTATCTTCTCGTCAGGTATACCTCAAAACCTAAAAACTAGACTGTACAACCAGTGCGTGTTGCCATTTTGTGTTGATGAATTATGGAACTGAGACGTGGTCCTTCACTGCTGGCCGTATGAGGAAGCTCAAGGTCGCTCAGCGAGCTATGGAGAGGGCTATGCTTGGGGTTTCTCTGCGTGATAAACTTAGAAATGAGGATATCCGCAGTAGAACTAGAGCTACCGACATAGCCAAAAGGATTAGTAAGCTGAAGTGGCAATGGGCCGACCATATAGCTCGAAGAACCAACAACCGATGGGGAAAAAGTAGGGTAGGGTTTCCCCCCACTAGATGGAGTGATGACCTGGTAAGACATGCAGGAGGTCGATGGATGCAGGTGGCTCAGGACCGTGCTTTGTGGCATTCCTTGTTCAGCAGTGGACTTGTGAAGGGCTGTAATGATGAAGATGGTCGTGGCGGCTGTATCAGGTTATCAATATGATTGCGTGTTCAAATTTTGGGTTACGATTAAATTTTCGTTTGATCCTGATCTTTTTTTCATACTATTGTTTTTTCCGAACCAGTGGTAAAGCTTAAATAACATTCAATAAGTATTGTTGTAATCTATATTGAATAAAAATGATTATATTCTATTGTATTCTATAAATACATATATAGCAACATTATATAGTGTGCAAGCGTGGTCCTTCCTCGGTCGAGCCACTCGTGATGAAGTCGTGATACACTGTACCGTGGCTCTACTAGTTACTGTACTAGTTATGTATTTAAATTAATTCTTACAACTATATAAATACCCTTTAAATTTTTCTAATTTTTTTCAGGAGCCAGATTTAATAATCACCGATTCACGTGATCGTCAAGTTAAGTCAAATTGCCGGTCTGAAAATAGGAAAAGTTTTAACTACTTATGAATTTCGTAGAATCATGTATCTACGCCTTACAACAACAAATAAAAGTTTTTGAACGCTTAAAACAATAAAGATGTTATATGGATTAGATATTTATTTAAAATATTGTGGGCAGAGAGATAATGCCTGTAATACCATAGGTCGGGCAAGTACCACACTCTCAATGAATATATACCAGCGTGAAATAGCACGCTGTTTCGTATAATAACGACAACCGGAGATCTCATGTTATATTGTGGATTTGGATTTTTACAAAAAAGCACTCTCTAGAGCAACTGTAAACAATATTATTACGGACGAAGTGTGACTAAATCAAATCAGAATCCATAAGAAAACATGTTTAGATTAAAGCAGCTGAGAGAACCTTGTTTGTATGCTTTCCTTATTTTTGGATATTTTCAATAATAATAAAACAAATGGAGCCATGCAAACAAAAACCGTCTTTATTAAAAAAGAAGAAAAGCTATATTTTCAGTCAGGGTTTCAAATTCGGTTCTTTATTACGTAGATGTTTTTATGTATGTTCACCAATTTCCCGGAAACGGCTGATGCGATTTCCATGGTTCTACTTTTATTTAATGGTTATAACTTAGTGGTAGTCCCTAATTAATTTTAAGAAAAAATTCGAAGAGAAATAGGTATTAAATTTTTTAATGTAACTTTAACGTTTTCAATATCACAATTCAAGATAACAACTAGACCACATTACAGTTAATCCCTTGACCTTGTGATTTTCCTTTGTCTACTTATAAGGGTAAATTTTTGTTAATAAATTTTTTAATAAAATAGTAAAAACCAACAAAGTGTATAAAAGAATTAAGGCCTAATTTTCAGAAATTATAATGTGGAAATTCTTCAATTCTTTTTAGTTTTTGAAGTTAGTTTTTATTATTTTATTAAAAGTTTAATTAATCGTGGAAGAGCCACGCAGCTGCTATATTATGGTTGTATCATGAATGGGTTGGCTCGACCGGGGTAGCATCGCGCTCTCACAGTATACCGGCGCAAAATAGCAACTTAACGCTGCCGTGCTTCGTATAGTAAGTGTAGAGAACCGGAGACCCTTTTTACTGGAAAAGAGGCATTCGATCTTAGTGCTCACGGGTGACAACGTATCTGCATTTTTATTCTTAATTGAAGATAAATGTAGGTGTATATGGCCCACAGCATCCACTTACCGTCAGGTGGACTGTGTGGTCATTTGTCCCCAATAAAAACGCCATAAGCTACCGTCCATTCGAAGTCCACTGCTGCATAATAGGCCTTTCCTATTGGCGATAGGTGTAATAAAATAGTAATTAAATGGTTTAATAGTTATAAAGCCGTAATGTCGTTTTGAGTGAAATTGGAAAACATGTCCTTGAAGTGATTTTACTTCACCAGCATAGCAGTATAGTTATATTAAATTTTGTTTTATCGTACTCCCATTTGTTTATGTTATGTGTTAACAGTAAGTACGTTTAAATGGCAAAGAAAGTTTAACTTGACGGCGTTTAAGTAAATTTAACTTAGTTACTCCGAAATGAGGTCATATTACTTATCCACCACTTATTTCCTAAAAGAGCCTTTATAGTATCATACAGAATATGAATAAAAAAAATGGAAAAGGTTTACCATCAAGTTATTTGATTAAAATCGGATGATAAATTAAAAGGATACGATTTTTTTTTTGCTAAACATAGAATATAATATGGCTTTTTTTATCGAGATGGCTTTTTGGTGCTCCAGTAATTTTGCCTTTCCAGTGACGATATCATCATTCCGTTCCATTATTCGTTCTCGACATGCATATTATCATACATTCAAATACGAAACGAGTACCCGTTTAAGAATTCTATCGAGACAAGACGGTCGTAGCTGCTGTATCAGGTTATCATTATGATTGCGTGTTCAAGTTTTGGGTTACGATTGAATTTTCGTTTGAGGCCACTTACAATTTTCATGAATCATTATCTCGTTTCAATTTGGTCACCTGTTCTTTTGTGCATACTTATGATTTTCCGAACCAGTTGTAAAGCTTAAATGACTTTTAATAAGTATTGTTGTAATCTATATTGAATTAAAACGATTATATTCTATTTTATTCTATAAATACATACATAGCAACATTATATAGTGTGCAAGCGTGGTTCTTCCTCGGTCGAACCATTCGTGATGAAGCCGTGAAACTATATCGTGGCTCTACTATGTATTTAAAATAAATCTTACAACTATATACCAGATTTAACTATCACCGAGTCACGTGATCGTCGAGTTAAGCCAAATTGCCGGTCTGAAAATGGGCAAAGTTTTTACTACTTGTGAATTACGTAGAATCATGTATCTACGCCTTACAACAACAAATAAAGGTTTTTCAACGCAAAAACAATCAAAATGTTATGTGAATTAGACATTTATTTAACCCTTAGTAGGTATCGTGTGTCAAATTTGACCCAGAAGCGAACATTTTCGGTTATTATTCTTTTAATATTTATGCTACGACTGCGCGCTTCTACGTATTCTCAGTGCGTCGCTAGCTGCGGCGGGGCTGACGCAGCGCTGCGACTATCTTAGGAGCGGAGGTAAGTAGCCGGCTGGGTCACGTTCGACCCACGACACCAATTAAGTAACTTTTTTCACTGAGTGTAATTTGTAACTTTTTTTGTTTTAGTGAATATTTGTACTACAATGGGGGGCTTTTTGAACGATAGACAAATCGAGGAGTTGATGGACGACTTAAATGATGATTTGGAATCGGAAAATGAAAGGACACCAAATATAAACCAACTTTGTGACGACGAAATCATCAGCCATCGAGACAGTCCCGAACCTGTTAGTTGCTCAGAAGACAGTGTATTTGGAATAAGTTCTGACGACAATGAAAACGAAGAGGAGAATACGAGAATAAGAGAAAATACGAGGAACGAAAATACGAGAGATGAGGGCGAAGAAGATGAGGATGATGGAGGGCGGCGTCAAATTGTTATCGAAGTAAAAATCGTTACAAGTGGTCTAAAACAGCTCCAAGTAGATCCCGAACGAGGAGGTATAACATAATTACACACCTTCCTGGCTTAGTAGGCCCAGCTCGTGAAAAAACTAATATGTCAGATTTGGAGTCATGGCAGTTGTTAGTGACAAATGAGATGCTTGAAATAATTATTTTACATACCAACAAAAAAATTGCGGAATTTAGAGAGTCTAATTCAAGCACTGGTGCTCATACAAATTCCATACAAAAGACTGAAATGGACGCTTTTTTGGGTTTTACCATTTTGGCTGGAGTTTTCAAATCGGGACATGAAGATCTTGAAGGTTTATGGAACTCGGAAGGTACAGGTAGAGATATTTTCAGGGTGACTATGTCTCTAAAAAGATACCTTTTTATTGCGTCAGCTTTACGTTTTGATGACATTGAAACGAGGACCGAAAGAAAAGCAAACGATAGAGCTGCACTAATATCTGAAGTATTCAATATGTTTATACAGAACTGCCAAAAAAAACTACAGTTGCTCTGAATATATCACTGTAGATGAGATGTTGTGTCCGTTTCGAGGAAGATGCTTATTTAGAGTATACATGAAATCAAAACCTGCGAAATATGGGATCAAAATTTTATTCCTTTGCGATTCTAGAACTCATTATTTGTACAATGCTTTTATATATACTGGCACAGTTACACGCACAGTTTTGGAATTAGTCGGACCTTTGAAGAATTCAAACAGAAATATCACGGCAGACAACTGGTTTTCCTCGATCGAACTAGTCGATAAACTGAAAGAAGTGGGCTTGACATATGTCGGAACATTGCGTAAAAATAAACGCGAAATCCCTCCAGAATTCTTACCGCATAAAAATCGTCCAGTAGGTTCCAGTTTATTTGGTTTCACAAATCATAAAACTCTTTGCTCCTTTGTCCCTAAAAAGAATCAAAGTGTAATCATGATTTCAACTATGCACCATGATGAATCCGTCGACACTGAAAGCGGCAAACTAGAAATCATTCAATTTTATAATAGTACCAAAGGCGGTGTTGATTCTTTAGACCAAAAATGTGCGAATTACTCGGTAGCAAGAAGAACTCAGAGATGGCCATGTGTAATTTTTTGGGCAATATTGAATATTTCTGCAGCTAATGGATATGTACTTTGGAAAGCCTCCAATCTTGAAAAACGCATGAAAAGGAACAAATATATTAGGAAAATAGGTTTAGACTTGGTAACACCATTTATATTGCAACGGAAAACAGGGTATGCAAATTTTTCCAATGATCTAAGGAGGAGGATTGATAACATTTTGGAGCAAATACATAAGCAGCCGGAAAATCAATCCCAGCTTGAAGAACCAGTTGCATCGACCTCTTCTGCAGCTTCAATTTCAAATCGGAAAAGGGCCAGATGCTACCTTTGCGATTGGAAAAATGACCGAAAACATTCTCTAAAATGTTCTAAATGTTTACATATTGTTTTTAAGACACATTCCGTCAAAAATGTTATATGTTCCAGTTGTCAGAAAGTATAAAGACTAAAATATGTTATCTTGTTAGTTTGGAAGAAGTCGTTTTGATTTTGGTTGTCATTTTTTTATTTTATGCTGATCTCAGAAGTAATTTATTTTTTTGTTATTATAAAGATATGAGAAGTGCCATAAATATCTTTTGGTTAAAGTTTTTCTTACATTTCTATTTTTTTTATGTTTTAAGTTCACACTTACCAAAAAGTGCCAAAAAATTAGGTTAGTTACAAATACGTGTAAAACATGATAACTTTTTATATTCTAAAATTAAACCAAAATAATTTTGTAAAAAAATGTTTTTTTTTTATTTCATAACTAACCATATTTAATACAAATAATAAAAAAATCTACGTTCTACAACAGATTTTTTGGTATGGGTAAAATATGACCCACGATACCGGTAGTGTTGCCAAAAAAGGCGATACCAGCTAAGGGTTAAAATTTTGTGCGCAGAGCGATTATGCCTGTAACACCATGGGTCGGACAAGTACCACACTCGCAATGAATACCAGCGTGAAGTAGCAGTATAGTGCCGCTGTTTCGTATAATGACGAGAACCGGATATCTTATGTAAGTGGATTTGGATTTTTACAAAAAAGCACTCTAGAGCAACTGTAAACAATATTATTACGCGACGAAGTGTGACTAAATGATATTAGAATCCATAAGAAAACATGTATAGCTGAAAGCAGTTTTGTTTGTACAAGGTTCCCTCAGCTTTCCTTATTTTTGGATATTTTCAATAATAATAAAACAGCTGTTTGAATAGAACCATGCAAATAAAAACAGTCTTTATTAAAAAAGAAGAAAAGCTATATTTTTTAGTAAAGGTTATAACCGAGTTTAAAATTCGGTACTTTATTACGTAGATGTTTTATGTATGTTCTCTACCGAAGACGGCTGATGCGGTTTCAATGATTCTCCTTTTATTAAATATGTTATACTTCAGTGGTGGTCCCTAATTAATTTTAAGAAACAATTCCAAGAGAAATAGGGATTAAGCTTTTAATGTAACTTTAACGTTTTCAATATCGCAATTCAAGGTAAAGACGACATTCCAGTTGTTCCTTTGACCTTGTAATTTTCCTTTGTCTACTTAAAATGGGAAAAAAATTAAACTTTTAATAAAATAGTAAAAACTTAAATGAATTAAGTCTCATTTTCAGAAATCATAATGTGGAATAATATCCATCTCCCTCGCACTTTTTCTTATCTTGTCATGAAAGAATGACTTATATGGAACCTCCTGAAGTGGCAAAGTATACTGACGAGGATTCTGCCGATGAATATTCTGGTAGATTGATAAAAAATTTGACAGGTAGACAACTTCTAGCCGGTGCGGAAATAGTTTCAAAAAGTATAAATGAAGACGAAGCCGACGAATTTTGAAGGGATTCAGGGCCATCGTCAAGTAAGAGACGTAAGATAACTTACAAATGGAAGAAGTCTGATCTTCCTGATGAAAATCAGGAAGATCAGATTTGTGACGTGAAAAAAGCTTCACTAGCATTTTCTGCCTCACTGTCACATGATTATAAAGACATGTCATGCACCGATATATTTGAACTATTTTTTGATGCAAACTTGTGGGAATTTCTTGTAGAATAGAGTACTAGATATGCACTATTTTGAACTGTCCAGATCCTCGTATTTCCACTGGAGAGCTTAAATGTTTTATTGCCATTTTGATTTTATCAGTAAACCCGTTACCCAGTAAAAGGGCCTTTTTGGTTTAGTGGTGATGACATGCGAAATACATTAGTTTATAATGCTATGAGGCATGATAGATTTATTCTGATTATGCGTTTAATTCATGCCGCTGACAATAGCAAACTTGATAAAAATTACAAAATGACGAAATTGCGAACTCTGATGAATAAATTATAACAAAAATTTCTCGACCAAAATCCCATTGAACAAAATCTTAACTATGATGAAAGCATGATTGAATACTTCGAAAAACATGGATGCAAGCAATGTATTCATAACAAGCCTATCCGTTTTGGATTTAAATGTAGGTATTTGGTTATAGTAGTGGGTATTTGGAAAATTTTGAATGTGTATCAAGGTGCTATCCCAGATGTAAATATTGAAAATGAGCAAAATTTTGGAAAAACAACAGCAACCATGCTTTCTATGTTTAGTGAATTACCAGAAGTCATGAGAAAACAGAAACTTCAATTTTATTTTGACAATCATTTTACTAGTATTCCACTTTAGATTAATTTGAAAAATATTGGTTACGGAGGAACAGGCACACTTTGCCAAAACAGATTGCCAAAAGAATGCCCAATTGCTAAGGTTGAAGTCATGAAAAAAAGAGCGAGAGTGCCTCTCAAGGTGATATCGTTATAGCTCGATGGATGGATAATTCTGTTGTAGCTATTGCTTCTACAGATCACAAAGTAACTCCAGTAGGATTGGCAGATCGGTATTCCAAGGCAAACCAACAGAAGATAATAGTACCGTGACCCAATCTTATAGCAGTATACAATCAATACATGGGTGGTACAGACCTCATGGATGCTCATGTTAACAATTATAGGATTGGGATTCGAAACAAAAAACGGTGGTGGCCTATTTTTACGTGACTTGTAGATGTTACCATAAATAACACCTGGATACTGATACGCGAATCAGGAAAAGAAATTTCCCATCTCAATTTCCCATCTCAATTTCCGTCGTGAGTTAGCCCAAACATATTTGAAAAGCCATGAAAATGACCCTAAATCTGGTGGTCGACCATCTACCTCTAAATCTGGATCAAGGGTTTTGGAAGGAGTAATATATGACGGAGTAAATCACTATCCAAAATAAGTAGAAAAAAACGTAGATGTGCTGGGGCAGACTATACAACTGTTGGGAGAGTCATATGTTAAAAATTTAATGTAGGTTTGTCTTAAACGTTTTGAAAATTATCATTCTAAGTAAAATTTTAACAATTTTTTATTTTTCACTTTATATAAAATTTTTGAAAGAAAGAAAAAAATATCTAAATAAATAAAAAAATATATTGAATTTTGGTACTCCTTTTGACCTAGCGTTGCCATATAGCAACAGTCTAAAACTCAAAATGGAGGATCTTCGGATTTTTTCTTTTGGTGTAACGGTGTTACTTAAATGATATTCAACCCGAATATAATTAAAATACAAAAAAAACAATAGTTTCGAAAACTAAGGTTCTAATGGGTTAATGCTGCCGTGCTTGGTATGGTGTGTGTAGAGAACCGGAGACCCATTTTACTGGAAAAGAGGCATTCCATTTTAGTCCTCACGGGTGACAACGCATCTGCATTTTGATTCTTAATTGAAGATAAATGTAGGTGTATATGGGCCACAACATCCACTTACCATCAGGTGGACTGTGTGCTCGTTTGTCACCCATCTTCTATAAAAAAACGCTAGAGCAGTTTTGGGAGATGGTAAGGATGGTGCTAATAAAATGCAAGGGTAATGAAAATATTGTTATATTAGGAGATTTTATTGGAAGGGTTGGTGTGAAGAGGATTGGTTATGAAAGGATATTGGGAACGTTTGGTGAAAGCAAAAATGAAAATGGTGAACGCCTCCTCACCGTATGTGTGGAATAGAATATTTTATGTGAGGAAAACTTTCTTTCGTCATAAGAAAATTCACATGTATACATGGGAAAGAGGTGATGATAGAAGCATGATAGATTTCGTAATTGTAGATGAAAGAATGAGGAGCGCAGTGGTGGATACCGAGGGTCCAATGTAGGAACGGATGATTACTTGGTCTTACACCGAATTAATGGTCTATTCAGACTTTGGCGGCATCGGACATCTGTGTCTACCACTGCGTTACAGCGTATAAGAACAGAGAGGTTACGAGATGAAGGTATGAAAGAGAAGTACATATGTAGACTGAGAGATAATATAAGTGGTTGGGATGAATTGTGTATGAATGATTTAGACTTGGAGACTTTTGTGGCATAATGTTAAGAAAGGTTTGGTAAATGCAGCTACCGATGTATGTGGTGTAAGTAAGAGAAATAATGAAAGAAAAAATAATACGTTATGGTGCGATGATGAGCTACGGATGAAAGTTTAAGCAAACAATAGAGCATGGCTAGATTTACTAGCAACTAAGGCTGGTAGTTCCGGCGGTATGAATGATGATATTAAAAGAAAAAAAGGCAGTCTTTAGACGTCTAAATAAGAGAGTAAAAGAAGTAGTTGAAAGGAAAAAGCAAGAAAGAACAGATAAGAATGATAGAAGAATATCAGATAACTTCCAGCCAAATATAGAAATGTTCTAGAAACTCGTTAAAGCTGCCAGGGGACATTCAAAACAGCCTAGAATTAATGCTATACGAGGCCAGAATGGCTGTATTCTGAATGACGAAGTTTCGAGGTTAAAGAGATGGAAAGAATACTTTGAAAGCGTGTTTGTGAGCGAGGAGACGTTTGAATTAAATGAAATAGAAATTCCGAAAGAAGAGGAAAGAGATAGGGAGATAAGTATTGATGAAATAATGAAAGCAATGAAAAGCATGAAAGCAGGTAAGGCAGCCGGATATGATAGACTATCACTCGAAATGCTAAGGGCTGAAGAGGAGAGGGAGTGGTGGCAGGCACCACTCCCTCTCCAGCCCTTACACCTTGTTTAATTTATGTTGGGAACTGAAGCGGGTACCGGGAGACTGGTGCAAAGCCGTGATAGTCCCAATATATAAGGGAAAAGGATCGCAGTAGGACTGTAAAAACTACCGTGGTATCAGCATTCTTAGCATTGTGGGAAAACTGTATGCTAAGATACCAATCGAAAGAGTTATGAAATAAACTGATGGAATAATTTGGAATATGCAAGCGGGATTAAGAAAGGGAATGAGGTGTACGGATCAAGTCTTTTCCATGCGCATTATCGCGGAGAAGTTTTTGGCCAAACACCAAAACGTTTTTTATGCGTTTATGGACTTGAAAAAGGCTTATAACAGAGTGGACAGGTATGTGTTATAGCAAAGACTGAACTCATTTGGGTTGAGTGCTGGATTGATACAGGCATTAAAGTCTCTTTATAGGGACATCCCCGTTGATCTTGATACATAGTGCTTGTATCAAGATCAACGGGGCCTACTCGGACTGGTGTCATACATCCATAAAGGTGTCAGATAAGGTTGTGTAACTTCCCCGTGGCTGTTCAACCTATTTATGGACAGTTGTTTGGAAACTCTGAAAGTTGAAGAATGTGGGTTAAGAATCGGTGAGTTAACCGCCAAATGCCTTTTGTACGCCGATGATCGCAAGTCATACTTGCACCGTCGGCGACCTAGTTGCAATTTATGGTTATACTAATAAATAGGCCATTAAAAGAAAGGGGAATGAAGGTTATGGTTTTTGAAAGAGAAGAAAGTAAAAAGATATGTGAAATAAGAATAGAAGGGTTAGAGTTAGTCGAGCAAGTAGATGAGTTTGTGTATTAGGAATGTGTATTTAGCAGGGATGGTAGATGTGATAAGGATATAGAACGACGAGTGACAGCAGTAAATAGAGTAAATGGGGTTCTACACTCTATTGTGGAAAGTCAGAATGTGTCCAAAAAGGCACATATGGCAATTCACAATGATGTGTTAGTCCCTACTTTAATGTATGGTAGTGAATGTTGGGTGTGGCAGAAGAAGCACGAGAGTAGAATAAATGCTGTAGAAATGCGGTCATTAAGGAGTATGTTAGAGCTGAATCTGAATGACAGGGTGAGAAATTGTGTGATAAGAGAAGAGTGAGGTTTGCAAGATGATGTTTTGACCAGGATTATGAAAAGAATGCTTCGGTGGTTTGGTCATGTAGAAAGAATGAATGTGTAAACAGTGACAAAGCAAATTTATCTTGCAGAAGTGAACGGTAGAGTCGGGAAGGGACGTCCTGTGCGAAAATTTATCGTCAAAATGGGCCAAATTAAGAGTACCTATATCTATATCTTAGTGACAACTTACTCTTTCTGTTAACAAGAGGGTGGAGAGGGCAATGACTGTCTTAGCTCTGTTGCGAACTACGCTTATGTGTTTCGCGAAACTCATGCGGACATCGAACGTGACTCCCAGATATTTGGCCCAATCTTCCCAAGGGATGTAGCGGCCGTATAAGGAGATGATATCTAGCTTTGCTTTTGGTCCTCGAATATTTTTTGGCCTTAAACTCCGTTGAAAGTATATTGCTACACTTTTTTCGGGATTCACTTTGATTCTCCATAGACGGAACCATTCGCCTAAGCGATTGGTAGATTTTTGGCGTTTCAAAGTGAGACTATTCCTATTATAATCTGATACAAGGAGTTCCGTATCGTCGACGAAGAGAGCAGTTTTTACCACAGGATCCTTAGGGATATCAGTCGTGAAGAGTGTGAAGAGGAGTGGAGACAGGACCAGAGCCTTGTGGGACCCCAGACTTTAGAAAACGTTTCGTGGAACAGGTTCTCTCTACTCGATAGCGAAAAAAAAGATTTGTAAGGAAGGCTCGGATGATGTGCACGAGCCTAACTGGCACGTTAAGTTTATACAGTTTGTAAAGCAAGTCGTTGTGCCAGACCTTATCAAATGCCTTTGCGACATCGAAGAAGAGGAAGCCGGTGTTTCGAGACCTTCTCTTTGTCAGGTGGTGATTAAAGCTAGACTGAATATATTCTGTTAGGCGATAAATTTAGTGAGTGCACAAGTGTTCGGCTCTAAAGTCAAACTGCTCGTCAGGGAGAAGTCTGTTAATTACAGTGAAGTCACGAAGGCGCTTTAGAATAATGAGCTCGTATAATTTACCCAATGTGATGAGTAGACTGATGGTCCTGTAGCTGGTGGGTCGATTTCGCAGTTTCCCTGGTTTTAGGATCCCCATTACGTCTGCTTCTTTCCAGATATCCGGGAAAGAGCAGCTCGAGAGAAGCGCGTTGGAGATTCCTACGAGGAGATAAATTAGTGGTGCTGGTAGATATTTGATCACCTTGTTGCTGATGCCATCACGCCCAGGGGCTGATCTATTCTTAAGGATTTTTATGGTTTCTGTGACTTTGTCAACAGTCAGAGGATCGAGTGGTCCGACCGCTGGTAGTAACGCAGATCTACGTTCAACTTCGTTTTAATATCGTTTTGTAGAGAATGTAGCCGAATATTGTTATTTTCCGTGCGATAACGGTGGTAAGATTTTAGCGCGGTGTTCTTCGCTCTAATCAGTTGTTGAAGATCTGCTGGAAGCTTCGTGTACCGATCACTCGTCACTCGAACCTTACGGGAGCATTCTTCGACCGCTGAAGTGAGGTGAATCGATAGGGCACTAATTGCCCTATTGGCTTTCTCCGGCTAGTCTATCTTGTCCGGTATGGTGTCTTAATACTGGGAGTTCATAGACACGAGTTTGACCTCGAGTTTACACCAGTCGACAATGGTTTTGGTCTGAGGGACCTCACCTGCCGACCGGCCGGCGTCATACGCTTCGGCCTGCGGTCCGAGGATAACTCGATGAAACGTTCAATCGAGTTAATATTAAGCCGGATATCTTTTAGTAACGCTACATCAGGGACGTCCGGTAGTTGGTTTATAGAAAAAAGATAGCGAGTTGGACTCTCGGGAGCGGTAACGTCGAAGTTGAGTCTCTCCGTGAGGTCACATAAAGCGTTTCCGTTTCGATTGTTAACGTTAGAATTCCAACTAACGTGTTTACTGTTTAGGTCTCCCGTGATTAATACGCTGGGGCCTAGATGTAGTAAAGCCGATATATCGGCTTCTATTATATGTTTTAGCGGTGACTGATATGTCGATGCAATTATGATGGGTCGATGGCCTGTAAGTGCTATCCTACAAACCGATGGTTCCAAGTTAGCAAGCGGCGGAGGTTCTATCGGTACAAAGTGCAAGGACCTTTTGTAGTCGGTCAGAGTGCCGCATTTAGGTCCCGTCAGCCTATCATTTTTCAAATTCAAATTCAAATTCATTTATTTATTTGTGAATACAGTGAGTTATGTTAGTAAAATTTATAATAGCTATCGTGTATTCTCGTTTGTAATATATTTCTTTTTGTTATAGCCAATAGAAGCAAAATGCATAAATTTTAAAATAGATAAAATTATTTTTTTTATAGGAGAGGAGGCAAACGTGCATAGGGCTCACCTGATGGTAAGTGATTAACGCCGCCCATGAACAACTGCAACACCAGGGGAATTGCAGATGCGTTGCCGGCATTTTAAAAAGGAGTACGCTCTTTTCTTGAAGGTCCCTAAGTCGTATCGGTCCGGAAAAATCTCTGGTGGTAGTCGATTCCACAAGGAAGTTGTGCGAGGAAGAAAACTTCTTTTAAATTGCACAGTGGTGGACCGCCAGTTATCCAGATAGTATGGATGGTATCGAAAGTTTTGTCGCGATGGGCGATGGTGAAATTGTGCGGCTGGAATTAGTCCGAACAATTCCTCAGAGCACTCCCCGTGGTAAATGCGATAAAATACGCAAAGAGATGCAACATCTCTTCGCAGTGCCAGTGAGTCAAGCCGATCGGAAAGAGTTCGGTCGCAAACGATTCGAACAGCTCTTCACTGGATGCGATCAAATGAAAGGAGCTGATACTGGGGAGCCCCAGCCCAGAGATGGGAACAGTAATCCATGTGCGGCTGAACCTGCGCCTTGTAAAGTTGCAGGTGGTGTGCCGGCATGAAATACTGTCCCACTCTGCTGAGGACGCCAAGCTTTTTAGAGGCCAATTTGGCCTTCTCTTCCAAGTGACCACAAAACTGCACGTCACTCGATATGTCGATGCCGAGGATTCCGATACTGGCTGAGGCAACAAGTGGAGTGCCTTGAAACTGAGGAGATACGACAAAGGGGTTCTTTTTAGCGGTAAACGCGCAAACTTGTGTCTTCCGGGGATTGAACTGGACTAGATTTAGTCGCCCCCAGTCCGAGACTTTGTTCAGCAAAGACTCGACTTCAGACACAAGTTTTTTCCGGTACTCGGCGACGCTTTCCCGAAAATTATTGGCATTGCCGGTGTACAGAGCATCACCAGTGCTGTCATCTGCATAGCAATGAATGTTACCGGTTTGCAACATGTCATTGATATGCAGAAGAAACAGCGTTGGTGATAGCACGCAGCCTTGTAGAACTCCAGCGTTAATGGGCTTGTAATCGGAGCATGCACCGTCTACTACAACCTTGATGCTCCGATCAGCAAGAAAACTGGTGATCCAATTGCACAATGTGTCGGGAAGTCCATAGGAAGGAAGCTTTGTAAGAAGCGATTTGTGCCAAACCCGATCGAAGGCCTTCGCTATGTCCAAACTAACGGCCAAAGTTAGGTAACCTAGAAGATCACCAGCCGAGCGACCGCGACGGAAACCGTACTGGCGGTCACTAATCAGCTGGTGATCCTCAAGGTACCGCATGATCTGACTGTTGATAATGGACTCTATTATTTTAGAGAACAAGGAGGTGATGGCGATAGGCCTATAGTTAGTTGGACGGGTCAGAGCGGTTACCTTTTTTAGGGATCGGGTGTACGAAAGCTGTCTTCCATGATTTCGGGACTACGCCTAGGAAGTAAGAGTACCGGAAAAGACGCGTTAAAACCGGTGCCAACTCCGGAGCACACGTCTTCAGCACAATTGGGAGATTCTGTTAAGCCCATTCGACTTGTTGACGTCCAGGGAGAAGAGTGCTCTGCGCACCGATCCTTGGGTAAACAGCACATCTTGCATGGAGCACTCACACCGCGTGATAGTCGGCGGTGTGTTCCCCCCATCATCAAGAGTCGCCTTGGACGCAAAGAGAGAGCCCAGCAGATCGGCTTTGTCCTTTGCAGCATGGGCCAGTGAGTCGTCCTCCCTGTGCAGAGATGGGAGAGATGGATGACAGAAGTTCCCTTGGACAGTCTTGGCGGGAGACCAGAATGCACGAAGGAAGACGAACTAGTTTCTCGCCAATTCTCTCGATGTGCTCTGACTTTTCCTTGACAACGATACTTTTGAAGGACCTGGAGGGGGAATTATACTTCTTTTCAAGAGCGCTGGTATTTGCATCCCGAGAAGTCGATGTGTGAGCCCAGGCCTGGTAGCACTCTTGCTTATGGCGTAATGCAATTTCGCAGGAGCGACCAAACCATGGCTGGGTTCTGCCTCCGATAGGTACCACAGATAATGGAATAAATAGTTCCATTCCCTGTAGAACCACATCAGCGACAGAATCAGCAACAACGCTGGGATCATCCGGCGAGAAGCAAACTCGCCTCCAAGGGTAGGATGCAAAAAAAGATCGCATCCCGTCCCAATCGGCTGACCTATAATGCCAAACACGGCGGCAACCTGCAGAACGCAACCGCAATGGGTGCGTGAGTGGCACCATACTCTGTATCAGACAATGGTCCAAGGAGCCAAGAAGGGCATCGACGAAGACCTAATAACCGTCCGGATGAGAGATCAGCAGAAGGTCCAACAGGGAAGGTACATGATCTTCCACATCTGGGACCCGCGTAGGCAAGGCATCAAGCCATTCAGCGTGGTGGGCGTTAAAATCACCAAGCATCACGATCTCTGCGGATGGGACCTGTTGTAGCACGGAATCTCCAGCCATTTGAACGTGGTCGATGAGTCGGTCTGTGTCGGTTATTACCATTATGGGACCTATAGAGGCACCCGTAGACGCGGGGATGGTCTTCGCTGTCTACGCGTAGCCATAAGATGGACAGGTCCGTACCTTCAAGGCTGCCGAGGCCTGTGTCTCGGTTAGAAAGAGCAAGGCCGGCTTCGCCATTTCCAGATGGTAGTGGACGGCGTTAAGGTTTGAATGAAGTCCCCTGATATTGCAGAAATTCACGGATAGCGTGACAGGCGGTGCCTTTGACTTATTGCTCCATTTGCCCTGAGCAGGTTTAGTCTCAAGCGGAATTTCGAAATACGCGGGGCAGCCTGAGCACCCACGCTCAGTAAGAGTAGGGTAGCTTGGGCGTGGATGCTCAGCGAGGGATTCTCCGTCACCCGGGGTGCTGGTACCCTCCTGTGGTAGTGTTTTAATTAACTCAAAAAAAAAACAATAATACTCAGTGTAGGTGGTATAAATATTCACAAAAATGCTAGATATTATAGGAGAAAATCATCGTGCAATGATATCCATGACAAATAACACATTTCGTAATGGCGCCTTTACCTTTCTATATTGAGAAAAAAAGGTGAAATAAATAAAAATGCCATTTATTCAAATATTACCTACTTTTATTAATTACACGAATCAATAAATACTGCATCTTAGGCTAATGTCATGTAAAAAGGTCACGTAAAAAGAACTATATACATATTTAAAAAAAAAAACATAAAAAAATTTAAAATAAGTCCAATCAAATACAAATATTATAACATTATGTGTATACGAAAACAATTATTTAATTTCAATGTCATTAAAATATTCAGTAATTGAAGTAAGATTTATAATTAATAATGTTTTTAATGATTTTTGAAGCTTTGTATATTATTTATATTCTTTATATCATTAGGTATCTTCAAAGACATTTAAGTAGTAGTAATAGACCGGACATCAGCAACAAAATGGTAACGTCTTACTTATGGATAGGATAATAGGATATATTTCGGATTTGTGTCGTTTAGTCTTAGTGACATCGTCAAAAGCTCAAGACGAATTCGTTTCCTTAATTAAAAAAAATATTTTCAAAGCAAATATGCCCGATTGTGCATTAAGGTATTGTAAGTCCCGATATGTAGCAAAAACTGAATGTGATTTCGGTTTATTATCGCAAGTACGAGGGCGACACTGAAAGTTTTTAGAACTGGCCACTTGGAAACGATATAATAAAAAAAATAAGTTCAAATTTTGAAAATACAACTCTTTGCCAATATTATTGTGTATGTATTTTATTAATTTGTCATTTGTTTACGATTTGGCGGCAAATTGAAAATTGTCTGTGTCAAGTCAGCATGAATTTAACGCGAGAAAAATATCATACAATGATTTTTTATGACTTTCGATGTAATTTAAGTCAACAAGACAGCTATGATAGACTTCGATTGGCCTTTCACAATGAAGTTCCGTCTTGTGCCACTGTTTACAACTGGTTTCATGAGTTTAAATGTGGTCGAACTAATCTCACCGATGATCTGCGTCAGGGACGGCCTTCTACGGCGACGACTGAAGATAACATCAGTGTTGTTCGGCGTATGATAGAGACTGACAAAAGAGTGACTTATCAGCAGATTTGGACAAGCTTAGGCATCGGTATGAGTCCAGTGCACAAAATCCTCCATGAAAATTTAGCGGTCAGGAAGCTTTGTGCCCGGTGGATACCTCATAATTTGACAGAGGCCAAAAAACTCCGTCGTGTTGATTGGTGTCTTGAAATGGTTCAAAGATTTAACGGAGGTGACTCAAATGCTGTGTTCGACATACTTACGGGTGACGAACACTGGATTTACTGTTATGATCCTGAAACTAAGAGACAGTCTGCTGTTTGGGTGTTTGCTTTCGAGGAGTTGCCAACTAAAGTGAAGAGAGGTCGAAGCGTGGGAAAAAAGATGGTGACCTCGTTCTTCGGAAGGACAGGTCATTACGCAACAATTGTTTTAGAGGATCAAAAAACTGTTACTGCATAGTGGTATACTAACAATTGTTTGCCACTTGTCTTGGAAAAAATCCGGGAGAAACGACCTCGCAGTGGAATCCTCCTTCACCACGACAACGCCTCGTCGCACACCGCCAAGCAAACAATCGACTACTTGGTGACATCAGACGTGGAATTACTGGGTCACCCGCCCTATAGCCCCGACCTCGCACCTTGCGATTTTTATTTATTTCCGAAAATAAAAGAAAAACTTCGAGGAAAACGTTTTATGGACGCCGAGGAAACAGTGGCTGCGTTTCAAAATGCCGTCGAAGAGACCCCTAAAGACGAATGGGCAAAGTGCTTTTCTCAGTGGTTGCATCGGATGCAGCGATGTATTGATGTAAATGGACACTATTTTGAAAATATATAATAAAACTAATAACTTGCTAGTTCTTATCTTCAGTTTTTGATTTTCTAAGAACTTTCAGTGTCACCCTCGTATAATGTATATTTACCCCATAATTATAAAATTTTATTATTCCTGGTAGATTGTTCTAGAACATTTAGCATTATTGTAATGAGCACCTCTGTTATCCAGTAACGTACCAAATGTTAAAAGGGACCCCTCAAAACCAAAGAGTTAATTTTCTATTATTAAGAACAATAGATAAGAGTGCTCAGAACAATTCTTTTTTACATTTTATTTATAACAATTGTACAACTAAAACTCTAAATTTTATTTAGAATTTTAGTTGAATGAGTTTCATTTTTATTAAATTTAATTAGAATTAGTTTCGTTAAAAAAAGTTATTGTATTGTATTAGATTTGTTACTAAATTACGCTTCTCTAAATTAAGAGAATGTACTTCAAATGACGAGTTTGTGCCTTTACCGTACCGTTTACTTCATATACTTAAGTCTATTTCCTTCGCCGCGTGAGTGCAAGAGGCAACTTCAATTTTAAAAATTATGTAGGTACAAAAGAAAGTTTGTTGATTAGTTTTTTATATAAATGTAAATAATAACACTATTTGTAAAAGTTATTTGCTTTTATTTTGTCTTGTAACAATTTTATACATTTAGTTCACGTATGAAATAAAGTAGTCATAAGGAACTGAAAATGAAATATAAAGTATGAGTTATCACTATAAATCATGTAAGAAAACAAATTTTCATATTCCACAAAGTCCAATGTGCGAAAATTAGGTTTTATGTTACAATTTCGATATATCGTGAATATTATGGCGAAGTTGTTTTCGTTGGCGTTGGTCAAAGAGAGCGTAATAAAGTATATACCTATGATTGAATTTTTATTTATATACGCAAATATCGCTCACCTCAGCAACGCTGCCCTAAAAATCGCACGGAGCACCCGCGTTCCACCGAGATAAAAAAAATGTTCAGTCTTTTTTTCCTCCTACTATTACATTTATCTTATTACTATTACATCAAAAACTTACAGTTACAGCCTATTTTAAGTCCACTGCTAAACATAGGCCTTCCCCATATATTGCCTCATAGGGGGTATATTTTCCATAGCTGCCACTATGTAACAAGGTGTACCGTGTACTAGAACGGTACACCGACTAGGCATGACGATCTGAAATCGATAAATCGATTTCTTGTTCCAAAAACATTGATTTTTAAATCGATATTTAGCAGTGAATCGATATTTCACCCAAGAAATCGAGATTCGTTTTTTTCTGTTTTGATAAGAACCATAAAATTATTAACAATTAGCTGAGTATACCCACACGTAAAAAAATTACAGTTTTTCACTTCATTATGTGAAAACTCGCGAAATGACTGTGCGACTCTTCTTAATGAATTAATTAATAAAAAAAAGATACGTTTGTTATCGCTTTGTTGTATTTTATTGGTAGTGTAAATACAAACTCGAAAAGTAAATCAAAGAAGATCAATTTTAATCGATCTTTTAAATCTCGATTTATTTGAGAATCAGATATCGATTCAAATACATTTGAAAATCGATCTTTATTAGAAAAACTGCCATCCCGATCGACTAATCGGCTAGGTTAGGTGAAATTCGTATATTTCAAAAATAATAGTAAGGAAGGAAATAAAAAATCGACTATTGAAATAAAACTTAATACTGAGCCGTGGTAGCTCAGATGGTTAGCGCTCGCTGTAAATTTTACAGTACCCGAGCAACCCGGGTTCGATCCCCGCCGGCACCAATGAAATTGTTAATTGCAATTTTAAGTACTGATTTACCGCGTGCTCGGCGGTGAAGCAAAACATCGTGAGTAAACCTGCATGTCAGAGAAATACGAAAAAAAAAATATTTCGAAGACACTTGAAGTTCGCCAACACGCATTGGGGCAGCGCAGCGGACATTTCCTTGCCCTAAAACCCTCACAGAAATGAGAGGAGGTCAGTGCGCAGCAGTGAGACGTATAATAGGCTGTAACTTTAACTTTTAATTAACTAAATCTAAAATGCATATATAAAGTCACGTTATAAGTTCTAAAATTACAAGTAGTTATCTAACGTGACAAAGTCACGATGATTTTTCATTGTGACTTTTTCGTAACCGGAACGATATTCATGGTTATTTAAAAATAACCCTTTTCCCCAAGTCTCTTACGGCATCCACGAGATGATATGGATATTCATGCACCGCCACTACAAGGACAACGTCTTTCAATTCAATTGTGTTGATATTTTTTTCTTTTATTTTAAGATAAAACATAGTAAAATTAATTGGCAAAATGACTCTACGTTATTTTTACATTTATAAAAAAAAAAAGAAAACTCAGTTGATCCAATAAAATGTCGGGGCCTGAGTGGGGGCCAACCAGGAAGCTCGTGCCGCTGCCGAAGTAGACGCAACGTCGCTCATCGAAATGGATGCAGCGCCGCTGAGAGAAGATCGTCGCGATGCTGCACGGCGGGAGAGATGTTCGCGACGGCGAAAAGTGTTTTAAAACATAGTGATCAAAAAACAATATTAAAAGTGTAATTAGGAAAAATATTAGTGACAAACCTAAGTACAATATGTTTACAACCCTTAGAATTATAGCATCGTTTTGTAATAGTTAAGAAAATAACTCTTATTTGTACAAACAAAAGTTAAATAATTTCCACAAAATACCTTCTGAAATTGGAAATTTACTCGTAAGTCTTCGATACCTTATATTTTAGCATCGATTCCGAAATGTTGTGTGGATTTTTTTTAATTATATAAAGTAATTTTTTTTTTTAAAAAGTTTAATTATACACATAGCAATTATTACTATAAGATGGGATGTGTGTTCGGTTGTCACTCTTACTTGTGAAATAATAACTCAGGTATGCAGTGCATGCTTGGTTGTAGTTTTCGTTAAATTCAAAGAGATTTTAATATATATATATATATATATATATATATATATATATATATATATATATATATATATATATATATATATATATATATATATATACATACTATAGAGTAGACATAGGGAACATTTGCATACAAAACTTGGAGCTCGCGCGTGTGTGACGCCCTTTAGCTAAAAATAGCAAAACTACTCTGAATATTTATTAGGAAAACATTTCAGCTATTCCCCAGTAGGTGACGCTAATAAATGTAAGGTAAAAACCCGTTTTAGGAATGTTACCGTTTCGACATCAAAGTATCGATAATGTTGTTGAAGGTTACTAAGTTCGTAATGCTTTACGATATAATAATAGGGAATATGCATGCTTTTTTATTGTATAAATCTATTTATTATGACTCCCATCACACCAAAAAACTCATATAAACTTTTTAAGTCATGAATAAGGTCATGAATGAAATGAAATGTCATGAAATAAAATATATAATTTCCAATAACTTAGAGTTAATCACATTGGTGGCATCTTGGATGACGTCACTAGGTCTATTAGACGCTATAATAATAGCATATAATTGGTCGGTCCGTCAAATCCAATAACGGAGTGCCTCCATGTTTTTAAAATCCGTTTCTTTTACAAAAACACACTTTAAATCTAACATATTTTAGGAAATCACTGAACTTAAAAGTCGTTACACGATAAATCGTTATACAAATTCAAAAGTTTGCGCGTTTACCGCTAAAAAGAATACCTTTGTCGTATTTCCTCAATTTCAGAGCACTTCCCTTGTTACCATAGCCAGTAGCGGAATCTTCGGCGTCGACATATCGAATGACCTGCAGTAGCATGGTCACTTGGAAGAGAAAGCTAAATTGGCTTCTAAAAAGGTTGGGCTACTCAGTAGAGCGGGACAGTATTTCATGTCTGCACACCGTTTGCAACTTTACAAGCGCAGGTTCAGCCTCACATGGAATACTGTTCTCATCTCTGGGCCGGGGCTCCCCAGTTCGAGCTGCTTCCACTTGACTGCATAAAGAGCAGAGCGGCTCGAATCGTCGACGACCGAGTTGCCTTTGATTGACTCGATTCACTGGCGCTGCGTAGAGATGTTGCATCCCTTTACATTTTCTATCGTATTTACCACGGGGAGTGCTCTGAGGAATTGTTCGGATTAATTCCAGCCCCCAAATTTCACCAACATACATCGCGACAAAACCTAAGTTACCATCCACATCATTTGGATGCTTGGCGGTCCACTACCGTGCGATTTATTAGGAGTTTTCTTAGGAATCGTTTACCATCGGCGATTTTTATGGACCAATACGATTTAGGGACCTTCAAGAAATGACCTTACTCCTAAAAGGCCGGCAACGCATCAGCAATTCTTCTGGTGTTGTAGAATTATATAAATTTTTTAAAAAGAAGGCTATCTTGTTGACTGGTTGTAATGGCTGACATAGACGTTTCACGTTGAAACCAACGGCCGTATACCCCGACACAGGCCCACCTGATTTGGGCCCAGTATCGTTTACTTGGTTCGTCTACGTTGGTATGGGTACAGTATCGTTTACTGTTTCACCTCCTTAAATATTGTAGATGATTAAATCTGCATCCTGTTTAATATTTTTTATAAATAGCACCAATCGATAAACGTTGTTAATAACTAACTCATTTGGTGACGTTACTGGATAACAGAGGGCGCTTATTACAATAATGATAAATGTTCTAGAACATTCTACCAGAAACAATAAAATCCAAAAATTATGGGGTAAATATACATCATACTTGCGATAATAAATCGAAATTACATTCAGTTTTTGCTACTTATCGAGACTTACAATACCTTAATGCACAATCGGGCATATTTCCTTTAAAATATTTTTAAATTTAGGAAAAGAATTCGTCTTGAGCTTTTGACGATGTCACTAAGACTAAATGACACAAATCCGAAATTTATCCTATAGGACATAAGTAAGAGGTGACCCTTTTGTTGCTGATGTCCAGTCTATTACTACTACTTAAATGTCTTTGTTTAAATTAAATAAATGAATATACAAGGAACCCTACTAAACTTTCTTTATCGGTTGCCCCTGAAAGTTGATGTAGTACAAGTACATAATGTTACGAGCTTGGGATTCGAGACAATTAAAATCTGTCAAGTGAATTACCAAAATTGACACTTTAATTACAGAACACTAATTACAACTTAAAACCACACTAATAACAAAAATATAATTGTACTACTGATGACTTTAGTTCGTAGTTGTATCGCTTCGAAGTATTCACTCCTCCAATTCAACACTCCCCGGGTCACGGTCAATACCGGCCTTATATAGGGCCTCAAATAGTTCCAGAACCTTCTACTGTAGAAACATCTAGAATGTTCAAGTACATACCGGTCCCGACTGACTAGGTGTCGATATTCCTAGAAAGTTCTTCCATGGAAATTTCTAGAAGGATCTTGACTCTCATAGTTCTGCTACTCGATACCACTATATGCTAGTGGTAACTAGTGTCACCATTAAGTGTGCAGGCATTAAGTGTTGCGCGACAATAATATTATGCGCTTAGGGTTAACACTAAACTTGTCAAAATGTTTCAAGACTTTCTTATTTATTGATAAACGAAATACTTAGTAGTTATATTTTTAGTAGATACTATTTATTGTTCTCAGTACTTTGCAACCTTTTTACATGCCAAATAATATTTATTGCCGAACTTATATGGCTTTTACCAAAAGGTCAAATGCTTTAAAGTTTAGCTTTTACCTCCCAAAGTTATTTTGCCGAAAAATGCTTTTAACGTGTCCGTTAAAAAAATTTTCGAGAACATGTGAAGTCTGCCAACACGCATTAGGGCAACGCAAATAATTTTTCCATGATACAAAAACACAGATATTAAAGGAGCCATTTCCAAACATCGACATAATATTATAATATAGGACTGTTTCTTTACTTTTTACATCCTCAAGCTTTCAAGTCCACTGCTGCACATAGGCCTTTCCAAAAATGCGCCACATGACTTAGAACATAGCATATACGAACGTTATATCTTATTAGTTCTAATGAATATTAGAAAGAACATGATATCATATTCTTACACTGTCAAGCATGTTGTAAATAAACACTTAAACTTCAATTGATAATCTTAATAGAGGCGTCGAGAATCCATCTTCTACTGCTTGTATTTTATGAGATTTAAGGCATGTGTCTCTGTGCAATAACAGTTCAAAAATATAAAAATATTTGACTAATATATTGAGAGATACAGTTACTGAATAATTAGTAGAAGATATCTTGACCTAACACACATCATATTTTGATTAATGTTACATTGTTTCAGAGAGTTTTGTGTCATGTCATAATGTCATAATCAATATTAACTGAACCGAACCCTTTCGTGGCTTTTTCACTTTATAAATAATAATTTCCTGTGTTTTTGTATCTTTTGACAGGTTATTACAAACTATAAACACTATTATAAAAATCAAATAGTATTGTTTATAGTTTGTTCCTTATCGAAATCAGCTTCTTTGTCGCGTGAACTGAATTAAGACCCGTATCACTTATCTATCACAAGAGCACTGAACTGAAGTTACCAGACAGAGTCAGAGACACTACAAAAGCAAACACGAAAATCACCATGAGTGTTTTTGCCTAAATGTTAATTAATTCTTTGTAATTTGTTGATGAGGAATCCTGGACCCAAAACCAAAGAGTCAGGCATATTCTCTGACAACAAAAGGATAACGTTAACAATATCGTCATGTTTTGAGTATCAATCAATTAAGTACCTAACTAAAGTTCCTTTTCAACGAAATTTAATAAGCCGCCCGATACGTAGTAGCGAAGTGAAAGTTTAAATATAAGTAAGGGGCAGTATACATATTTTGTGACGCTTAAAAAACCGGGCTAGATAATAACGTGACTAGCAACCAATTAATGTTGCTAACATTATATTACAAAATGTCAGATATTTAATAACTTTAAAGATTCCAACAGACGTGTACTCTCTTTGCAATTTTACTTTACTTATTTTTTATTTATTTATCCTTAATTGCAAGACTTAACAAGTAAAGATTACAAAGGGCATTAATGCCTATTGGCAATCTTCTAGCAGCCAACCCCAGATATGTTGAAGATTTATGGTTGATGCAATTAAATACGTATTTTACCGAATCTGCCAAGGCGAGTGACTTGTTCGGATTATTTCGTTGTCAAGATTCACCATCACACGTTGCGATTTAGCTCATAATACCAATCACACCATCTGGTAGTTTTCCAGTCCATCTGTACGACTTTCCAGAAGTTCCACAACTATTTTGTGTGATCTACTATCACCAAATAATTTTTTCAGACCAATGTGAGCTCTGCTATTGCGCATTGTCATGGGCGGCGATCATTTGTCATTAAAGTCGTATGTTCGCGCCATACAAATATCATCTTCTATAAAAAAAAATTGATAGTAGTTGATAATATTAGTAGAGTGATAATATTGTTTGTCTTTTGTTGTGATCGTTTAAAAATAGAATAAAATCATCATCATTCCAGTTCATCAGAATTTTTTTTCCACCGCTTTCTCACATATCGAATCACAGGACGGTCCAGAGTCAAGAAGTGTAAAATGATATGGTAGCTCAGGAAATAAAAGCCTTATAATTTTATTGCAAGCAAATCAAGTTAATTCAGTTTTCTTTTTTCATTTAAAAAAAATTTAAATCGTTAATTGCAATTTAAGCGCTGATTCATCAAGTGTTTACCGATGATGAGGGAGACTGTCACAAAACACGGTCTGAGCCACCAGAATCCACTAACTTGTAGCATGTCTTACCAGTTCGTTACCGTTGTTGTCCCCGTCTGGCATTTAAAGGTTTTTCGCCCTTTAAAACCCATAAACAACAAATCACCACTACACGATTTTTATATTTTCGTCTTTTTATTATTTTTAAGCTTTGGAACAGAAAAATCTTTTTCACAAGTTCATAATGTAAATGACTAGTTTAAAAATCATAATCCTTCTAATTTAGGAAACTATTATATATAAATTTAACAAAGAAAAGATAAAGTTACCACCACAGCCTTATTAAAAAAATTCAGCGTGCTCCATACATATCGGCGTGAATTTTTTTTAACATATGTATTTGTTTTCCGGTCTTTTTTCCTAGGACATTTTGTGCATCTTTGCATGGTATTAGGCATTTTGACAGGAGCTCCTGTAAAATTTTTAGGTCTATTTACCGTTAAAGTTACAGCCTATTCAAGTCCACTGCTGAACATAGGCCCCCCTATATATGGCCTCATAGGAGAGGGGGGGGAGATATTTGCCATAGTTGCTACGCTTGGTAAGCGGGTTGGCAACCGCAGTTCTTTGTTTTTAGTCGTTATTAGGAAGACGCTGCTGCCCATCTCCAGGTTTGTTCCCTCTGTCACCTCTTAGGACACCCACGGGGTAGTATGGGTGGTGGATATTCTTACACCGCCACTACACGGCCAGCATAGATGTGTTTAAAAATATCTATCTATTCTCCTGTGCAGGTCTTTTGGAAGCTTTTTTTCTGTCTTCTTGTATTCAAATGATCTTTTACTAAAGAAATGCCCAATTTACAAATAAAATGTCCTGTCAAATTTGTTTTACTTCTTTCCATCCCATTATTTAACATATATAATTCTCGGCTCGTATTCGTTGGGAAGAAGACACTGAACTCGACGACAATGATACGGGTACTGGCTATCATCTTTGAGGGCTCTCCAAACACGCATATGGTTTTTCACACCTAGTTCACGTGCCACCGAGCGAGCCCGCGTCGGATCTTCCCCAAACATGTTGAGAATGCTCCTCGATGTCGTCGTCGTACATTCTCGTCTCCTGAATCTGTACGTTGTTGATCACGGCTATGCACACCGCCAGTATTGTACATGTGAATATGAAGTCGTTGGAACGTCATCGCCGACGGCAATTGTATATTTCGTGGAGTAGCATAGCGCTCCTCGTAAAGTCTTCGTGCTTCTGCATAATTGCATTCACATTTGCCGAGACACATGAACATATTAAAATATTCCTCGTTTGAGTAATACATCGCACACAAGTCACTCACGGTGGATACTTAATTTCGCAATATAAAAAACAGATCCGTCCGGAAGTAATTTAGGCGGTCGATAACAGCTATCAATATCAGCTCTGGCGCACTACTGGTGCTTTTGTTTGTTGTGCGTGGGCGTGGCAAAGCAACTGTATTCCACAACATAATTTTGATATTTTCTGAATCGAGGAAATTTGTTGTGATTTTTGATGTAATTTTTTAATAATAGTTATTATTTATTTATTTACTTCAGGCAGAGTCCGTAAGTGTTATTAACAAATTAAATTATAGCTAGGATTAGTAAAAATACATTAAAACACTACAATAACAAGAATTTTTTTTAAAATTGTGGGATATATCCACACAATAACATATACTTAAACTGTTATGCTGCTGTGTTTTTCAAAATCTAGTAATTAGCATTTTTTATCGACCATCGATAAACAATACTTATTTTTATTTCTATTCTTGACTACGGAATGGTGACAAAATTTTATGTTTATAAAACTTCCCATGCTTTTAAATACTACTAATAAATATAACCACAGAATAAATAATAGATATTAGGTAGATCAAAATAAGTGGATCAAAATAAGTTAGTCGGCATATAGTGGACGCTACCTTTGATCACTCGAAGAGTGGGGCTTTTTGAGTTTTTCCTATACCTAAGTCCTTCGTCGGCTAACGGTTTTGATTTTGAGGAGCACGCGAAACGCCGCGTATTTTATAGTAATTTTGTTTTGTTTATTACATTCTTGTAATATGAATTTATTGAAAAAATTATTCCTGTTACATATTCTTTAGCGAATAAAATTTCATATGAAAAATACATACTAAATTTCTCCTACAAATAGGTGCAAATTTGGAATTAATAACGATATTTTAAGTTTAAAATAACCTTTTTTAAATATTTTTCCTAGATCTATTCAATAATAGAGT
Source organism: Parnassius orleans (assembly GCA_029286625.1). Taxonomy (NCBI): domain Eukaryota; kingdom Metazoa; phylum Arthropoda; class Insecta; order Lepidoptera; family Papilionidae; genus Parnassius; species Parnassius orleans. Next base: position 2,446,778 of record JAGSMP010000092.1, read on the forward strand.
GGAAATTTATAACATAAGTATTCAAATAACAATGTGTATTGGCGTTGAAAGATATCCACTAGCCCAAATCGTCCCGTGGGTGTGGCACCATCTTCATAGCGTCTTCTTAACAACAACTAGATCCAAAGTAAAAAAAACTGCGGTTTTCCAATCCGCCTTTCAAAAGTGGAAAGTATGGCAAATACCCCCCTTATGAGATTATCTGTGGGGAGGCCAGTATTTTCAGTGATAGATTGTAATGAACGTAATTTCAGAAACTGTTAGATCTCGTCAAAACATCGTCATCTACTTAGTGGGTCTAAGAATCGTTCTCGATATGTGACTTCGTAAAATGATATTTGTAAGATATTATAAAATATAAAATAAATATTAACATATTAAATATTATTAGGTATTCAAGAAGGAAAATGGAATATTCATAAACTGCGGGAACATTATTAAAAAAATTTTTTTATTATAATTTCTATTTTTAAATTTAAATTTTCGGGTTTTTTGTTACATACTGTATATAAAAAACCTCTTTGATAAAGTTAACGAGTACGTAAAATATACGGTTGTTCTTTATTTTAAAGAATAGTAAATATTCGGCCATATGTAGTCATTACTTTATTTATTAATAGCCCAAATGGTTAAATATTATCAAGAGTCCATCTTTATTTTTTTTATTTTCCACATAGAAACTAATCAGCAATCATAACTTTATCCTGCCGTTTTAAACACTGAGAGTAGCTGAGAACAATTTTCATATCTTAAACGGTGAACTCATTAAAAGTTATAAGAAAATGTTCGTCCATTCAATATAAAATACTGAGCTGAGAGGTAATTACTGACAAAACTTACAGATCCTATCAGAATATACTGTTACATCATTGTAGAGTATTGGGGGAGTAAAGATTGCATTTTTTATTTTTATTTTTTAGAGTAAACCAACATCAACATACAATTCATCGTGTGCATTTTTAAAGGAGTTGAAAAAAAAGAGAAGGTTCTATATTCGACGTGTATATTTTTTATGTATGTTCACCGATTTCTTGGAAATACTGAACCCATCTAAATGATTCTTTTTTATTAAATAGGTTATATACTTCAGGAGCGATCTCATATAAATAAAAAAAAAACATCCCCCAAGACTAGAAAAATAAGGAATGAAGTTCTTATAACTATTTAAACGACATTCTACTTGAACATGTTGTGTATTCCTTCGACCACATAAAAGGGTAAAATAATTATATTTACAAATAGTAAAAACAATAAACAATTCCACAAAATACCTTCTGAAATTGAAATTTACTCGTAAGTCTTCGATACCTTATATCTTAGCATCGATTCCGAAAGGTATTATGTGGATTTTTAAATTAGGTATATAAAGTATATATAAATGGTTTGAATTTAATAAATTATATAAATGGTTTGAAGGGGATGAGTCGCTCGCGTCCGTAGGCTTCGACCACCTAACCCTAGGCCCACCCTACACGTGTCCCGGTGGTGCTAAACGAGCGACAAAGCCGAAAGGATAGACTCGGCCCTCGCCGTATGGTAGCGGCAAAATCTACCACCTTAGACCGCACCATGAGCCAACACGTTAAAGGAATGGCCCTGAGTTCCCGGCCCCTTTAATGGGGCAGGTGTGAGAATCTCCGGGAGTAAAACTGGCGACGAGGTTCGCCACCCGTCACGTTCTGTCTCCCGGAGGGCGCGAAAAGTGGATTGCGGAGGCCCGTCTGGCTACGCTGAATGTATGTAGCAATGAATGATAAGATGGATGAAATATGCGAAATGATGAATGATAGAGGAATAGATGTGTTATGTGTAAATGAGACGAATGACGGGAAAGGATGCCACTGCACATGGCATGTATACCGCTTACTGGTCTGGTGTAGACGAGACCGCGGGCATGCCAGGGAGTCGGTGTCATCCTTTCAGAAAGAATGGGTCAATGTGTGAAAGAGTATGAATGTGAGCCAAGGCTGCTGTGGATACGAATGTGGGCTTAAAGAAGTTGTTTGTGCTAGGTGTACGCCCCAGACATGTCTAAGCCCACTTATATCCGAGAGCAGTTTTGGGACATGGTAAGGATGGTGTTGATGAAATGTAAGGGAAATGAAAATATCATTATGTTAGGAGATTTTAATGGAAGGGTTAGTGAAGAGGTCTGGTTATGAAAGGATATTAGGAATGTTTGCGACGAAAGTGTAAATGAGAATGGTGAAGACCTCCTCGCCGTGTGAGGAAAAGAATCTTTTGTGACGAATACTTTCTTTCGCCATAAGAGGATTCATGTATACATGGAAAGAGGTAATGATAGAAGCATGATAGATTTCATAATTGTGGATGAAAGAATGCGGAGCGCAGTGGTAGATACAAGAGTTTACCGGGGATCCAACGTAGGACGGATCATTACCTGGTCTTATGCCGAATTAATGGTCTATTCAGGCGTTGGCGGCATCGGACATCTGTGTCTACCACTGCGTTACAACGTATAAGAACAGAGAGGTTACAAGATGAAGGTGAAAGAGAAGTATAAATGTAGACTGAGGAGAATATGTAAATGGTTTGAATGAAATATGAATGATTTAGACCTGAAGACTGTATGGAATAATGTTAAGAAAGTTTTGGTGGATGCAGCCACCGAAGTATGTGGTAAGTAAGAGAACGAATGAAAGGAAAAATAATACGTTGTGGTGGGATGATGAGATTCGGATGGAAGTTGAAGCAAAGAAGAGCATGGCTAGATTTACTGGCAAGCAAAGCTGGTAATTCTGGCGGTATGAATGATGATGATGAGAAGAAAAAGGCAGACTTTAGACTTATAAATAAGAGAGTAATAGAAGTTGTTGAAAGGAAAAGCAAGAAAGAACGGATAAGAATGATAGAAGGATATCTGATAACTTCCAGGCAAATATTAAAATGTTCTGGAAACTCGTAAGAACTGCTAGGGAAATTCAAAACAACCTAGAATGAATGCTATACGAGACGAGAATGGCTGTATGCTGAATGATGAAGTTTCAATTTAAAGAGATGGAAGAATACTTTGAAAGCGTGTTTATGAGTGAAGGGTCGTCTGAATTAAGTGAAAAGAAATTTCGAAAGAAGTGGAGAGAGGTAGAGATAAGTGTAGATGAAATAATGAAAGCAATGAAAAGCATGAAAGCAGGTAAGGCAGCCGGATATGATAGAGTATCACTCGAAATGCTAAGGGCTGAGAGGGAGGTGGCAGGCCTGCTGTACACCTTGTTTAATTTATGTTGGGAACTGAAGCGGGTACCGGAAGACTGGTGCAAAGCCGTTATAGTCCCAATATATAAAGGAAAAGGGTCACAGCAGGACTGTAAAACTACTGTAGTATCAGCTTGCTTAGCATTGTGGGTAAACTGTATGCTAAGGTGTTAATTGAAAGAGTTATGGAAGAAACTGATGGAAAAATTTGGGATGTGCAAGCTGGATTTAGAAAGGAATGGGTGTACGGATCAAGTATTTTCCATGCGCATGATTGCGGAGAAGTTTTTGGCCAAAACCAGAAAGTTTTTGTGCTTTCATGGACTTGGAAAGGCTTATGACAGAGTGGACAGGAATGTGTTATGGCGAACACTGAACTCATTTGGGTTGAGCGCTGGTTTGATACAGGCATTGAAGTCTCTCTATAGGGACTCTAGTGCTTGTGTCAGGATCAACGGGCCTACTCGGACTGGTTTGGCATCCAAAAGGTGTCAGACAGGGCTGTGTAGCCCCTGGCTGTTTAACCTATTTATGGACAGTTGTTTGCAAACTTTGAAAGTTGAAGAATGTGGGTTGAGAATGGGTGAGTTAACCGTCAAATGCCTTTTGTACGCCGATGATCGTCATATTTGCATCGTCGGCGGCCGAGTTGCAATGATGGTTACTTTAATGAACCGATCATTAAAAGAAAGAGGTATGAAAGTGAACGCAGTAAGACGAAAGTGATGGTTTTGAAAGAGGAAAGTAAAACGTTATGTGAAATAAGAATAGAAGGGAGTTGATTGAGCAAGTGGATGAGTTTGTATATTTGGGATGTTTATTTAGTAGGGATGGTAGATATGATAAGGATATAGAACGACGAGTGAACGCGGGAGTGAATGGGGCTCTACATGCTATTGTGAAGAGTCAGAATGGTAAAGGCACGTTTGGCAACACAATGCTGTGTTAGTCCCTACTTTAATGGTGGTAAAGTTGGGTCTGGCAGAAGAAGCATGAGAGTAGAATAAATGCTGGAAATGCGGTCCAGAAGTATGCTAGGGCTGAATCTGAATGACAGGGTGAGAAATAGTGTGATAAGAGAAAAGTGTGGTTTGCAAGATGACGTTGTGACCAGGATTAAGAAAGGAATGCTTCGGTGGTTTGGTCATGTAGAAAGGATGAACGAAGAAAGAGTGACAAAGCAAATTTATGCTGCTGAAGTGAACGGCAGAGTCGGAAAGGGACGCCCTAGAAGAAGGTTTATCGACCAAATTGGCGATATATTGGAAATGGGCCAGATTAGGAGTACCTTAACCGACGAGCGTGTATGCGTAGATATATGGATGTAAAGGAGGCGAGAGAGGTGTGCCAGGATCGTGCCAAGTGGAAGTCCGTAGTCTCTGCCTACCTCTGGGTGAGGCGTGAGTGTTTATGTTATGTTTATGTTTATTATGGTTTGAATGAAATATGTATGAATGATTTCGACCTGAAGACTGTATGGAATAATGTTAAGAAAGTTTTGGTGGATGCAGCCACCGAAGTATGTGGTAAGTAAGAGAACGAATGAAAGGAAAAATAATACGTTGTGGTGGGATGATGAGATTCGGATGGAAGTTGAAGCAAAGAAGAGAGCATGGATAGATTTACTGGCAACCAAAGCTGGTAATTCTGGTATGAATGATTAGATTGAGAAAAAAGGCAGAGTTTAGACTTATAAATAAGAGAGTAAAAGAAGTTGTTGAAAGGAAAAGCAAGAAAGAACGGATAAGAATTATAGAAGGATATCTGATAACTTCCAGGCAAATATTAAAATGTTCTGGAAACTCGTAAGAACTGCTAGGGAAATTCAAAACAGCCTAGAATGAATGCTATACGAGACGAGAATGGCTGTATGCTGAATGATGAAGTTTGAATTTAAAAGATGGAAGGTATACTTTGAAAGCGTGTTTATGAGTAAAGGGTCGTCTGAATTAAGTGAAAAGAAATTCCGAAAGAAGTGGAGAGAGGTAGGGAGAAGTGTAGATGAAATAATGAAAGCAATGAAAAGCATGAAAGCAGGTAAGGCAGCCGGATATGATAGAGTATCACTCGAAATGCTAAGGGCTGGAGAGGGAGGTGGTGGCGCCTGCTGTTCACCTTGTTTAATTTATGTTGGGAACTGAAGGGTACCGGAAGACTGGTGCAAAGCCGTTATAGTCCCAGTATATAGGAAAAGGGTCACAGCAGGACTGTAAAACTACTGTGTATCAGCTTGCTTAGCATTGTGGGTAAACTTTGAAGGTGTTAATTGAAAGAGTTATGGAAGAAACTGATGAAAAATTTGGGATGCAAGCTGGATTTAGAAAGGAATGGGTGTACGGATCAAGTATTTTCCATGCGCATGATTGCGGAGAAGTTTTTGGCCAAAACCAGAAAGTTTTTGTGCTTTCATGGACTTGGAAAGGCTTATGACAGAGTGGACAGGAATGTGTATGGCAAACACTTAACTCATTTGGTTTGAGCGCTGGTTTGATACAGGCATTGAAGTCTCTTTATAGGGACTCTAGTGCTTGTGTCAGGATCAACGGGTCTACTCGGACTGGTTTGGCATCCAAAAGGTGTCAGACAGGGCTGTGTAGCTTCCCTGGCTGTATAACCTATTTATGGACAGTTGTTTGCAAACTTTGAAAGTTGAAAATGTGGGTTGAGAATGGGTGAGTTAACCATCAAATGCCTTTTGTACGCCGATGATCAAGTCATATTTGCATCGTCGGCGGCCGAGTTACAATGATGGTTACTTTAACAACTGGTCATTAAAAGAAAGAGGTATGAAAAGAACGCAAGTGGACGAAAGTGATGGTTTTGAAAGAGAAGAAAGTAAAACGTTATGTGAAATAAGAATAGAAGGAGTTGATTGAGCAAGTGGATGAGTTTGTATATTTGGGATGTTTATTTAGCAGGGATGGTAGATATGATAAGGATATAGAACGACGAGTGAACGCAGGAAATAGAGTGAATGGGGCTCTACACGCTATTGTGAAGAGTCAGAATGTGTCAAAAGGCACGTTTGGCAATTCACAATGCTGTGTTAGTCCCTACTTTAATGTATGGTAGTGAAAGTTGGGTCTAGAAGAAGCATGAGAGTGAAGAAGCATGAGAGTAGAATAAATGCTGTAGAAATGCGGTCATTAAGGAGTATGCTAGGGCTGAATCTGAATGACAGGGTGAGAAATAGTGATAAGAAAGTGTGGTTTGCAAGATGACGTTGTGACCAGGATTAAGAAAGGAATGCTTCGGTTTGGTTGTAGAAAGAATGAACGAAGAGAGTGACAAAGCAAATTTATGCTGCAGAAGTGAACGGCAGAGTCAGAAAGGGACGCCCTAGACGAAGGTTTATCGACCAAATTGGCGATATATTGAAAATGGGCCAGATTAGAGTACCCTTAACTGACGAGCGTATGCGTAGATATATGGATGTAAAGGAGGCGAGAGGGTGTGCCAGGATCGTGCCAAATGGAAGTCCGTAGTCTCTGCCTACCCTTTGGGTGACAGGCGTGAGTGTTTATGTATGTTGTTATGTATATAAAGTATTTTTTTTTTTAAAGTTTAATTATACACATAGCAATTATTACTATAAGATGGGATGTGTGTTCGGTTGTCACCTTACTTGTGAAATAATAACTCAGGTATACAGTGCATGCTTTTGTAGTTTTTGTTAAATTAAAGAGATTTTATATATATATATATATATATATATATATATATATATATATATATATATATATATATATATATATATATATATATATATATATATATATATATATATAGTATGTGTATATATATATATATATACATACTATAAAGATAAGGAACATTTGCATACAAAACTTGGAGCTCGCGCATGTGACGCTCTTTAGGTAAAAATAGCTGAATATTTATTAGAAAACATTTCAGCTTTTCCTAGGTGACGCTAATAAATGTAAGGTAAAACCCGTTTTAGGAATGTTACCGTTTCGACATCAAAGTATCGATAATGTTGTTGAAAGTTACTAAGTTTGTAATGCTTTACGATATAATAATAGGGAATATGCATGCGTTTTATTGTATAAATCTATTTATTATGACCCCATCACCCAAAACCCTCATATAAACTTTTTAAGTCATGAATATGTCAGGGGTTCCATGCTGGCCTACCTTCCGGTGATCCTGTTATGGAATACGGGTACGCGACCCGGCTCCTCGAGCTACTGTTATTCTCTACCTTCCTGCCGAGATAACAGTATCCTTACACCTATGCTCCTACCCCAAACTTCTTTTTCCTTTCCCAAAATGGTAGCTTCCTCTACCAACAATAGCATACCCAAAGAGGGTTGGTGTCAGGCAGGCGGCCGACTGTAAAACTTCTGCCAAATCCCATGCAGTAAATGAATAGTACGAGTTGTGGGATATGTGACAGGGCTAGGCGTACCTGCAGGCGACGCGCAGGGGCAGCACCCGGCTCCTGTGGGAAGTGGGCAGGGTTGTCGCACCTTACGGAGCGGGTGCGACGTAAGAGGAGCCCGGAGAGAAGAATGTCAGAGTGAGGTTTGCAAGCTGGAATATAGGTACGATGACTGGAAGAGGAAGAGAGTTAGATGTTTTGAAACGACGAAGAGTGAATGTTGCCTGTTTGCAGGAAACAAAATGGAAGGGCAATAAAGCAAGAGAGATTGGGGAGGGATACAAGTTTTATTATTGTGGAAGTGATGGGAAGCGAAATGGAGTAGGAGTTGTGTTAGATAGTGGAATGAAAGAAAGTGACACAGATGAAAAGAGTAAATGACAGAATGATAGTTGTTAAATTAATGATTGAAAACAAAGTAGTGAATGTTGTAAGTGTGTATGCTCCAAAACAGGCTGTGAAGAGAGTGAAAGAGAAGTTTTGGGAGGAATTTGATTGTATGATGATGGGAATACCTGAGCGTGAGGATGTTTATATGGGAGGAGATTTTAATGGACATGGGAGAGTGAATGACGGTATGAAAGAGTACACGGTGGATGGGGTATGGAATGCGGAACCGTGAGGGGAAGTTCTTCTGCAAGCAGCATGTGCTGACCTGGCTGTAGTAAACACGTGGTTCCAAAAACGAGATCAGCATCTTGTTATAAAAGTGGCCACCACGCGACACAGATCGACTATCTTCTGATAAGACGGAACCAAATCAAGAGTGTAAAACTGCAAAGTGCTTCCAGGTGAAGACTTAGTATCCCAGCACCGAATTCTGCTGGCTGACATCTGCTTAACTGTTCGCCTCAATAAAATAAGGATCGTCCCCACCCAAAATAAAGTGGCATTTGTTGCATAAGGAGGGTATGCAAGTGAATTTAGAGAGCTAGTTAAAACAAGATGATAGAGATGGGTGATATGGAAGGAATGAGTGTGAATGAGTGCTGGAAGGAAATGGCTGATTGTATCCGAAGTGGCAAGGAAGGTGTTAGGAGAATCAAAAGGGAAGTATGATAGATAAGGATGGGTGGTGGTGGAGTGAAAGTATTAGAGAAGTTTTGAGAGAAAAGAAAAATGCCTTTAAAGAATGGCAGAGCGTAGAAGACCAGAATGAATCCATAAAAGAAAGTAAGAGAGGAGCGTATAAAGAATGTAAGAAGAGAGCGAAGAAGGAAGTTGCTATTTGTAGGGCAGAGGCGCAAGATAAATTATATCGGTCCCTTGAAAGCCTCGAAGGGCAAAAACGACTTTTTCAAATTGCAAGAGCGAGAGAAAGGAATGGAAGAGATGTTTCACATGTAAAATGTATAAAAGATGATTCTGGAAGGATTTTGACTGATGAAAGTATAAAGAAGCGATGGAAGGAGTATTTTGAGAAATTGATGAATGAGGAGAATGAATGGAATGGTATGCTTGAAAACCCACCAGTGAATATGGGCTTAGTGAGAGAAATTAGTGTGGAAGAAGTAAAATGGCTGTTAGGAATATGAAGAATGGGAAGGCGGTCGGCCCAGATGGAATACCAGTAGAAGTGTGGAAGTTGCTGAGGGCGGATGGATGGAAGTGGTTGAGTTTATTTTTCGGTAAATTGTTGCAGGAGGAACAAATACCTGAGGAATGGTGCAGCATACTGGTCCCCATTTTTAAAAACAAAGGAGACGTCCAAAACTGCAGCAGTTACCGGGAATAAAACTCATGTCACATACGATGAAAGTCTGGGAAAGAATAATAGAGAGAAGAATGAGAGAAGAGTGAGATAACACAAAACCAGTTCGGATTCATGCCCGGTCGAGGTACGACAGATGCCATTTCGCATTACGCCAAGCGAAAGTACAAGCGCATAAAGATCTGCACATGGTTTTGTCGACCTTGAAAAGGCGTATGATCGGGTTCCCGTGAGGTTTTGTGGTGGGCGTTAAAGATGAAAGGTATGCCTGGGAAGTATGTGAGGTTGGTCCGTGCTGCGTACAGAGCATCCTGCACATGTGTACGATCTGCCGCGGAACTACGGGCAGTATCGATGTGGCGGTAGGCACCAAGGGTCGGCATTGAGCCCTTACCTCTTCCTACTGATTATGGACGCTTTGACGTCGGACCTGCAGGATGAGGCACCCTGGTGCATGCTCTTTGCCGACGACATCGTGCTTGTCGGGGAAGAAGGCATCGAGGTACAGAGCAGACTGACGGGGTGGCAACGGAGGCTGGAAAGTGTTGGCTTGAAGATCAGCAGATCCAAAACCGAATATCTGTGCTGTGATTTCGGCGGCCTTTCCAGTCCTGTACCCATGTCGTTGGATGGCGCTATACTGCCTATCTGCTCAGATGTCGGCACTCGGTTCCCTCATTCAAGGCGACGGCGGAATAGATAGAGCTGTGCAGCATAGGATTAACGCGTGGATGAAATGGCGACAGGTCACAGCCACAACGTGCGACCCCGAATGCCAATAAGGCTGAAGGGAAATTTACAAATCGATCATCCGACCGGTCGTCATGTATGGAAGTGAATGCTGGGCCGTCAAGAAGAAGGATGAAAATAGACTGCATGCGAATGAAATGAGAATGTTACGATGGATGTGCGGTGTGACAAGGATGGATAAGATAAGGAATGAGTATATAAGAGGAAGCCTGAAAGTAGCGCCAGTGGTAGAAAAGGTGAGAGGAAGCAGATTGGCATGGTTTGGGCATGATGCGGAGGAATGAAAGTCATGTCAAAACGAGTGTTGAATATGAATGTGGAGGGACACACGGGCAGAGGAAGGCCGAATAAAAGATGGATCGATTGTGTGAAGAGGATATGAGAATGAAAGGAGGTATGGAAATGACGGCTGATAGAGAGGAATGGAACAAAAGATTTACTGCGCCGACCCCAGATAATGAAATGGTTTAGAGAATGATGATGATGATGATGAATAACGTCATGAATGAAATGAAATGTCATGAAATAAAATATATAATTTCCAATAACTTAGAGTTAATCACATTGGTGGCATCTTGGATGACGTCACTAGGTCTATTAGACGCTATAATAATAGCATATAATTGGTCGGTCCGTCAAATCCAATAACGGAGTGGCTCCATGTTTTCAAATCCGTTTCTTTTACAAAACACACTTTAAATCTAACATATTTTAGGAAATCACTGAACTTAAAAGTCGTTACACGAATAAATCGTTATACAAATACAAAAGTTTGCACGTTTACCGCTAAAAGAATACCTTTGTCGTATTTCCTCAATTTCAGAGCACTTCCTTGTTACTATAGCCAGTAGCGGAATCTTTGGCGTCGACATATCGAATGACCTGCAGTAGTATGGTCACTTGTAAGAGAAAGCTAAATTGGCTTCTAAAAAGGTTACTCAGTAGAGCGACAGTATTTCATGTCCGCACACCGTTTGCAACTTTACAAGCGCAGGTTCAGCCTCACATGGAATACTGTTCTCATCTCTGGGCCGGGGCTCCCCAGTTCGAGCTGCTTCCACTTGACTGCATAAAGAGCAGAGCGGCTCGAATCGTCGACGACCGAGTTGCCTTTGATTGACTCGATTCACTGGCGCTGCGTAGAGATGTTGCATCCCTTTACATTTTCTATCGTATTTACCACGGGGAGTGCTCTGAGGAATTGTTCGGATTAATTCCAGCCCCCAAATTTCACCAACATACATCGCGACAAAACCTAAGTTACCATCCACATCATTTGGATGCTTGGCGGTCCACTACCGTGCGATTTATTAGGAGTTTTCTTAGGAATCGTTTACCATCGGCGATTTTTATGGACCAATACGATTTAGGGACCTTCAAGAAATGACCTTACTCCTTCTAAAAGGCCGGCAACGCATCAGCAATTCTTCTGGTGTTGTAGAATTATATAAAATTTTTAAAAGAAGGCTATCTTGTTGACTGGTTGTAATGGCTGACATAGACGTTTCACGTTGAAACCAACGGCCGTGTACCCTGACACAGGCCCACCCGATTTCTTTATTGGTATGGGTGCAGTATCGTTTACTGTTTCACCTCCTTAAATATTGTAGATGATTAAATCTGCATCCTGTTTATATTTTTATAGATAGCACCAATCGATAAACGTTGTTAATCACTAACTCATTTGGTGACGTTACTGGATAACAGAGGGCGCTTATTACAATAATAATAAATGTTCTAGAACATTCTACCAGAAACAATAAAATCTAAAAATTATGGGGTAAATATACATCATACTTGCGATAATAAATCGAAATTACATTCAGTTTTGCTACATTTCGGGACTTACAATACCTTAATGCACAATCGGATATTTTAAAATATTTTTTAATTTAGGAAACGAATTGTCTTGAGCTTTGACGATGTCACTAAGACTAAATGACACAAATCCGAAATTTATCCTATAGGACATAAGTAAGAGGTGACCCTTTTGTTGCTGATGTCCAGTCTATTTACTACTTAAATGTCTTTGTTTAAATTAAATAAATGAATATTAAGGAACCCTACTAAACTTTCTTTATCGGTTGCCCGAAAGTTGATGTAGTACAAGTACATAATGTTACGAGCTTGAGACTCGAGACAATTAAAATCTGTCAAGTGAATTACCAAATTGACACTTTAATTACAGAACACTAATTACAACTTAAAACCACACTAATAACAAAAATATAATTGTACTACTGATGACTTTAGTTCGCAGTTGTATCGCTCGAAGTATTCACTTGTATCGCAACATCACTCCCCGGGTCACGGTCAATACCGGCCTTATATAGGGCCTCAAATAGTTCCAGAACCTTCTACTGTAGGAACATCTAGAATGTTCAAGTACATACCGTTCCCGACTGACTAGGTGTCGATAGTCCTAGAAAGTTCTTCCATGGAAATTTCTAGAAGGATCTTGACTCTCATAGTTATGCTATCTATACCACTATATGCTAGTGGTAACTAGTGTCACCATTATGTGCAGGCATTAAGTTACGCGACAATAATATTATGCGCTTAGGTTAACACTAAACTTGTCAAAATGTTTCAAGACTTTCTTATTTATTGATAAACGAAATACTTAGCAGTTATATTTTTAGTAGATACTATTTATTGTTCTCTGTATTTTGCAACCTTTTACATGCCAAATAATATTTATTGCCGAACTTATATGGCTTTTAGCAAAAGGTCAAATGCTTTAAAGTTTAGCTTTTACCTCCCAAAGTTATTTTGCCGAAAAATGCTTTTAACGTTAAAAAATATTTCGAGAATATGAAGTCTGCCAACACGCATTAGGGCAACGCAAATAATTTTTCCATGATACAAAAACACAGATATTAAAGAGACATTTCCAAACATCGACATAATATTATAATATAGGACTGTTTCTTTACTTTTTACATCCTCAAGCTTTCAAGTCCACTGCTGCACATAGGCTTTCCAAATCGCCACATGACTTAGAACATAGCATATACGAACGTTATATCTTATTAGTTCTAATGAATATTAGAAAGAACATGATATTATACTTACACTGTCAAGCATGTGGTAAATAAACACTTAAACTGCAATTGATAATCTTAATAGAGGCGTCGAGAATCCATCTTCTACTGCTTGTATTTTATGAGATTTAAGGCATGTGTCTCTGTGCAATAACAGTCAAAAATATAAAATATTTGACCAATATATTGAGAGATACAGTTACTGAATAATTAGTAGAAGATATCTTGACCTAACACACATCATATTTTGATTAATGTTACATTGTTTCAGAGAGTTTTTGTCATGTCATAATCAATATTAACTGAACCGAACCTGTTTTTGTGTTTGTGTTTTTGACAGTTATTACAAACTATAAACACTATTATAAAAATCAAATAGTATTGTTTATAGTTTGTTCCTTATCGAAATCAGCTTCTTTGACGCGTGAACTGAACTCCGAAATCACTTGTCTACCACAAGAACACTGAACTGAAGTTACCAGACGGAGTCAGAGACACTACAAAAGTAAACACGAAAATCACCATGGGTGTTTTTGCCTAAATGTTAATTAATTCTTTTAATTTATTGATGAAGAATCCTTGACCCAAAACCAAAGAGTCAGGCATATTCTCTGACAACAAAAGGATAACGTTAACAATATCGTCATGATCAAGTTTTGAGTATCAATCAATTGAGTACCTAACTAAAGTTCCTTTTCAACGAAATTTAATAAGCCGCCCGATACGTAGTAGCGAAGTGAAAGTTTAACTATAAGTAAGGGTAGTATACATTTTGTGACGCTTAAAAACCGCTAGATAATAACGTGACTAGCAACCAATTAATGTTGCTAACATTATATTACAAAATTTCAGATATTTAATAACTTTAAAGATTCCAACAGACGTGTACTCTTGCAATTTTACTTTACTTATTTTTTATTTATTTATCCCATTGCAAGACTTAACAAGTAAAGATTAAGGGCATTAATGCCTATTGGCAATCTTCTACCAGCCAACCCCAGATATGTTGAGGATTTATGGTTGATGCAATTAAATACGTATTTTACCGAATCTGCCAAGGCGAGTGACTTGATCGGATTATTTCGTTGTCAAGATTCACCATCACACGTTGCGATTTAGCTCACAATACCAATCACACCATCTGGTAGTTTTCCAGTCCATCTGTACGACTTTCCAGAAGTTCCACAACTATTTTGTGTGATCTACTATCACCAAAGAATTTTTCAGACCAATTTGAGCTCTGCTATTGCGCATTGTCATGGGTGGCGATCATTTGTCATTAAAGTCGTATGTTCGCGCCATGCAAAATCATCTTCTATAAAAAAATTTGATAGTAGTTGATAATATTATTAGTACAGTGATAATATTGTTTGTCTTTTTGTGTGATCGTTTAAAAATAGAATAAAATCATCATCATTCCAGTTCATCAGAATTTTTTCCACCGCTTTCCCACATATCGAATCACAGGACGGTCCAGAGTCAAGAAGTGTAAATGACATAGTAGATCAGGAAATAAAAGCCTTATAATTTTATTGCAAGCAAATCAAGTTAATTCAGTTTTCTTTTTTCATTAGAAATAATTAAATAGTTAATTGCAATTTAAGCGCTGATTCATCAAGTGTTTACCGATGATGAGGAGACTGTCACAAAACACGGTCTTAGCCACCAGAATCCACTAACTTGTAGCATGTCTTACCAGTTCGTACCGTTGTTGTCTCTGTCTGGAATTTAAAGGTTTTTCGCCCTTTAAAACCCATAAACAACAAATCACCACTACACGATTTTATATTTTCGTCTTTATTATTTTTAAGCTTTGGAACATAAAATCTTTTCATAAGTTCATAATGTAAATGACTAGTTTAAAAATCAATCCTTCTAATTTAGGAAACTATTATATATAAATTTAACAAAGAAAAGATAAAGTTACCACCATTAGTTTTATTAAAAAATTCAGCGTGCTCCATACATATCGGCGTGAATTTTTTTTTAACATATGTATTTGTTTTCCTGTCTTTTCCTAGGACATTTTGTGCATCTTTGCATGGTATTAGGCATTTTGACAGGAGCTCCTGTAAAATTTTAGGTCTATTTACCGTTAAAATTACAGCCTATTCAAGTCCACTGCTGAACATAGGCCCCTATATATGGCCTCAGAGGGAGATATTTGCCATAGTTGCTACGCTTGGTAAGCGGGTTGGCAACCGCAGTTCTTTGTTTTTAGTCGTTATTAGGAAGACGCTGCTGCCCATCTCCAGGTCTGTTCCCTCTGTCACCTCTTTGGACACCCACGGGGTAGTATGGGTGGTGGATATTCTTACACCGCCACTACACGGCCAGCATAGATGTGTTTAAAAATATCTATCTATTCTCCTGTGCAGGTCTTTTGGAAGCTTTTTTTCTGTCTTCTTGTATTCAAATGATCTTTTACTAAAGAAATGCCCAATTTACAAATAAAATGTCCTGTCAAATTTGTTTTACTTCTTTCCATCCCATTATTTAACATATATAATATAACCATACCATTTATTCCTGCATGATTTAGTAACGCATTATAACGTTAAGAATTTCGTGATACGTCGTAAGGTCTAGATAATTTATCAACTACATCAACACCACTTTTAGTCTGGTTATATAATGTTATCACAGAGTGTTTAGCACCCCGTGCAATGCCGTGCAAACATCATGGCAATGAAAAAGTTTCGGTATATAGTTTATTATAGTTATATCCTTTTGAAATCCAAACAGTGATGTATTTGTTCCACGACTTCCCTTCAGAGCTGGCGGAATACAAATTTTATTATCGTGCGTCAAACGTAATATAAAAAGTAATCCATAAACTGCTTTTATTACTTTTTATAACAGATATTATACAGGTATTGATTTCCCTTAGTTGTGAAATTATTTTATATGTATAATATTTTTATAAGAACAAAAACTTCAATTAAGAAACGTAACTTTTTATCTACGCGCCATACCAGGTGGGGTGTGTGATGCCCAAGCGCAATTTACACGAACGTTGCTTGGCGACAGCGGCCGGATTAACTAAATATCACTATTCCGAATGGCAACGTCACATATTCAGCTCCCGAGAAGACGAAACCCCGCACTTTTGTAGCTTTGAAGTGATTGCAATTTTGTAACGACTGGGGTATGTCATACCTTACCTGGTACACGAAGGGTTAAAAATATTTTAGTGATCCAAAAAAAAAACATAATAATATTATTAGGAGATCCTACCCTATAATTTGGTAAAAATTGAGCCGAGGTCGGTTACTAAAACGGCAGTATTTATTTATAAGCTCCTATCGGTAAAGTAGAAAATAAAAATAACTATGTGGAGCTAACATAAAAGCCAAGCAAAAAAAGTAGAGTTCGTAGGGTATAAATGAAATAAAATCCATGTATTTCTTTGACAATTTCGTTTATCAAATATCATTTTTATTAAATATGCTATCGTTTCGCAATGAAGTTCCTCTTATCTGAGAAGAAAAGGTGAAAGAAACCGAGTTATCCTCAAGTTAATAGAATGGAAAACGATAACAGACCTATCAAACTGAAGTATGCTTTATGATGTACTCAAAAAGGACAATAAAATTTTGAGCTTATCGGTATATAGTACTGGTGGAGGGGTGAACCGTGTAGACCAGACCAAAAGTGGCCAAAGCGGCAAATTATCTTTATTAGTTCTAGCTTTTCGTTCTTAATTTTATAAGGTTATATTATAAATTTACATCCATTTGTTTTCAAAGTTACACACAATATTGAAAAAACTGTAGTAAAAGTGATATTAAGTATATATATATACGTTCGATATTCTTTGATAAAATATTCTATGACTATAACAATTTGCTCTTTGTCAAGTGCTAGGTCCAATTTGTGAGGAATATTTCCATGACAGACTGAAGACATTACTTGCCATAACCTTGGCTCACGCTCAGGAAAATTGCAGACCATAGTTATATATATTTGTTTTGATTAACCGCCAACCAACGTGTGTTATTAGGGCGAAATGAATGAGAAAGCTGGCATTTTATGACGTTAATTTTCTTAGCAATTTAGAAAAAAATACGTATCACGTATAAATCATAAACAATCTTATTTGGCAAACTAATAAATGTCGTACACTTATTTTCTCATTTTCTACTGGTTGTAATCGGAGAGTCCCCCAGAATATATCATCATTCCGTTCCCTTATTCGTTCTCGACATGCATATCGTACATTCAAATACGAAACGAGTACCCCTTTAAGAATTCTATCGAGACAAGACGGTCGTAGCTGCTATCAGGTTATCATTATGATTGCGTGTTCAAGTTTTGGGTTACGATTGAATTTTCTTTGAGGCCACTTACAATTTCATGACTCGTTATCTCGTTTTAACTTGGTCACCTGATATTTTGTGCATACTTTTATTTTTTCCGAACCAGTGGTATAGTTTAAATGACTTTCAATAAGTATTCTTGTAATCTATATTGAATAAAAACGATTTTATTCTATAAATAAATACATAGCAACATTATATAGTGTGCACGCGTGGTCCTTCCCCGGTCGAGCCATTCGTGATGAAGCTGTGAAACACTGTACCGTGGCTCTAATATGTATTTAAAACAATTCTTACAACTATATTTTTACCCTTTAAATTACCCTTTAAATTGTTCTTTAATTTTGTTCAGGAGCCAGATTTAATAATCACTGAGTCACATAATCGCCGAGTTAGTAAGTCAAATGGCCGGTCTGCAAATGGGGAAAGTTTTAACTACTTGTAAATTTCGTAGAATCATGTATCTATGCCTTACAACAACAAAAAAGTTATTCAACGCTAAAACAATCAAAATGTTATATGGGTTAGATATTATTTAAAGTTTTGGGGACAGAGCGATTATGCCTGTAACACCATGGGTTGGGCAGTACCACACTCGCAATGAATACCAGCGTGAAACAGCTGTATAGTGCCGCAGTTTCGTATAATACTGAGAACCGGAGAACGTATGTAAGTGGATTTGGATTTTCAAAAAACACTCTAGAGCAACTGTAAACAATATTATTACGGACCAAGTGGCTGAAAATATTAGAATCCATAAGAAAACATGTATAGTTGAGTAGCTGAGGAACCTTGTACAAACAAGGTTCCCTCAGTTTATATAGGGTCATGCAAACAAAAACCGTCTTTGTTAAAAAAGAGGAAAATTTATATGATAGTCAGGGTTTTATCCGAGTTTAAAATTCGATTTTTTAGTACGTAGATGTTTTTATATTTGTTCACCAATTTCCTTGAAATGGCTGATGCTATTTTAATTATTCTTTTCTTATTAAATAGGTTATACTCGTACTTCAGGGGTTATCCCTAATTAATTTTAAGAAAAAATTCCAAGAGAAATAGGGTATTAAGTTTTAAATGTAACATTAACGTTTTCAATATCACAATTCAAGGTTTTCTTTTGTCTACTTAAAAGGGTAATTTTTTTAAATAAAACCTTTTATAAAATAGTAAAAACCAACACAGTGTATAAAAGAATTAAGGTCTCATTTTCAGAAATTATAATGTGGAAATTATTCAGTTCTTTTTAGTTTTTAAAATAGTAGTCAAGCACTATCTTCCCGTTACGTTAGTAGTTAGTCCACTGCTGAACATAGGCCTCCCCTATAGATTGTTTCATAGGAGGGACACCTGCCATAGTTACCACTCTTGGCAAGCGGGTTAGCGACCGCAGTTTACTACACGGGCACTATTAGAATGGGGTTTTTTTTTAACTTAATTCATCTGCTGTTATTTATTTTACAGCACCCTTTAATTCTGCGTATTTTTTTTTCTCCTTTTTATATCTTTGTGACGCATATATGTTTATAATTTTATGTAAATAAATGAATGATATACACAATTTATGCTATTCAAAAGTCATTGATGAATAATTGAAATGTTTCCTTTTAATACAAAAGTTTCACTTCTATAGTGTCTTCACGATACATACTGTTTTTTTATTAAATAGACGAAACTTCAGGAGCAGTCTCATATAAATTTAAAAAAAAAACATCGCCAAGACTAGAAAAATAAGTAATGAAGATTTTATTAAATCTATTTAAAAGACATTCTACTTGAACATGTTTTGTATTCTTTCGATCACATAAAAAAGTTAAATAATAATATTTACAAACAGTAAACAAAAATGCACAAAACAGCTTCTGAAATTGGGGCTTTACTCGTAATTCTTCGATACACTATGTCTTAGCATCGATTTTGAAAGGTATTATGTGGAATTTTTTTTAGTCTTTAGTCATTTTATTTTTTATTTTAAATTAAGAGTTGGGAGATGGGATGTGTGTTCGGTTGTCACTGTTACTTGTGAAATAATAACTCAGTAAATAAAACCTGCTTTACATTACCGCTAAAAGTCCATTACTGAAATTAGACCTCACCTATATATTGTTTCATAGGGGGATTTTGTCATTGCTGCCACACTTGGCAGACAGGCTGGCAACCACAGTTTTTTTTATAATTTTGACTTGTTATCAGGAAGATGCTGCTGCCTAGCTCCTGTTCCAATTTCTCTCTGTCGCTTCTTGCGACACCCACAGGACGATATGAGGTGGTGGATATTCTTATACAGCCACTACACGAGAAATACAAGTAATAGATGCATGTTTTTAATATACTTATGAAATATTAAAATGAAATAAAAACTATTATATAAAGTTCTTGTAAAAAATTTGCTATAAGTAGGACTTTTTTAAGAATATTTATGA
Source organism: Parnassius orleans (assembly GCA_029286625.1). Lineage (NCBI taxonomy): Eukaryota > Metazoa > Arthropoda > Insecta > Lepidoptera > Papilionidae > Parnassius > Parnassius orleans. The sequence goes on from JAGSMP010000092.1 coordinate 2,466,640, forward strand.
ATTTGAACTATGTGAAGACTTAGATGTATTAAATATGTAAAAATAAGGTTATTATACACGTGCATAGGTATATCGCAAGATCTGCACGTTTGTACTTGCAATAAACTGCCGATTAGAGTAACGTGATAGAACGTGATTCAAAGTTTCTCGCATAAGAAAATTGTCTTATAATTTAATCACAGCTATTTGATATAGCAATTTCATAATTTATAAAAGGTTGATAGCAAATACTAAGCTTCCGCTGTCCGTCCGTCCGTCGGTCCGTCCGTCTGCCAGCGGGCTGTATCTTATGATCCGTAATAGGTAGACAGTTGAAATTTTCACATAATGTGTATTTCTGTTGCCGCTATAACAACAAATAATAAAAATTAAGGCTTTAAGAAGCCTGAATGACCTTGATGAAACGGTGACCGCAGAGATTTTAGCTGACGTCAACACCGTCTAACGAGCTAACGACTACTTTCTGTATTACTTAGAAAAGTGCAAAGATTAATAGACTGCAGAGGTGACAAGTATATAAGTGATATACTGCCTATTATGCTTGCGCGTCACTGAGAGTTATGTCGCGGTTAAACATCTTCAATTGCACGATGTGGTGCTGTACTTTCGTCCGGTAGGCATCACGAGCTATCAAGTGTTTAAGTTTTAAGTTAGTTAGTAGAAGAAGCCAGCCTATCCATACGTCCCACTGGGCACAGCCTCCTCTCATTTCTGAGAGGGTTTGCAAGGAAATGTCCGCCGCGCTGCCCCAATGCGTATTGGCGAACTTCACATGTCTTCGAAATATATATTTTTGATTTCTCAGACATGCAGGTTTCCTCACGATGTTTTCTTCACCGCCGAGCACGTGGTAATTTCTCAAACACAATTTCATTGGTGCCGAGGATCGAACCCGTTGTCGCGTACTGTGTAACTTACAGCGAGCGCAACCATCTGAGCTACCACGGCCTCAAGTTTTAAGTGCGTAAGAGTTTTATTATATTCGTTGAATAGTATTTATCTATGTCGTATTAGTAGCTCTGGGTCTGCCCTCGCTAAATTCTCCTGGGTTTGATCCCGGCAGCACCAATGAAATTTTAATTGCAATTTTAAGTGCTGATTTAGCACGTGCTCGGCGGTGAAGGAAAACATCGTGAGAAAACCTGCATACGTCTGAGGAATAAGAAAAAAAATTCGAAGACATGTGAAGTTCGCCAACACTCATTGTGTTGCCCTAAAACCCTTCAGAAGTAAGAGGAGGCCTGAGCCAAGCATAGCGACTTACATAGCCTGTAAGTCGCTATCCTCTGTAAGACGCATCCCGACGTCTTAACAATTTAGCGATACTTCGTGTACCTAGGTTCGGATACCGGCGAACGACATCTAAAATGCGCTCCTCGGAGTGAACAGTCATTTGACTTCCACCTCCTGCCGCTACTGGAGCAATGGGCCGATTTTCCAACACTCGCTGAAATGCTGCTGTTATCAGACGAGAGTCAGCTGCGTCGAGCGGTCGGGAATTTCTCTCGGTAAATTCGTAATGCACGCGAAGCATTCCCGCGAGCTTCTCCAACATTAACATTAACATTAAGGCACATTAACATGTTGCCGTATTCACGAGCACTATAAACGTACGCGTTAGGCATTATTAAAACAAAAAAGAAACACAAACGTAACAAAACAAGAATAACACGTAATAAGTAGGCCAATGGTAATAACAATAAGTATTTAATAAAAATTGAACTGTCGCTTGCATGCGTGTTCAAAGTCAACACGGAACTGTCTCAAAACTAAAATCAATAATTAATCCCACAAACTGAAGCCTACACTTTGAACATTTCCACAGACCGTCAAATGTTATGACATTGTAAACTTTTATTTTATAAGTTTAGTTTCCATATGATCCCTACGACTACTCTTTCATATGGAATTTAGAAGAAGTTGTAATTTTTTAATACAATTAGACAATCAATTGTACCCTGACGAAACAAAGTTCGTTACTACAAAATGATATTGAAATTAATAAACGTACTTACTTGGGTTTGGTTATCTTTGATTTTGTACAAGAAAATAGAAAAAATGGTATTGAATAATTTAATAGTTAAAATCAATTCCAATTATGATCGACAGGTAATTAATCTAAAAAATAATTATTTTACTTTACTTTTATTGACTTTCCGTTTTAATCCATCCACTTTGATTTGAAAAAGGTACGTCAAAACTATTAAAAATTACTTGCAAGTTTTATTGTAATTGCCGCCTCTAATTCTTATGTCGCTTGCAAACAAATCTTAGTAGGTAAATTTAATTCCATATGTTGGCGCTGACGCGAGGTGACACACAGTCGGCGGCGGCAGCAGCGGTATGAAGGGGTGTGACGGGGAATGCTCGCCAGTATTACTGCGCGCGCACGCTATTGGTCTCATTCTTCCCGCGCTTTGAAAAGGATGTTTCCAAATGTACAGTCGCACACACAGCTTTTCTTTGCACGACGCGCGACGATGGTTTTAAAAGGAAGGAAAGAAAAATTATTTATATCTATTGTTTTATGAGTGAACTAGTGAACGAAAAGGTAAATAGAAGAATGAAATGCAGTGCAAAGTTAAATGTATTGAGGAAGAATACCGAAAAAATTACCATGTGGTCAACCTGATGACGAAACATTTATCATTGCATTGATGATGATGATTCTGATGAGTGATGATGAAGTAGCATCCAGTAACACCAATACACCATCGACATTTGGCTTCCATGTTCCATGTTCCAATGGTATAATGGACAGCGTGTCACCCTTAGCTTAAGTTTTCTTGTTATAAACTACTCTTTATTTTACGATAGAAATAAAAATAATGCTCAAGCAAACATTATCCATTTTGAATTTCAACCTCTTCCAAAGTTCTAAGTAGCTAGTAAAGTACCTATTATGATTCTACAATAAAACCATTAATTACTATTATAATATTATAACAACAGCCTAGTACCATGTAGTACTTTAGAACGCGACTGTACCCATGCACACACCCTCCACTATCGCTCAGCGTTCTTTTACGTGACGTTGAGTTTGGCTTCGACGGATATTGACCCTAGTCAGCTGATTTTATGGTTTATTTATTTTTAAATTTTGCTGCTTTAATGTTTAAGTATTTTTATGTTTTATTTTAATGAAATTAACGTTTTATTTAACACGATGATTTATACTAACACGATGGAGCGTGAATAAAGCTAATAAAACGTTGTGAAAAGATGATTTTTTTTTCATCAGGATCGATTTTATATTTCACCCATCATCTAAGATATAGTTAGTACTGTCGTCTGTCTTCGTTTTCGGGAGCGTTTCAAAAATACCCTGTATATATTACAGTTGTTTACGAAAATAAGGTACCTATTTATACATCGCATCCCACCAAGAATTTCTAATGTAAGCTACACTGTGAAAATAACTGTAAACAATTGAATAACAAAATAATGAAAATCTTTGTAAATACTTGCTTAACAACATTTAACCGTAATAAAACAGAACAAGATAGTCTTCGGCAAGAAAGTAAAAATAAAGATTTTCGATTAATTTTGCAATATCTTAACAGCCGGGTCAGCGCGCGATTCAGATCCGTCTAGAGACGCTTAATATCAGCGAGCACTGTCAAATCGAATAGGAGTGACAGAAAAAGCACTACTTTTTATAGAAGTGCAAAATAAATTATTTAAATTAAAGTAAAATCACTTTATTAAGAATCAAAATAGCCCAATAGCCTTATTAACACGTGACACATAATTGTACTCATTATACTCAACATTATTTTATGGAATTCCCAGAAAGTTGAAAATCTAAGTATTTTCAGAAGCTACTTTGCAATTATTCTATTGAGTGAATTTTGTGGAATCTTATTTTGAAAACCGTCACCTGAAATACGCTCAATTGTAAGTACAATTTTTTTCGATAACGATGTGAAATCACAAAACGATCCCCATGCAGATCAATTTAGCTCTATTCAGCCTCTTAATATGGACATACCTCGGGATTCAGAGATTTAAAAGTTTTATGCTTAGATACTGAAAAATATAATATAATATTATTACTGTCCCGTGTAAGACAACCTTTATTCTTATATACATTTTTCCATCACACGATTTTTATGGCTGGTTAGAAAAATAATATCTACGTAAAAACCTTCACATTGTAAATTATTTTTTAATCTTCTGCCAGCGCTAACTACAATTAAACCTGATGGTAAGTGGTTATGTAACCTAAGATGGTGAAGCGCACTGACTTAACAAAAGCGTATTCACTCTTGCCTAATAGTAGTAGGTAAGTATTATTTGTTTTGTCCATGTTCATCTTAAGACCTATCCGCTAAGAGGCACTTTTGAGGTCATTGAACATAGTGCTTAGATCTTTCAGCGATTCTGCCATAAGGACAATATCGTCGGCAAATCGAAGGTGAGTGATGTACTCGCCGTTGATGTTATTACCGTATCCTTTCCAGTCCAGTAGCTTGAAAACGTCTTCCAATTCAGCGGTGAATAGTTTCGGGGATATAACGTCACCCTGTTTTACACCTCTCTGCAGTTGGATAGGTTTCGTACTCTGGTTCTGTACTCGGATAGCCATCGTAACCCTACTGTACAAACAGTTCAGCAATTCGATATACCGACAGTCAACTTGACATCGCTGAAGGGACTGCAGCACCGCCCAAGTTTCGACGGAATCAAAGGCTTTCTCATAGTCCACATACGCGAGACATAGTGGAAAATTGTACTCCTCAGTCTTCTGTACAATTTGCCGGAGGGTATGTATGTGGTCTATGGTGCTAAAGCCTTTTCGGAAACCGGCTTGTTCGGGAGGCTGGAAGTCGTCGAGTCTTCATGCGAGACGATTCGTAATGACTCTCGAAAACAGCACTTAGACGCGGCTCAGAAGAGAAATCGGTCTGTAGTTCTTCAAGAGAGCGTTGTCGCTTTTCTTGAAGAGAAGAAAAAGACCACCGCACCTCTGCTCCACGCCTCCGGTGTACTGCCACCATGGAGGATGGAATTAAAGAGCTTCCGAAGGACTTCAAGTACCGGTTTTCCACTCGCTTTCAGAAGCTCCGCTGTAATTCCATCCTCGCATGGGGCCTTGCCATTTTTAAGGTGCTGGAGAGCCATTCTAATCTCGCTCAGACTGACTTCCAAAATATCATCGGAATAGTGTCGGATAAGATTTGCTCTTGGACCGTTACTCACACTTACGTGTGGCTCCAACGATGATGTGTACAGCTGCCCATAGAAGCTTTCAATCTCACTCAAAATCTCAGGTGTCCCGGAAACGACGCTACCACACTCGGTCTTCAGCTTTGACAGTTGGCTCTTTCTGGCAGACAGATCTCTAGCAAAGACTTTGGAGCACTAGTTCCGCTCAATCGCTTCTTCAATACGATCTGTATTGAAGTTGCGTAAGGCCCACTGCATGCATTTGGAGATCTGTCTGTTCAGTTGTTTGTATGCTGTCAAATCTACTGAAGACTACAGCTTCATTTCCCGTCTAACAGCTATGGGATTAAAAGTGTGATCGGAGAATTTTTGTGTTGTTCTGCGGCTCTTGCAGGACTTAGCTCCGACCGCATGGACATTTTCCACAAGCTTGTCATTCATATCGTCCACTTCATTGTAATCTTCTAGGCACTGAAAACGATTTTGTAACTCGAGCTGAAAGCTTTCGGGGCTTTGGATGAGAGCACGAGGGGGACGGAGCGTTGATTTTACTAAACGAGACATCTCCAACTTAACGTTTAGGTTCAGTGTGCCTCTCACCATTCGGCAATCGCTGCTAGTTTTCACCCTCTCGATGACTGAGAAATCACTGAATAGTTGTAGTCTGGTCGTCATTATGAATTCAATATCATTTTTGTCGAACCGTCGGGGCTCGACCAGGTCCACTTTCATGGGGCCGCTTCTGGAAAAAGAGTTCATCATAAAGAGTCCCTTTTCTCCATGAAGTCGGCCAGCTGCTGGCCCTTGTTTCGTTGCACTATTCCAAATCAGGGATGCCCGATCTGAATCGATTTCCTGGAAGATCGATTCATGGTCATACGATCTACCGATTTTTAATCGATTCAAGGGAATGCGATCTTCACCCAGATCGAATCGTATGCCTATAAGATCATATCAAAAATCGTATCAATTAAAACCTAAACATCAACTGAACTGTAACGTACTAACATACGAACCAATCTTTGCATACCTATCGTATTGCCGTGGTGGCACAGAATAACTAAAAAAAGTAAGATTACCTACCACACATTGAATGAGAGTAGCTTCGAGTTACATCAAAAGCTGAAATGTATGAAATATGATGGTAGGTATGATAATATATCGTTTATTTTATTATCAGGTACATATGTTAGTGTTATTTGATCTTTCATTCTTTATATTATTGCGATACCAAAAGCTAAGCTGTCCTGTGAGTGTAAACTATTATTTTAAAATATTTTTAATATGGCTCCGCCAACCAAATCAAACGTTTGGTTTTTTTAAATTAAATGACATTGAATTTATAATGTAAAACCTGTTTTATACTTTTCAAAATAATAATTTGAAAACTCAATAGGTACCGTAATAGGCATTGTTAAAATAAATAATATTGCATGCATACTGTGCTTTTTTTATTTTTATAAAATTACGATACCATTTTCAGAGATCGAATAAGATCGATTCAATGCAATATGATTAAATCGTGAATCGATTCACGAGGTTACGATCCATTACAATCCAGAAGATCGATTCAAAACAAAAAATCGGGCATTCCTATTCCAAATGTATATATTATAATTAAATGTAATTAAACTTTGAAAAAATATTTTGAATTTGTATATAAAACACGAAGAAACTTTTCCTCGGCCTTTTATTATGATTATTTTAATGGGATTGCCTATTTTCACCTGTGATAAAAGTACTTATGAATTATGAAATATTTTTATGGCAGGAGGATCAAAAAATCTGTTTTAAAGATTTCAAACTCTAGTAACTAAAAAACAACATCTCGGTAATGCATTTCTTGAAATAATTGTCCATACTCACCTCGCTGGGTAAGCAGGATAAATTGCACAGAGCCGAGATTTTCGCATTGGTAACACAACCTCCTATTATTAATCTGGGATTTGTGTCCAGTATTTTGCCTGCATAACTTGGTTGTGAAACTCATGCTACCTAATTGTCACTGCACGTGGTGCACTTTTTTTTTACGGACAAGGTTCCGACGACTGAGTAAAAGCACAAAATGACCATTAAATCATTGATTTTCCCTTACCTCACACACAAAAGTCATTTTATCAATCATCATTACATCAATGTAATTGATGATTTATCTGACACAACTTTTGTCAAAAAGCAGCGCACTACGTGCAGTGACACTCAGATAATGGTTCGTATATTATATTATTTCTCCTTACCCTTACATACCTTTACATATATATGTATATAAATATAATTCTCAGATTTATTAAGGAAAGTTTTATTAGTGACTCGTGATTTTTATGGAAAGAAATATCTAAATGGAATAAAGTTAAATCAATAAAACACTACACAGAATCGTTTTACAATTTGCAAAAGTCTCATTATTAAGTAAGTAAAATAAAAAGTATTTTATAAAATAATATCAAGTATTGAATTTATTTATAGCTTTGATTTAATTATCAATTACTGTTATAATAGAAGAAAAGATTTTAAAACTATGTTAAAAGTTTTAATCACTTTATTTGTTAGATAATAAAAATAGGATCCCTCTCAATAAAACAGAATGAACGGTCCAACGGAACACACCGCCGACCATCCTGCAGTGTGAGTGCTCTATGCCTGATGTGCGATTCACACAGTGCTCAGTACGCAAAGCACTCCTCCCTGAACATCCACAAGTCGAGTGGGCCTGATGGAATCCCGCCAATTGTGCTGAGGACGCGCTCCAGAGTTGGCACCGGTTCTAACGCGTCTTTTTCGGTACTCCTACTCCCTAGGCGTTGTCCCGAATTCATGGAAGACAGCTTGCGTGCACCCGATCCCCAAAAAAGGTAACCGCTCTGATCCGTCCAATTACAGGCCTATCGCCATCACCTCCTTGTTCTCAAAAATAATGAAGTCCATTATTAACTGCCAGCTCATGCGGTACCTTGAGGAGCACCAGCTGATTAGTGACTGCCAGTACGGTTTCCGTCGGGGTCGCTCAGCTGGTGATCTTCTTGTTTACCTAACACATAGATGGGCACAGGCGATCGAGTCCAAGGGGGAGGCATTGGCCGTTAGTTTGGACATAGCGAAGGCCTTCGATCGGGTCTGGCACAAAGCGCTTCTTTCGAAGCTTCCTTCCTATGGGCTTCTGAGAAATTGTGCAATTGATCACCAGTTTTCTGGCTGATCGAGCATCAAGGTCGTAGTAGATGCGTGCTCCGATTACAAGACTATTAACGCTGGTGTTCCACAGGGCTGCGTGCTATCACCAACGTTGTTTCTGCATATCAATGATATGTTGCAAACCGGTAACATTCATTGCTATGCGGATGACAGCACTGGTGATGTCTCTATACACTGGCATGCCAATATTTCTCGGGAAAACGTCGAGTACCGGAACAAACTTGTGTCTGAAGTCGAGACTTTGTTAAACACGACTAAATCTAGTCCAGTTCAACCCCAGAAGACACAAGTTTGCGTGTTTACTAAAAGAAACCCTTTGTCGTATCTCCTCAGTTTCAAGACACTTTGTTGCCTCAGCCAGTATCGGAATCCTCGGCGTTGACATATCGAGTGACGCAGTTTCGTGGTCACTTGGAAGAGAAGGCCAAATTAGCCTCTAAAAGCTTGGCGTGCTCAGTAGAGCGGGCAGTATTTCATGCCGGCACACCGCCTGCAACTTTACAAGGCGCAGGTTCGGCCTCTCATGGAATACTGTTCCCATCTCTGGGCAGGCCCCCAGTGCCAGCTCCTTCCACTTGACCGCATTCAGCGCAGAGCGGATCGAATCGTCGACGACCGAGTTCTTTCCGATCGGCTTGACTCACTAGCACTGCGCAGAGATGTTGCATCTCTTTGCGTATTTTATCGCATGTACCACGGGGAGTGCTCTGAGGAATTGTTCGGACTAATTCCAGTCGCTCAATTTCACCATCGCACATCGCGACAAAACTCGCGATACCATCCATACCATCTGGATGATTGTCGGTCCACCACTGTGCGATTAAGAAGAAGTTTTCTTCCTCGCACAACTTCCTTGTGGAACGGATTACCACCAGAGATTTTTCCTGATGACCTTCAATAAAAGAGCCTACTCCTTTTTAAAAGGCCGGCAACGCATCTGCAATTCTCCTGGTGTTGCAGTTGTTCATGGGCGGCGGTAGTCACTTAACATCAGGTGAACCGCATGTTCGTTTGTCCCCTCTTCTATAAAAAAAAAAAAAACGTGATGGATGAAATCGTTGTAATTGAGGCGTCTATTGCTCCTTCCGCGGCACTAAGAAAAATCAAATTGTCGTAACCGAAACCATTTGTCTTTCCAAAAGATATTTTTTACATTTCTGCCTTCATAGGCTTAACTATATGTAGGTATGACCACCGACGTTTAAATGAAAATCAATGTCAATAAAATGCTTACAAGATTAATCAGATAGGTATTAAAAATGTCAGTAGAATGTTTGCGAAGTAATAGGACTATCATTTCATATCGTTTTGAGTGTCGTACATTGATAAAAAATGTTACAGTTATACATTTTATGTGGTCATGCTTCAGTGATATTATGGTTGTAGCACAATTTTCGTTTTTAAAATATGTAATATTTTGTGGTTTGAATTAAACACGCGATCTTGATCAAGAAGTTTATTGATGACTGTCCTACATAAATCAGTAACTTAACTTATATAATAGCATTGTAATACTACTTCACTTCGGGGGTGGGTAAAAAAAAGGGAAAAAGAAAGTTCAGCATACTTAACACATAAGCACAAACAGGTTACAGTTTGTTTCTAAAACATTGCCTACTCAATGAGCCTTTTTGTCCTATCCTAATATACTATATCTACTTTATTATTTCTAAAAATCTCAACATTTGTTCCTTAATCTTCCAAGACTTTAATAGGTCCATCAAAAATACAATCTAATTTACGAACACATTCATTTTTAGTTAAAATAAATTCATCCTCATCATAGAATACAGGGTTACATGTTTTATCATATTTGTTTTTACTTATTTCTTTACAAGCTATCAAATTATGTCTTGCATCTCTTAAGGCTACCTGTAACTTATATTTTAAATCTAAACAATAATTATCAGAATTATAAAGTGGTTCCACCACGTCTTGCTTCAAATTATTAGGCAAACGACATGGCCTGCCAATACAAGTTCAAATGATATTCGCAACGGAAATTTACCATATACAATATTTTCATTTAGTTTTCGAAAATCAATTACTAAACGCCATTTTTGACAACCATCAGATTTTTTGGGAATTAGTAGTATGGGACTAGACCATTCACTAGTAGATTCTTCTATAATATCATATTTAAGCATTTTTGTCATCTGTTTATTTATTTCAGGCTTTAAAGCTTGTGGAAATGGTATGGTTTCATGTAAATAGGATTGATGTTATTTTTCAGTTGTATAATTTGTTCACAAATATTTGTAGTTTCTAACTTACCGTCGTGTAAAAAGAAAATGTCTGAATATTTAGTGCAAATCTTTTCTGTAGATTGCTTTTCTTCTTCATTCAAATGTTTCCATTCTAATAAAGATAATAAGATATCACTTCTTTCTGAACTACTTTTGTTTTGGCCAAATTTGAAAGCGTTAAAATCTTCTAAAAGTTCTACGTTTAACATGAAATCATTCAAATTTACTTCTTCTTCCCTGGTATTTAAAATATTTATTGGTACTCTTTTATTTTTTGGTCGAACAATAGTACCTACTAAAAAAATGTCCTTCATTATTTCCTTTGCGCTAACAAAACAATCGTCTTTTGCTTCCGTATTCAAGTACACAAAATGAATTGATTCACTTCGAGGCGGTACTAATAATGAATTACTGTAATGAGGTTTGTCATAAATTGGCAAAACACAATTCACTCGTCCTATCCGTAACGTTAGTAAATTTTTGTTTAAGCCAATATTGGCTCCGTACTTGTTCATAAATTCTAATCCTAATATTCCATCGACGGTTATAGGTAGATTTTTGAAAATGTGAAATTCGTTATGGAATTTATTGTCTCTAGAAGCATACATATCCAATTCTACATATCCGGAAGAACAAATCTTACCTCCAATTCCATTAACAACCACCAAATTATCTTTAAGAACACAAGCTGACCTTGGAAGTACTTCTTCCTTAATAACCGAAATGGATGCTCCAGTATCTATCAATAACACAAGTTTCATACCATGAATGTGAAAATTCACAAACTTAGAGTTACCTCCAAATGAAAAAATTAAATTATTGAGAACGAAAAAACTAATTGTTATCTATCACATTAGGTTTTTGCTTCATATTATCACCAGCTCGTTCTTTGTTGTCGTTACTTTGAGCTGCAAAAACATTTTTGTTGTAAGATCCCTGATTGCCACGTCTATTATAATGATAATTTGATCTGTAGTACTGTCCTCTACCACGCGGCGCATATTGAAAAGGCCTCTAATTTCTATTTAAATAATTACTTTAATTATTTTGATAATTACCCCTACTGGTGCTGCAATTTTGACGTCCACGGCCCCTGTTTTGTCCTTGATATCTAGAAAAACGGTTATTGAACCTACCTCTAGTCATCTTCATCACCCCAGCAGTCCCGGAACTGGACGACAATGGTCTGATCTCGTCCTTGGCCGCCTGAATTGCGTCCTTGAGCAAGGAGTAGTTACGAGATGCGATGATTGTGCTGAGCCTTTCTTTCACTTTTAAGACCATCTGTAAATTTTTTAATTATCATTTTTTCATTAATAGGTTTTAGGACTGCGCATTTTGTTGCGTCTCCCTCAGCCTGTGAAATAGTCAACTCTGTTAGCAGTTTTACGAGTTGAGACCCGTATTCATCAACTGATCTAAATCCCTGGTTCAAGGACTGAATTTGTTTATGTATAGCCGTGTAAGAAACTTTTATCAATAGTTTTTCTCTAAAATCTTTAATCATACTACTAACTGACACATAATTATGAGCAACGCGTAGCTTAGCGTTTTCTGATAATCTCCCTTTTAAAACAATTTGCATTGATGCAGTGGAAATGTATGCATATCTGCATACATTTCCACTGCATATCTGCATACATTTCCACTGCATATCTGCATACATTTCCACTGCATATCTGCATACATTTCCACTGCATCAATCAATCGTTTCGTAGTATCTTCCTTATTATCTAAAATAGGTATCAACCCACACGCTGTTTTAATATCAAAATCCATTATTTTTATACTTATTTCACAACTAAACAATTCAAAACCAGGCAAAGTACATAATCGAGATATTTCGGAATATAAAGACCAAATTTTTTCGTATGTACTCGTAATTAAATTAACTTCCGATTGTTTTCGACTTAAAGTAGAAAATAAAAATAACTATGTGGAGCTAACATAAAAGCCAAGCAAAAAAAGTAGAGTTCGTAGGGTATAAATGAAATAAAATCCATGTATTTCTTTGACAATTTCGTTTATCAAATATCATTTTTATTAAATATGCTATCGTTTCGCAATGAAGTTCCTCTTATCTGAGAAGAAAAGGTGAAAGAAACTCCGGAGTTATCCTCTTAAGTTAATAGAATGGAAAACGATAACAGACCTATCAAACTGAAGTATGCTTTATGATGTACTCAAAAAAAGGACAATAAAATTTTGAGCTTATCGGTATATAGTATTGGTGGAGAGGGGGTGAACCGTGTAGACCAGACCAAAAAGTGGCCAAAGCGGCAAATTATCTTTATATTAGTTCTAGCTTTTCGTTCTTAATTTTATAAGGTTATATTATAAATTTACATCCATTTGTTTTCTAAAAAGTTACACACAATATTGAAAAAAACTGTAGTAAAAGTGATATTAAGTATATATATATACGTTCGATATTCTTTGATAAAATATTCTATGACTATAACAATTTGCTCTTTGTCGCAAGTGCTAGGTCCAATTTGTGAGGAATATTTCCATGACAGACTGAAGACATTACTTGCCATAATTTCCTTGGCTCACGCTCAGGAAAATTGCAGACCATAGTTATATATATTTGTTTTGATTAACCGCCAACCAACGTGTGTTATTAGGGCGAAATGAATGAGAAAGCTGGCATTTTATGACGTTAATTTTCTTAGCAATTTAGAAAAAAATACGTATCACGTATAAATCATAAACAATCTTATTTGGCAAACTAATAAATGTCGTACACTTATTTTCTCATTTTCTACTGGTTGTAATCGGAGAGTCCCCCAGAATATATCATCATTCCGTTCCCTTATTCGTTCTCGACATGCATATCGTACATTCAAATACGAAACGAGTACCCCTTTAAGAATTCTATCGAGACAAGATGGTCGTAGCTGCTGTATCAGGTTATCATTATGATTGCGTGTTCAAGTTTTGGGTTACGATTGAATTTTCTTTTGAGGCCACTTACAATTTCATGACTCGTTATCTCGTTTTAACTTGGTCACCTGATATTTTGTGCATACTTTTATTTTTTCCGAACCAGTGGTATAGTTTAAATGACTTTCAATAAGTATTCTTGTAATCTATATTGAATAAAAACGATTTTATTCTATAAATAAATACATAGCAACATTATATAGTGTGCACGCGTGGTCCTTCCCCGGTCGAGCCATTCGTGATGAAGCCGTGAAACACTGTACCGTGGCTCTAATATGTATTTAAAACAATTCTTACAACTATATTTTTACCCTTTAAATTACCCTTTAAATTGTTCTTTAATTTTGTTCAGGAGCCAGATTTAATAATCACTGAGTCACATAATCGCCGAGTTAGTAAGTCAAATGGCCGGTCTGCAAATGGGGAAAGTTTTAACTACTTGTAAATTTCGTAGAATCATGTATCTATGCCTTACAACAACAAATAAAAGTTATTCAACGCTAAAAACAATCAAAATGTTATGTGGATTAGACATTTATTTAAAGTTTTGTGGGGAGAGCGATTATGCCTGTAACACCATGGGTTGGGCAAGTACCACACTCGCAATGAATACCAGCGTGAAACAGCTGTATAGTGCCGCAGTTTCGTATAATACCGAGAACCTGAGAACGTATGTAAGTGGATTTGGATTTTTACAAAAAAACACTCTCTAGAGCAACTGTAAACAATATTATTACGGACCAAGTGTGGCTGAAACATATTAGAATCCATAAGAAAACATGTATAGCTGAAAGCAGCTGAGGGAACCTTGTACAAACAAGGTTCCCTCAGTTTATATAGGGTCATGCAAACAAAAACCGTCTTTGTTAAAAAAGAGGAAAATTTATATGATAGTCAGGGTTTTATCCGAGTTTAAAATTCGATTTTTTAGTACGTAGATGTTTTTATATTTGTTCACCAATTTCCTTGAAATGGCTGATGCTATTTTAATTATTCTTTTCTTATTAAATAGGTTATATACTTCAGAGCGATCTCATATAAATAAAAAACATCCCCAAGACTAGAAAAATAAGGAATGAAGATTTTATTAAATCTATTTAAAAGACATTCTACTTGAACATGTTGTGTATTCCTTCGACCACATAAAAGGGTAAAATAATTATATTTACAAATAGTAAAAAAAAATTAAATAATTTCCACAAAATACCTTCTGAAATTGGAAATTTACTCGTAAGTCTTCGATACCTTATATCTTAGCATCGATTCCGAAAGGTATTATGTGGATTTTTAAATTAGGTATATAAAGTATATATAAATGGTTTGAATGAAATATGTATGAATGATTTAGACCTGAAGACTGTATGGAATAATGTTAAGAAAGTTTTGGTGGATGCCACCGAAGTATGTGGTAAGTAAGAGAACGAATGAAAGGAAAAATAATACGTTGTGGTGGGATGATGAGATTCGGATGGAAGTTGAAGCAAAGAAGAGAGCATGGATAGATTTACTGGCAAGCAAAGCTGGTAATTCTGGCGGTATGAATGATGAGATTGAAAGAAAAAGGCAGACTTTAGACTTATAAATAAGAGAGTAATAGAAGTTGTTGAAAGGAAAAGCAAGAAAGAACGGATAAGAATTATAGAAGGATATCTGATAACTTCCAGGCAAATATTAAAATGTTCTGGAAACTCGTAAGAACTGCTAGGGAAATTCAAAACAGCCTAGAATGAATGCTATACGAGACGAGAATGGCTGTATGCTGAATGATGAAGTTTCAATTTAAAAGATGGAAGGTATACTTTGAAAGCGTGTTTATGAGTAAAGGGTCGTCTGAATTAAGTGAAAAAGAAATTCCGAAAGAAGTGGAGAGAGGTAGGGAGATAAGTGTAGATGAAATAATGAAAGCAATGAAAAGCATGAAAGCAGGTAAGGCAGCCGGATATGATAGAGTATCACTCGAAATGCTAAGGGCTGGAGAGGGAGTGGTGGCAGGCCTGCTGTACACCTTGTTTAATTTATGTTGGGAACTGAAGCGGGTACCGGAAGACTGGTGTAAAGCCGTTATAGTCCCAATATATAAAGGAAAAGGGTCACAACAGGACTGTAAAAACTACCGTGGTATCAGCTTGCTTAGCATTGTGGGTAAACTGTATGCTAAGGTGTTAATTGAAAGAGTTATGGAAGAAACTGATGGAAAAATTTGGGATGTGCAAGCTGGATTTAGAAAGGAATGGGTGTACGGATCAAGTATTTTCCATGCGCATGATTGGAGAAGTTTTGGCCAAAACCAGAAAGTTTTTGTGCTTTCATGGACTTGGAAAGGCTTATGACAGAGTGGACAGGAATGTGTTATGGCGAACACTGAACTCATTTGGGTTGAGCGCTGGTTTGATACAGGCATTGAAGTCTCTCTATAGGGACTCTAGTGCTTGTGTCAGGATCAACAGGGCCTACTCGGACTGGTTTGGCATCCAAAAGGTGTCAGACAGGGCTGTGTAGCTTCCCTGGCTGTATAACCTATTTATGGACAGTTGTTTGCAAACTTTGAAAGTTGAAGAATGTGGGTTGAGAATGGGTGAGTTAACCATCAAATGCGTTTTGTACGCCGATGATCAAGTCATATTTGCATCGTCGGCGGCCGAGTTGCAAATGATGGTTACTTTAATGAACTGGTCATTAAAAGAAAGAAGTATGAAAGTGAACGCAAGTAAGACGAAAGTGATGGTTTTGAAAGAGAAGAAAGTAGAACGTTATGTGCAATAAGAATAGAAGGGGAGTTGATTGAGCAAGTGGATGAGTTTGTATATTTGGGATGTTTATTTAGCAGGGATGGTAGATATGATAAGGATATAGAACGACGAGTGAACGCAGGAAATAGAGTGAATGGGGCTCTACATGCTATTGTGAAAAGTCAGAATGTGTCAAAAGGCACGTTTGGCAATTCACAATGCTGTGTTAGTCCTACTTTAATGTATGGTAGTGAAAGTTGGGTCTGGCAGAAGAAGCATGAGAGTGAAGAAGCATGAGAGTGAAGAAGCATGAGAGTGAAGAAGCATGAGAGTGAAGAAGCATGAGAGTGAAGAAGCATGAGAGTGAAGAAGCATGAGA
This sequence comes from Parnassius orleans, assembly GCA_029286625.1. NCBI lineage: Eukaryota > Metazoa > Arthropoda > Insecta > Lepidoptera > Papilionidae > Parnassius > Parnassius orleans. The sequence continues at coordinate 2,483,301 of JAGSMP010000092.1, forward strand.
GTGAAGAAGCATGAGAGTGAAGAAGCATGAGAGTGAAGAAGCATGAGAGTGAAGAAGCATGAGAGTGAAGAAGCATGAGAGTAGAATAAATGCTGTAGAAATGCGGTCATTAAGGAGTATGCTAGGGCTGAATCTGAATGACAGGGTGAGAAATAGTGTGATAAGAGAAAAGTGTGGTTTGCAAGATGACGTTGTGACCAGGATTAAGAAAGGAATGCTTCGGTGGTTTGGTCATGTAGAAAGGATGAACGAAGAAAGAGTGACAAAGCAAATTTATGCTGCTGAAGTGAACGGCAGAGTCGGAAAGGGACGCCCTAGAAGAAGGTTTATCGACCAAATTGGCGATATATTGGAAATGGGCCAGATTAGGAGTACCCTTAACCGACGAGCGTGTATGCGTAGATATATGGATGTAAAGGAGGCGAGAGAGGTGTGCCAGGATCGTGCCAAGTGGAAGTCCGTAGTCTCTGCCTACCTCTGGGTGAGGCGTGAGTGTTTATGTTATGTTTATGTTTATTATGGTTTGAATGAAATATGTATGAATGATTTCGACCTGAAGACTGTATGGAATAATGTTAAGAAAGTTTTGGTGGATGCAGCCACCGAAGTATGTGGTAAGTAAGAGAACGAATGAAAGGAAAAATAATACGTTGTGGTGGGATGATGAGATTCGGATGGAAGTTGAAGCAAAGAAGAGAGCATGGATAGATTTACTGGCAACCAAAGCTGGTAATTCTGGTATGAATGATTAGATTGATTAGATTGAAAAAAAAGGCAGTTTAGACTTATAAATAAGAGAGTAAAAGAAGTTGTTGAAAGGAAAAGCAAGAAAGAACGGATAAGAATTATAGAAGGATATCTGATAACTTCCAGGCAAATATTAAAATGTTCTGGAAACTCGTAAGAACTGCTAGGGAAATTCAAAACAGCCTAGAATGAATGCTATACGAGACGAGAATGGCTGTATGCTGAATGATGAAGTTTGAATTTAAAAGATGGAAGGTATACTTTGAAAGCGTGTTTATGAGTAAAGGGTCGTCTGAATTAAGTGAAAAGAAATTCCGAAAGAAGTGGAGAGAGGTAGGGAGAAGTGTAGATGAAATAATGAAAGCAATGAAAAGCATGAAAGCAGGTAAGGCAGCCGGATATGATAGAGTATCACTCGAAATGCTAAGGGCTGGAGAGGGAGGTGGTGGCGCCTGCTGTTCACCTTGTTTAATTTATGTTGGGAACTGAAGGGTACCGGAAGACTGGTGCAAAGCCGTTATAGTCCCAGTATATAGGAAAAGGGTCACAGCAGGACTGTAAAACTACTGTGTATCAGCTTGCTTAGCATTGTGGGTAAACTTTGAAGGTGTTAATTGAAAGAGTTATGGAAGAAACTGATGAAAAATTTGGGATGCAAGCTGGATTTAGAAAGGAATGGGTGTACGGATCAAGTATTTTCCATGCGCATGATTGCGGAGAAGTTTTTGGCCAAAACCAGAAAGTTTTTGTGCTTTCATGGACTTGGAAAGGCTTATGACAGAGTGGACAGGAATGTGTATGGCAAACACTTAACTCATTTGGTTTGAGCGCTGGTTTGATACAGGCATTGAAGTCTCTTTATAGGGACTCTAGTGCTTGTGTCAGGATCAACGGGTCTACTCGGACTGGTTTGGCATCCAAAAGGTGTCAGACAGGGCTGTGTAGCTTCCCTGGCTGTATAACCTATTTATGGACAGTTGTTTGCAAACTTTGAAAGTTGAAAATGTGGGTTGAGAATGGGTGAGTTAACCATCAAATGCCTTTTGTACGCCGATGATCAAGTCATATTTGCATCGTCGGCGGCCGAGTTACAATGATGGTTACTTTAACAACTGGTCATTAAAAGAAAGAGGTATGAAAAGAACGCAAGTGGACGAAAGTGATGGTTTTGAAAGAGAAGAAAGTAAAACGTTATGTGAAATAAGAATAGAAGGAGTTGATTGAGCAAGTGGATGAGTTTGTATATTTGGGATGTTTATTTAGCAGGGATGGTAGATATGATAAGGATATAGAACGACGAGTGAACGCAGGAAATAGAGTGAATGGGGCTCTACACGCTATTGTGAAGAGTCAGAATGTGTCAAAAGGCACGTTTGGCAATTCACAATGCTGTGTTAGTCCCTACTTTAATGTATGGTAGTGAAAGTTGGGTCTAGAAGAAGCATGAGAGTGAAGAAGCATGAGAGTAGAATAAATGCTGTAGAAATGCGGTCATTAAGGAGTATGCTAGGGCTGAATCTGAATGACAGGGTGAGAAATAGTGATAAGAAAGTGTGGTTTGCAAGATGACGTTGTGACCAGGATTAAGAAAGGAATGCTTCGGTTTGGTTGTAGAAAGAATGAACGAAGAGAGTGACAAAGCAAATTTATGCTGCAGAAGTGAACGGCAGAGTCAGAAAGGGACGCCCTAGACGAAGGTTTATCGACCAAATTGGCGATATATTGAAAATGGGCCAGATTAGAGTACCCTTAACTGACGAGCGTATGCGTAGATATATGGATGTAAAGGAGGCGAGAGGGTGTGCCAGGATCGTGCCAAATGGAAGTCCGTAGTCTCTGCCTACCCTTTGGGTGACAGGCGTGAGTGTTTATGTATGTTGTTATGTATATAAAGTATTTTTTTTTTTAAAGTTTAATTATACACATAGCAATTATTACTATAAGATGGGATGTGTGTTCGGTTGTCACCTTACTTGTGAAATAATAACTCAGGTATACAGTGCATGCTTTTGTAGTTTTTGTTAAATTAAAGAGATTTTATATATATATATATATATATATATATATATATATATATATATATATATATATATATATATATATATATATATATATATATATATATATATATATATAGTATGTGTATATATATATATATATACATACTATAAAGATAAGGAACATTTGCATACAAAACTTGGAGCTCGCGCATGTGACGCTCTTTAGGTAAAAATAGCTGAATATTTATTAGAAAACATTTCAGCTTTTCCTAGGTGACGCTAATAAATGTAAGGTAAAACCCGTTTTAGGAATGTTACCGTTTCGACATCAAAGTATCGATAATGTTGTTGAAAGTTACTAAGTTTGTAATGCTTTACGATATAATAATAGGGAATATGCATGCGTTTTATTGTATAAATCTATTTATTATGACCCCATCACCCAAAACCCTCATATAAACTTTTTAAGTCATGAATATGTCAGGGGTTCCATGCTGGCCTACCTTCCGGTGATCCTGTTATGGAATACGGGTACGCGACCCGGCTCCTCGAGCTACTGTTATTCTCTACCTTCCTGCCGAGATAACAGTATCCTTACACCTATGCTCCTACCCCAAACTTCTTTTTCCTTTCCCAAAATGGTAGCTTCCTCTACCAACAATAGCATACCCAAAGAGGGTTGGTGTCAGGCAGGCGGCCGACTGTAAAACTTCTGCCAAATCCCATGCAGTAAATGAATAGTACGAGTGGGATATGTGACAGGGCTAGGCGTACCTGCAGGCGACGCGCAGGGGCAGCACCCGGCTCCTGTGGGAAGTGGGCAGGGTTGTCGCACCTTACGGAGCGGGTGCGACGTAAGAGGCAAGCCGGAGAGAAGAATGTCAGAGTGAGGTTTGCACCTGTTACTTGTGTTTTCTTTAAATTTAAATCTATACATACTATTGTCCTTTCAGGGAATAAAGAAGTTATAACTTACTTTTTACGAACAGACTATTGACCATTTATTTCACAAACATACACAACTTAACAATTTTTAAATAAATGTAAAACATTAACGAGAGCCTGTATAATTATAGGATGTGGGGCATTCCATCTTAGTCCTCAGAATTGACAACGCATCTGTAGATTTCCTTGCTTGCCTAGCTAGATTGGATCGTTAAGTTCGTTTGTCAGTTTAAAAATATATATTTAAAAAAATCTAAAGCAAGTCTATAATCGAATCTGTTATTATAACATATACGTCAAACCATAAAATTTAAGTATTTTCCGGATTCCTCGCAAAAGGTTTGAAATAAATTGCTCCACTTTTCGTGCAAAAGCATAACCAACAGAGATAACAGAATCGATATTTTTTCATAAGCTCGGGACGTTTTTATATGAAAGAAAACATCATAACATCAAAACATTATACATAAGGTATTATTATAAAATATTAAACAACCGATCATTTGAACTATTAGGACTTGACGAAATATGGTATAGTGTTTATGGACTAAAATATAGGGTAATAGCTTTCATATTTATTTCCTTTATAATGTACAATAATTTGTTAAACAAACAATTTTTGTTAATGTTAGCTTTTGTAATGTTTTTATTTATTTTTTAAGAACGTGTCAATTCCAATAAAAATATGTAGTCTATGCTTAAGTCTAAAATCGAAAGTTATGAAAATCCATAATATACAAAACGATTTATTAGTATTATATGATTTTATTCAAGCAGAACTTTATATTTTGATTACACAAAGCTCTGAAAAGGTGTTTTCAATTAAATATATATTTGCTTTTATTACTGAAATTTTAGTTTAGTTTACGACTGACTGTTTTCCGCAACTCCACGTCTAAGCGCGTATTTTGCGTATGGGCAGGAATAATGTAATTATTCGAGCCATTAAATCTCCCCGAAGAAGTTCCTTTGATGTTGCAAACAACTTCGGGGAATGATCCCGGCGTACCGAAATGTTTAGCCCTGTATGCAGCGACCTCCGGACATGCTAGCAACTTGTAGGCCGCCGTTTCTTCCTCCCCCATACATGCCCTGCTCAGGCACTATCTGTAACACCTATGGTAAATAAATATTTGTTAAAGGAGCAATGTCCCGTGATAGCACTAGTTACTATGCTGATCTGTGGTTTGTTCAGTCTCATTAGAACCTTGGTTAAGTGACTGTTTATTTCTGGCAGTCTACTAGATTTTTCCAAAGATGAGCGTGTTGATTAGTGAAGTTTCAACGTACCAGTGAACGAACGTTATCAAAGGGGATTGGTATGATTGGTTCCGGCCCTACAGTGGTCAGAGCCGATCCTCTTCTGGCCAGTTTGTCTGCTGCATCATGCCTCTGAATCCACTGTGTCCCTTTATCCATTGCAGAGTCACATTGTTGTGTTTACATACCTCATTTAATCGTTGATGGCATTCATATATCAGTCCCGAGCTCAACACAATGCAACTCAGAGCTTGTAGTACCGCCATACTGTCGGTCAGTATTCTGATGGAGAAGTCTTTTACCTTCCTAGCATCTATTGCTATGTTCGCTTGGATGATACCCATACATTCCGCCTTAAAAACTGTGTTGTGGGTACCCAGTAGTGTATATTTGTAGATATTGAGGTCTTCAGAGAAAGTTTCAGATCCTACACCTTCATTTGTGTTAGGAACATCCGTGAAAACTCTTAGCTCTTTTGGGCTTAATCCCTCTGGCTGGCTGGTTTCATTTAATTGTATCTTATACTTCTTATCGAATACAAATTGTTCGGGGATCTTATCGTACTTGGCTTGTAAGATAGGAATTTTTGAGCAACTTTTTTTATAGAATAGGGTGACAAACGAGCACACAGTCCACCTGATGGTAAGTGGTTGCTGTGACCCATAGACATCTACATCTATCTTCATAAAGAATCAAAATGCAGATGCGTTGTCACCCGTGAGGACTAAGATGGAATGCCTCTTTTCCAGTAAAAAGGGTCTCCGGTTCTCTACACTCACCATACGAAACACAGCAGCGTTAAGCTGCTATTTTACGCTGGTATTCTGTGAGAGCGTGGTCCTTCCCCGGTCGAGCCGACCCATTCGTACTACAACTATACTACTAATATAGCTGCAGCATGGCTCTACCACGTAAAAAACTTCTATCAATTATACCTTACAATGAGGGTCTCTACTCTTACTTCAAAGATTTAGGGTCTTGAGTCAGCTAAAGTCGCTTCTTGTTGTATATGTAGATGAAGCGGGGTTAGCTGCAGCATAGCCTCTAAAGCTGCTGTTGGTGTAGTCCTTATGCAGCCTGTTGCAGCCATACATGCCAGTCTCTGGTAACGCTGAAGCTTCTTTATAGTGGTGGCTTCATTTGTTTTGGTCCACCATATTAGGGAGCCGTTTGTAATCATGGGCCGAATTACAGTTTTGCACAGGCACAGTATAATTTTTAGCGTCAGACCCAATCGTTTGCCAATCATGTTTCTGCATTGCCAGAAAGTTATACTAGCATTGTTGATTTTGTTTTCTATGTGTTTATTCCAGTTGAGTTTACTGTTCAAGGTAAGTCCTAAGTATTTTACCTCAGAGGATAGCTGGAGTTTTGTGCTGAAGAGACTTGGTAGGTGATAATTATTCAGCATTCGTTTTTGTGTGAACATTACTAAAACCGTTTTATTTGGATTAACGGTTAAGTCGTGTTCTTTGCACCAACTCTCCCCTATACGGAGAGCCGCTTGAGTCAGGTCGCACACCATGCTTGCTGTTTTTCCCGAGACCAGTATTGTCAGGTCATCTGCATAACCAATTGTATAGAAGTGATTGGCATTTAATTTGCTGATTAGTTCATTTATGACCATATTCCACAGGAGAGGTGAAAGAATCCCATCTTGTGGGCAGCGCTTCGTTATTTGGACTGCTTGAGATACACCAGCAATCTTTATTGTTTGTGAAATGAACATGTTTACTATCCAGTCAATCAGTGCTGGTTCAACTCTATGTCTACTTAGTGCAACTTTTATGATGTAGAAGTTCGTTCTCTCAAAAGCACCTTCTATATCTATGAAGGATCGTAAACATATTTCTTTGTTTTGGATGGCCCCTTCAATCTATGTTATTACCTAGTGAAGTGCAGATGCTGTTGACTTATCTAAGCTATAGGCGTGTTGTTTATCGTGTAGTGGTAAGCTCATTAGCGCCGACCCCCTTAAATCCTTTTCACACACCCTTTCCATCGTCTTTAGGAGAAAGGATATGAGGCTAATGGGTCTATAGGATTTTCGGTCCCTATAGTCGCTCTAACCTGGTTTGGTGGGTATGAACGTAACTTTCACTTCCCTCCATCACCTAGGAACATATCTGAAAACCAGACCAACTCTCATTATAGCAACAAGTCTGACTATGTATTAGGCCTTTACCTCCCCACTGTAGGAGTGCCGGGAAAATGCCGTCAGGTCCTGCCGCCTTCTAGGGAAGGAAACTGTGAATGGCCCAACGGATTTTATCCACTGTTACCACTCTCTGTGCTAAATTCCAGTCTTCGGTTGTTGGTATCACTGCATCTTCATGTCGGTTCACCCCCTGAGTTACACAGCAACCTAGGAAGTGCGTTTCAATTAGGATGCGTTGGATTTCATCCGGCAATTTTGAGTAGTTGCCATCGTTTTTTTTAAATAAATGGTTCCCGGCGTGTTCTGTTTAGCCAGGATTTTTCTTATCCGATTCGCTTGTTCACAGGTTTCTATGGTACATACCTGATACATTTTTTGTACTCAGACTTAGCTTTCTTGTACCAGTCTTCATCCATTGAGGTATTCATGATCCTATTTAGGGCTTTTCTTGCCTTCTTGCGTTTCCTATTTAGTTTTTTAACCCACCACGGTTGCTTTCACTCAGCAAGCCTTGATGGAGTGATTTCTGGACATGCTTCATAGTAGCTGTCTATTATGGCTCTAGTAACAGCTACTACCTGTTTTTCTAGGAGCTTATCCCCCCAAAACTCCCGAGCGAAGACGTTATCTTATGTAATGTACTTTGTTTTGTCAGTCTTGCGGGAATATCGACCTGTAGTACGAAGCAGATCCATATATTGTCTGAGCATGAAGCTTCTCTCGACACATGCCATCCCGTGATTAGTTTAGCTGCTCTTTCTGTTGCAAGTGTGAGGTCGATTATTGTGCGACTATATTTATTTATGAAAGTTGGTTCAGAACCTATGTTTAAAATGGTTAAGTTAGTGCTAAAGAGATATTCAACTAATACCGTACCTCGTACGTTGGGTTTTTCCATTCCCCAGAGGGGATGATGCGCGTTGGAGTCCATCCCGATCACAATCTCTAGTCCAGTCCTCTCGCAGAGGTTCACCAGCCAGACGAGGTCATGAGCGGGAGGTATGTCTTCCTTCGGCTTGTAGACCGAGGCGACTGCTAATCTTCCCTCCTGTGTATTTTGTATTGCTACAGCATACATGTCTCTGGAGCAGAAATCTGTTAATAGTTGTGCACAGATATATTTAGTAGTATAAATACACGCTCTAGGCTTGTTGTGCTCAGAGTTGTAGTAAAACTTACCTTTAGGTTGTTTAGGCCTTTTTTTTACCAGCCCCAACCCACCGCTCTTGGATTAAGGCTATGGCCGTCATTTGAGCCTCCAACCACTTGCGTAATTGAGCCGACGCAGTTTCGCTGTGTGACCAAGGGTCCTAAAAAGTACTCGAAATGTTGAGAATAATAAGTAAGTTAAAATTAACGCGATAAAATATGTAGATAACGTAGATGTCTATGGGCCACAGCATCCACTTACCATCAAGTAGACTGTATGCTCGTTTGTCACCCTCATTCTATAAAAAAGCATCCGTAAACTTCGTTTTATACATTTCGAAATTGGTGATTATCGCAACTTTTATATAATTAAGGGTAGCAAACGAGTACATAATTCACTTGATGGTAAATGAATGCTGTGGTCACAGACACCCACATGTCCTCAATTAAGAATCAGAATTCAAATGCGTTCTCACCCCTGAGAACTAAGATGGATTGCCTTGTTACCAGTAAAACCATATGTAATATGTTCACAACAATGACCATACGAAATACAGTAGTATTATACTGCTATTTACGCTGTTATTTTGTGACAAAGTAGTCTTTCTGCTTCAGAGCTTGCCCTTAGAGATCGATGTTTCACCTGTTTTGTATATTTATTTATTTATTTATTTAGGCACTAACAAGATATAAGCTTTACAAATTTTAATAAAACAATCTAAGAACGAAACATGTAAACAAGCTTTATCTTAATTATAGGTAATCATGGATAGGTGAGAATCTCCGGTGGAGGTTCACTACGACAACTCGACCTGGCAACTTATAACGCACGCACCCCGAGGACTGACGAGAAGATCCTGAAGCTGGAAGAAGAGATAGACGAGTTTCTTGTTTTATCTTTTATCTTTTTTTCCAATTTTACAAAACGTTACCCCCGCACTAGGATTTTCTCCTGTATCGTGGTGGTAGTTTACAAACATAAATTGCACAAGGACAAACATCCAGACCCGGAACAATTATTTGCAGGCCATACAAATACTTGTTCCGTGCGGGATTCGAACCCGCGGCCCCCAGCGCAGCAACTCATTGTTAAGCCACTGCGCTACGGAGCCGTCCAGACAAGTTGCGCTGGAATATTATAGGATTATCCGAGGTCCGAAGAGAGGGGGAGGACATGGTAATCCTCGAATCCGGCAACTTGTTCTATCACCGGGAGGCCAACCATCTGTCCCAAGGAGGTGTCGGATTTATTGTCCACAAGTCTCTCTTTAACAAGGTTGTAAAGATTGACAGTGTGTCGGCGAGGGTTGCGTACCTTATACTCAGAATCACCAAACGGTATTCGCTGAAGGTCATACAGGTTTACGCACCAACCTCGACACATCCCGATGAAGAGGTGGAGGAAATGTATGAGGATATCTCTAGAGCCATGCATTCCTACAAAAACCACTATAAGGTGTTAATGGGAGACTTCAACGCAAAACTAGGCACAAGAGAGAACGGTGAGCTGAAAGTAGGGAAATTCGGAATAGGGCAACGGAACCCAAGGGGCCAGCAGCTGGCCGATTTCATGGAGAAAGAGGGACTCTTTATGGTGAACTCTTTCTTCCAGAAGCGGCCCCAAAGTAAGTGGACCTGGTCGAGCCCCGACGGTTCGACAAAAAATGAGATTGACTTCATTATGACGACTAGATGGCAACTGTTCAGTGATGTCTCAGTGATCGCGAGGGTGAAAACTGGTAGCGATCACCGAATGGTTAGAGGCACACTGAACCTAAACGTTAAGTTGGGTTATGTATGGGTATTATATATGATGATTATATATGCTGAGAGGTGTCGTCTAATGAATTACCCCTCGTGCTCTAATCCAAAGCCCGAAACCTTTCAGCTCGAGTTACAAAATCGTTTTCAGTGCCTAGAAGATTGCAATGCAGTGAACGATATGAATGACAAGCTAGTGGAAACTGTCCATACGGTCGGAGCTAAGTTATGCAAGACCTGCCGCAGAAAAACACAAAAACTCTCCGATTACACTCTTAATCTCATGGCTGTTAGATGGGAAATGAAGATGCAGTCTTCAGTAGATTTAACAGCATACAGGCATCTGAACGGACAGATCTCCAAATGCATGCGGCGGGACTTACGCAACTTTAATGCTGCTCGTATTGAAGAAGCGATCGAGCGGAACCAGGGCTCCAAAGTCCTTGCTAGAGATCTGTCTGCCAGAAAGAGCCAACTGTCGAAGCTGAAGACCGAATGTGGCAACACCGTTTTCGGGACAACTGAGATTTTGAGTGAGATTGAGAGGTTCTATGGGTAGCTGTACACGTCATCGTTGGAGCCACACGCAAGTGTGCGAAACGATCCAAGAGCAAGTCTTATCCGACACTAATCCGATGATATCCCGGACGTCAGTCTGAGCGAGATTAGAATGGCTCTCTAGCACCTTAAAAACGGAAAGTCCCCGGGTGAGGATGGAAATACAGCGGAGCTTCTGAAAGCGGGTGGAAAACCGGTACTTTAAATCCATCAGTAGCTCTTAAATTTCGTCCTCCATGGTGGCACTACTCCGGAGGCATGGAGCAGAAGTGGTCTTGCTCTTAAAGAAAGTCTACAACGCTCTCTTGAAGAACTACATACCGATTTCCCTTCTGAGCCGCGTCTACGTGCTGTTTTCGAGATTTATTACGAATCTTCTCGCATGCAGACTGGACAACTTCCAGCCTCCCGAACAAGCCCGTTTCCGAAAAGGCTTTAGCACCATAGATCACATACATACCTTCGACAAATTGTACAGAAGACCGAAGAGTACAATCTGTCACTTTGTCTTGCGTATGTGGACTGTGAGAAAGCCTTTGATTTCCTCGAAATTTGGGTGGTGCTGCAGTCTCTTCAGCGGTGCCAAGTTGACTGTCGGTATATCGAAGTGATGAAGTGTTTGTACAGTAGGGCTACGATGGCTATCCGAGTACAGAACCAGAGTACGAAACCTATCCAACTGCAGAGAGGTGTAAGACAGGGTGGACGTTATATCCCCGAAACTCTTCACCGCTACATTAGAAGACGTTTTCAAGCTACTGGACTGGAAAGGATACGGTATTAACATCAACGGCAAGTACATCACTCACCTTCGATTTGCCGACGATATAGTCCTTATGGCAGAATCGCTGGAGGATCTAAGCACTATGCTCAATGACCTCAATAGTGCCTCCCAACGGATTGATCTCAAGATGAACATGGACAAAACAAAAATCATGTTTAATGTCCATGTCACACCTATGCCGGTAGTTGTTGGGAGCACTAAGCTCGAAGTTGTTGACGAATATGTTTACCTGGGACAAATAGTCCGACTAGGTAAGTCCAACTTCGACCGAGAGGTCAATCGACGGATTCAACTCGGCTGGGCAGCGTTCGGGAAATTACGACACATCTTCTCGTCAGGTATACCTCAAAACCTGAAAAGGAGATTGTACAACCAGTGCGTGTTGCCAGTGATGACTCATGGATCTGAGACGGTAAAAATTAGTTTCATTTGATGTGTAGTCTTCGCGTAAATATAAGAAAACATTACACTGAGTTTAATTAGAACATGGTGCATTATAAGTAATTAGCGGCGCGGTGGTTCGAACTGCGTCAACATAAAATAAATGTACCTATGGTATTTGGACCGTACATGCTGGGAGGCCAAAAAAAGGAATACTATATAACAGTTAAAAATGTAAAAGTTATATAAAATAAAAGTTATACAAAAGTAAAGTCTTATTATTATGAGTCAAAACTAAATCGGCGTCCATTGGTGTTTCGTAGGCACACGTCCACATCTTCGCAGGGTGCTTGTGGCGGTGTCGCAGATTTGTTAAATAGTTTTCCCTTGCAGTAGTGCCTTATGATTAGAGCCAATACGACGAATCCTGGGAGGATTCGTCGTATTGGCTCTACTAGCAAATAAATCATTGCGAATTAGTGTACATCGTAAAAGTTTATCGCACCTGGCAGTTTCTGGGTAATATTTTGTGCAAACTCTTGCAGAAGCGACATCATGGGACTTTCAGTTAGAAGTGACCGGGAGTAAGGTATTGCAGATCTTCAGGGTCTAATAGCGGACAGAATGGGCGGCTGTTCATACATGCTTCTATTTGAGCTAAAAAGTTCAACTTTTGTTTTCCCACAACTCTCATCAGATAATATTTCATAGATTTTACGGCTACTTCCACCAGCTGACGACCACCGAAGGGCCAGGAAGCTCTATTCGATATTAAGTTCATTTCGAGCGTTGAAAAATTCGGGTGACATAATAGTTTTGTATTGATAAAATTCTTGTTGAAGTATCTTGGCTGCTCCTTTGAAGTTTGTTCCGTTGTCGGAATACAAATGTTTTGGTGTGTTCAAGCGCACAATCGTTTAAGTGCTGCTATAAATGCCTGGGAGCTAAGATTAGACACTAGTTCAAAGTGCACTGCGTTGGTCGCCATACAAATGAAAATGGCGATATAACCTTTAACAGTCTTGACTCCTCTTCCTCAGTTAAGTTTCACATCTACGTGCCCTGTATAGTCAATGCAAGTGTGTGTGAATGGGCGTGATGGTTTAATACGAACTTCACATAAGTTCCACATGATCTGTTTGCTTTTAAATGGCTTAAAGCGATGACATCTGACGCAGTAACAGACTACAGTTTTAACAGCTCTGTTTCCGCCAATACTCCAATAACGTTGTCGTGTTTGGGCCAGCGTAAGATGAGCACCACCGTGCAAGGTCTGCTTGTATGCGTTTTCAATAACATGTTTCGTAAGCCGTCCGTCATGTGGTAAGATCGCCGGATGTTTTGTGTCTTCAGGAAGAGATGAGTATTTGAAGCGCCCACTGACCCTCTGGATACCCTTTTGATCTAAAAAGTGTGTTAAGTTTGAAATTTTGCTGTTAGTTGCAACGCTTCCTTTCTTCATATCATTATAAAAGTATTCTTGTTGAGTGCACGGTAAGTGGATATGGTAATGGAATAAGAACCGTGGTTGCGTCACCGATTTCATTCAACGTCAAGTTAGGTATAGCTGGCCGTTTCTTGGTATGTTGTATCGTTTTGTAACGTAACACCAAAGCGAGGCTTCAGATGACGCTCGTGAGGTCACTGCACCACTCTATAAGGCCTTTAGTATGTAGTGAGACATTCTAATACATTGAGCTAAATCACTTTTATAATAGGTCTTTAGTAATTGTAAGCTCTGCCACCATAAGTTAAAAGTTAACAGTTGTGATGGTAGAAGACCTCTTGATGCGCAGTCCGCCGGATTTTCCTCGCTTTTGATGTAGTACCACTGTGTAAACGGAGCAATGTTGTTTATCTGCGTAGCACAGTTAGTTATGTAGCTTTCCTGTGTAGTCTTGGTACCCTACAGCCACGCGAGCACAACTTGTGAATCGATCCAGCAGGTGATATTATGTATCACATTGTTGGAAAGTGCGGCTTATATTTTCTCAACTAATTTTGCTAGTAGTAATGCGCCATATAGTTCAAGCCGTGGGAGCGTGGTTTTTGTTTTGATTGGCGCCACATTAGTTTTAGCAGCAAGTAATGTTATGATGTGTGACCCATTTTTATTGAATGTCCGACTGTACACGATGGCCGCGTATGCCTTCTCGCAAGAGTCGCAAAAGCCATGCAACTCGATCGCTAGTAAATAAGCCACATGTATCCATCGTGGAATAGATATTTGTCTTAAATTTATTAAATCGCTGCGGGTTGTTTCCCATTGTTTTGTTATTTCAAGGGGAACAGAACTATCCCACTTCAGATCGATGCTCCACACTCTCTGGAAGGGTAATTAGGCCTTGATAGTAACAGTCATGCTACTTGCACCCCGTGACTGAACAAACAATTTTTCATATCTGCAATTTCACAACAGTTTCATTTCTGTTTTAGATATTTAATTATAAAAACAATGTGCAGTTCATCAAAACGTGATTTTGATGAACTGCAAATTGTTGTAACATCACAGTGGACATTTTTTGGCGATCGAATAATGTGAATTTGTCCACTTTCTAGGCTTCTTAAAGGTCGTTGACTTCTATTCGTTATTAAAATTATGCGGTTGATTGAATCGTATCGACTTATATATTTTTGAGTTAAATTCGATTTCTGAGAATTCTGTGTTTGTTTTACAGCTTCGAATGCCGTAAACTTGGCTCCCAAAAAGTTAAGAAACTCCTGGAGGTTATGTAGTTCCCTCGGGTTGTCTAAGTCATGTATGTAGTCTGCATATGTAGCGTCGTCTAGTTTGGGCAGTAATAAATGAGCGATAAGTGGGTCCCAAGTTTCTGTTATCACACCCAAGTTATGTAATCCATTCAAGCACTCTAATAGAGTATCATGCAGCTTTGTGCCGATGGTTAATAAATGAACGGTAAGTTGAGGAGTGCGTTAATGTAAGAGGAAAACAGTAATCTCTTATTTTCATAGCGATGTTTTATGATGTTCCATGCAGACTCGTAGTTGTCAGCGCTGATGGTGAGGTGCTGAATTATTTTTTCTGCTTCACTTTTGAGTTTTACATTTTTTGCGACTTGGTAAGTATTAAATATCTATGAATAGTTTTCAAAAATAAATTTCGGAATAATACCCATTGGGTGTAATTTCCATTGAAATTTGGCAGTTCCATTTTTACGGAGTTTTACAGTAGTGCACTGTGGACCATTTTTTTTAATTGAGCGACCTCTTTGCAATGTCGTATTTCGCCTCCCACCTATTATACTGATCTTTGTATTGTCTCGATTGATCAACTTTTAGATCAAAGTCTCTCCCAATAAACGTTGTCAATAGCTTCCCACTTACTTTTCTGTGCGTTCAAATTATCTTCGAGTTCTTATTTTTCAGTCATGTTGCCCAGCTTAGCTTCCTTATTACTCGCTCAAACGCGTTAAAGTTAAACATTTGTTGCTGCAATAATTTTTGATGTTCTGAGCTTAGTTGTTCGGGATCCTTAGGCTTATTTGTCACGGGATTCGGCTGTTCTTTAGACGTGCTAGGCACATCGATAGTTTAAGGCGTAAAGTTTGCATGTCATGCTTAACAGAGTCATACATAATTTTCGTACGCTCTATAAATGTTGTCTTTGATGTACTTATCGTCACTCCGTTCAGTTCTAATAAAAACTTCGTGGTTGCTTTAAAATTCACCCCAATAAGCCTCCAGGGCCTCGAGATGCGTCGCCAGATATTTTAATGTCGTCCTCGACTCGCTATTCTTACGATACTTGGTCGCCAATCGCTTGATGCTCTCGAAGCAGTGTTGTTGCTATTCTAAAAGTTTTTCTAGCAGTTCTTGACCAATTGAATGTCTGAATGTAGATGCCGTGTTAACAATTTACGTTATATAACCGTAGATTACGAAGTTATAAACTTGATCCGAAGGCTGCCATGTCGATGTCTACTAGATAATTTTAAGTTTTTCTTAGCAAGTCTTTTGAGTAACGGTTGTTTTGCACACCGGGATATTTGCTCCTTCTCGATGTGATAGGTTATGGTAATAGTTCGCACATCTTGAAAACTCTCTAAAGTCATTATCAGTTATCTTATTTTTACAAGCCGTGCACAGGTTCATCGTAATATTCAGTACACTTGCACTGTTATGCAAATGTACTGTTCTCTCGAGGGTGAGGCTTTATACTCCGCAAGCAAGAGCGTACACAGCAATCACCACTGCCCATGCAAGACGATCACACCAATCTAATACTTATAAACATCACAAAATCAGCATATAGTCCCACTCACTAAGTAAATTTTTATGTCTATTTACTCGGAGAAAAAAAGAAACGCGTCCACTTCTAGTGGCGACTGAGACGATTATGTATATTATTAAAAAAATAAATTGAATACTTATCCAGCATTCGTATTAAAATTCTAATGCTGTTTTATGTTATTGCAACCCAGTGACACCTTTGAAATACTTTTGGAAGCTATCTACTGAACAGAACATAATAATATAGTATCATAAGTGTACTCGTAAACACAAAGGCATGCCTGTTTCCGCATGGTAGAAACAAGCATGTCCTGATTCGGATATTTGATACTAGCTTTTACCCGCAGCTCTGCTCTCGTTTAATAAAAAGTCGATTACTGAATTTTTTTATTAAAATTGAAGAACGCTCTACTGCAATGCACTTCTATTGATTAAATAAAAATATTTTTTACGCTCATAGAAAACGTGGAGATTTTAGGGCCTAGAAACACACGTGAGCAAGCTATATTGAGCGGTAGAGCTGACCATGAAATTATGGAAGAATTATACCGTATCTTTTAATATAAAAATAAATTACAAAGGCGATAACACCCTATTGAAGAAATACAGACTGATTTCGAGAGTCATTACTAATCGCATGCATACTCAATGACTTGCAGCCTTCCGGACAAGACGATTTCTAAAAAGGCTTTGGTACCTTAGACCACATTCACACACTTCAGCATATTATACAAAAGACTGTGGAGTATAATCTGCTGTTATGTCTGGCTTATGTGTACTATTAGAAAGCCTTCAATTCGGTCGAAATTTGGACTATTTCGAGGTGCTTGGATAGTTACGCTACGTTGTCTATACGTGTACAGAACAAGATGAATAATATGTCTCATACAATATGTAGTAAAATTATTTATTAGGAAATTATATACAAGCAAACCTACACCTATACTCAAATCCATAACATAGTAAATGATTTGACTGACTAGAGGGATTGCAACCGTACCAAGCTTTCAATAGTTGAATACAAACAAAATACGTAAAATGTAACTAATGATTTGATATTGTTCATAGGAATTATTTAATGTTGGCATTTTTTAGCACGATGCGATGGTAGTCCTGCTGCCAAAAGAGATATTTTATTCATACATTTTGTTTTACTACCATAAAATACAGTATAACATGTACAGCAGTACATCTTACAATTTTGTTCAAGTTGAATCGATTATATCATTCAACGTATAATTCTACTCGCCTGCTTATTAACTAGACTTTAGATTATGCTGATATTGCTTCTCCAGATATAACTGAGGAGTTGCTTATCAAACTCGACCGTCTGATCAATCTGTGCATACGCTATATCTTTGGTTTGCGCAACTTTGATCATATCATATTACACTTTCGTTCAAGTCTTAAGTGGCTCGATATCCATTTTCGCTGAAACACATACTTTTTAACCATATGGTATTCTTCACAATCCTTATTCCCCAGCTTATCTGAAATGGCGTTTTTCATACTTAGGCTCATTCCGTTCGATGACTAACAAAACTCTAACTATCTCGATGCATAAATCTACATACTACTCGGATTCCTTTACATTATCATCGATTACACTTTGGAATAACCTTCCACGAGATTTAAAAATGCTTCCTCAATAAATATAATATTTAAACCTAAGGTTGATGCACATTATTTAAAATTTCTTGATTAATGTTATAGTATGTATATATACAACATGTAACAAAAACCCTGTGGTTCCCGTTAAGTGCGTTATCAGAATCAGTACTCAAATGTAAAGAAATAGCTTTTTTTTTCAAAAAACTGGACCATTAAAATTTTTATTTTAATTTAAAAAAATGTATTTGGTTTTATTACCTCTACATTGTCCGGGGAGTAAGAGGATTGTCAAAGACTCTACTTTATCGGTGCTCGTGTCAGTTAGAGATAATAAAACCACATACAATTTGCAAAAAAAAATTTATTAAAATAAATTTTGTAATGGTCGAGTTTTTTTGAAAAAAAATATTTCTATACGTTTGGATACTGATTCTGGTAACGCACTCAACGGGAACCACAGGGTTTTTATTATATGTTGTATAATATTATTCTTTAATATTATTAAATTCCTATACTAGATTGTATGTATTTTATTGGTATATTATGTATTTTAGGTTTTTTTCTTAATTTTTTATTTATATTTATGTATATGTACGTATGTGTGTGTATATAATATGTGTATATGTGTGTTTAAGTGTATGTATGTATAAACTAACATATTTATATTATATTATGCGTTTTAAATAATAGGTAAAAATAAGGTAGTTTTTTCTGTTGTGGCTCTACCCATAGCTCTCACAACACTACCAAAGGTTAGCTGGCAGAGAATGCCTTTTCGGCATTAAGTTCGCTTTGTACCAAATTTTTTTTGAGTGCAATAAAAAAAATCTATCTATCTATCTAAATAACCTACGTGGTAAAGCCATGCTACAGCTATATTATGGTTGTAGCACGAATGGGTCGGCTCGACCACGCTTTCATTGAATACCCGCTTAAAATAGCAGCTTAATGTTGCTGTATTTCGTATGGTGAGTCTTTTTATATAACCAGAGACCCTTTTTACTGGAAATGAGGCATTCCATCTTAGTCCTCAGGGGTGACAAAACATCTACATTTTGATTGTTAACCGAGAATAGATGCAGATTATGGACCACAGTATCCACTTACCATCCAAAGGACTGTGTATGAAAAATTACTTATGTGTGTGTAAAAATTAATTTGTCACCCTTATTCTACGAAGAAATAAAAGGCTTGTCCTTGTCCTAAAATCTGAGAGTATTTTAGGACAAGGAGGTGTACACCGCGTTGCTTTAATGAGTGTTGGTGGACTTTACATATTTTCGTAATATTTATATTTATTCGTTCAGATATGCAAGTCTCTTCACGATGTTTTCCTTCGCCATGTTCTAGTTCGAACCGTTGTCGGTCGCTAAATTATTTGTTCTTTAGCAGGATGTATTGTGTGTAGGTGAAGGTTGGCATTAAGAGAAAATTATATATTTCCAAATTTTAATAATCAGAGTTCCTAGAGGAAATTCTATAGAATTAAAATTAATAATTTTTAAACTAGCGACCCGTATTAATGTGGTGTTATTTAGATTTAAAATAGTCAAGATCCATTTATTGTATAAATTTTTTGATGTAATAAAAATATCGCTAAGTTTTTTTGGGTAAAGTATAGAATGGGACCTACTAGCATTGCTCTAAAGTTCTCAGTTTGTGAAGTTTCATTACAATCGGTTCAGCTTTTGCGAGAATTGGCCCGAACAGACAGACAGAAGTAAAAAAAAATGATTATTCATGTCTTAATGGCATTCAAGTAACCCTCTCAGCTCAATACGAGGCAGTTATCTCGATATTACAAACAGACACTTCAATTTTATTTATATATACGTGTATGTATAGATGAGAAAAAATCTATTTCTTACTTTTACGAAGAAGTAAAAATTGTAAGGATTTTATCAGCACAATCTTTTGTGACTGTAATAGCATCTTTCATAAATAATGAGCTTTCGTCTCGCATTTCAGATTTACTAATCTTTTTTCTTTGGATTTAATTTTATAACGATGAAAAATTATAACTCGATACAATTACTTGATTAAGCGTATTCTAGTATTAATTTCATCTTTTACTATATCTGGACATTAGCATCAATAAATAATATATTTTGTAAATATACATTGAAACTATTTTTTTGCAGGAGAGAGCCATAAGAGTAATTTATAATCTAAATCCGAAGGAGTCTCACAGAGAAAATTATTTCGAGAAATAAATACATTAACTTTGGCTCCTCAGTACACAATAACAAAAACATTTAAAAAAATTAAGATGTATATTTTGGTAAATAAAATAGGAACAAGCACAGGCTAGTACAAGTTACTCGATTCCAAAGTCAATTCCTTCATGGGGAAATGTATGCGATTTGACGATAGTCTCAGAAAATTTATACAAGGCCTATCTCTCAAAAAGCTTAAATTTTAAATTAATCTTATACTAATAAAGAGTACATAATTAATAAAAACCCCTGGGAATGAGTTAATCGCTGCTTCTAAATATTTCCATATTTAATTGTACAACATAATAAAATAAATAAATTTGAAGTGTCTGTTTGTAATGTCGAAATAAAAGCTTTTTATACGGTATATACGGTACTTATAACAAAAAAAAAAATTTTAAAAAATTTTGTTTGTCTGTCTGTTTGTTTGTTATTTTTTGTGTCTGTTTGTTGGTGTCCGAAACGGTTGGATCGATTTTGACAGGACTTTCACTAGCACATAGCTGATGTTATAAGGAGTAACTTAGGCTACTTTTATTTCAGAAAGAGAATTCGCATTCCGCGAAAAAAATTAAAACCCATGAAATCCAATCGTAATAAATTCCACGCGAGCAAAGTCACGAGGAAGAGCTTGTTTAAATAAATACTTAAAAATAGTCCCGCATATTTCTGCCGGTTCTTACCAAGACAGAGGATTTGTCCGAATCAGTGCTAAAAGCATAAATGACTTTAAATAAGTATTCTTATCATCTATATTGAATAAAAAATATTCCATTCTTTTCTTTCCAGGTTTTAATAGTCTAATTATTTCACCCCTTAAGTAGACTAAGGAAATCACAAGTTCAAGTTAAATAGAATCCATCCTTCCATTTTTTGATTAATAATCTTATTCATTTGAGAAAAGTAGAAACATGCACAACATGCATGAAACGTGCATTTAAAACTGAAAGCTACGTTTTCTCGAAATTCTTGTTGTATCTCAATGTAAATATGGTTTAGATAAAGAAATGATAATGACTTTATATACCTACT
Organism: Parnassius orleans; assembly: GCA_029286625.1. Lineage (NCBI taxonomy): Eukaryota > Metazoa > Arthropoda > Insecta > Lepidoptera > Papilionidae > Parnassius > Parnassius orleans. Next base: position 2,504,154 of record JAGSMP010000092.1, read on the forward strand.
TCATTCATTCGACAGTATTATTTAAAAATATATAAATAAATTATAAAATAAAATAAATAGATAAATTTTTAACTACCATCCAAATTACCTACCACAAATCTTTTATCAAATAAATGGAACGCTGACTTCTTAACTAGTTCTAAAAGCTATTTTCAGTGATGATAAAAGTTTGTTTTTTACATTTCTGTTTTTTTAGGGCACATCTGTATTTGCTAAATCTTTCCAAAGTTTTTGAGTTTTGCTTCAGTTCACTATTTATTATTTGAATTTAATTTAGAATTTTCTAAAAGCTGTTTTAAACAGTGTAGCGTAAAAAGAACTCCTGTTAAACCTTGCAGTTTCTTCTTAAATAAACGAAAATGTAATTTGTGTCTGTCACACCAAACGACTGTGTTTGAACCTCGTTAGTTCAAGTGTTTCAGTGACAATTTGTACGAAACTAATGGCAATGCAAACACAGCCCACGTTTTGGCAGTTGTAAGGACGGGTATAGGGTAGCAACTGGTAGAACTTATCATAAAGCGAGGTTATAAAAACAATATTCAAACTCTATTAAGAAATTCATATCCATGTAAAATTTTGAATAAAAGCTCCACGGTCACCTACAGTACAGGTTGACGATCACAGAGGCCATATGCTTGACGGTCTCAGATGTTTCGCACTTTTGATGCTGTTCACCGTCACTTGATAGTTTAGATCTGTCATTGAACAATATCCGCCATCTATCGCAAATACGTATGATCTTCTTGACATCGATTTCCCTTAGGTAGTAGATTCCTATGTCACAAGGGGTCCGTATATAACTATTTTTTATGATTATTGTTATAAAAAAAAGTGATTATATATTAATCACTTTTTTTCGATAACAATAACTTCACTAGTATCAACTTTATTGAAATATTTTATTTGCCTAAAATATTTCGGGCCACTAAAAATATAAAATAATAGATTCTTTTAGTTTTAATTAGGACGCGTTCAAATTATTATTTTTATATTGTATGGTGTGTATCAAAATAAAGTATAAGTTTATGACCTTACTGAAGTTATTGGTTCATTCAGTTACTTATATAATCAACGTATAAAATTTATTAGTTTTAAATTAGGAAAGGAATATAGTATTAATAAAAAGCTTTAAAAATTCTATAAATAAATTATCGTTTTTTAAAATAGCAAATTTTAATATATATTTTATTATTAATTATTCTCTTGTGTAATCTGTCCTTTTTCCAACTAAAAAACTACTAATTAACAAGAAGCTTCACATAGTGTGGTGTTGAATATAAAATAACTGTTTATCGCTCGCCTGCTCGCTCACATGATGCCGCTTATTTGCCTTTTTGAAGCATCCATCCTGTTTTGCAATGAGGAAAATGTTTCTAACCGCTTCTTTTACAGCGAACGTTCTTGTTTGCTCCAGTTAGTTAGTTGCGGCGCCTGTGGCTTTAATTTTATACATTATAACGTCAAAGAAATCACCGTGTTCACAATGAACTACTAAATAGTATCCTAGACTGTAAAAACTACTATAACATCATCATAATTATAGCCCTTAACAAGACCACTGCTGAACATAGGCCTCCCTTAAGAAACGCCATAAAGCATGGTCCTGAGCCACCTGTATCCATCAACTTCCTGTATATCTTACCAGGCCTTCACACCATCTAGTGGCTGGCCGCTCTACACTTCGCTTACCGGTACAAGGTTGCGACTCGAGAACCTTTTTTAAGGAGGATTAGTATGAGGAAGTTATTTTGGGATATTTATCATAGGTTTATACGTGGTGGCTCAGGAGCTTAAGCCAGCGCCTTAAATTTCACAGTACGTGGGTACCCCAGGATTGATACTAACCGGGAGCAATATAAATTGTTAATTGCAATTTTAAGTGCTGACTTACTAAATTCTCGGCGTTGAAGGAATACACCGTGTTTAAACCTAAATAAAATATTTCGAAGACATGTGAATACCGCCAAAACACATTGGGGTAGCGCGCAACACACTTCCTTGCCCCTTCCTTCCCAAACCTTCTCAGAGATGAAAGCAGGCTTGTGCCCAGCGGTGGGATGTATAAAGACTGTAACTTTAACATGAAATACAGTAATAAGGTTTTTTGCATATAATTATTGTTTGCCCAAGATCCTGATATTGGATGCGGCAGGAGCTCTTGGGTGATGTATATAATAAATTGATGTAGTCGAATTCCCAAAATAAAAATCTTGACTTTAATTATATTATTTGCGTATAATTCAAGAACTAAGGGATGAAACAGGATTTCTATATTAAAAGATAATTACAAATGTACATAAAAGTGAACTAGTTAAGCTAGTGAAGCTAGTCTTAAGTTAAACTATGATATCGTGTATTGAAGTCTAGAACCGTTATTTAAATTCGAATTTTTGATTGGCTTGGGCTATTTGTCATTGTTGCGTTTCGATTTACGATAAAACGCAACATGATCCCAACGTTGAAGTGGTCTAGTCCGCTTCAATTGGTAATGTGACGAGGCGATTATAGGCCCGAAGAAGATACCTTTCTTGGTCTTGACTTCAGCTACTCTCGCAACACCATCCTTTCCTGGAATGAGTTTAGTGACGCGCCCCAGAAGCCATAACAGTGGGGAAGATTTGTCCTATAGTCAGATTCCCGCAAAGATGCGCCATTTCTTCTTTTGCTGTAGGAGATGAATATAATCATTAGTAAAACGCTTCCAAAAATGTTGTTTTAGCTTCTCTACTCGCGCATATCTAGCTAGTGAGTGGATATGTTTGTCTTCGATTAGTGGATACGGAACTGAGGTAGTTTTCCGTTCAATAAGAAAATGGGAAGGAGTTAAATATGTTAGATCAGTGGGATCGGACGATAAGGTGTAAGAGGTCTGGAATTTTAGACAGCTTCAATCTGAGTCAGACAAGTTGAAAGCTCTTCAAATGTGAAGTGGGAGGCTTATAGTGCGTCTCAGATGATGTATGACGAACTTTACGGCAGCTTCCACAGTCCGCCAAATGAGGAGATAGGCTGGGATAAATTTAAATTCTATACCTTGTTCTGCGGTGTCTGAAGATATGTGATCTGACATGTGCCTAAGAAAGGAAGAGAGTTCATTGCAGGCTACGAAATTAGTACCGTTATCTGAATAAATGCGCTGCGGTTTTCCTCGTTGAGCTACAAACCGACTTAAGGCTGCAAGATATGCCTCCTCCGTGAGATCCGTGACGAGTTGTAAGTGGACAGCCTTCACTGCTAAACAAACAAAACTACAAATGTAAGATTTTATTAAGGTACTGCCTCTACCCTTACGATTGACTGTGAGTACAGGCCCGCAATAATCTACTCCGGTGCTCAAAAATGGGAATTCTAAGTAAGTCCTATCGGTAGGTAAGTCACCCATAGTAGGTTGCACGAAAGTTGCTTTAAATCTATTACAACGTATACAGCCATGAACAATAGCCTTCGCTAGATTTCTACCGCTCAAAGGCCAGTAAGTTTGCCTGATGTCCGCCAACAGCAGTTGAGGACCTGCGTGCATTAAGCATTTGTGTTTCATTTCAAATATGATTTTGGTAAAATGATGCTTGCTACATATTGTAATAGGGTGCTTAATATTATAAGTGTAGTTCGAATTGCTAAGACGACCTCCCACACGTATAATACTGCTGTTATCCATAAAAGGTGAAAGGGATAATAGTCTGTTTTTCTTCGGTAGGGAATTACCCGACTTCATAATAGCATATTCTTTAGGAAACATTTCCATTTGAGCTATACGTATTAGTATTGATTTCGAAGATATTAATTGTGAACATGAAAAATAATTGGTGTTATGAATATTACTTCTTCTAAAATTATTAATGAACCTTTGTATATAAGCTATTATTCTAATTAATTTTGTAAAATTGGATGATTTATTGATAATGTTAGAAATAACATTGTCTGTTTGCGTATTTATGTCTGTATGTAACGATATTTCTGGACGTTGATTTGTTTGACTGGAGGGAAGTTTTGGAAACTTGATTTGGTCATATTGTAGAAAATCGGGTCCGGACCACAAAGAGGAAATTCTGAGGAAATCAGCCTTCATCCCGCGCGAAACTAGGTCCGCTGGATTATCTTTGGACGGTACGTAGTTTCATTTATAACCAGTTGTACTATCTTGTATCTCACATATCCTGTTGCGAACAAAATGCTTTAGTCGACTCGGAGAAGTCGTTAGCTATCCCAGCACTATTGTCGAATCTGACCAGAAATAGCAACAATGGATAGGTATAGTAAGTGACCAGTACCTTTCTAAAAAGTCTCGTACCTAACAAAGCACCACAAAGCTCCAAACGTGGTACTGTGGTTGTTTTGAGAGGAGCTTTTCTTTATTATTTGATGTCAAAAGGCAAACGCAGACAGATCCATCTTGTCCGATTGATCTGATGTAGACACATGCTCCATATGCGCTCTCTGAAGCATCTGTGAATATGTGGACTTCCATTTTAGTAGGAGTTGTAACATGGCATATCCAACGAGGTATTTCAAGGGAGTTTAAAGAAGAAATTGATTGCATGGCATCTTTAAACTGTTCTTTTATGTCCTTACCAACTTCTTCGTCCCATTATTGACCCATAATTGTTGAAGCAATATTTTAATAAGTAATATGCAAGGCCATACTAACCCCAATGGATCAAACACCTGGCTATTAAGAGACAAGATGTTGCGTTTAGTGATTCTTATGTTGCTGTTTATATTGATGGTGTAAAAAAGATTGTCTGACTCGGTACGCCAATATAAATCTAAAGTTTTGCTCAATGAATGATCAAGATTTAGAGTTTTCTCCGAGTCACCTTTGATAGAAGAAATTGATTCCAAAATTTTAACGAAATTTGACTGCCATTTACGTAAATTAAACTTCGCAGATTCTAAGGTTTTAATGACACCTCTGCAAGTCTTTATTACGGATTCTATGGATGAGCCACTGTATAAAAAATCATCGACGTAAAAATTATGCTTGATAGCATTTTGAACATTGATATCTGGGGATTGATCAGCGAGGGAAGTTAAGCATTTTGTGGCTAGATAAGGCCCCGATGCAGTCCCATATGTAATTATGTATTGATTGAGAGAGATGTCATATGTAATTCATTAATCGCTCAAAGTGGACGTGCGTTACGTTAGTCTACGAAATATATAAAGTACTGTTCACAATTATAGTGCTTTGCTTGAGTGTTCCAGAGATCTATTTCCGTGAGAAGTATCTTTCAAATCCCGCGTCCCGCACCTCAGTCTCCACCTCGAGCGCAAGGGACAATAGTCATATATTTTCTCTCTCCACACAACGATCATTGAACATCGTGAATTTCCGCTGCCTGAAACTTCTATAACACAGTGTCGACGATCGCTAATATTCACGAAGCCTACCCGCACATATCTTCATTATTTCATCGGCACCACTGATAAAAAACATCACAATGTCTAATATATGTAACGCATGCAAAACATGTGAAACAATCGGAGAAGATTATATGCACTCACTCCACTTGTGCCCCCTATCACTACCAATATGTGGGTCTGAACTCTGATTTTAAGAAAATAGTGTACTGGACATGCCCATTGTGTTTCAACAAGCAGCCAAGGACAGGAGATAATTCTAACACCTGTAAAATGCCACAGCGAGGGTCTCCTGTTGATAACCACAACTATAGTTTAAATGTAACTACGAAACCAGACTCATCTAAAGGAGGACAAATGCAGGATCACTCCTAGAAGCTCGGTCAGATTTTTAAATTCTCTCAAGGAAGAGCTTCCACTTCTTTTGAAAGATGCCATTAAAAGCGAATTAAGTACCTTAAAAACCAGATATCCACAATGGAAACCACGTTAAATTTCATAAGCACGCAATACGATGATCTCTTAAAAATTATAACTACCGTTGCCGAAATGAAGTGTTTAAAGGAAGAAAATGCCCGTCTTCGTAAAGATATTGACAGCAATTCGTTGCATATACATCGCCTAGAAGAAATATCTCGCATGCAGCAGTGGAATCGACTGCAAAATATCGAAATTGTCGGCGTTCCTGAATGCAAGGAAGAAGATACTGTTGATATTGTTTTAAAGGTTGCCAACGAGGTGGGTGTAACCTTTGAAAGAAGCGAGGTGAGTTGCTCATCGGGTGCAGCCACGGCAGTCAAGTAGTGCAGCCATCAGCCGTACCATCATCGCTCGTCTCCGTCACCGACATACTAAGGACTTGATTATTGCCGCCTCACGTAAGCGCCGTGGTATAAAACTCTCGGATATGGGTATGACCATTATGACTGACAAAACTAAAAACGTAAGCAACAGTCATATTTATATTAATGAACACTTAACCAAATATAACCGCACATTACTTAAGGAATGTAAGCAAAAGCCAAAGCAAATTTTGAGTTTGTCTGGACAAAAACTGTCGTATCTACACCGTCGAAACGATACCTCGCCACCCATTTCCATCATAACTTCAACCGACTTAGCGAAGATGGGCTAAACATTATCTTTAACGCTTTATTAACTCTTGTGCTTAACTCATACATTAAAGTACGCATTTACTAAATACACACTTGCTTCGTACACTAAATACATATGGTACCACACTGGATACAACCTACCACACAAATCATACGGTACAAAACTCTCATACACACACACAAACACAGCTTGCTTATTTTTATGTAATTTTTATTCTTATCTTATTACTATTAACTGTATTATGGCAATATCACGTATCAATATTTAATATTTTATTTATGGTGTACGTAAACCCCGTATTAATTAATTTAGTGATCATTTTTATAAATTACAATAACAATGATCTGTGTCAAATTATATATTGCTACCACAAGCAATAGATTTTTACGAGATTTTAATGTTTTTTATTTTTAAAATTACTATTTTTAATTTTTAACTATGACGAATAAGCACAGTAATAATAGTTTAAAACTTTTTTATCAGAATATTTGTGTTTTACGTACAAAACGAATATATTTTATAACAATCTTTTTTCATCAAATATTGACATAGCATTTATCACTGAGTCGTGGTTATGCGACGGCATTCTCGACACTGAGCTGTGCAACTCAGATAGGTACGATCTATTCCGTCGTGACCGAGGACGCTAGGCGGAGGAGTGATGGTCGTTGCGCATCTCGGCGGGCGCGCAGGCGTACTGACCTCGACCGTGAAGATCTCGAATGCATTTGTATAACTATACCTGCGCATGCAATCAGTTGTCAGCACGATTTAAATATTATTTGCATCTATATTTCTCCAAATCGAGCCCTTTCATCGCGAATCAGTAAATTTACTGAATTACTGACATACTTATTCAATTCTCAACCAAAATTATTTTATTATAGCTGGTGATTTTAACCTACCTTGTATTGATTGGAAAATTGAGTATACAACAGTACTAAAAAGGATGTGTGCAAATTCAAAACGCGCAACTGAGTTGTTAAATTTAACATCTTTCTTTGGTTTAACTCAATATAATTATTTCCAGAATGCATGAAATGTACTAGATTTAGTATTTTCCAACGTGGCTATAATAATTGACAAAAGCTTATGTCCATTAGTTAAGGAGGATGTGTGTCATCCAGCGATTGCGATGTGTGTTACAGATATTTCGATATCTCCAATAAAACCATGTATTAACAAAATAAATGTATTTATTAAAGCAGATTATCACAAGTTAAACACATATTTTCTCTGACTGCGATTGGTCATTTTACGTACACAAAACTTGCAAAATGCTATTGACAATTTTATTCAATATTATATACTGCCATTGCTAAATATGTACCCCAAAAGTTAGTTCTCATTCATATATCTACCCTGTGTGGTATAGTAATACCCTTATAAAATTAATAAAAGAAAAGCTAAGTATCACCATCTTTGGAAAATATAGGAACCCCCTGGGTGCCTCTTTTCCCAATAAGATCTAGGGTTAAGAAACTCGAAAAGAATGCTATTTGTCTCATATTAAATTATATCAAGAAAAATCAAATCATCGCCTAAATTATTTTGGAGGTACATAAAATCAAAAGAAAGAGAACTAATTATCCTCATGTAATGCAATTAAATGGTAGTAATGTCGTTAATGAATTGGACATCTGCAATGCTTTTAACGACTTTTTTATGAAATTTTATTCTACCAGCACAGCAATATAGTGAAATATCTAAAGAGAGTGACATGCTGTAATATCATAAGTGGTATACACATCTCAATTGACGACACAATAAAATTTCTAAAAGTCTTAATTGTTCCAGGCGCCGGTTGTGATGGAATTCCCCTTTTCTTTGTAGAATGTGCGGAGTCGTTGGCAGCTCCCAACAGTAATATTTAATAGATGTTTTAAAGAAGGATACCTTCAAAAATTTGGAAAACCGCCAATATTGTACCAATTCTTAAAAAGGGAACAAAAATAGCCATTGAGAATTATAGGCCAATATCAATACTGAATGTATTAAGTAAAGTAATGGAAAGAATAGTCCATAAACAAATATACCCATTAGTTATTCGAAATATTCCCTCTCAACAACATGGTTTTGTACGTGGTCGCTCAACTAGCACTAATCTTTCCATCTTTAGCAATGATGTTCTTAGAGGAATGGATAATGGTCTCCAAATTGATGCTGTTTATATGGATTTTGAAAATGCTTTTGACCGCGTTGATCATATCATCCTTCTTAAAAGCTCCAGGAGTTAGGATACGTGGTAACCTTCCTTTAGGCAGTCGTAGTGGCTGGGTACCGCTCGAATGTTGTGGACGTTCCATCAGGAGTCCCACAGGGTTCGATATTGGGGCCCTTGTTGTATGCGGTATACTTATACGATGTGGGCAAATGTTTCCATTTGCCATTTGCTAAGTTTCTGATGTACGCTGATGACAATTTGAAAATTTACGCCTACATAAAATCTGAATCAGATACTTATAAGCTACAAAACGACTTATATCAGTTTTGCAGTTACTGCCGTGATAACCGTATTGGCGTGAATGTATCTAAATGTTTCCAAATTAGCTTTACTCGAAAAGGAATAAAATTATATCTCAATACTATTTGAACAACGTACCTTTAGAAAACACTGACAAAACCAAAGACCTCAGAGTAGTTTTTGATTCAAAATGATGATGTCTGATCATATCTCGGCAATAGTTACAAAGGCTTATAAAAATCTTGGTTTATTACGGGTTTGTCAACTTTTTCAGACATAGAATGTATAAAGGTTTTATATTATTCTTACGTCCATAGTGTCCTGGAATATTGCAGTGTTGTGTGGAACCCAAATTATATAACATACATACACGAAATAGAACAAATACAGAAAAATTTATTAAAGCCTTGAATTTTCGATCTGAATATTAAATAATATAAAATAAAACATTAAATCCTTCAAAATGTTTGGAGATTCTACAATATGTCGCGCTTAAAAATTTATAATAAAGAATTTTCTTCGACTGACATATTCCATCCAAACAAATCAATCTTTAAAGAAGAAATTATTTTATCACTAAGCAGAGATAACCAAACACACACATACACACACACACTCACACACACACACACATGCGTATAATTGATATGTAATATAAATTTCATTTCTGTTAATTATTAATTGTATAGTCAGACAGTATTATTGTATAATATTCTCTTTTTATTTTATTTTTCTCTTTGCTTATTGCCTGTTTTATGTTTAAACTTATTTTTTAAGATAAATTTATAAACCTAAGCACTATATAATTTATATAATTAATATCATTAATTTGTCAGTTACGTAGCGATAGTATATATATTATGTTTATAAAGTAAGAACCTGTAATTGGCATTAAGGATTATCTGAGACCTTCTGTGTATATTTATAACGTGCTGTTGGTTCTATAAACAATAAAGAAAAAAAAGTATATGTCTTTAAAGGTTCTGAGGGTCAAACCTAAAGACGATTTACTGGAGTGAGCGTTGAGAAGGCTCGACTAAGACAGCACGATACATTTTCTCTATGTCGGCTGTAACAACATATTTATGCTCTAAAAGCGAAGCAAGATGGACATAAGATCATCCCGCGCGAAACTAGGTCCGCTGGATTATCTTTGGACGGTACGTAGTTTCATTTATAACCAGTTGTACTATCTTGTATCTCACATATCCTGTTGCGAACAAAATGCTTTAGTCGACTCGGAGAAGTCGTTAGCTATCCCAGCACTATTGTCGAATCTGACCAGAAATAGCAACAATGGATAGGTATAGTAAGTGACTCCAGTACCTTTCTAAAAAGTCTCGTACCTAACAAAGCACCACAAAGCTCCAAACGTGGTACTGTGGTTGTTTTGAGAGGAGCTTTTCTTTATTATTTGATGTCAAAAGGCAAACGCAGACAGATCCATCTTGTCCGATTGATCTGATGTAGACACACGCTCCATATGCGCTCTCTGAAGCATCTGTGAATATGTGGACTTCCATTTTAGTAGGAGTTGTAACATGGCATATCCAACGAGGTATTTCAAGGGAGTTTAAAGAAGAAATTGATTGCATGGCATCTTTAAACTGTTCTTTTATGTCCTTACCAACTTCTTCGTCACATAATTGTTGAAGCAATATTTTAACAGATACATTTTCTCTATGTCGGCTGTAACAACATGTTTATGCTCTCTAAAGCGAAGCAAGATGGACATAAGATCATCTTGTACGGTTGGGCCTACCATTTGGATAGAGTTGAAAGATTTACCCGAGGTGCTCAAAGCCGAAGCGTCGAAGACTACGCGTAATTTCGTAGTTGTGCTTGACTCATGTACGACACCATGATGAGGTAAGAAATAAGAAGGTTGTGTAAGCATTGCTTTTATTTTGTTTTCAGTCATATGACACAACTCAATACTCTTTCATGAATTCTAAATATTGTTCTTTAAAATGAAAATCCTTCTCAAATCTGTGTTCCAAGTACAAAACACGTTTCTTTGCCATAATGTACGAGTCTCCAAGGACATTGGGTGAATCTCTCAATGGTATTTTTAGAATAAACTGATCGTTTTTGCATCTTCTTGCATTTTCCTCAAAGCTCTGCTCGCATAGTCGTTCTTCGGAAGACATGTGATACTTCGCAGGTACAGAATCCAGTTCCCAGAAGCGAGTAAGAAGAGAGTTATCTGTTTGAGTGTGAGTAAAATGACAGATAGAAGATGTTGCCTGAGTAGGCTGAGGAATACAGTCAGATATGATCCAACAGAGCTTTGTTTCATGTAGCCTCGGTTGGTTTTTTCCTAAGCTAATATGGGTGGAACCTAAAACATCCCAGAAGACCTCTGCTCCAACTAGGATGTCAATTGCGGAAGGAACGTTGTAGGAAGGGTCCGCTAAATGTATTCCTTCGATATATGGATATTATGTATAATAACATGATGTAACGACTGAGAGATCTGTGGTAAAACATAACAATGTATGTTGGTCGTAAAGCTACCGCAGTACGATTGGATAGTAAGATCACATGACTCTGACGTACTAGAAGACTGGTTATTAATACCTGAGACTGTAGAATTCGTTGCACGTCTTACCAGACTCAGCTTTCCACACAAGCTCTGCGTTATAAAGTTTGCAGTGAGGCCATTGTCAAGAAGCAAACGAGCCGTGTGTAGGTGACCATGAATATCCTTCATCTTCACTAGTGCTGTGGATAGCAAGATATGGCCTTGATTAGTAAGCTAGCTAAAAGAATGTCTGTGGAAAAGGCAACATTGTTCTCAAAGGCAGAAGATGATACATTTTCTGTGTCAGGTTCCTTATGTAGCAAGGTATTGTGCTTAATATTGCAATACTTACAATGAGATAAACGGCAACCTTTCTGGGAATGACCTGGGCGCAAACAGTTAAGTCATACATGAGCAGCTGTAGCTTGTTTTATACGTGAATCAACGCTTAGCTTCTAAAGAGGGACATAAGTATAAATAATGTTTATCACTACACATGGGACTTCTAATCTCATTAATTGCATTTCTACTGTTTGTGTGATCTGTAGTGGCAAAGCTCTTAGACTCAGACGATTCAGGTGTGTTTTGTTTTTATGTTTGTTATTATTAAACAATGTTTCAGGTAAATCTGCTCTATTGTTTAAAATTTTAAAATTGTTGTAATGTTGGAGAACCGGTAAGAATATTATGATACTCCTCCCATTCGCGACACGATATACTATCTAACTTGCGAGACATCATAAAATAATAAGCGTATCCCAATGGTCGGTGGGCTCACCCAGAGTAGCAAGGGCCCTTAAGTTTTTGGTGTTTAAAATCAAAAGGGCTTGTACGTGGTTGTTTACGAGCAGTCGTGGATTATCATACCTGTCTGATAGAAGTTGCCACGCAATGGCATAGTTATCAGATCTAATTTCTAAACTGTGCACAATTAAGGCTGCACTACCTTTTAAAGCAGCGCAAATAATGTAATTTGTTTATATCACTCAAGCTATTGTTATTGTGTATAAGTGAAATATACGTATCTCGAAATGTAAGCCAGCGCTGATAGTCGCCGTCAAAGTGTGGCAGGTCGATTTTGGGAAACCACAGAAAGTCATGTCTGCAACTAGTGGAACCCTGACTTGTCAGGGACTCTTCACCGGATCCCGAAGGTGGCTGCAGTGTAGGGGCGAGCAAGGTACGCGCTAGCAACACGGCGCCATAATATTGTGTCTCAAATTGCTCGCGCTCGGCAAACTGATCCCCCTGTTGTTCGGACTGTAGCTCGATGTTGGCCTGTAACGCATCGTAATCACTATATAACGCATCAATTCGACTTAAACAACACTCAAATCCAGATGCCTGCAACTCACTTAATTTTGCACAGCTTTTGTAAACATTCAACAAATTGAGTCAGTTTTGCTTTAAAAGTGGCACGTTTTTTCACTAGCTCCTTTAGTTTTGCATCAGCCATGATTACTAGACTAAATTTACAAACAAATAATTCAGGAAATGAACAGTAATTCACTAGAAACAACGTAATCCTAATAGGGTTATAAGATTTAACGGTTATGCAGCGAAGTGCGTTACTCACTAATTACTACAGATGCAATGTTGATCTTGCCGGCCGAACGAAGGACAAGCGGAGCTACTTGTTTTAAACGATGCAAAGGTAATGCGCGTAGGTAAATAAACAAGAAATAAATGATTTCAACGCGGTATAATATTTTTATCACGTATGGAACGGATGAACAAAGTAGCAGTTTGAATTATTAAGTGAATTAGATTATTAAGAAAATGCAATTATTTAAATGTAACTATGATATCAAATTGCCTGACACTTTTAAAGCCGTTTAAATTATAGGAAGTGGGAATTATAGAAAAATGGAAAAGGAATAACTATTGGAACGGACTCACTCAGTTGATTTTAATGATCTTCTAACGGTTTCGGGTATTCAGAATACCGCAGAATTTGAATAATTTGTTGTAGTTATATTGTTGTTTGATTTTAGGGGGGGCAATTGTTTTGATGATTCTAAGCTGTAATTCATGGATACTATAAAGATGCGATTTCCAGGTTCTACCATAGCTACTTAATCCGTATTGTATTATCGATTCGGCCAGAGCCTTGTAAAGGGATAACAGTATAGGATAGGGAACTTTATATTTAATTATAGAAAATTTTGCAAGTATGGTCCTTAACTTATCACGTAGATGCAGACCGCGGCCCGCCGGTCGAATACTGGTGGCCCGCCGACAGCAAAAATAATACTCTCGTACATTCGAAAAATATTGAATTATATTCCAGAATAAAACCAAAAAAAAATGTTCGAAAAGTAATTTGAATCTCGCGCGCGCGCTCTTAAGTGCGCTTATCGGTACGCCGTGCATGCGTCGGTAACAGCGGTCGGTAATGTTCGTGCTGATCTCGGTTAAATTCGTTTTCTTGAGGAACCGCCGCGGCCGGCGGCGCGGCGACGACGGCAGCGCGGTGGCGGCTTATCCACGGGTTATATTGTTAGAGCAAGCGAGATAGCAATAGTCCTGATTCCCGATTGCTCGCGTAGTAGATACAGAAGCTTCCAGAGTCGGTTTCGTGATTTCTCCAGACAGTTTTCGACTCTATACGCGCGGTATAAAAGCCACGCTAACCGCAGCGACCGACAGTTCGGTTTTAATTTGGTGAAGTGTCAATAGTTCTAGTGTAGATTTTAACTCGAATAGCCGGTGTCATATATTTTGATCCACATTCAACGTAGATTTCCGTCAAGTGCCGTGTATAATTGTGTTGTGAAATCGTAAGTAAAACTCTGTTATTAATAAGTGTTTCCCTACCTATTTAATCAATTATTTTTGGTAATTTAAAAAAGGATGGGTAATTTAAGTAGGTACTGTAATTGTTTTTAGGTGCTGTGTTAATCTTAGCCAGGATTAGAACGCAACATGGACAAGCCAGGACCTAGTAAAAAACGTAAGGTTAAAGATGAAAATCGGCAGTTTCAAGAAATTTGGACTGAGAAATACTTTTTGTATGGTCATAACAAAGTCGTTTGTTTAATTTGCAAGAATTCTGTTGCGATTGCAAAGGAATATAATGTAAAAGGCATCATGAAACGCAGCATCCTACTTTTTAAGTTTACAGGCGAATTAAGAAATCAAAAATGTTGTCTTTAAAACGGGAGCTTATTGGTCAGCAAGCTATGTTTACAAAACCCATTCAAGATTCAGAAACAGCTACAGAAGTTAGTTATGAAATTTCGAATGATAGCAAAGCAAGTCGCCCTTCAATGATGGGAATTTTGTAAAAGAATGCATAGAAATTGCCGCTAAGAAAATGTGTCCAGAAGCAGCAAAAAGTTTGAGAAAATTCAACTGAATCGACTATCCAAAAGACGAATTATGTCTTTGTCAGGTAATATTGCGGAACAATTAAATGGAAAAACTAAGATCATTGAATTTTTTCATTAGCACTCGACGAACCCACTGATATTAGTTCCACAGCTCAACTTCTGATATTCATACGAGGTGTTACTCAAGATTTTGAAGTCTCAGAAGAGTTATTAGGAATGTGTTCATTGAAAGGTCAAACCAGAGGTTGATATACTTAATGTACTTTTGGATGAGTGTTCAAAACTGATTTGGACTTATCAAAATTATCGGAGTTGCGACTGACGGTGCTCCTTCGATGATTGGCGTCAATTCTGGACCAGTTACTTTGCTGAAAAAGCATCTGCAAGAAAAAACATAAACGCTGAAGATCTCATGCAGTTTCACTGCATTATACACCAAAGCCCTCTGTTCTAAAAAATTGAATTTCAAAATGTCATGAAAGTGGTAGTTTCGACTGTAACTTTCATAAAATCACGAGGACTCAATCACAGGCAATTCAAACAATTCCTTGATGACATCGAAAGCGAATATGGAGATTTACTGTATTATACAGAAGTAAGTGGCTAAGTCGTGGATTGACACTGGAACGATTTCTAAATTTAATAGAAGAAATTGGAATATTTCTGGCGGAAAAGCAAAGGATGTCCCGGAACTTAAAATCCTGATTGGTTGTGTGATTTGGCTTTTTAGTTGATATTACAAATCATTTGAATGTCTTCAACACACGGCTTCAAGGCAAAAATCAACTGATATCCCAGCTCTACGCTCATGTATCATCCTTTCAATGCAAGCTGACACTTTTCAGATCGCTATTGAATTGGAAATTACAATCATTTTCGAATTATAAGAAAATGGCTGAAAAATTCAACAAAACTGCGATTAATTTCAGTTATGTAGAAAAGCTAGATATTTTGATTCAATCTTTCAAGACAGATTTTCGGAGTTTAAAAAAGTAAAACCTCTGTTGAACATATTCAGCAATCCTTTCACGATTTCAGTTGAAAATGCGCCAGAGTCAATGCAGTTAGAAATTATCGACATTGAAAACGACCAAGATTTACGCAACAAATTCAACGAAGTAGACTTGCTGAACTTTTACCGCTGCATTGATAAAAATACGTACAAAGTTGCGCATAAATGCTCTGAAATGTGCCAGCTTATTTGGTTCTACCTATATATGTGAACAAACCTTTTCAATACTAAATAATAAAAAACAAAAATCGAAACCGCCTTGCAAATGAAAGTTTGGAAGCAGTTTTACGTGTTGCTACAAGTAAATTTGAGCCAAATATAAAAAAAAATTGTAAGCAGTATGCAGTGCCACGCTTCAAATTAATAAATTCTTATTCATTCTTCAAATTTAATAATTTCAATTTTAATACATTATTAACAATTCTTTATTGTCTTTTATTACCTATACTTCTGGCGGCCCGCCATCAGTTCATAATTTGCCCGAGTGGCCCCTAGTTTTAATAAGTCTGTGCATCACTGACTTATCACATATATTAATATGGTGCGTCCATTAAAATCGACTGTCTATTAAGAGTCCAAGGTAAGGTTGTTGTTCTACTAAATCAATATGATTACAATTACAAGTCTGGTTAGACATGTTATTATGAAGACATTGGTGACTGTGAGCAATTAGTTTTAAGGGAACGGATACTCGTTTTTTATTATCAAGATAATAGTTTACGTCGTTAATGAAAGTAGATAAAAGTTGATTGGTACTTTTATGCTGCTGAAAACCATACTGACTTTTATTTAAAATTGAGTGTTGACTATAGAAATTATTTACTTGTTTACTTATATATTTTTGATTTATTTTATTTAGTATACGCAGTATTGTTATTGGACGATAATTGTCGTAGTCCGTTCTTTTACCTTTTTTTGTGTATGGCTCTTACAATTCCGGTTTTTAATTCAGTACCTTTTTCAATACACGCATTTATTAGGTTGGCTATGGTTACCGATATTGTGTCCGTAATAGATTTTAAGTGTATTGCTCGTATTTTGTCTATACCTGGTGCTTTTTTCATGTGAATGTTTTTTATTATTTTAGCTACTGAGCTTGGAGTAGCCTTTTGATATCGGAGTGTTACGTTTAGAGGCAATCTGTACAAGTTCATCGGCAAAAGGGGCTGATTACAGGAAGGTACGAAAACTGTTTCAACTTGATTGCGTACTGCGTACGGGCTATCCTATGAAATCTATGTTAAGTATTAATTTCTAGTTTATATACCAACATACAGGGCAGAAATATAAACTAATTATTCGATATTGAGTAGTAGGTAGGTTTTCATTTTAGTAAAATTTTAATTAAAGTATCTAAATGAAATTACAAATCAACCATCGCCCCTAAACCACACCAACGCCCCCCATTTTTTTCTGGGCCCTTAACGCCCCCCGTTAAGGGTCTCCAACGCCCACAAGGGGCGTTATCGCCCACTTTGAGAAAGACTGCATTAGAGTCACAATGAAAAGAATTACCAAATTTTTATTTTCAAAAAGCGGTATACTAAATTCAAAATACTTTAATGATGCTCTGGTAAGCACTGAGTGCTTTGGATGTGCCTTGTTTGCTATTTATTTAATTTTGAATTGCACTATATCATAAAAAGAATAAAAAGACACGCGTAAGGGAGGGTTCCACTTGTATTTTATTTGCTGGCACTATACTGTATTTTTGCAGTTTTTTGTTACAACAGTTGCAGTTCAAAAAGTTAAGATCTTTTTAGAAATGCTTCATTTTTAAAAATTTTGAGCATTTTTAGCAATAAAGCATTTGTAATGTATGTTAACTTAGAATTATTTTAAAAGCCTTATCTGTTATCTGTTGTTACTCTGCTCTTAATTAATGTTAATATTACACTAAGTTAATGACAGTTATACACTGGGCAAGGATATTCTCTATTTTCTGACAGGGAGTATTAGATCCAACGTGATTCCAAATGCGTGCTGGTGACCTTCTTTTTTTTATTTCTCAGACATGCAGTTTTCTCACGATGTTTTCATCCACCGCCGAACATAGTGGTGACTCAGAACAGTGGCCGCTCAGCACCCAGCTCGGGGTTACGCGCTCGCTGTAAATTTCATAGTCCATGCAGCAATCCGGGTTTGATACCCGGGTTGATATTAAATTGTTGGCTGCAATTTTATGTGCTCCAAATGGAAATTCGAAAAACTTTTAATACCTTGTTTCTTTTAACACACACAAATATATATACTCGTAACTGTAAAAATATGCCACGAAAAATTATATTTTTATAACTCACATTTATTTAAAAACAAATCTTGGAAGCTTTGCTAAATTTGCTTGAAATGTATCAGACAGAAAAAAATACAGTGGATATTTTTATCACAGCGAGTACCTAACATCATACATACATACATAAACACTCACGCCTGTCACTCAGAAGGGTAGGCAGAGACTACGGACTTCCATTTGGCACGATCCTGGCACCTCCTCTCTCCTCCACATCCATATATCTACGCATACACGCTCGTCAGTTAAGGGTACTCCTAATCTGGCCTTTTTCAATATAACGCCAATTTGGTCGATAAACCTTCGTCTAGAGCGTCCTTCCCGACTCCGCCGTTCACTTCTGCAACATAAATTTGCTTTGTTACTCTTTCCTCGTTCATTCTTTCTACATGACCAAACCACCGAAGCATTCCTTTCTTAATCCTAGTCACAACGTCATCTTGCAAACCACACTTTTCCATTATCACAGTATTTATCACCCTGTCATTCAGATTCAGCCCTAGCATACTCCTTAATGACCGCATTTCGACAGCATTTATTCTACTCTCATGCTTCTTCTGCTAGACCCAACTTTCACTACCATACATTAAAGTAGGGACTAACACAGCATTATGAATTGCCAAACGTGCCTTTTTGATTTCTGACTCTTCACAATAGCGCGTAGAGCCCCATTCACTAACAAAATAATATAAAACGTAGAATTCATGTTATTAAATTTAATTTTAGAAGCGAAGTTAAGAAAAGTGTGTAACAATATATTACACAGAAATTCGTACTCTTCATGTAGAGACAAATTTCATTAAGACCTGAACGTTGCATACAATACAGAGGCGAAATTAGAAAGCTTGAGTTCACTTTTGTTTGGTTTCAGTCATTTTAACAATCAATTTTACTGTGAACGACTGGAGCGGAACACAAAATAAATAAAACATAGTGCTTTGTAAGTTTTTAAATGTCATTTGGTTGAAAGCAAACATAAATACAAAAGAATGTGATGGATAAATCATAAGTTGATAATAGAACACGACGTTACCTTACGAAATCCATTGTATTAAAGATGCTATTTTAATCTCTTACCTTTCTAGTCTTGCCTAGTTTGAAGAGCACCTCCGCCCTCCCCAATTGCGTGAATTATCATTGTCCCCACTAACGGTCCGAGGCTAATGACATCATGAAACTTTGTTGAAAAGTAGTCCACTTAATAGGCAGATATTTGACTGTTTGCCTGGCCTACCTGGGTATACCTGGTACTGCGCATACAGGTAAGTCGCAAAAAATTCGCCCCACAAAGTGATTGCTTCAAATAATAATAATGACTATCCGTCAGCTAAGTTGATAAAGAATTTAGAAAAGTTTGACCTTGGGCTTTAATTACGGTCATCGCATAACACACGCTGTCTGGGAACTGAACACCCTTAAAACTGAAAGGAAAGTTATTTGGTATAAGAGGGATTCTGGGTATAAGTTATAAAACGATATCACGACATTTTGTTGCAATTTCTTTACATTTAGTCGGGTACATGGATACGGTGGACATAAAATTTCATCAGTGGTCTCAATACGATTCACCAGCGGAGAATCTTAACATCGCAATTCAGAAAAGAGTATAATTTGTACAACGCCATCTATTACGTTCTTTGTGAGAAAACATCCTATTTTTAATTTAAGTAAAACATCTTTTTTTTGTTTACTGTGTTTTAAGTGTAAAAACGTTTTTTTTTTTTTTTACACACAAATATTTTTATTACTATTTCTGAAATTTTATGGCGCCATTGAAAAAATTCGAACCTACATTTCAAAATAATAATCATAACCATAGATAATATAAGGATTAAGAAAGGAATGCTTCGGTGGTTTGGTCATGTAGAAAGAATGAATGAGGAAAGAGTGACAAAGCAAATTTATGTGGCAGAGTTGAACGGAGGAGTCTGGAAGGGACGCCCTAGGCGAAATTGATCGACCAAATTGGCGATATATTCAAAATGGGCCAAATTAAGTACCCTTAACCGACGAGCGTGTATGCGTAGGTATATGGATGTGGAGGCGAGAGAGGTGTGTCAGGATTGTGCCAAATGGAAGTCCATAGTCTCTGCCTACCCTTCTGGGTAGGCAGAGGTGGCGTGAGTGTTTATGTTATGTTGTTTAAAAAATGCCACGAAACTTTCACCGTGCATATTTAATTTTAATTCAAAGTGGCAACTCAATAAAACGGTAACTTCACACTTTAACCTATTCTACTAACGCATACTTATTCACATCGTTTGATAATTACTTTGTTTAAAAAGTTGTCATGTACAAATCTTTTAACAATGTTTTCTCCTTTCACTTCTTATGCCTTCATGATTATTTGGTGTTTTCACTTTCAGATAAACGTATTGCCGAGCCTAATTTACATAAGCTGAATCTTATTCGCGACGTTCCTACAGAGGTAACAAAGTGAGTAAATTGAATTTGTATTAAAACGTTATAGCAAATATATTTATAATATATAGTAGTGGCGGATAGAATCTATCCCTCCATCCCCCTTATCCCTCCATCCCTCATCTTTGTGGGTTTCGTAAGAGCCGACTATTGAAAATTCTAGAAACGTCTTAAGGCTTCCGATAGATGGCGGTATAGTTATCTATTTATGCCAGACGAACAAAACACAGTCAGACGACGGAATCAGCGTCTAAGATGCAAGATCTCTGTTACTGTGTTTATTAATCCTTCCTAATAATTGAGAGGCCAATACCCAGCGAAAATATTTGCTCCACGTCCAAAGGAATTTTTAAGCTTTAATTCAAAATATCGCTGCAAACAGTGCACCTTGCTATTGGACAAGGCTCTGACGACCGAACGTTTGACGGCAGAAATCCTAAAATATCAAACACAAATAATAATGACTGGTGTTTGGGACAGTACAGACCCGTTCTCATGGAAATTTAATGAATTCATACTTTTTAATGCCTAGGTATTGAATTTAAAAATGCTGACGACAACAACAACGATACTTCGCTGTTAATACGTCCTTGATATTAATGGATTTTGTCTGGTGAATTTTGATGTAATTTTTAATTTATAAACCTTTAAGATATTAAATATATTTTAACCTAGTACGATGAAACAATTAAGAAATAAATTATTATTAATTTGAGCTTTCAGCATGTATTACACGCGTTTATAAAAGCAGATCTTAAATGTGACAAAATAATTTTAAAATGGCTTTTGTAACTTTTTTATTTTAGATAAAATTAAATGTTTGGATAACAGTACTTTGGCCGTGTGGTGGCGGCGAAGACCATTGCCATTATCGTCCCATGGATTTCGTGAGAAGGAAAAATAGCGTTCTTGTGGCTTCTGTAATATCGCCAGTATTACCACCCAAATTAGCAGCATAACTCTGCTATGATGTAAACGGTGAATATAATGAATCAAAAATCTTATCACGAACAACGAAATATCTATTTCATTATATCTACTGCACACGTTTGCGGTTCTGGAATCAAATTCGAAAGGAAGCTAACATTCGTGTAAATAGATTATCCGTTGATTTTCAAATCTGGATATACTGTGATTATAATAGTGTCGGTGTGCATCTGAACCTACTGGGATAGAATACTATCTATACTACTACTATTCAATCAAAGGCAGGCCAGAAATACGTTGTAACCTCAAAGGGCTAAAATGAGTCACAGTTTGACGTATCAATTTATATCACACTAGCTGTTCCCACTGCGTCTTATTTAGGGTTTTAATTTATTTGCGTGGAACCCTAATTCTTCTAAAATAAAAAAGTAACTGTTACTCCTTATAACATCAGCTATCTGTCAGTGAAAGTCCCGTCAAAATCGTTCCAGCCATTTCGGAGATTAGCTGGAACATACAGACAGAAAGACAGACAAAAATATTAAAATTATAATATTGTTATAAGTAACGTATATACTTTCATATGCATTTAGTAAAAAGCTGTTATTTTGACATTACAAACAGACACTTAAATTTTATTTGTTTGTATAGATTAACACCAGCTTGCATGCACTCCTAGGATTTTTTATGAAATTCTAATCTTTATAATTTTTATAAGAAACAAATGCACTACTAAGAAAATTTTAAAGAAAAGAAAGAATTGGTGGCTTTTGAAAGTTAGCGGTATAATCACTTCGTTTGCACAAGGTATAAAATACCCAGATTGTCAACGAACAGCAGCGTCTTAAGTGCAAGATGACGAACGTTTAACGAGTAATGGAATGTGATGATTACGGCAAACACTTTCTATAATTCAAACCCATTTCCAATAGTGGACTTTTGGCCTGATGAAGGATATAAATTTAACCACACATGAAATTTGTTAACATAAAAGATATAGGTCGGCTCACAGAATGTCTGCTTGTAGCAAATAGTCTTCAGAGGTGACGATTATTTGTTCATCAAATGTATACCAGTTTGTCACACACTTACTTCTATAAAACTCCTAAAACCTCATATTTTAACATATCAGTACTCTAATATAGACTTTGACCTATTCAGTTAGTTTGTTTAGTTTGCAAAGGGTTTGATATTTCATGTTTCTCAACTACCAAACCCATTACGAAGACGACTACCACTACTACTGCCAAGACGACTCTTCCGACTTCCGTTAGGTCGAAGATTCCCGCCCGTGTGGAGTTGCCAGTCCTCCCATCGGGCGCGTCCCCAGGTGGCGGATAGGGGAACGCCACCCAGATA
Organism: Parnassius orleans; assembly: GCA_029286625.1. NCBI lineage: Eukaryota > Metazoa > Arthropoda > Insecta > Lepidoptera > Papilionidae > Parnassius > Parnassius orleans. The sequence goes on from JAGSMP010000092.1 coordinate 2,526,963, forward strand.
TGGGTGGTAACGGGAAACCGCCGCGGACCAAAACTGGCCGGGGTTTGGCGTACCTGTGGTTCCATTAGGACTAGAAACGCCCGGGGCTTAATGCCCTAAGAGATGGGCCTTCACAGGCTTGTCGTTGCTCCCGGTATCGCTCTTTGATTAGAGCGGACAGGGGATGCAACACACGCGGCGATGTGCCAAGCGCACCAATGCTGGGTGACCCCGCGCGGTAATGTGCCAAGCGCACCGATACCGGGCGATCTCTGTGCGGCGATGTGCCGTGCGCAATGCCGGACAACCCGTAAGCCCGTAACCCGGGCACGGGGGCCCCACAGGGCCGCGAGGAAAAAAACCTCTTCAAAATAACCCCAATCCTAAGGTCTAAGGTGCCGAGGGATGAATGGGCTGAAGCCCAGTCCCAAGCCTTGGGGAAGGGTTCAGGGACCACACCCGTAAAAAAGAACCAAAAAATATGCAGTGTGACAAAAATCTATTCCCCAGGGTGGTCCCGCCAAAGCGGGAGTCCACCCCAGCCCAGCATAGGCTCTGTGGCAGCCCCATCGTATCTGGGGCAATCCAATCACTGCGGGGATGCACAAGCGTCAACCGCGGGTCCCACAACATCTAAGGGCAAAGTAATAAGGAAGGAGGTGTCGGGTGGTACAGCGGTGCCGACACGAGAAGCGTGGGCTTTAAGCGCCCCATACGCCAGCAAATCAGGCGATTGAGAGCGATGGAGGCGCGTTCGATGGTTCGTCCATATCACTAAATCGGCCCCATCGGAAGGGGAAGAAAGCGGGCCAAGCCCCAAGTGCTGCGGTTGTGGCTGCTAAATTTGCGGCAGTGTCAGCCACAGCCTCTGAAGAAGAGGCCGCCACAGGCATGCAAACAGAGGAGATCTTTCGACCCTCCGTAACGCCCACGAACACCAGGGCGAAGAAAGCCTGCCCGACCTGAGGTTGGCCCGCGAAATGTCGACGCATAGTGACAGTGAGCTTGACCAACAAATCGAAATAAATCTCCAGGTTGAAAGGTAGCAGATCGCTCTCGCAACCTAAAAGGCAATTTCGTGAGGGTAAAGGCGGCGACCGAAGAACTTGCGCAAAGGACCAAGACAAGCGAAAATATCAAAAGGCTTGAAAAGGAGAACGAGGAATTGCGATCACAGCTGACCAGCCTTGCGGCTAAAACGGAAAAACTAACGGAGGAGTTATCTCCTCCGCAAGCAGAAAAGGCCCTTCCACCAAACACAGCAGCCACGTCCAATCGAACGGTACTAGGCCAAGCACGGAGCGTATTGGGTCCCTAATCGAAAAAAAAACTATATTTGAGGCCAAGATGTTTCCCGATAGGGTGATCCGACCTCCATTGGCAGGTACGAGTCGAGGTGAGTTATCGCTACCACAACGGCTATCACCACCTTTGCAATCGGCTCCATCGTCGCAGCCACAGAAGACGAAAAGGCAAAGGTTGAAGAGGAAAAGAAGCCTGCCTACCCACCGCCGGTCGATCTTCCCCTGTGGCTGCGACGGTATCGAATAACCCGGTACCGCCCAATGCCAGTTCATGGGTAAGTGGCTAAAAGCCCAAAAATCAAGGGCCACTGAAAAGCGGATCGCCACGATGGCATCACTTTCTGGTACCCCAAAGAGAGGCGGAAAACAAAAAGTATTGCGTGCCCCAACATCTGCAGCCGTAACAGTTACGGTGTCGGAAAGCACCACTGTTACTTATGCCAAAGTAATGGAGAGGCAAAGCCACTTGGCAGATTTTGGCATCGAAACAGTCCGCCAGAAGCGGGCGGTAACCGAGGACTCCTGCTGGAAATTAAGGGTCCAGATTGCGGCGCGAGGCGGACAAGCGGCCAAAATGCGTGAGGTTCTCTCAGACCTAAACGTGCGAATCAATCGGCCAGTTAAAACAAGCGACGTTCGACTGAGGGACCTCGACGACGCCGTCAGCACTTTGGAGGTTGCGGCGGTTATGGCTGAGGCAGGAGATTGTTCGGTGGATGATATAAAGTCGGGAAATCCGCCGAAGTCCCACTAGCATGGGGACATGCTGGGTGCGGTGCCCAGTCACGGCAGTCCGCAAAATTGCGGCTGTTGGGCGAGTGCGCGTGGGTTGGGGGTCTGTTCGAGTTGAATTACTGGAGCCCAGGCCCATGCATTGTTTTCGGTGCCTAGAAAGGGGGCACGTTGCCAGCAGGTGCTCCAGTGAAACAAACAGAGGTGCACGTTGTTATGCTTGTGGAGAGCAAGGACACTGGGCGAAACAGTGCACTGCGTCGGCACCAAAATGTTACAGATTAGGGAAGAAGTGCATCCCACCTCCCAAAAAAAAGGGAAGGAAGAATGGTGAGATACCTGCACCCACCAGCAAGGCGGCCACAGACTTCTGTCGCTGCACCGAGTATTAGCTCGGCTATGGAGGTGGCTGAATTATAAATTCGCGCCCTGAGTACTCCAGGGCAATCTGAACAACACCGCAATGCGCAGCATCTGCTTATGCAAACCATTGCGGAGTGGCGGGTTGCCCTTGCAGTAGCGAGCCTTATGCCGTCCCCGACCATCCTCGCTGGTTCGGTGACGAATCGGGCTCCGCCGCCATCTACTGGGGGTGGAGAGGTGCCCCACCCTGCACTCTATTGAGCAGAGGGCAGGGCTTCGTTGCAGTGCAATGTCCGTTGATCGTCCTAGGAGATTTTAATGCCCACACCAGGGCTTGGGGCTCAGAGACGATCCGAAGGAGAGACAGTGATGGAATGGGCGGCTGGGCTGAACCTACGATTAATGAATCAGGGGTCTGTAAGCACATGCGTGCAGGGGAGTCCATCGTAGATCTTACGTGTCAACCCCTCCCTGCAATGTCAAATGCTGGCGGTGGCGGAGGAGGCGGTCACACTGTCCGACCACCGCCACATCGTGTTCGATGTCGCACTTCGCCGGCCCGACAGTAACCCCAGTCGCCGAGGGCAGCGCGGCGGTGTCTCAAGCGGCTCGACCGAGATAAGTTCGAAGCCGCCGCCATCGTCGCGTCCTGGCCAAATAACGTCGAAGAGGTTCAGTCCGATCCTGAAGTGGAAGCGAACTGGTTTCGGGGTACGTTGGCGCAAATTTGCGACCTGTCAATGCCCAGAACCAGTCGCCCCAAGCGCAGAGCAGTGTACTGGTGGTCGGCAGAAATCGCACTCCGTGCACTCTGCTTGGCGAAGTCGGCGCCAGTACACCAGATCTCGAAGAAGAAGGCGAGCTCCGCCTGAGGTAGCCAGACTCTACGGGGCATACCGAGCGGCTACAAAGGCGTTGCAAATCGCCATTACCAAAGCCAGGTCTCGGTCCTGGAAAGAGCTTTGGAGGGACTCAACGAAGATCCTGGGGCGTCCATACAGGATGGTACTGGGTAAGCTTCGGCCTTGGTCGCCCCCGACGGAGACTCTCGATCCGGATCTTCTGGGAAGGGTGATCAGCACGCTCTTCCCAGAGGACCGGTCAAGTCCTCAGGTCACCTACCGTCGTCATGGGGTGGCAGGATGAGATGGGGTGATCGTCGAAGAGCTGGACCGGGACGTTAGCCGCTTAAAGCCCGGAACACAGCACCGGGGCCCGATGGAATACCAGGCCGGGCTCTAGTGCTGAGTCTGGCTGCCCTGGGGACAGGCTCAGGCAGCTGTTTATCAGCTGTCTGCGTTGTGCCACGTTCACAGCCTGGAAAAAGCAAGGCTGGTCCTCTTGAAGAAGGAGGGCCGCTGATTCTCCCTCTGCGCCGCCCATATGCCTGTTGGACGAGATTGGCAAATTATTCGAGAGGATAGTTGCCAGTCGGCTCAATAGGCATCTGTCGTGCGTCGGTCCCGATTTAGCTGATAGCCAGTTTGGGTTCCGACGGGAGCGTTCTACTAGATGCGATTATGCGCGTCCGCTCCTGTCGGAACAAGGTATCCCAGGGTGGCGTGGCGTTGGCGATAAGTCTTGATATCGTAAACGCCTTTAACTCCTGGGATGCAATCAGGAGGGCACTGGCACATCATCAGGTGCCCCCCACATTCAAGGTATTATCGGGGACTACTTGCGCGACAGGTACATTCCGTACATGGGGCAAGATGGCAGGAAGATCCGGAGGAGATTAAACGTGGGGTTCCACAGGGCTCGGTGCTGGGGCCGCTACTGTGGAACCTCGCCTATGCGGTTCTGCGAATCGATCTTCCCGCTGGCGTAAATGTCATGTGCTATGCCGACGACACCTTGGTGATCGCCAGTGGGATAACTTTCGAGAGGGCCAAGGGCTCGCCGAACTCGGGGCGGAAGTCGTCGTCGCCAAAATCCGAGTTGGGATTAGAAATAGCGCCTCACAAGACCGAGGCCCTATGGTTCCATAAATTACCAAGGGCAGGGAACCACCCGACTCGTGTGTCCGCGTGGGTGGGTCTGATGTCAGGTGGGAGGTACATGAAGTACCTAGGCCTCCACCTGGACAGTCGCTGGGGCTTCGAAGAACATTTCGAGTGCCTAGTCCCCGGATCAAAGGGTAGCGGGTGCTATGCATAGACTGCTGCCCAATCTAGGGACCGACGGAGGCAGTACGTCGCCTCTATGCGGGAGTTATACGATCCATAGCTCTGTGGAGCGCCTGTATGGGCAAAAGCTGGCCATCCGACGCTGTAAAATAAAATCTACAGTGTTCAGAGGATGGCCATACGGATCGTACGAGGATACCGCACTATATCCTTTGAGGCGGCGACAATCTTGGCTCGCTTTCCACTAGATATACTGGCGGAAATGGACGCGAGTGTACTTCCGAATCCGTGCCCTCCGCCAGGGCGGTGGTGGTAGTGAGCCAGAAGAGGCGCTCGAATCAATTAAACGGCAGGAGCGACAAAACGCTCTGGCATCGTGGCGCTCTCGACTTGAGGAGCGCTATGAACGCAGGCGCGTCATTGGAGCAATCCTGCCGATCTTCGAAGCCTGGATGCAGCGACGAGCAGGAAGACTCACTACACACGATAATTACCGGGCATGGGTGCTTCGGTGATTATCTGTGTAGATCGACGCGAGGCGACGGCGAACTGCTTCCACTGTGGTGGACGGGACCAGGACTCCGCTTCCCGCTCGCAGTATGCCCAGCGTGGGAACTGGAGCGGACGATCCTGGTAAACCGCATCGGACAGAACCTCTGCCAGCAGTCGTGTCGGCGATGCTGAGCGGGGATTCGGCGTGGAGGGCCGTAGCCACCTTCTGTGAATCTGTAATGATTCAGAAGGGCTTCTGAGCGGGATCGGCAGAGGCGGATCCCGCGCGGAGACGACGTCACCAAGGCGTTCGTCACGGTCCTCCTCTTGAAAACGGTGTTCCCCTACCTGAAACGGGGCCTCCGGGGTTGCAGACACTCGGGGCGGGAGCCTCGAGCGCCTAGTTATGTAACCCCCGAGGAGGACGATGACTTGGAAGTGGTCTCGAGACATCGTGGTAGCACTGCGAGGGTGCTGGGGGTAGCATGTACTGCCCCCGGGACGTGCTATTAGTGTAGCAAAGCGATGGAGGGGCCCCGGTGGCGTTCCGAACGGAGATCCCGGGACCCCTCGTATACGCTGATGGTGACCACCGTGGGGTTTTCGCCGGTAGGAGTCCGGCATAACCTTTTCGTTGCCCCTGCAGCGGAAGGTATCCATGAGGATTTCCCCACAAAAAAAAAAAAAAAAAAAAAGGTCGACAATTCCCGAGTTACCCGAATTCAGTACAACAACTAAAGCTCCTGGACCTGAAGAGTAACTGAAGATATTGTCAAACACTATAATTTTTAAATATATCTTTTTAATCGACTAAAATTTTTGTTTTACTGCTTGCATAAACAGCGTCTTTGTTTATTTCGTTATAATTAGAAACAATTAAATGAACCAGGAAAGTAATTAATAATGTAAAGCTGAAGTAAGCTAAATTCGTCCTCGATCGTAATTGAAAAGTAAGACAAGTCTGAAATCTTCTTTTCTAATTTAAAAGTATATATATATAATTAAAAAAAATTATATATTACTAACTGTTACCCGCGCTTCGCCCGTATGGTCACTGAAAATGAACTATCCATTTTTTTGAATTGAAAGAAAACTGAGTTTTATAGATTTGTCAGAGATGCAGCCATTAAAAACTGAGCAAAATTGATTCGTCAGCCTATTTAAATGTTTTGAAACGCAGCGTATAGGAAAGCATGAAAATAGCCTGTTTATTCAAATGGATGGGATATTTGAAATATTGCATAATTATCCGTCAGGATGCAGACTTTTGAAAAGAAACTGAGCTAAATTGATTCGTCAGAGATGCAGTTTTCTGAATTGAAAGGAAACTGAGCCAAATAAAAGATCCTTCAGAGATGCAGCCTTTTGTTGAAAGGAAACTGAGCTTAATAGGTCCGTCAGAGGTGCAGCATTTGGAATTGAAAAGAAACTGAGCTAAATAGGAAATTTTGAATTGAAAAGGAAGATCTGTGGAAATTCTAATTAATTGATTGTGGAATTTTGGAAAAAAAACTAACTGAACACTATTTTAAGACGCTACTGTACACAATGTTATATGTTTTCCCATTCGGGGAAAGAATGTGGAGATTCTGGGCATTTGACACGCGAACATGCTACACAGCTGACCATGAGAGAAGCAGTTTTTCTAAGTTGACCCCGCTACCTGTAACGTTTGCCCTTGCGCTTTATTAATTGTCATTGCAAAACTGAGCTTAATAGGAACTGCAACCTTTTGAATTGAAAAGGAAGATCTGTGGGAATTATAGGGATCCGTGGTATAATAACATTTTCACCTTTTCTACGTCTGTCAAAATTGTAGCACCGATTATGTTCCGTCCAAGATGTGTCACGCAGCCTTGTCCCGTTACATAACCGAGAGCATCTAAATTTCACATTAGCATGACTGGAACGCCTAATTTTAATTGAAGCATGTGAGGCACACCGACAACTCTAGAGAATTTAGAAACTCTACGGGATATGAAGTGCTCTGTTCTGTGTCCATAACTGTGTCTACTGTTATTTCTCTTGCTACTTCGCTTAATATATCTGAATTCATTTTGTTAACGCTCTCATTTTTTGGTGCAAGAATCGCCCTTTCACATAACAATTTGTCTTCATGCATGTTGTTCGTTAAATCTGAATAAACGCTCGCAATTAATTCGGAATGACTCCGTACTAAATTAAAAAATCTCTCGTCAATTTAACGCAGCCCTCAGCATCCGTTTCCAACCGCCCATCGCCAATTTTTAATAGTGTGTCAGCATAGTTTTCTAGCATTGATATCATTATACAAATGCACTCTCATATTCGTAGTTAAACTGAATTTTGTCACCTTGTTCCATAAAATAGACGACTTGAGGCATGTTTTAATTTCATCTGAAGGTGTGCGCTTTTGAATGACAGGTAAAGTTTGGCGAAAGTCACCAGCCAGTAAAACCACCATTCCTCCCATTACATCGGTACTGCTGCGCAAATCCTGGAGCATTCGATTAAGTGCTTCTACAGCTTTTTATGCGACATTTTACGTCCCACACTAAAAGTTTGCATTGTCGTAGCATTATACCTCGTGCACTATTTTTGCTAAAGTTGCAGATCGGCGATTCTTCCTGGGCTAGATTTAGAGGGAGTTTTAAAACAGAATGGGCAGTGCGGCCCCCGCTTAGCAGCGTGGCGGCTATACCGGAGGAAGCTACGGCCACAGCAATGTTTTTATCTTTCCGTACTTGCGCTAGTAATAAATTTAGCAAAAATGTCTTCCCAGTTCCTCCAGGGGCATCTAAAAAGAAAAGTGCACCATTTCCAGATTCAATTTGTCCTAATACTTTGTCAAAAACTCATTTTTGTTCTGGAAGCAAGCGGGGTACAAATTCGACTACTTGCTGCTGCAAAGCTGGTATATCGTAGTTTGTTTCACGTATAATTTCATCACTTAGTTCATTTTTGGTTGTTCGCTGAGGGCTTATCATTCCAAAGTCGCTTAATTTTTTGCCTACCATTGCCATTACTTTATCTTCAATTTTTCCAAGTGCTTCATTATAAATGTGTTCATTGTATGTCATGTTCGCGTGTGTCTGCTGTAACCTTCGCAAAATATCTTCCGCCATGTACTCTTTATATTTGTCCCACAATTTATGTGCATTAGATAGCCCGCAAGATGATATGAGAGTTGCATAAAGATCCCTAATTTTGGCTGGTGACTGGCACTGCACAGCTTCCTCCATGGTTTCATCCCAGTGATTATCGTTTTCTAAAAGATGCAGAGCTTCTCTATAAGTTGCGCATTCCTGACCGTTGACAGTTTTAAGGTCTTTATATCCTGTAGGACCCCAAACATGGTGCAGCAGCAATCGTAAACAGAATTATTCAAAATTAGTTACATGGACGGTATACACGACCAAGGGCATCTGATGACTTTACACCGGCCAATTTGCAACAGGCGCGCCTTGAATACAGCGTTTCCACTCCTTCCTAGATGTGTTCCAGTATATATATTCGGGGACTAGAATATAACAACGTTTTTGCAAAGGGTCGGTTTGACAAAGTTGAAAGAAGGCTGTTAGTGTGGTTTTGGCGGTGATGCAATTCTTTCTTGGAAATTTCTTTCGGTGAAATATACATGCTCTCCATTTTCTAAGTGCACAGGGTGAGTAACTGTTGGGTGCCTTTCGTGTAAAGGAAGCCAAGGAGACACCACGCTGCCTCGTTACTGCTGACATAACGCCCTGCTTGAAAGGTCTGTACTTCATTGGGATTTGCCTCACCTTCACTCCTGAGATTAAATATTGCTTGGTCGCTTCCTTTATTTATGTACTTACAGATATACTAGATTGCGCGGACAGAGCTACATGCTTCTACATTAATGTGGGCATTAAACATTTTACATAGAATGGGCGAATACGGGACAATCTAGCTGTTATCTAAGGTTTCGAACTCCAGAACGAGATTTGATTGTAACTTTCCTGCCACCATCTTCTGGAGCTCTGCGTCTGTATAAAGGGTAGTCATTGTGCACTGTTTCTTTTAATAATAGCTGTTTAGGGAATTTCTTTGTACATTTTCCTTCTTTCGCCATGTACGATATTGAATTTCGTGCTCCACATGGACCGTGAATCATATTTCGGACGATGGTATCATACAATTCTTTATCTTGCTCAGGATCGGAATCTCGCGCTTATTATGTCGTCTATTTGGCTGGGCAACTTTTTTAAGCCATATTAGAATGTGGGCATGCGGTAAACCTCTTTTTGCCATTCAATTGAATACATAAAGCACTGCACCTCTAAAATTTTCCCTTTGTTAATTACATAAATTAATTTTTTGTACTTTTAATCTAAATACTCTAGCAACTAAATCATGTCTGTCAGTTTTTTGGCCCGGCATTAGCTTCTCAGTTATTTCTTTCCATGTGGGATTGCAAGTAAAAGTAACAAAAGATCAGGTCTTCCGTAAAGTTCGTACATAGGCGAATGCGTCTTGTGTGTACTCATGTAGGTAGCGGGACTGTTAACGAATGATGAGGCAAAATTACTTTTACCTAAATCTCTGGGGTTTACATTGGCGTCGCTAGAAACTGCATCTTGTAAATGTATATAATTCTCAACGCGCATTTTTTGATTTAAAGATATATAACGGAGACGTTCACTTTCTACCTTCACATATGTCTACCAAAATTGATGAAATAATTGTCTACACCGGCTAAGAGGTTAAAATAATTTTCTCGCAACATCATATGATACGCATAAAATCCATACATGATACTTTTTGTTCGGAGTAGGCTCCTTTGTGACCGGTTAATGAGTGAATTTGAAAATGATAACCCTCTTGTCCTTTGCAATAAATCAATGGGTATTGCAGAGCGTCATAAAACTTGTGTTATATCGGCTACCCGTTGCAACGTATCATCACGTGCTCGCAAGACAATGTCTCGTGAAAATTGATCACCACTAATTACGGCTGCTATTTCGTTTATCAAAAGTGCATTATAGCGCCTTTCATGCTCTCCTCGAGGGGTCCGATCTGCGTGAATGACGACTTTATAATCCTCTTCAGGTAGGTTTTCTAAAGCAGTTTTAAATGTTTTGACTAAAATGTTACGTTCATGCAAGAATCTTTGAATTTTGAACACTGTGTCTCTCTCAACTCCTGGATAAATTGGCAGCGACGGTCTACCTAAATTTCTTCGTCACCCATAAAATATACTAGTAAAAATTTATGCTGTTCGCTTTCAGCTGGAAGAGTGAACCTATTCTATGATAAATTTGCCTTGCACCGTAAATGTAGGCGAAAATCCCGGCATTATTATTTCCCGGTCAACTCCGAAGGACGTCATTTGAAAGCATGAGTTATATTTCCGGATCCTGTTTAAAAGCGCCGTGACTCATTAGCATCATATAAAAGAGAGTTTTCAAAGGTTCTTCTGGTTCCCCAAGTAACGGAAGAGACACTTTGCCATTGGAACGTTACATGCCTGCGGTCTCATCTTTCCATTTAAAGCGCTGCAAAATCGACACGCATGCCATCAGTCCGATAACAACTAACCTGTGATTTTATAATCAATCAACGGATCATAATTGAATGCTGCGTTATTAAAACCGACCAATTGTTTTCTTTGAAAATTTTGTCGACGTTCAGCTTCGAGCTGTGCATTTGCATATCTTCGCGCCTGTGTCTGTTCTGGTGTTTCAGATGCCTTATAGTAGATTGACGTTCAGCTTGTCAATGAGTCTGTGTTGAGTTTCATCAGGTGTTCCGCGGCTCTTAAGGCGACCTGACGTTCCGCTTGTTCGAATAGCCTTTGCTGACTTTTGAGCAGGTGTTTCAGTAGCTCTTAAAGTAGCTTGACGCTCTCACTGCCTGTTCAAGACGCCTTTGCTGACTTTGATCAGGTGTTTCAGTAGCTCTTAAAGTAGCTTGACGCTCTATGCCTGTTCAAGACGCCTTTGCTGACTTTTGAGCAGGTGTTTCAGTAGCTCTTAAAGTAGCTTGACGCTCTGCCTGTTCAAGACGCCTTCGCTGACTTTGAAAGGTGTTTAGAAGCTCTTAAAAGCAGCCTGACGCTCTCTGTCATTGAAGACGCCTTGCTGACGTTGAGAAGGTGTCTCAGATGCTCTAAAAGCAGCCTGACGCTCTGCTTGTTCTTGCCTTCCAGTTCAGCATCTTCTAAAGATTCTAGCGTCGAGAGCTAATCTTTCGCTTGTCTTTGAAAGATACTCTTGAAAGGCTGGACTTACGTTTGCGAGGCATTATGAGTAAGAAAAACCTATTTATAAAAAAACGTTAAAATACCTAAAAGGAATTAATTTCCTTTTAAATATTTTTAAGCAAATCCAAAATATCTAAAAGGAATAAATATTACTTTTAAATATTTTTAAAATAAAACAACAAAACCAATTCAAGACCAACACGAATCCGAAAACGATAGCCAAAAAATCATCGAATCAACCAAATCTGCAAACAAATCGCGAAAACAAAATCAAGCATTCAATATAAATATAACCAACGAAAAAGTAGGTGTATAGGTACCGTTAACACTATCTATACTATTAATATTCATTGAAATATTGTTAAACAACCTAAAACAACGAAACCTGATTCAAGTTCACAAATAAACAAAATCCAAAAGGTAATTATGAGTCTAAATATGTAAGGGATATGACAAAATCAACAAAACTGAATTAAAATGCACAAGGTCAGGGCGGAAACCAGTATAGAAACATTTCAGCCTTATAAATCATCGGCCTGTTCGTTACCGCGTTTTAAAACTAGTAACGACATCTAGCGGAATCAATTCAAACTATGTATACGTTAGTTAATAAGAACTTTAAAAATATTTTTCTTATAATTTTGCACAATTTTTCTTTTTATGTACCGATTCATTCATAACCACATATAAGAACTATATTCATTTCCGTTCAATAAATATTACTAGGCTTATTAATAAGGCACTAAGAACTGTTTATTACCATCGTTAAATAATAGTTAGGGTGAAAGCGTGACAGGTGGTGATAGTATTTCTGATCCATACTTATAATCACGCCTGTAACCCTTGCGGGTAGGCAGCATCAACGGATTACTTATATCGTCTGCGAGGTTATCGCCTATTTTTGTGAATTACGATGCACCAAAACGTTTGAAAAATCAGCTGGTGAATTTTATGTTTTTATAACCTCTTCCCGGTCCTGCGTGGAAAATACAGATCCATACATTTTTATCTTAATTTTGGTAAAAAGACATAATAATCCAGATATTCTGACCTTCTGTGTTCGTCCATCGTGCACCGTCGTCCGTCTTGTAGAATCACGGTGGCGCCACCTATAGCTGAATTTAATTTTATATATTCGATTTTCACGGGATGATATGTTTTCCGCTGAAAAGCCTATGTCACTCTACACCAGGAACTATCCCCTTCAAATAATCATGCCATGCCGACGCTCTGTTGCGACGTGAAGGAAGGACAAACTTGTGCAACATAGATTTTCCACAGAGATGAGATGTTTTCCCGCGGAAAAAGTAGCCTATGTCACTCTACAGCCACCGAACTATCACCATATTACAAAATGTGCCGACGCTCTGTTGCGACGTGAAAGAAAAAGGACAAACAAACAAACAAACAAACAACAACGCACTTTCGCATTTATAATATTAGTATGGATATAAATATAATTTAAGATTAAAAGTATGTAAGGGTAAGAAGAAATAATATATTATAAGAACCTTTCTCTAAATGTCACTGCACGTAGTGCACTAACGCCAATGACAATAATTAGGTATTTCTTTAGTAATCTGCGGCATGAATAAATGGTCATGAGTGGCCGGGGTGGAGGGTGGGAACTCCCCAAAGTGGAAATGCCGGAAACCCCCTTTTGAATTTTTAAAGTTTTACATTAATAATCTTTCGCATATTAAAAGTCACATTCAGGTCTCGGTAGAATGTGGGAGTTTCAGGGTAAGGAAAAACGTGGAATTAACACTATTTTGATTCTCGCACTCCAGCGCTTTACGGCAAGTGCAGCTCCTTCGTCCTTAGTAACTAAGCACAGGCACCTAGCTCACTGCGCAGCTTCGGCTGTTTGGTCGCCTTCGGCGACCAGCTCCAGCACGCTACGCTCGTCGCTGCCTGCGCTTAGTTACAGCGGGCGAGGGCTGCTTTCTCCGCGCTTCCGGGTTTTCATATACACTCTAGGGTAGAGCGGAAAGACCACGTGAAGTCAGGGGTTGACAGATTCGGTTTTGTGATTTATACCTTCTGGTTTGTTCAAAACGACCAAATATAATATTATAAAACATTTATTTATAGACATGTATGTATATTGTTGTTGCGTGTTATTTTTTAAAACAGATACAGACCATGCTCTATTGCTATCTCTTTCTAATAATTATATTGTTATTTCGTTTTTCGTATCATTTTAAATGGATATAACCTCAAAACTATAATTATCGATATCTCGAAAACTAAAGATTTCCGGCATAAAAGCAGCTAGATGGTAATCAATAGCATCATTGCCTGTCAACTAAAGCTAAAATGATCACTAAATCGTGCCGCAGATTTTAAAGCCGACCAGCACGATTTTGACAACTTAGATTGGCAACAATCGAAATCAACATTAATTATAAGAAAACTCTCAGAATGCGTCGTAGCTCACAAATTAGCAAAACCGAACTGATTTTTTTTGTAGTTTATGGCATTTTGTTATCATTGATTCCAGCAAGTTGGACAGTTATAGAACGTTATAGAACATACGAAAATTAACCACTCTAACACAAGCATTTTAAGCTTACCAGGAGTAGTCAAAGGAATATATTAATAGCATTTTTATATAATATTTTATTATACAATATTTTTTTTATATAAAAAGTATTGTTATTTGTCTCTGAATATACTGAAAATTTATTTTCTTTAAATATAGTCACTTTTGGTGTGCAACCTGTTACGTGCTCCAGTCTCTTCCCAACTTATTTCTAGGTTAAGATTGACTTGTAGTTACAGTGATCGATCGATTTTGTTTGAACGTTACTTTTGCTCAAAACTCTAATAATGCTCCAGGAAGTAAATCAAAAGTTATAAATTAAAATCCTCCTTAATGCATCATTTTATCTTCTTCAACCTTTACCTTATAGACGTTTTAAATTTCTTCATTTTCCTCCCCGGACCTTGCATTTGTGAAACCACTCAATTAAAGACTCCTATCTATAAAACTCTTTCATGGTTCGAGCTATCAATCTGTGTAATCCCTCTTAATTCCTATTTGCCGTGCCAAATCCTGTCAATTTTCAAATATCTGGTTACTGAACACTATCTTTCATCGCTATCTAGATCGCTAATTAATAAATGTTATTATATGATATGATTTATTTTGGTATTCATATCGTATAACATGTATTAAAACAAAGTTCAAAAAATATCATCATTATCATCATTAAAAGCTCTTTACAAATCCACTGCTGAACAAAGACCTCCCACAAGGAATGAATTAAAATATGTAAATGTGTAAATTTAAATAACTCTACATACTTATAATAAAGAAAACTATAAACAACATATTTATCTAGTTTATTGTTTTCTTTTTATTATCCTCTATCAGTTTCCCAAACCATAACTACTATACCCAGAGGCAACGGATTGACTAAACTATCATTAGGATGGCTGATTTAGTATCATTAGCGTTTAAATCACTTATGGAATAGGATGGAGGTCGGGTCACCTGCATGACGTTGTGTGCATTTAGTGGGTACAGCAGTTGAAACACTCGATAAAATATATATACTCAGTAAAATAAACAATCATTAGGATGGCTGATTCAAGGATGATATGATACTATGCGTAGCTATTCGCACAGTATAAAAATGACATGATTAGTTGTTGCATTTAGTAGATAGGTATATACCATATACCGGCTCCATCCCATTCATAAGTGATCTACACGCTACTAATACTAAAACGGACATCCTAACGATTGTTTAGTCAGTTGTCGCCTGTTATACTATTCATACTTGTCAACTTTCTTTGTTTTTAAATTTATTTAATAACGTATACAATAATTCTCATACATTAATGTAATTTAATAGTATGCTCAATATGGTTTCCCTATGTTGCTTGATGGTATATTGTGGTTGGAAGAATTGGAATAAGAACATTCTATAAGACAAATTATAACCAATTCAGTGTGGTCACAAGCTTGTGTATTAATTTTGGAGGGTTTGAATATTATATATATATATATATATATATATATATGTATATGTTATGTATGTGTGTGTGTGTGTGTGTGTG
Source organism: Parnassius orleans (assembly GCA_029286625.1). Lineage (NCBI taxonomy): Eukaryota > Metazoa > Arthropoda > Insecta > Lepidoptera > Papilionidae > Parnassius > Parnassius orleans. The sequence continues at coordinate 2,542,229 of JAGSMP010000092.1, forward strand.
TGTATTATGGGGCGATAACACGTTGTTCCAGTTCTAGCAAAAAGAACTGATGCTTAGTTTATTTTTGTAAAACTCACAATATTAATTATTGAATTTGTGACTGCAATCAATAGCATAGTTATTTAGGATTACGTTAAAAAAAACACTAAAAAATTTAGAAATTTGTGATCACAGTACCTAAATATGTGATCTAGGGTTTTGATTTTGAACATTTTTAAAAGTATACCTATTATCACTTAACCAAGTAATATGGATTTTTTTATTTTTACAAAAACTGGTACAGCCCAGCTTATCGCCCTGTACCCGCTTGATGTTGAGTTTCGGGACAGCCTGTATATATATATATACACATCTTTAATTTTATTATGTTTATATATTTATATAAAATGTATAAATATACAAACATAATAAAAATAGTTAACTATGAATAAAATAACTTGAGTACTTATATTGGCAGCCGCAAGGGTATTCTTGAGTACATATAGAACAAAGGAAAAAGAGAATATGTAATTTGACTTCAACTGCTCTGGTTCTTAATCGTTTTCTTGATGTCATCTTTAAACATGACTTTAGACTTTAGACATGACATATGTGTCCTTACTAATTTTATTATTTATCACGATCTTCTGTCATATATTTTTAAAGGATTCCTAACAAGACATAATTCTGAACACTATTTTTCTAAAATTTATAATTAAATTATTAAAAACTAAAATGTTTACCGCGACACGAATCATGCATATTTAATATGGGCGGGCTTAAGGTAAATACTTGAAAATATAAACATTTTAATTAAATTAAAAGTTAAACTTTATATCCTTCTTCCTCTTTACCAGCCTATAAATGTCCACTGCTAGACGCACGCCTCTCCCGTCGTAGGGAGAATTGGCTTTAATCGTCAAGCCTGGCAGTCGAATTGTCGATCGCAGTAGCAGAAGTCTCGCACATTTGACTCTGCTGCCCGTCGCCAGTCTGGGTATAGTATGTCTGGCATAACGAGGTGGTAATGCCGCCACCTGTTGGAAGCCATAAGATTTTTGTAGATTTCCCTATAGTCGCATCCTAGGAAACCCATGGGATAAGTTGGGGTGATGGATTTCCTCTCGCGCAACCACGAGATTGCTATTTGACTTAAAAATTACGAAAAAGGGAAAAAACTTCATGAATAATCTTTGTTAGGAAGAATCTTTATTAATTCTGGTATTTCTTTGAATAAATAGTTCATAAAATAATCAATGTCTGTCATAAGCACAAATACACAGAGCTTTATTTAATGATAAACAGTGTTCATTACCTTCATTTGAAAGGCAACACCTTAAAGTGTATTACATAATATAATTTTTTTTTATATTAATATAGTATTTGTGGATGCTATCAAGAAAACTAAACAGAGGTTTTCTTAATTTCCCTTTTAGCGTCAATTTCAAAGCTTAAAATATCTGAAATGGAATTTTACGAAACAAAAAAATACAATTAATTTGACAAACCCCAAGGAAAATATTTACTAGAAAAGATATTTTGATTTAGGTTATAATATAATGCATAAGAAATTAAAACTATAAACCACGCGAAATTTTTATGAATATGCTGTGGATAAAACGATTATTTTCACCAATTTACGTTACTTAATTTAATAAAATAATAGCTTAATATGTTAGAACATATTTTTAACCCTTAACCTTTAAAATTAAAAATAAAATAGCTTCCTTATTTTTCTATATATATATATATATATATATGCTATTTGTTACCGTCACTTCTCAAATTGAAATATTCCGCGTTTTTTTGGTCAATCTAATGACGAATCAGATTTCCTCTATAATACCTTTCATTCATTCCATTAATTCCTTCTAGCGACCGACAACCGGGTAGAAGAGGAGTCTAAGTAAAAACACGCCCGCACGCGGAAGCATATTGTGTCACGCTCGCTATATCTATTTAGTTATCATATACTTAAAATGACGGCCGTGAATTGTGTCAATTAAGTGTAAAACGCGCAAGAAAACAAGGAGTGTACCATGCGAGTGTCAACCTCAAGTACGAAAAGAAGCTACTGGCGTTCTCCAGGTGCGTACCTTCAGTTTTATGTGTCGGTTGCAAATTTCAACGAAACCCAATTCCAACTACCTATTACAGTCCACTTTATACCAATTTTAAATCACGCATCACCACTATTATTTTGTGTAACGGTCTTATTACAAAATATGGTATATTGAATCTATGGTTTAAGAATAGTTCTTCTAACTGATAAGAATAGTTCTTCTAACTGAAGAAATCCCGAAGATGCGGCGCCATAGCTAAGTTTTCACATGGTATTCACTCATTAGACGAAATAGAACGTAGCAGAGTTTTATAAGGAGTTGCATGCGTTTAGACTTTACAAACCTTATACAGGAGTACTCCCATAGGAAATTGCTTATGTATTTCTTCATAACACAGTTTAAAAACGCTTGGAAACCAATTTCTTTTTGTGAAAAGATTTCAAAATCTAAAAAATAGACGTTGCAAAATAGATATTGTATGTCACGAAACTCTTTCCTTCCTTTTTTAGTGTATTTTTTTTTGCAATCTGTATGCTCATAACTACGATGTAGTATGGAAATATTTTCTTCTACTACTACATCTAGCATATAAAATCATAACTTTGTCTTAGGTCATTGCACTTTTATATATAATGTTCAATGTTCACCATTTGGAAAAGAAACACACCTTTCTTTTTTTAAATAGAAAAAATCATTAGTTTGTCTTAGTTCATAGTATTATTTTATATGAAATATTCAATGTTCAACATTTTAAAAAGAAACGCACCTGATATATTATTTTCTTTCCTCATTCCTTATTATAGAGCATTGTTGTTTTACTTATTTAACTTTGTTTATGTAACAATTGAATAAATTCAATTGTTACTGTAAATATTGTAAAGTAACAATTGAATAAATTCAATTGTTACTGTAAACGTATAATATGGCTTTATCCGATATTGAAACCGTTAATGCGTTGTTTACATTTTACATAAAGCGCATTAAGACGAGTAGATCTAGAAGCGGCGGCTTAAGCCCATTAGGCCTAATCCCAGGGCGGCAGAATTAGAAGGCGTTATTTTTTTTTTTAATTATTTACGTGGTAGAGCTATATAATGGTTGTAGCACGAATGGGTCGTCATTTAATGTAAACTGCTTGAACTATGAATACATCATGAATAACAATGAAAAAAATTAAATTTTAAGCGATTCATTACATTATAGCTTTTTAACTTTTAAACTTTTACTAAAATAAACTGTGAAGTACAGAACTTGATTATAAATTTAAATTGGATTTAAAAGATTACTTTGTAGTTAGGCTTTATTGCCAAAACATTTTTATTAAATTATAAATTTAGCTCTTATTCGTTTTTAAAACACTAGTCTGAGATAAACGCTTGCAGTAATTTATTTATTTATTTATTCTTTATTGTTACACTTTACAACTAAGGTAACACTGGGCGGACTTAATGCCTATCGGCGTTCTCTGCCAGTCAATCTCTGGCGACATTGTTGTAGATTCCGCAGTAGATTCCGTATTAGAATTATGATGTGCTAAATGAGGATGATATTAAATAGTTTTTAAAAAAAATGTACTTTTAATAAAATTACACTTAAATTGTGCTTATTTTTAATGGATTTAAAATAAAAAAAATAATACTCAAGCGATGAATAAAAATGAGCTCCATTGAACGACGCGGTAGAGACACGCTGCAGCTATATTATGGTTGTAGCACGATTGGATCGGCTCGAACGGGGTATGACCACGCTCTCACAGAATACTAGCGTACCATAGCAGCTTGGTGCTGCTATGGTACGCTAGTAGTCGCTCGCTAGTAGTAGTAGTAGTAGTAGTACGCTAGTAGTTAGTCCGCAGGGGTGAAAACGCATCCTCATTTTGATTTTTAATCGAAGATAAACGTAGATGATTATGGGCCACAGCATCCATTTTGAATTGTGTGCTCGTTTGTCACCCTATTCTATAAAAATAACGAAAAATATCTCGTGGCCACATATCGCACCTTTGGGAACAAAGAGTCACTTCTGCATGTTTTGCAACTTTACAGGAAGAGCTTTTTTTTATTATTTTTTTGACGTGTTTTTTAATTACTCTGTACTGTTTTAGAGTAAATTTGCAATTAAAACAATACATAGATAACTTGAAAGCGTCCCAAACTCAAAGTCTGTTCAATGAGCTCATAGAAAGTGAATCTTCTAAAGCATTGCAACCCTCCACAACAATCGATTTGACTGGTGATGATTATGTCACATCAAGAACTGCAGCAAGGATTACCTGCAGTAGAAGAAAATTAAAGAAATATATAAAAATTAATAAATATTTTAGGAAAGTACAAAAGTTAATTAAAACTAAAATTAATGTCAAAAATTATATAAATGTATGTATAGAAAAGCAAGAATTAATTAATAAACTTAAATTATATTCAATTGAGGTGGAAAATATGAATAACTGTTATGAGACTGATATAGAGTGTCTAAATTTAACAATTTTATCACTTAAAAACTCTCTACAAATTATATCAAATAAATATGCATCGGCTCAGGATGAGATAAAAGAACACATATTGGCCATGAATGATCTGGTAAAGTCATGTAAGTATAATGAGGAGCGCTTTGACTCATAATTAAACATCAGAGTGAGTATCAGCGCTCCATACCAGGTTCATCGGGGACAATATGTAAAATATAATGATAACAGTAAGGACTCATTATTTTCCCCACACTCTATGACAGTACCATAACAAAGAATATTAACTTAAAAGTAATTTAAATATTAATAAAATAAAGTTATTATGTATTGTGATGACATAGGCAAAAATTTGGGCACAATGTTAAATAACTGTTTAAAAGGACATGAGGTTAGTAATTGTTGTATGCCTGGAGCATCCTTTAGTCATATAATGAATAAAGTTTTAACTAGTAGTTTTGCCTAATAGCATTAATAATTCTTGTTGGGAGAAGAGGCAATGTAAACAAAACTCAATTATTAAAATATATTGATCATCTAAATACTTTAAATGTACATAAAATTATCTTGTTTACATTGCCTTACATACAGGGTTGGCCACAGAAAAAAAATTTGAGCAGTGTAATGACTTAATATGTAATTTGGAATCAGTTCCAAGTAATTTAAATTAGAAAATGAGACAATAGAAGTAATCTCTAGCAGTTATAATAATTTAAATAATTTAGAATGTAGCTTACAAAACCTTCATTGTATGACTCCACAGAGTGATAATAAAAATTGTTTACACCTGGTGCATCAGAATATACAAGGCATGATAGGCAAAGAGCTAGAAATTGAATTGTTCTTAAATAGCAACAATATTCATATTTTATGTATTACTGAACTAATTGGTTAAAAGCTTATAACATAATGTTTAATTTCAATAATCACCAGGTGGTCAGTTCGTTCAATAGAGAAACGGTTTTAAGAGGTGACTCGTTAATATTAGCTAGTAAATTATTATCATGTAAGGAACGTAAAGATATTGTGAGCCTCTCTGTTGAGCGAACTGTAGAAATGGCATGTGTTGAGTTTGAGCACCTCATTGTTGTGAGCGTCTACAGACACCCATGTTCTATATACAATACTTTTGAAAAAATTATGGAGGAAGTTTATCCATTGATTTTCTGCATGTCTTACCAGGTCGACACTCCATCTAGTGGGAGGACGCCCTACACTTCGCCTGCCGGTACAGGCTGCCCTTGATAACCTTTCTTCCCCATCGGTAGTCGGTTCTTCAAGCTATGACCGGCCCATTGCTACTTCAGCTTACTAACTCTTTGGGCTATGACGGTTACTCTGGTTCTGCGGATATCCTCGTTTTAAGTCTATCACGCAGAGAAACGCCAAGCATAGCCCTCTTCATAGCTCGCTGAGCGACTTTGAGCTTCCTCATACGGCCAGCAGTCAAGGACCACGT